>CM028135.1:296670000-297270000 GCA_016271365.2 Neoceratodus forsteri
TGCGCATTTTCTCTTTCCTTTTTGAGAGTAAAGTCAGTACTGACAAGAGGTGGACTGACCATAGTAGCCTCTGCATAAACAGTGGAATTATGACAGGTATGTTTGACCCACTATTGTAATACAGATTAAATGGATTGAATAGTTGCCTTCACCAGTTTTCATCAATAAAACACTAACAGTGGATTGACAACAGCAGTCTTTGGCCAGTTGCCACATTGACAGACTTCATAGCTCAGATTAAAGCATTTCTTATTTGGAAGGTTTACTGTTCCATAAGTTGACTGATACATTCAAAGTCGACCTTAAGGTGTCAACTGTACAAGCACACAGTGTCTCCAGAGCAGAGGAATGCCCATGAGAAGCTTCAGGTGTCAAGTTAGCTTAACTTCTTTCATTTTTCTCATTCTCTTTGAAGTTATTTATCATTAAAGACATTCTAATTCAAAAATTATTCAAGACTTAGTAAGTAGAGATTGATAAAAATCAATAAGGGACACATCAGAGGTGTTCTTGGGTATCCTCCCTCTCATTGTGGGTTCCCAGAAAAAAGTTTGCTGCAGTTACCTGGAACACTTAAGACTGGTGTTGGATATATTTTAAATATGATGCAGGTCAGTTTAAATTGTTATCTGGGCTCTGCAGTGATTTTAATTTCCTAATAAAGGAACTTTAAAACATTTCGGGAATCCGGATATATGTACTCAATTTGTACTATAAAAATTAAATGATGAGGGGGCTGATGACTTTGAACCATGCATAAACTGCATGGGTTGATGGTAGGCCCTCACTTCCTGCAAATGGTCAGCACATACCAAACAGATCGAAGGCATACCCAGCTGCTGTTATTACGTGGGGCGTATGCGCGCGTACACACACACGCGCGCGCACACACACACACACCTGATAGATCACGGTGGCCTTAACTTATTATAATAAGTCATCCACACAGAGAGTGGACTGATGGTAGCGGTCTTCCTATAGTATAATCAATCATGTACATATTGAATGGCTACTATATTGTCCATCAGATAATCAATGGGTGGACCATAAGACACATACACAATGGCTTACAGTCTACTTCGGGCTTACAGTCTACTTCTAGTATGTCTCTAATGTGAAACGTTTAGCACAGTACAGCTCTTGAAACAAGTACATTTTAGTTGGCATATGACACTGTAATGCAACATGTTTAAAGCAAAACAACTTACACTAAAATGAAGTCAACATGGGGCAACCGTAACATATCTCCACTGAAACGTTTTGGGTATGGATCTTGTTTATACCACCATTACAGTATGAGATGCAGTCCATTTATACTGATTATCAATAAACTAAAATAACTAAAGAAATTGTATGATTATATATATATATTAGTTTTTTTTCTTCAACTAAACCTATATATTGTAAAAGTGCCTAATAAGTGCTTTAGAAAATGCAGCTATTGTTGATTGTTGTTTATTGCATATAATTATTTTATTATTCTTATCACACTATTTATCTTTGTGCTGCACTGCATAGTCAAATGAAGAATGCTGGTGTATGTATAAAGTATGGTATAAAAATAGAAATTGCACATTATTGTATTCATCCTCCTTCTCAGTTCTTTACCCTCCATCCATTCTTCTACTCCCTCAGCTCACATGATGCTCATTGTTAATCTACAACTGGTCAATCTGCCTTCTCTGTCATCTTCCCAGTTCCATAGAATAACTTTTTTCTCATTTATCTTATACTCATTTGCACTCCACTCTCTTAAACCACTCTTACTGGCTCATTTCTTAAAACCATGCACCCCAGCTAGACTTGTCCTTCTCCTCCTGGTTTCTGACCTCTTCTCACACATCAGCTGGTTTATATCCTGACATACCTCTGTACACAGTGCCTGGCTACTGCCACCTTGTACTGATTTACTTCAGGTTATTTTAGTAATTTCTGTAAATTTGTATATTTGTTAATTTGTATAATGTGCATATTATTCTATTACTATGCTTGTAGATGTACCATGTATTTTACACCTTATTGTTTTTATTGTATTTCCCCCTTGTAATCCTCTCCCTGGGTCACAGTTGAAAATGAGCTCTGGTTTAGTGTGCCCTTTGCAGTCAACAAATTCAAATTAATTAATATTGTTATATGCTATGTAAACCAATGAAACCTGATTAGTAAACACTGGTCTCATATCATGTTAACCAAAAGAACTATACTAGCAGTTATTAAAGGTATAGGTTTTGCCATGTTAAAAGGTACCTAGACAATTTCTGTAACATATATAATTAAATAATGTGCATGTATGATATATTTTTAAAACAGTTCTTTCACAGTTTTCTTTACAAAAATACATTAACTTCATGTACTGTAACTAGAACATCTCCAATGAAACCCACAAAGCACATTATTTTTCTGTTAAGTTTCAAAAACGTTGCTTCTGGAGTATATGACATTGTTCCACTAGGTTAATTAAGAAGTTACCACTTAAATACATGGAGCATATGGATCAGTTCTGTCTAAGTTTAGGAAATCTGTACTGAGTGTACATTGTGACTTTAGGAAGTCTTCACTTGAAGTAAGGTGTATTTCCCAGGTCTGGAGGTTTACACTGGATTATAGATAATATCATGCATTTTAGGAAGTCTTTATTGAAGTACAGAGAATATGGTATGTTCTGTTTATATTTAGGATGTCTTTATTAAACTCAGGAATGTATGTCTTTGATTGTCTATAGGGAATCTTCAATGAAATATGCAGAATGTGGCACTATTCTGTTTTGTTTTTGGAGGTCTTCCTAAAATGTATACAGTAAGTGGGATACCATTTTGATGGGTCCAGAAAGTGTCCATTGCAATACATATTGAAACTATTATGTTTCAGTTTAGGAGGCCTCCATTAACATATAGTGTGTTACTATTCTGTTTCAGCTTAGGGAGTTTCCACTAAAATACACAGTGTGAGTGGTAACACTGTTTGGGTTTAGACAATCTCCATTTCATAGTGCAGCACTATTCTGTTTGGGTTTAGGGTGTCTCCATTGAGCACATATAGCCTAAAGATATTGTGTTTTGACTCATAAAGCATGTACTAAAATACACAAACTGTTGTACTACTCTGTATGGGATTAGCATGTATCCATTTAACACAGGTGCAATAATCTGTTTGAGCTGAGGAAGTATTAACTAAAATAAATAGAGCCTGGTGTTATTCTGTTGTGTTTGGGTTTACTATACCATACCATAACCATACCATAGCATACCATACCATACCATACCATGCCATACAATACCATACATATTTATATAGCACTTTCCATGCAAGCATCTCAAAGCACCTTGCAATGAGCACACAACTCCATGCTGAACAGTCAATGAAGTGTAACCACTTCCGGTGTGGATAGTGGCTGCCATTCTATGCCAGCATACTAATGCTCTCATATTCTCTGTGTCCATATGCAAACTGAGGGATATTAGTACATTTTTATTTTGGTAATACCTTTTATTAGACTAACTGAAGAATTTGTACACAAGCATTTGAGACCTCTATGAATGATATTTAACCAGGTAAATCAGTCAGTTGATTAGCCAATGGAATACATGTGGCCAGAACACAAGGACATTCCTTCACTCTCTGCAACTTTTAGATGTGCAAAGGGATATTTGACATCCACCCAAACTACCAGCAGAACAGGCAGACAAGGTCTCAGGTTAACTTCTCAAAACTCACCTCACAACAGCACAGTTTTCCCCTAAAATCATGCTGGAACATCGTTGGGGTTAATTGTACCCAAAGGGGAAGTGCCAGCTATTACAGATATACTAGCACCATTGCATGCAACACATAAAGTTCATGGTGGCCTTACAGACTGGGCCCAACACTGTGTAGCTTCTGAGAGATCTGACAGGCTGAGGCTCCAATAAAGGAAAGATGCAGGTTTTGGATGGGTCCTTTGAAATATATAGTAGGATACAATTACATTTGCATTTAGGAAACCTCTACTAAAATACACAGCATGCAGTGCTATTTTCATTGGTTTTAGATGTCTCCACTGAAAAGACAATGTGGTCAGTTGTATTGCACTTAAACCAGTCATGCCCAGTGCAAATAAATGGATCCTGACCATTGATATCTAAAACTTAACATTTCCATGTTTTCAGTGTACAGTACTTTATATAAAACTACAAAAGCAACATATCTGACATAAGCATTAATTTCATGCATAAATCTTACCTTAAACCTGTTACATTAAAAAGAGAATACAAACAAATTACTTTTATGTGATAAGTGGATATCAGGGGCACTTCTTTATGTGAACAAAAAGTGTTATGAAGAAAAAATAGCGTTCAGTGATACTGCACTGTAGGTGTGAAAAGTCTAGTTTAAACATCATGTCCCATTCATCTTCATTTTTCTAAATACTGGCAGTACCTGTATTGGGTTTGCAGACATTATATAAATCGTGCTTTTATAAAGTGTCCATGTTTCTGTTATCGTGTTCCAGCTAAGGCATCTAACATATGAACAGTTGCCATTATAATGTTTTCAATAATGGATTTTCCAAAGGAAAGTAGACTACATGCTATTTCAAAGATTGCATCTGCAACTTTGAGAGGCTTCTTTGGAAGAATAATTCTGCCTTTAGCTTTCAAAAACATCAGACAAATTTAGATTTATTTCAAATGTATGTATTTGTCCGGGAACAGATTCATGGAGCCGAAGCTAATTTACAGCGAAACCCTGGTGTAGTGGCATGAGGTTACAACATGCGGAGCTTATTCTCAAAAAAAGTTACATAATGGCACTGAGTTTAATTATTTAAATTACAGTATGCTTAATGCAACGTGTACACTTCCTTATAGTTTTGAGATAGCATTTCAGACAGTCCATATGCCATTATGTCAACTTACTACTTAACAACGCAGGAGCAGTCTGAAAATTGCGGCATGTCTCAGTTCGGCCCCCATCTGGCTTAAAAGAAAAACAAAAAACACCCATGAACAGACTTTTAAAAAAATGTGTTGATTCAGAAGTGTCTAACAGAAATACACTGTGACCAAATGTAATCCCAATGCTCCCAAAGAAGACAAAAATCTTATTTTTTTACAAAACTGTGATTTTTCTGTAAATCGTTGCAAGATACACCAGTATACCTTCTGAGATGTTTTCATGAAATGATTTAAACAAGTTAAAATGTGTAATTATAGCGAGAAAGCAGTTTTACTGTCTAAATTACCACATACTTCTTGGTAAAGTGCTCTTCCAGATTTGAAAAATGTATATGAAGGCAAGAGAACCCAATTTGCACTGTTTGTCTAAAGTATACTCTTGGGCAAATGATGCAAGGAGTCAATGTGGGAAGTGTGTGAGCAGTAAGTGTCGACCAAAGAAAAGTTAGTCATGCAGAAGTTGTGTGGGTTTGAATGAGATTTGCATGCTGTAGCCAAGACCTCCCGAAGTAACGACCCTCCTTCTTATCGTATGTGAAGTGTTCCTTTTGTGTGAATTTACGGGGTGAGGCTTCAATGATCCCCCACAAATTTGCATTTAAATAGCGACATCAAGCGATTCGCGTGCCACACACCAGTGGGCTCCCAGATGTCAAGCCAAAGTCAGTCAGATGGCCATTGCCCAGCTGTCCTCTTCAACATCACACCCGAGCATGCAGTGGCCTTAAAGGGACAGCGTCCTACTTCTACTTGCTGTTTCCAAAGGATAACTCTGCCACTGTTCGCCACCATTTAAATTCATCAAAATGTAAAAGGGCTATAATTGTAAACGCTGATTCCTGAAAGGTAACACAGAACCATGATGCATCTATTTTAGAACGTGTCATCCTTTTCATTTAACTATTTTTTCCTCTAAAGAATGTATTTCTTTATTTTGAATAATATACCAAAGCCTCACAACACATTCATACATTAAACGAGGTTCCTCTACTGTGGAACTGATGTGAACATTCCCTCAACAAACAATCTAAATAGCGATTTTATTTTGCTTATGAATACCATCGTGTGTGTGTGTGGGGGGGAGCAGTGGCACTAAGGCATTGTGAGAAATTTCACTCTTTTATTTTGCGAATGTGTTTGTTGTTCATGCTGCCTCTTTAGTTGCAAAATAAACATTAAATGAACTTAGGGGAAGTTAAGGAGGTACCTCACACTAATTCAGGAAATGGTGGAGTAACTACCGCTACTGAACTTACCGGTTTCTTGGTTCAAAGGTAACTTTGCCTCGTGTCATAATCACAAACCGACAACACCCCCATCAAAATAATAACCTTATTCAGCTGCGCTTTGTTTTCAAGATTATTTACTAGCAGCGCATCTTATACCTTTTGCTCAGTGACACTGATCCTTTTATTTCAAGGGCTTTCACTGAATTTCAGAGAGCACGATATAACGTTATAAATGCAAGTAGTCACAATGGTTTGCTTTACACATTAAAGTGTCTTCTTGAGTACTTAAAGCGTTTTTAAAGTCCTGCGGAAAATGTTTTGGTAACAACATAAAGCTAAAAAATCTGCACAGCTGAAGTATAAAAGAATGGGCAGTCATTTTTAATACAAACCATAGATATGCAACGCAGACTGCAGTGGAAGTACAAACAAGGATTTTACTATTAATATCTGTTTTGCACAAAACGTCACCGACATGATTTGGAAGACATGCAGCCAGGCTGTCCATTCTGCAGGCTAAAACCCCAGACAACCCCTTTCGTTTTGTTCAGGCTTGACAGCCTTTGTTTAAAGTGACTGATCTTGTGCACTTGGTTGTCTTTGTGCAGTGAGCTAGTATTTGGGACCTGAGAGGCTGAAACGAACAGGGCTGAAATTATATTACATGTTTCAATTAAGACCTTGGTTCTGTAATAGACTACTCTATACATGTTGTTTTTTAAGTATTCAGCGTGATGCAAGCTATCTAATTTCTTCTGTGTATTAGACGGGAAACACAAATGAAAGTAGAATATGCACACCCAGCCGGTAAATTGTGCAATTCGGTATTCCAGTCGCACTCAGGATGCCCAGCGTGCCTTTTGTTTGTGGACCTAAAATGAATTACATGCTAAGCACGCAGTTTCATGTTGCAAGTACAGATATCTCTTGTAAAAAGCTTAACATACTTATCAAACATTTTAAAACATATTTAGCTGTGGGAGCATTTTATGTACAACTTGTCCTGGATCAGTTACTAAGTGGTGTTTTTCTAAGACTACCCAAGTATAGCTTAACACCGCAAAAAAAAAAAAAAAAAAAAAAAAGTCAAGTGGATGTAATATATGACTGAGTCACACACACACACACACGCACACACGCACACACGCACACACGCGGAAAGGTACTATACAAACACAACCCATGGCAAAAACAAAGCACCTAGTTTAAAGTATTACTGGAATCTTACCTTATCTTCTATTCAAGTGTTAAATAGACCAGTTGCTCTGGGAGTATTCACAACTCCAGTATAACAGCCATCAATCTAGATACATATTGATATGGTTCCAAAGTATTTTGCAACACGCCACTGTTTCTGAAGTTTTTTTTTTTTTTTTGTTAAGTGTAAAGTGCAAAAGTATCAGAACCCAGAAATGAGAGGTGGGGACTAAAGAGGTATGGCACGCAATTATTATATGGTTGGAAGATGAGTTTGTTACAGATTTTGACACTTTTGTTAAAGAAAACAAATGTGTATTATATTGATTTCGGACTATCTGAAACACTTTTAGTGTGGGAGCACATTGCAAAGTGATGGAAGTTTGATAAACAGCGCCTCCTTTGGAGGAGAGCAGAGATTTTTACCAGTCCTAGGAGAAACCAATTGAAGAATATCAGGGACAGCACAACATCGACTCTGTCTTTTGCATTTCTTCATCAGATCAGGAACTGGTCCTTTAATTAGTGGTGTCTGTTCAGTCTGCAGGTTTAATATACTAACTACATTCAAATGCCATGAAGGTAAAATGGGAACCTGCATTTGCTTGTGAGATCAATAGATGTCCATAATTTTTTGCATTTGTATCTAAAAACAAATATCATATTTTGTTAAAAAACGTATGTTCAGCTTTCAGACCCCAGAACTCATAAGACAATATCCATTTAAAACAACCATAATGTCTAACACGTTGATTAACTATTCTGGCACTTTTTTAGGAAACCCCTCGTTGACATCAGTTTTGTGCTATCTCTTTCGTTTACAGAAGCAAAGTAGTAATGAATTGGTAGTGGCAATGCACTTGACCTGCTAGACAGTCAAGAAAAAGCGAACTATCGCTAGTTTGGTATGTCTGTGAAGCAGAGGATGTGTTGGCTCCAACTTTCTTCGGTCTGAAAAATGTAGAAAAACTATTAACAGCTTATAAAGTCAAGAACAGCTTGCAGTTGTGACACTAACATATTATTTCAATATTTGAGTTAACCGTAATTGTGACCATCTCTGCTACTCTGAACTTGACCAGTTCGCAAATACAAAATCGCTTATACTACAAAAGGAATGAAAAACAGACTGTAAAACAATCCAAGTGATCATTTTAGATATTGCATTGGCTTAAATTAAACCTATTTCGTTGTACTGTAATTAACTCTGAAATTTTAGCATGCTCTGGGATGGTGCTGTCAGATTTGATACCATCAACCCAGATGTTCTAATAAAATTCCACCTTCCACTCAAGATTTCGATACTAGCTAAGAACTACATGTTAATTACATAGAAAACCTCAATTAGTATCCAAGGTATAATTAGGGAAGGTGTTCTGTTCCTTCTTACCTTACAGCACCCAGCACCTATTTTTTGAGAACTGCATATTGCATTGCTTTTATTTAGTCATCTCCCTAAATACACCGTAACTCATTTGCCAGAAGTTCGGTGCCACAAGAGTAATAATTACTTCATAGGGTGGCAATTTCGAACGCACTGATGTATATGCTTTAAAGCAGATCTACAGACCTACATTCCAGCGAATATTTCGTGTATTTTTTTAAATAAATGGAAATATAAGTGCAGAAAGGCACTAACTTCCATGTTTATTAGTTGACTATTTCTATAAACAAAGGCAAACCAGTTCAGACATCTCAGGTACATGTTTTTTTATCAGGACCCACGACTAGTTCGGAGTTTTGGTACCACTGTGCATTTGAAAGGGCACGTTGCACTTTTCTGTCTACCTGACTTAAAACCAAACCATCAAGTTATAAGATGTTTCAGCTTGCCAGCACCGACGAGGACAATGTACATACTTCATTTTTTTTACAAAAAAGGCAGGAACAACTTGCTTACATTTAATGTATCTCTCTTCTATAACAGTGTTGATTAATTATACTTTGAGAGTGAAACATCAATTTAATCTACTACCGTTATATTAGCTAAGGAAGATGTATCATGATACACAGAATAAAGGTTGGGCATCCAAGGGGACCCATGCAATGCTCACAGAGCGTCTACCATGCAACATAACCCGTACACATTGTTCCTGTAAACCAGTAGTTTAATAAAAAGCCATGCAATTCAACCCCCACACACACACCTTCAATAAAATGTTAGGCACTACTCGCAGGAAGAGTGGTCTGGTTTCAAGTGCATGGATGTGTTCCATGATGAGTTATTATTTGTGGAACTGCTGTTAATGTAACTTTTTTTGAAACAGCAACTTGAGAATTTGCATTTTCTTTAGGATATTGAAACGAGGCGAGAACGGCAGGGCGGTTTTGCTGCCCAAAGCATAGCTGGGGGCAATGCAGAAATAAAAAGAGATAAAGAAAGGGAGACAGAAAGAAACAGGGGTCTTTCCTAGACTATTAATAAGCAGTTTGTCCCGGTGAAATTTAGCATGCAAAAGAAAATGTGAACAGCATCACATATTCACAGTTCTGTTAAATGCTTTGCGGTTACCTTACTGAACAGGGTGTATATGGAATGTTTCATAAAGTTAACATCTAATAGCGACTGGTATTTTCTTATCTTAGAAATGGAGCAAGCACCCCATGTCCGTGAGCGCTTTATAATTAACAGTCTATCATGACTCGTTATTTAATTAGGATTTCTGCGCAGTGTACCTTATATTCAGTTCTGCTACTTGAGTGATAATTTATTCTTGTCACTACTAACATTTCAGATATTTATTTCAAAACACACACACGCACATACTAAATTTTATGCTTTGCTAACAAAAAAAAACATTGCATTGTTTAAAATAGTTAGAAAATAGTTCGGTTTCTCAGATTTGATTTAAAACAGACGCTTTAGAGCAGTGGATTGTGGGCAAACCGCATACACTCACGTGATCTGACGATCTGAGTCTCCGTTTCTGAGAACAACAAGTGCCGACACAAACTTCTCACACCGCCCGCAAACGCACGGTATGTAGATATTCCGAGTTGTCCGATTCATTTGCCTTTATCATGGTGATAGTGTGCCATCTTCAGGACTCTTTTGGATTTACAGGTAAATAAAATCCCACATGATAATCCAACAAAGACTTCTAACAATACCTTTTCCTTTGGGCATGCAACTCACGCCCCCACCTCACCGCGCCACACACACACACACACACACACACACACACTTTTGCTTTATTTTACAAACACATACTTTGTCGTTCAGCAACAATACTGAAATGCCCCCGGTGTCCGAGGGATGTGAAAATGAGCAATTACTTGCAGAACACTTCATAAACTGCAGCGTTCGAGATTCATGGTTGAATACTCTTAAATCACGTGTTCCTGTTTGTAAACGTTTTAACCACGAGATGAATATATGTTTCTCTTACAAATAATGACATCTGATATGTCAGTCAGAAAGAAACGTACCCACTTGAAACGTCTTCAAAGATTTGCTTAGACTTTTCACTTTTTAATTCAACATCAGTCTACTTATAGAGCTCCAAGTGAACTCCGTTTCACCTGCAGATCATAACATTCTCTGGATATATATTTTTCAAGAAACAACAGCTCATAACAGAAAGCTCGATTTCGGGGTAATCTGAAAGGAGGAGTTTTCCTCATCCCTCTGCGAGCTGACTCTTTCTGGTATTTCAACCGGGCTGCATATATGACAGGGGAAAGTTACCTTTCTGAGTACAAGAGGATATACTATTGTCAGTTAGGCAAGTTCTTGAGCCAGCGTGTCTCATTAAAATGACCCCAGCACGCTCCAAATTGTTTCATATTAATTTTAATTTTCTGCATAACAAAACACACAAAAAAAGACAAAAAAATGTTTACCGGACTGGGAAACTTCCTACAATAATAAATGGTTTGACCCACCCCTGCATATGGTCAGCGCCTAAGATTATGAACTATGCATTTAGAAAAACATTACATGGCAGTATAAAAGGAAAAAAAAAACTGAATATATAACGGACTAAAAATGTTAGCACGAAGAGTCATTTTTGGTGCGAAAGTGTAAGGCGAGCCCTTGTTTTATGCCGTTAGATGTAACACTGTATACTGCTGCACGTAATCAACTTAATGTTAGACTATGGGTGGAGCAAACATTAGCATCTTCCTATACAGTGGGTAATCTGACAGAGGTGAGTCAACTCTCACACAGTTTTGCAAAACGTTAGGGCTAAATTTAGTTTTCAAAAAGTTCAGACACAGGATAGAGCAATCAAGTCGAATCTCTTTTGTAAGGACGTCCAGAAAACAGTTCCTCTTGACTGCTGCTCAAATTAACACCTGGTCCTACTTTATGTTACAGTAGCTATTACACTGCAAGTAGACTATCAGTCCCCTTCATTTCCAGTGATACCCCTCAGGTAGTCTGTTTAATAACACAATTTTCGTGGAGGAATCAGAGGTCCGGGATACGGTGGCACAAACTACTGTCTCGGGCAGCAGTGACCAAAATCCAATCGCCTGACACACCACATCTCTTTCTGAAGTGACCTCTGCAAACAAGACGATAGGCATGATAGAAATTTTAACTTTCATTTCCAAATGTAATTCTTTTGCTGAAACTTTAAGCAATGCATGTGTGTTAATCTATGTACCTTTATAAATGGGTTTGCGATTATCACTAATTTGTGCAAAAAACAGGAGAGCTGAACGGTCCAAAAATTAGAAGGTAGGACTCCAAAGCGCTGTGCAGCCAATTGATGCCCCGCCAGTGAGCCTGGCACCAAGATAACCTATGCTCCACTGATGTTGCTTTTCACTAAGTACAGGATCTGTCCGCAAACGTAACTCCCAATAAGTAAAGGGCCCAGTTGCTTGAACTTTTGGGGCTAATTCTACAATTATGGGGAGCCAGGGCCGAGCCTTTGCACCTTCCCCCATCGCAGCCCCACCACACATGGCAACATAACATTTAAACGTGTTTGTCTGAAACATATCACGTTTATTTATTTATTTACTGAATTTTGTTGACCCGGTAAGCCCACTGGGCGACCGGGGGAAAGTTTATACAAGGTGGTATATAGCATGATGCGCTGCACCCAGAAGTTTCAGTGATACTTTAAACTGTCTAACCTCAGTGTATTTTCCTGGGAACTGGACGTCGTATCTGAGATTTAATGCTTGTTTGCTAAAAAATCGATAAATCAAGCGTCTTTTATTCTAGTTTGGTAAGGACGCACGCACGCACACACACACACACGCTCCATCTCATTTGCCTGTTACATTAGGTCATGTTTGATAGGGCATAGACAGCAATTATACGAACAGCATCGAGAACAATTTAGAGTGGAAATCCTCAATCAGGCGACTGAATGAGTTGCTCTGGGGTCCTTTCAGATACCTTATAGTTACATTCCTTTCATAGCGACTTGGAAGTGAGCAAAGGTACAGTGATAGAAAAGGTCATAGCCTCAAACATAAAATATGTAATGTCAACTCCTGGAGTGTTGAAGGTTAAATATTTTTTTTGCGGAAGTGTCAAGAATATAAGAGACACTGACTTAAATTGTGACCCGCTTCCTTAAGTAACTGTCTTTGTGACACAACACTGAATTCCCTAGCCCAGGGCCCTATTGGAAATGGGGTCGCAGGGTGAGAGGTCACTTATCAGACGACCTGGAGTTCAAGTTAAAATGTGGCAGCATTGTTCATTAGGGACAAAGAAAACACCCAAATCGCAAAAACTTCACAAACACTCGCACATCATTGTCAGGCATGCAGAAAATGAAGTAGATCTCTTTTTTTGTGGGGGATACGAATGCAAGAAGCTACAATACAATGTTTTGCTGCAATGCCCCAGGAATATGAATTAAATGTATTGTTCGAAGGTTGAGCTCTGAAAGACATGTGTACACTTTACTTTTTAATAGCCTTGGATTCAGATATGGTATTGATACTTTTGCTATGGGGGAAACAACATTGTGAAATGTTAATTATGGCTAACACTCAAACACAGACGAGAATATCTGGTTTCTTAACATAAAGGCTATTAAATTACCGACTGCTATATAATTTACCACGGTCGTGCTCTGTTCACTCTTCCATACAGAATTTTCCTTTCTTGAATTCATAGGAAATTGAAATGGAGTTATTGTTCCTTTTTTTCCCCAATTAGTTGATTTTGCATATTTGTCTCCAGGAGTTCAATGGAACAGAGTGCATTAATGCATTTATCAACACACTTATTTGATTGATAATTACATGCCTAAAACCCTAGGCACAGATATAGCTATATGATAAATGCATTTAAAATACATTCCTTGTAACTATAAAACACTAGTAATATTAAAGATCAGACACATTTTTTTCAAGGAGTTCTGTCAGATGTTAATTTTTTCTCTTGGTATCTACAGAGATTTATATTCAGTGGCATGTTTTCTGAGTTTAATTTTGGAGAGTAGAAGTGGTTGCTCTGTTGTCATGTAACATGTCCCAACCTACAGTATAACATATCCCCCCACACAGGCTGTTCAATGTAACGTTTTTCAGAGCACAGGTTAATTAAAATCTCTTGGAAAAATCTCAACATCTGAATCAGAGGTCCACAAATAGTGCTGTCAAGCTAAGTTGTAAGTTACATTTAAACAATGTCCAGTTAGGTTAAAATATTTGCAATTTTTGTCGGATATCTTTATAAAAGATAAATAGGCATCTGTAGCTTTCAGAGTTTGTACAAGTTGTTGTCAATCATAATCACAGTACCCATGGTACTGGGAATTGGCAGTGGCAATGTTTGAATGACAGTACGTTCATAAACACACACAGACACACACACTCTTACAGACATGTACATTGGAGCTTGAAACAACAGTACTTTGCACCAGAGGGGCTGTAATAGGCAATGGTGTCTCCTGCTCCTGCAGGGCTTTCTTGATTTTGCCACCAGCAGTGTGGTCTCCCAGTTACAGAAGGCCTTTCTGGCTGCATAGCAAGAGCTATACTGATGTATTGCCAACAGAGGAGAAGAGGGAGCAGGGTCAGGAAGTACATAAGCAGATCTGACAGATACCATGTTATGCCTGCACAGTGGAATCTCATCAAAGCATTGCTATGCATAAGAACCCTATGCATCCTCTTGGTGTATCTGTGCCTACCCCTCCCCTTCCTTGTACAAGATCTACTTTCTATTCCTCTCCCTCTAACCAGAAATCCCTTCCCACTCTGTTTTTGCTTCTTAAAAAAAAAAGACATTTCCCCATGCCAATCTGATTCTCTCTTCCCCAGGCACCTACTGCTCCCCTCCTTGGTACCTAGGGGCCACCCTTCCTCTCCCAGTCCATGCAATCCCTAGCATGCAGTAGCAGCTCTCTTCCCTCTTCCCAGTCCCAGTCTTGGTGCTCTCTCCCTCTCCCCCATCCCAATCATGTCCCAGTCCCCATCACAGTGTTTTGCTTCTCTGTCCCTTTCCTGATTGTGGTGCAGCCCCTTCCTCTTCCTGGTCCTAATTATAGTGTCTTACGTAGATACATAGATACATAGATACATTGACAGTGTCGGCAGATAAGGGCCTATGGCCCACCCAGTCTGCCCATTTGAGCTTGTAAGTTCAGTTTGTTTTCCTAGAAGTCTGTTGCCCCTTACCCCTGACCTCCAGAATTCCTTTATGTCTATCCCATGCAGTCTTAAATCCCGTGATTGTTTCAGCCCCCACCACTTCCTCTGGCAGGGTGTTCCACTTGTCCACCACCAGTTCTGTGAAGAAATTTTTCTCATGTTTCCTCTGAATCGTCCTCCCTCCAACTTCATCCCATGCCCTCTAGTCCTGGAACATCTTTTTCACTCAAAAATAGTGTTTTCCTGCACCCTGTTCCTCCCTGTAAGATACTTGTATGTCTCTATCATATCCCCTCTCTCCCTCCTCTCCTCCAGGGAGTACATGTTCAGTTCCTTCAACCTGTCTTCATAGTGATGCAATCCATGCACCATCTTTGTTGCCCTCCTCTGAACCTTCTCTACCCTGTCTATGTCCTTACGTAGGTATGGTCTCCAGAACTGTACACTGTACTCCAGGTGGGGCTTCACTAGTGTCTTGTATAGCGGAATTATGACCTCCCTTTTCCTGCTGGTGATGCCCCTGCCTATACATCCCAGCATCCTATTTGCTTTACCTGCTGCCTTGTCACACTGCTTCCCTACCTTGAGGTCATCAGAGATGATAACCTCAAGATCCCTTTCCTGCTTGGTGCATGCTATATCCTCACCCCCCAACTGATATATTGTGCCAGGGTTTTTGTGCCCCATATGCATTATCTTGCACTTCTTTGCATTGAATTTCAACTGCCAAACCCCTGACCATTCTTCAAGTTTCTGCAGGTCCCTTCTCATTCTGTCTACACCCTCTGGTGTGTCTACTGTGTTACAGAGCTTTGTGTCATCAGCGAACAGTGAAATTCTGCCTTCTAGGTCCTGCACAATGTCACTGATGAAGATGTTGAATAGGACCGGTCCCAGCACTGATCCCTGTGGTACCCCACTGGTCACTCTTCCCTCTGTGGAGTACGCCATTTACCACCACCTCTGTGTCCTGCCACCCAGCCAGTGCCTGCAAGCTGGGTGGCAGACGCTGAAAACAAGTAATGCTCTATCAGAAAGAATGATAAGACCACAAGATCAGTGCTGCTTAACTCCTCCCTTTCCCTGGTCCCAATCATGGTACAGCCCCCCTCCCACTTCCTCCTTATAATGGTGTCCTTCACTCCATCTCTAGGTCGTGATCACAGTGTGGCCCCCTTCCTTTCCCAATCCTGATCATGCTGTTATTTATGCAAATACCACTGCTGTGCCCAACAAGCAGGAGCAGGCCAGCTATTTCAAGTGGAAGCGCATTGGTACTGAGACAAGAAGAACGGTCAGGGCTAGTTTCCTGTGATGGAGACAAACACAAGTAGGAATTAAAAGAAAAAAATTCTTCCATGTGTTGCAATATTTGTGGTTACATAAAGAGATTGAGAAAGTGGTTGGGTAGGCAGGGTTATTGCAGCTGTTTTAATAGTTTCTAACCCATATTATAATATATATTTAGTAGCATTGGGACCTAATTGTGCTGGTGCTGTCTTGCCCTTGACTTTCTTGTGCTTGCCCTTGTACCTGAGTACAAAATGTCCTGGATTAACAACCCTCTCTGTATGGTCCCTTATATGACTCCTCCTATCCCCGAGTTACCTAATATAAGAGGAAGACCTTATGCTAAATTTATAGCCTGTAACTGGTAGGAACCCTCCTCCATCTGCTTGCTCAAAGCAAATCTCACAGGTAATTGCACCACTTGTGCTAAAAATTATAAATCAATAACTGTATTTCAGCCAATCAGCATGCAGCACTACTGTGCCTTTTGTGAGTGTACAATGTGCTGTCATGCAAGAGCACTATGAAAGAGCACTCTACTTCAATTTCAGGGGGGAGATGGCACAATAAAATTAAAAAAAAAGACTAAGCTTATTATAAATCACTTGAACTAAACTCCAGTGAGTTATAGTAGGTTAATAGGGCTTCTGAGAGGTGTCTCTTATGGTATAAGAGAGAATCCTGTCCTGAGGTTTTGGCAGACAGGACCTCTCAGCTTTACTTTGTGGTCCTCTCACCCAAACCACAGGTTTGGAGTCTCTCATACCATAAGAGACATTCATTGGAGGCCCTATTACCTTATGTTAGACCAGTAGATTTGTTCTCATTTTAGCTGACAGTTACCCTGACCATTACAACTGCCACTGTTTACTCCACCAGTCTCCACCCCCCTCTCTATTTGATATATGTTTCTACAGAATGTTACCTCTATACACCCAGGGAGAGGCATGGGCACTCCACACTAGGGCTTTTAACAACTGGTTGAAGGCATGGTACATGGAGGAGGGCTTCAGCTACACTGGGGACTGTGGGCTAGCCTGGGAGGATATGAGCCTTAATAAGGGAAATGGCCTGCATCCTTTAAGGATGGGGACCACAGTCCATAGTGGGAAGTTAAAATGTTACTTGGATGAGCATTTAAACTAGCCAGAGTGGAAGCTATAATACCAAGGGTGGTAAAAATTGCCCTCACACACACATGATGAAACAACAAGGAGGGAAGACCCAAGGGGAGGAAGCTTCCACATGGCAGGGGTGCAAGAAGAAAGGGGTAGAGACAAGGCAGAGGACTAGGGGTATAAATCAACAATTCAAGAGGAGAGAAGTAAATGAAACAGAAAACAGAGATGATATCAAGGGAAGAGGGTCAGGGGATGCTTCAGGAAGCATCACAAGCAGAAGGGAAATGATAGGGAAAGGGGAAATTATTTAACCAGGAAAGGCACACTAAGCCAAAGCTTGCTTCCAGGCACAACCTGGGAACACAAGGAAGTTATATAACTTGCTCAGGGTCACACAGTATGCAAGTGGAGGCAGTTCAAACCCAGGTCTCCAGGTTTGCAGCTCAGTGCCCTAAACTGGGGAAGAAACAGGCAGGCAGGAAGGCAGGGAAGGAGAAAGGTATGCCATTACCAGGAGCTTGGGAAATAAATTTCCAGACCTGGAGGCCATAATGGTGGAGGATAGCTTGGATTTGGTGGCCACAACAGAGTCATGGTGCACTGACAGTCATGACTAGAATATGACCATACCAGGCTACTCTCTGTTCAGAAGAGAAAGAGAAGGGGGGGGAGGGGTTGTACTATATGTGAGGGAGGGAATCAAGGTTAAGAAAATGAAGAGGCATCCATTGGAAAAGAAAGGACCATAGGTGCTGGTGGTTGTCCTGGAGACAGGAGCTGGGGCCATTATCTGTACAGGGGTTGTAGACAGACCTCCAGCACAGGGAGAGGAGTTTGATAAGACATGGGATGACATCATTGGGATGGCAAATTGCAGGGAGGTGCTGCTAGTCAGGGACTTCAGTCTGCCAGATGTGGATTGAAGCTTTTCAGCTGCAATTTTGGCAAGGAGCAGAGCCATCCTTGACTCCCTACAAGGGGCTTTTCTCAAGCAGCTGGTCAATGAACCCACTTGGAATGACCAGTGCTGGACCTTGTGCTTATAGACAGGACAGCATTGCAGATATCATGATGTGCAGTCCCTTGGGTAACAATAATCACTGTACATGGTGGTTTGACATTCAGATGGGAGGAGATGCAAACCACACAAGGATGAGGATCCTGGACATTAGCAGGGCAGATTTTAAAGAAATGGGAGACTGCCTCAGAGACTGCCTAGAGATTGCTATTGTGGGGCAGAGGAACAGTGGGGAAAAATAAGGGAGGACATAATAAAGACAGCCTGTCTTTGCATGAAAAAAGTGAGTAAAATCAAAAGGAAACAAACTCTGAACAGAGCCACTATGGCTGCTAATATATTAACTTGATAAGGGTATTTCATGGCCTTAAACATAAAGATGAATTGCCGTAGTCAGCTCCATGTATAAATTTCATTTTTGGGAAAGAGAGGTCGTTTATCTGGTTGATCCTGTGTTTCCTATGTGTTTAAATGTGAGTGGCAAGTACTTGTTGTACTATATGTGGAAGGAGAGGGAGCTCCGCACCAAGGCCTTCAAGTAAATGGTAGAAGGAATGGTGCAGGGAGGAAAGGTATATCTACACTGGGGACTGTGGGCCAAGCTAGAAGAATAAGAACCTATACTGAGGTGATGGCCTGCATTCATCCAGGAGGCAACTACAGTCCTCAGTGGATGATTCAAATGTTACTTTCCATAGACATTTAAAGTAGCCGGGTGGGGGTGATGGAAGAAATGGAGGGGTAGAAAGTAGGTCACTACAAGCTGAGCTACAGAGTAGGAAGATCCCAAGGGGAGAGAGCCCCATCAAGATAGAAGGGGGAACAATTGGAAAAAGGAGAAAGTGTTAAGAAGAGAGGCGAGGGCTGTCAAAATGGTGCAAGGTCTACATCAGAAGCCCTATGAAGAGAGACTCAAAGAGTTTAATATATACACACTGAAGGAGAAGAGGGAGAGTGGGGATGTTATGGAGACCTTTAAATACCTATTGGGGATTAATAAGGTACAGGAGGGAGATATGTTTCAGAGAAAAAAGGTGCTCTAGAACAAGGGGTCATGATATGAAGCTGGAAGGAGGTAGATTTAGGAGAGATGTGAGGAAGTAGTTCTTCACAGAAAGGGTAGTGGATTCCTGGAACAGCCTTCCATGGGAGACAGTGGGGGTGAAACAAGTGGTGGGTTTTAAAAATGCCTGGGACAGGCACAAAGGAATCATAGAAGGAAGAAAGGGGTGGAAGGTGGATGAGACAGTGCTGTAGGGCAAGTTGGGTCTGCAGCAAAAGTGATCATAACTAAAAATGGGCAGACTAGATGGGCCCAGTGGTCATTATCTGCCAACAGTCTCTATGTTTATGTAACTCCCCTTTGGAAGATTACTAGTCTATTTGCCCCCCCTGGGTTTTTGAGGCCTAATTTGGCCCAGTAGGAAAAAGGGTTAATTCTTCTCAGCACTCAGGTGGAGCCTCCTGTGGGCTGGGAGGTCATCACAGGTGCATGGTGGGATAAAGCCCAGCAATTTAGGTGGGAGGGGGAGTTTTGGTCACAGGAGCAAGCAGCGAGGGAGTGAGAGTAAGTCGGGGCCAGGCAGGGGCGATTGCTCTCTCTGACCCCCATCTGGTGACACTTGTGGGGATACAGAGGAAGAAGTGGGAGCCAGTAGCCACAAACTGCACAGTTTCTTGGAGGGCAGCTAAAGCAGAGAGGGGAGCCAGCAGCTGCAAGTCACAGAGTGCCCTGGCAGCCTACACCGATTCATGTAGGGATCCACGGGATAAGAATGTGGCAGGGAGTGTAGTGTCTAGAGAGCCTGTGGCCTTGGAGCTCCATGGGATGTGTCTCCCTTCTCAATTTGGGGATATTTTCTGCCAGTTCTGGGAAAGGATGCAAGGATCATGAAGGAACCCACAGATCCCCAAGCCACAAGGACTGCATGTTCCAAGGGGGTCCTGCTGAGCCAGTGCAGAGAGACAGAGAAGGAGAGAGAGAGAGATGGGTACCATTGAGAGTTTGGGTGCCTGTGAAGAATATTGGGCTATTAGGCACTGTGAACTGTTTTGGGACTTGTGCTACCTTCAAACCTTTGTGGTCATAATGGTTCTGAGTTAATGCTGCCCTAAACATAGAAACATATAAACATAAAAAGTGATGGCAGAAGGGGACTGCAAAGTCCATGTAGTCTGCTCAAGAACCTACCTGGTGCTATTCCCCCCACTCCTTTGCATTTCCTTATGCTACCTTTATGTCTATCCCATGCATTCTTGAACTTGCTTGCCATTTTGGCCCCCACTGCCACCTTGAATAGGCTATTCCATGGGTCCACCACCCTCTCTGTAAAGAAGAACTTCCTTGTATTACTCCTGAACCTCCCTCCCTTCAGCCTCCTGTGATGCCCTCTCCTTCTCCCATTCTCTTTCAATTGGAAAAGCTCCTGAACATTAACCATATTTATACTCCTCATATATTTAAAAGTCTCAATCATGTCACCCCTCTCCCTCCACTGTTCTAGGGAGTACATGTTGAGTTCCCTCTGGCTGTCCTGGTATGCCATATGGTGCAGTCCCTGAATCATTTTCATGGCCCGCCTCTGCACTGACTCAGTTCTGTCTATGTCCCTTTTGAGGGATGGTCTCCAGTATTGTACGCAGTACTCCAAGTGGGGGCACACCAGCACCCTGTAGACTGGTAACACCACCTCCCTCCTGTGACTCGTGATTCCCTCCTGATGCAGCCCAGCATGTCACTTGGCTTTAGTGCAGTCTTTTCACATGTTTACCCACTTTCAAGTCTTCTAGTATAATGACCCCTAGGTCCCTCTCCTGGCTGGTGGAGGCTAGCTTCTCTCCTCCCAGATTGTAATCCTCTTTGGGATTGTATCTGTCCAAGTGCATGACTTTGCAATTTTGGGATGGAATTTCAGCTGCCATGTTTCTGATCACTCCTCCCATTTCTTCAAATCTGAAGTCTTACTCCTCGCACCCTCAGGAGAGTCTACTCTGTTGCAAATCTTGGTGTCATCAGCAAATACACACACTTTACCTTCCTGCCCATTTTCAATGTCTGCTATGAATACATTGAAGAGTAGGGGACCCAGTACCAAACCCTGTGGTACCCCACTGGTCACCTCCCTCTCCGCTGAAAATGCCCCGTTTACCTCAACCTTCTGTGTTCTTCCTCTCAGCCAGCTACTCACTCACTCAACCACCTCCCTGCCCACCACCATGTGAACCAGCTTCCTTACCAGCCTTCTGTATGTAACAGAGCCAAAGGCTTTACTAAAATCCAGATAGATGATATCTACCGCCGCTCCCTGATCTACTATCCTTGTAACCCAGTCAAAGAAGTCAACCAGGTTAGTTTGGCAAGACCCACCTGCCATGAATCCATGCTGTTTTGGGTCTTGCTGCCCAGTGGATTCCAGATATGTTATGATTCTCTGTTTGAGTAGTGTCTCCATCAGTTTCCCTACCACCAACTTAAGGCTTACTGGACAGTAATTGCCAGCCTCCTCCCTGCTCCCTGCTTTGTGGAGCAGGACCACTATTGCCCTTTTCTAGTCCTCCGGTATGGCCCCACTCTCTAGTGATTTGGTGAATAGGTCTGCTAGTACACTCCCCAGTTCCCTGTGAACTCTAGGGTGAATCCCATCCAGTACCATGGCTTGTCCACCTTTAGTTTATTTAAAGCTTCCAAGACTTGAGCTTCTGTGAATGGGCTTGTGTCAACCCCCGGTCTCAGTGTGCTGCTGCTATGCAGGCTTGGCCCATCACCTGCATTCTCTTTGGCGAACACAGAACAGAAGTACTGGTTTAAGACTTCTGTTTTCTCACAATCTTTTTCTACCAGTTTTCCTCCAGTATCTGCTAGTCTAACTATCCCCCCCTTGGTTTTTCTGTTTTCACTTATGTACTTAAAGAAGGCTTTATCTCCCTACTTTACCCCTGTGCAATCCTCAGTTCAGTCAGGGCTTTAGCCTTCCTCATTGCCTTACCAGTTTCACTCTGTGCTACCTTATAGGTTTCCTTATTCTCATCTTTCATTGACACCCTAAACTAAAGACTGTGCAACCTCCTTGGTCCAGGTAAAAGCTGCTGTTATGGTGATACTGGCTGTGTGAAGCTGAATGTGTTCCCCATGAATTAACTGATGCTACCCGGAGCTATGTGTGAATATGCTTAATGAATCTGGGAAACCTGTTGTTTCATCAAGTTCCATGTGGACATTCCATTATTGAAAGGAACTGTTTAATATAAATTAACCTGTTGTTTTCATCCAGCACCAGTGAGGGAAAGGGACCCCATGTGTGACATCTGCACCTGGGTAACGTGGCCACTGGAAGTGTTTCTGCTGCTGTGGGTGCCCCTTCCCAGGGACATGTTCCATCGATATTTCTAGACACGGGGAGAGAGGGCTACATTTCTAAATATTACAGATTATGTAATTCAAATGAATAAGGCATACAGCTGTTACAGTTTTACACTCACACAGTTGGTTTACAGAGCAAGTTTAGATACAAATATGTGTAGTGGTTGTTGGGGGAGGGGTAAAGAGATGCAGGCTTGAGGATTAAAGAAAACTAAAAACAAAATAAATTAAATATCTGTGCTGTATAGTACTATGCACTCCATCAAGCCCAGCAGTGATGAACATTACATAATGTTTTCTGTAGGTTACAGTCAGTGATTTCAGAAATATGTAACTTTTTTATCCAAGCCTATCCAAGCCATCAGCCTCCATTCAGTGCAGCTGGGTTAGGAACTGGCTAACAGACAGGAGGTGGTAAATGGAGTACAATCTGGGGAGAGGAGGGTGACCAGTGGAGTACTTCAGGAATCAGTCCTTGGACCAGTTCTGTTCAATGTCTTCATCAGTGACATTACAGAAGGGCTGGAAGTAAAGGTCTGCCTGTTTGCAGATGATACAAAGATCTGTAACAGGGTGGATACTCCTGAAGGGATGAAGAAAGCGAGGAGGGACATGGGTAAGTTTGAGAAATGGTCTGTAGAGTGGCAACTGAGGTTTAATTCAAAAAAGTACAAAATATGCACCTGGGACACGGTAACCCTGAGGAGAGCTACAGGATCGGGAGGGAGTTGCTGACAGTCACCAAAGAGGAAAGAGACCTGGACACTACTATTTCAGATGACCTAAAAATGTCAAAGCAAAGCAAAAAGGTAGCAGGGAGGGCCAGTGACATGCAGGGGTGCATAGCAAGGGGTATCACCAGCAGAAGGCATAAGGTAGTGATGCTGTTAATACAAGACCCTAGTCAGACCTTACATGGAGTACTGTATGCAGTTCTGGAGGCTGCACCTTTGAAGGACATTAACAAGCTGAAGGCGGTCCAGAGAAGGGTGACTAAGATGATACAGGACTTGCACCACAAGACTTACAAGGAGAGATTAAGGGACCTCAATATGTACTCACTGGAGGAGAGGAGGGAGAGAAGGGACATGATAGAAACATTCAAGTACATCAGCGGCATAAACAGGGTGTGGGGGGGATCTTTCAATACAGGAGGAGTAAAGAAGTAAGGGGCATGACATGAAATTGGAAGGTGGCAGGATAAGAGGGAATGTGAGGAAGTTTTTCTTCATGGAGAGGGTGGTGGATGCATGGAATGGTCTGCCACAGGAGGTGGTGGGAGTGAGCACTGTGGTTGGATATAAACATGCATGGGACAGGCATAGGGGAACCATAGAGATTAAGCAGGGGGATGGTCAAAAGCTGTAATCAAGGGCAGGACTTATGGGCAGACTGGATGGGCCTAGCAGCCTTTATCTGTTGACAATTTCTATGTTTTTATATTTATTTGTAAAAGGCTGGGACTTCATTTAAAAGTTTAAGTTGATAAAAAAGTCCAGTAAGTTATCAAGTTTGGTCTGCATTACCTTTTAGCATTTCCTTTTATTATTCTGGTTCCTAGAGAGAGAGAGAGAGAGAGGAGGAATGGTGTAGCTCTACTTATCATTTAGTCTTAGATCAGTCCTGAAAGTATTAACAAACCCTACAGACAGCAGTAAATCATTGTACACTGCCAGACACAGACACAGTTGGGAGAGAGAGAGCGCGAGAGCGCGAGAGAAGCATAATCTGAAACTCTGCTGGAGCAATGCAGTCTCATTACAAGCTCAGTTTTGACCAACAGGCAGTGGCGTAATGCTAAATTTAGAAGTTTGGGGTCTCCATAAACTATGATGTCCCCAACCCCCCACAGGCTGATGGTCTGGGGTCCACCTAGTCCCCCAGAAGCTATCATGTTTTAGATGCATTCTGGGGCATTTTGAGGGTCATTTTTAGACCATTTGGCTGCTTTTAAAACATTGTTTGACTAGTTGCAAACAACCAATATCACTATCAAAATAACTACTTTTTATTTTCTTAAAAATAAAATTGTCAAAATGAAAGCAAAAAATCTCACTCTAGCCACCCTTCAAACATTTGACTATATACCATTTCTCTTAAGTACAGTCAGCTATCACTGCAGCAGGCATTGCACATATTACCTTGCAACCTGAACAGAAGACTCTGCCCCCCAACAGTGCACCACACAGTCAGACATACAAGGCAGCAAGAAGGGCACACAAAACAACAGCCTGGAGGTACATATGTCTGTCACACAGCAGACATGTACACAGACCATCCATGCCAGAGAATGGAACTGATACACAGGACCCACTGGAGGGTCCCTCAAAGCCCAACATTGACACAGAATGTATACCAGGTCATGAATGCTTTATCTGCATGTACCCAGAACTGAGACAGTTGGAGCAGGGAGGGTAAAGCTTAGCAGGGACAGCTGCATGAAATACAGGGCATATACAGTGACATCACAGCCCACAGACTTGACATGCAGCAAGAGCTCTGCAACCTGTGTGAGACCTCAGACAATGGCATGACCATAATTATCACTGCTTTATAGCAGGATGATGTTTCCCATTCGTATCCAGTACCTGGCAGCCAACCCCCAAATCCTGATATGTCATACACCAGAACCACAACACCATCAAGCACTCCAGCATAATACACAGATGACAGTCAACCTGCAGGGGTGCACAGCCAACTGTAACAGATGATGACCTAATGCCAAGCATGTCCTGTGGCATGTACACAGCCCAGTCACATGGCAAGAGTAGGGGCAATGCCAGTGGTAGGCTCATCTCACCCTAAACATCCACTCAAAAGTCATCCTAGACACCAAAGAAAAAAACACACATTGACCTAATGCCTCATCCGAATGCATCACAGGCTTTAATCCTGAAGAATTGCCATCCACCACCAGATGCATATGGACTTCACTTCACAAGTTTCATGCTTGCTCACAGCTGCCTGTGCTGTTTACACTCCCCTGATTGTAATTTGAGCTGGCAGGAGAATGCTACATGTAGGAAAGGAAGTGGCTGTCTGCCTGTCCCAACCCAGTGACCCCACTGCCACAAGCCGTAAGTTGATCTCAAATCACCTTGTGCTCCTCTGTGAAGAAATTCAGCAGAGAGGTAAAACAAAGTTCCCTTACAGCTGTACTTCAACACTGTTCAGTTGCTGATTTAAGACTGCTGCATGTAGAACTGCATAAAACAAAGTATCATTGAAGACTTTAAGAAGTATGGGAGCAGTATACCCCGCCAACAAGGCATTGCTTAGATAAAAATGTGTAAAAAGATGGTTTAGGTGTTATTTCAGACTAAAACAAGCTGTCTGTCTGTTTAGACTCCACTGATTGTAATTTGAGCTGGCAGGATAATGCTACATGTAGGAAAGGTACTCTCCCCCCCCCATGCAGTGATTTCAGGTAGTGGAAGGAACATGGTTCAACTCCAAAATTGTGCTTCAGAAGGAGTCTGAAGTGCCCTTTTTTCTCATGTAATAGAAAGGTGTTTGCAAGGCTCCACCCCTGCAGTCTTAAAAAAAAGACTGTTATGGTACTCTAGGGAAATAGCCATGGTGGTGAAGAGAAAAAGGATGGCATTCAGGAAGTATAAGGAAAGGGAGAAGGAGGAAGACAGGGAGATATAGAAGGTAAAATAGAGGGAAGCAGAAAAGACAGTGAGGAGGGCAAAAGCACAAAGAGAGGAAGGGCTAGCCAAATTGGTAGCAAATGGTGATATGTTTTTTTTTCAGGTACATACTGTAAGTGAGAAGATGAAAGCAAGGGGAGGGATAAGGAGGAGTGCAGAGGGATACTGTGCAGAAGGGGACCAAGAGAAAGCAGACATCCTATACAGGTACTTCTGCTCAGTCTTTACAGCAGAGGGAGGGGGGATGGACCACCAGACAGCAGCAGAAAAAAAAAGGAGGCAGATTCAAGTCCATGTTCAGAGGAAAGAGGCCTGAAGGGACTTGCATTTTTGAAAGTGGACAAGGCGGTGGTACTAGACAGGATACATCCAAGGGTACTAAAAGAAGTCAGGGAGGTGCTGATTGCCCTGCTAATGGCCTTATTCAACAGCTCACTGGAACTGGGCATGGTTTCAAGGGACTGGAGGAGAGCATATGTGATCACTCTACATAAGAGTGTCATCAAGGAGGAGACTAGCAACTACAGGCCAGTGAGCCTCACCTCGGTAGTGGGAAAATTAATGGAAATACTGTTAAAGGAAAGGTTGGTAGATTATCTTGAATCAAACAGGCTGCAAGATCAAAAAACAGCATGGAACCACAGGGGGGAGATCATTCCAGACAAACTGGATTGATTTCTTTGACTGGGTAAACAGAGAAATAGATCAGGGGAGGGTAGCTGACATGGTATCTGGACTTTAGAAAGACCTTCAACACTGTGCTGCACAGGAGTCTGATTAAGAAATTGAGCAACCTAGGGGTGGGATCCAAAGTGGAGAACTGGGCTAGAAATTGGTTAATGGATAGGAGTCAGAGTGTGGTTGTCAATGGGGCTCACTCTGAGGCTGAAAGAGTGACCAGTGGGGTGCCACAGAGCTCAATACTGGGACTGGACCTCTTCAATGTCTTCTAAGTGATATTGCTGATGAACTGGAAGGGAAGGTATACCTTTTTGCAGATGATACAAAAATATATAGTAGGGTGGACAATCAGGAGTGGGTAAAAAGTAAGTGCAGTAATTCTGGAAAACTTGAGGAGTGGTCAGAAACATGGCAGTTTGGGTTGAATGCCAAAAAGTGCAAAATTATGCACCTAGGGTGTAGGAACCCACTAATTGTTTATAGGATATGGGGAGGTACTGTCAGTCACTAAGCAGGAAATGGACCTTGGGGTTATCATGTCTGGTGGCTGTATAGTGTGCCAAAGTAGTGGGTAGGGCCATTACAATGCTGGCACGCATTAAGAGAGGTATCTACAGCAGGCGGAGGGAGGTGGTATTGCCACTGCATCACTCATTGTGAGACTCCACCGGGAATATTGTGTCCTGTTCTGGAGGTTGCACCTCAAAAAGGACATAGACAAGGTGGAAGCACTCCAGAGGAGAGCAAAGGTTGCAGCAAAAGCCCTATGAGGAGAGACTGAGGAATCTCAACATACAAACATACAGTATGAAGAAGCCAGCAGAAGAAGGCGATTTGTTCTATCTAGTCTGCACGTATTGCAGGATCCACAACTTGAGCTACTGCCCCTGCCCCCCTGCCCCACTCCTCCCATCCTCCATACCTATGATCCTTATCTTCCCCTTTTGCCTATCCTGGCCTCTCTAGAAGTTGCCCACTGTCTTCAACAAGAACACCTCTTCTGGCAGTGCATTCCAAGTGTCCACCACCATCTGTGAAGAAGTGCTTCCTGACCTCCCTCCTAAACCTGCCCCCCTCAAGCTCAAGACTGTGCCCCCTCATGTTATGGTTGCCACTCAGCTTAAAGAGACCCTCCTTATCCACCTTATTTATCCCTTTCAAGTACTTGAAGGTCCCAATCAAGTCCCCCCCTCTCTCCTTTCCTCCAGGGAGTACATGTTCAGTGCCCTCAACCTCTCCTCATATGCCTTACCCTGTTGACCTGCTGTCATCTTTGTAGCCTTCCTCTGGATCTTCTCCAGTAGGTTAATGGCCTTTTGAGGTGTGGGCACCAGTACTGAACTCCATACTCTAGATATGGCCTCACCAGTGACTCGTACAAGGGTAGTATAACCTCCTCTCCCCTACTACAGATCCCCCTAGCTATGCATCCCAGCATCTTGTTTGCCCTTGCTGCTGCTCTCTTGCATTGCAAGAAGTGCTTTGGGTCACTAGTGATCATCACTCCCAGACATGGCCTGAAGATTGCAGGCAGGAACAGGGTCTATATCAAGGCCTACAAAATCACCTAGGGTGAACAATGTTATATCAGAGCCTATCCTAAGCACAAACATTGTACCTTCAACCCTTCCTAACACCTCTGCTGAAATGCCTGTAACAATAACAAATTAATATCCAACAAGCAATACAAATAAAAAAAGATCAAGAGATGAGGATTCTACTGTGGATTCTAATGAGGAGTGGTACATGGTTCAGAGTTCAAAGGGAGCTAAAAAAGGGGTGCAAAGCAAGTATCTTTTCACTGCCACTCCAAAACTGCTTTGACCCTACAAGTATACTTAATGAGCTTTCAGACCCTATACCTACCATGTCCCAGGAACATCTACCCTTGCCACCTTTGGAATCTAACTTAACTACTATAAATGATATCATAAATGCCACACAAGCAGGATCGGTTAGTGAAAATAACATAACAGGTCATGTATCCCCCAGCCTGCCAACCTCTAACAACTTAAATGAGCACTCTGAAACTGACCCTTTGACCTCTGTAACTCTAGACCTAGAGGTTAACAGGAAAATAGGCACTAACAGCCATGTGATGCCTAACAAAATTCTAGTATTAGGTGACTCCATTGTCAAACACCTGGATCGTGCTGTTTGTAATACAAATAAATCAAGTACTGTAGAACACTTTCTAGCTTTAGTGCGGCCAGAGTCACTGATATAATAAGAATGTTAGACCCTATCTTGAATAATGTTGGGGAAAGGCCCTTGGTAATTGTACATGCCAGTGCTAATAACATCTTTCATAACATCTTTCATAACTCAGTTCCTAAAATTAAGCAACAGTATGTAGCACTAACAATCTAATTGAACTAGGATGTGAAGTTGCCTTATCCAAGAGTTTACCAATTCCTAAAGCTTCAGAGAAACAGTATAAAAACATTAAGGAAATCAATGAATGGATGAGGAAATGGTGCCTAAAACAGGAAATCAAGTGCATCACTCATTGAGAAGAATTTAATGATCATGATGCACTCTTCTGCTGGGATGGTATACATCAAAGCAGAAGAAGTACTGCTCTTCTTCGAAAACAGACTAGTTCCTTTATTACGGATCATTTAAACTAATTAGATGGGGGAGAGTTAAGATTTCTCAACCTCTCTTGAACCAAAGACCAGCAGGACATCAAAGAACATCAAGGTAAATTCTTTACAAAACAATAACAAGGAACCTAGACCAAAGTGAGATAGTAACAGACATCAGGGTAGTAATAACTTAAACATACTACTTGTAAATGCAAGCAGCTTTACATAACAAGAGCGATGAACTAAGATACACATTGTCATCACAAAACATAGCTATCTGTGTAGTCACAGAAACCTGGTTCCATGATGAGGCTTGGAACATTGAAATTCTGGGATATACAAAAATATTAAAAAATAGGAAACATAAGAGAGGCAGAGGTATAGCCTTGTATGTAGCCGAAGAATATGAGGCACATGAACCTTGTCCAACTATGGACTCCACAAATTATGTAGAACTCTTATGGGCTAAATACTGCTACCAGCAAGTAAACTGGTGGGGGGGGGGGGCTTGGATATCAGTCACCCAATCTAGATTCAGAGGAAAATGATAATTTTTTGATGGCTATAGAAAACATAGATGTCACATGTGACTATATTCTTTTGGAGATTTCAATTTTCCTTCAATAAATTGGTCCACCCTAGAGGGTGTTGGTAGCACTGAGAAAAGATTCATTGATATACTATTACAACAAAACCTGGAGCAATTAGTAAAACATGGTATAAGGAAGAGAACATACTAGATCTGTTGCTTACTAACATAACAGAAGGTATAATTGAGCCAACAGTAACTTTTCTGTTAGGTGATAGTGACAACAGGATGGTTCATTTTGGTTTAATCTTAAACAGTAAATTTACCAAAGACAAAACCAAGATAAAGGACTTTTTTAAGGCAGACTACAGTAAAATCCAGAACTTCCTCTCAACCTGGGACTGGGAAACTGAACTAAAAAGCCAAGGGTTAAGTAACATCTGGGAAAAACTTAGGCACAAATTAAATCACTGTATTGAAAACTGGGTGCCCACATGAAACGAGTATAAAAATAATCACAGAGTTCCTATATGGTGGAAGAAAAACTTCTAAAAATGTATTCAGAAAAAAAGAAGATTATATGCAAAATACAAAAAGCAACAAACCAAAAAAAGTTGGCAGTCATATAAAAAAATCAACAAATAACACCAAGGCTGTAATAAGGAAAGCTAAACAAAATCATGAGCTACTACTAGGAAATGATACAAAGGATAACAAAAACAAGTTTTTCAATTGCATCGGCTCTTTGAAGGGTAATCATGGGACAGTAGGACCAATTGAAAGTGATCTAGGAATCATACGTGATGATGAGGCAAAGATGGCTGAGGAATTCCATTAATATTTTTTAAGTGTATTTAAATCCAAGCAATGTAATATAAGTACTAATGAACCTAGCTCAGAATACTTTTCACCTTTTACAACCCGTGAAGTAATGAATGTACTCCAAACCCTCAAACAAAATAGTTCTCCTGGTCCAGATGGAATTCACCACAGATTTCTAAAAGCAGTGGCTAATCAACTGTCAGGACCTTTAACATTGCTATTTAATGCATCTCTAATTGAGGGTAAAGCACTATCTGAATGGATAGAAGCAATTGTAATGCTTATTCATAAATTGGGTAATAGGAAAGAGGTTGTGAATTTTAGACCTATCAGCCTAACTTCAGTAACAGGAAAACTGCTCAAAAGATTGATACTTCAATGTATAACCTTGCATGTAACACAAAATGAACATCTAGACATAACCCAACATAGTTTCTTCCCAGGAAGATCTTACTTAACTAATCTTCTTCACTTTTTTGAACCCATTAGTGCAGTTCTTGACAAGGGTTTTCCAGTGGATAAAGCTTTCCTAGATTTTTCCAAAACTTTCGACACTGTGTCTCATAAAATCTTGATCGGACATTTAATTAAACTCAAACTTCACAAAAATATAATTAACTGGGTTAATTCAACAGAAGACAGAGAGTGGTGAATAGGGGACACCTGTCTCCATGGGGTGAGGTCATGAGTGTAGTATCACAGGGCTCAGTTTTGGGAATTTCTCTTTTTAATATTCTAATCTCCTCTATGCAGATGTCTAGCCATAGAAACATAGACTTTGACAGTAGATAAGGACTGCTTGGCCCACCTAGTCTGCCCATTTCCCTACCTACAGGATAAGCTGCAGATCCTAGTTAACCAACAGCCTATTTCTTCCTACCCCCCCACAAGAATTGCCTTATGTCTGTCCCATGCATTCTTGAATTCTCCCACAGTTTTAGACTCCACAACCACCTCAGGAAGACTGTTACATGCGTCCACCACTGTCTATGTGAAATAATGCTTCCTCACATTGCCCCTGAACCATCCGCCTCTATCTTCAAATTATGTCCCCTTATTCTTGCACATCTCTTTTTCTGAAAGATGCTACCCTCTTGGACTTTGTTGATTCCACTGAGGTACTTAAACGTTTCTTTCATGTCCCACTCTCCCCCTCCTTTCCTCAATGGTATACATATTAAGCTCCTTTAGTCTGTCCTTGTATGGCTTCTCTTGCAGACCCTGCACCATTTTAGTTGCCCTCCTCTGGACTGCCTCCATCCTGTCTATGTCCTTGCAGAGATGGGGTCTCCAGAACTGGACACAGTACTCCAGATGGGGTCTCACCAACTGTCTGTACAGAGGGATAACAACTTCCTGTTTTCTGCTGGTGATGCCTCTCCCTATACATCCCAGTATCCTCATGTATGGATGTCCAAATATGCAGACAACTGCAAAATTGGTAGCATAATGAACAACCCACAAGCAACACAAGAATTTCAGGCAAGTCTAACAAAACTGGAGAAGTGGGCTGAGTCAAACAAAATGATCATTAATGAGACAATGTGTAAAATAATGCACTTAGGGCATACCAATCCAAGAATAACATATCAATTGAACAACATATACCTTCAAGAAACCACAAATGAAAGATATTTTGGGTGTAATTGTTGGCAATAAGCTTACCTTTGATACCCACACAAAAGCAACGGTCAAAAAATGCCAAAGAATTATTGGTTGTATCTTTAAAAATATTAAAAACCGAGAGCCAGATGTGATTGTACCATTGTATACAAATCTGGTGAGGCCACATCTCGACTATTGCTTCCCATTCTGTGCTCCAACTACTATGGGTGGGAAAAAAATGATAGAAGGAGTTCAGAGAAGAGTCACCAAAAGAGTACGAAACATGCACCACTTAAATTACAATGATAGGCTAAATCAACTTGGTATGTACTTGATGGAGCACATGAGACTTAGGGGTGAGATTTGCCTCACATTCAATGCCATACAAAATGAATCCTTGTTGGAGGCAATAGGATTAACAAGGCAAAATGTTACCAGAAACACTAGAATCCATAACCAAAAATTAAAAGGCGGAGTTACTATGACACAGAAGAGAAAAAATTGGTATACCCAACGGATTATCTCACCATGGAATTCATTTCCTAAATACATAGTTGAAAGTAAAACAATGAATATGCTCAAAAAGAAACTTGACGAACACATGGGTAATGTTAAACAGTATTTCCACCAGTAAAACAAAGGTGGTGAGTTTTCCAAAAAGGCCATGGCCTCCTAAACTCATACTAACCTATGAAACCTATCCTTCTCCTCCTTTGAAGCAGATACCTGTACTCCACCACCCAGGTAGTATGCCATCCTGGGATTCTTGGCTCCAGTGTGCATAACTTTGCATTTCTTGGCATTGAAGCCAAGCTGTCAGATCCTGGACCCCTCCCCAGCTTTTCCAGATCATTCTGTAGGTCCTGTATCCCTTCAGCTGTGTCCACTCTCCCACAGAGCTTGGTGTCATCCATGAATAGTCACATTTGCCCTTAATGCCATCCCCAATGTCATTGATAAAGACACTGAACAACACCGGCACCAGCACTGAGCCCTGCGAGACCCCACTGGTGACCTCTCTGGTGCCAGATAACTCTCCTCCCACAACCACCCTCTGGGTTTTGTCCCTCAGCTAGTTTTCCACCCCACTTAACATCGTATCCCCAATCCTGAGATCTGCCAGCTTCCTGATCAACTTTTGCCTTGCTGAAATCCAGCTAGAGGATGTCTACTGCTTGCCCCCTGTCTAGTGTCTTAGTGACCCAGTCAAAGAAGTCGATCAGATTAGTTTGACATTATCTCCCCCCCATGAACCCATGTTGCCTCGCATCCTGGAGACCATTCTCCTCTAGATATTCTACTAACCTTTCATTAAGTATGGTCTCCATGAGCTTGCACATGATTGAGGTCAGACTGATTGATCTGTAATTCCTTGGGTCTTCCTTGGGACCACTTTTGTGTATGGGCACCACATGTGCTGTTCTCCAGTCCTGCAGTACCATGCCTGACCCTAGTGGACTATTAAACAGTCCTGCCAGTGGCCCAGCCAGTTCCTCAGCCAGTTCTCTTAGTACCCTTGGATGTACTCTGTCCAGGCATGGTGATTTGTCCACCATGAATGCTAGCAGCCCCTCCCTCAGTCTGTCCTCCTCTATCACTACATCTGTGTTCCCTTCCCCCTGCTACTCTTCTCCCTCCTGAAGACACTGGTCTGTCCTTCTCCCTGGTGAAGATGGAACAGAAGTATTCATTTAGTATCTCTGCTTTTCCCTGTTATTGTCCACCCACTCCTCCCCTTTCTTAAGCCTAACAATTCATCCTTCTTGTCCCTTTTCTCACTTATATAGCCAAAGAAGGCTGTCTCCTCCTTCTTAATTCCTTCAGCTATCTGCAGCTCCTTCTGTGCCTTAGCAGAAACTGACTCCCCGGAGGATTTTTGATAAGATTCCGGGAGCTGTGAGGATTGCCACTGCACTTTACACAGTTGAGGAGCAACTCTGGAAGCAGGACACATACAAAGCAAGCTCTCTGCCTAGAACAGGTATGCCACCGTTGCCTCACCCGTACCTTGGCAAGTGTATGTGTCTTTCCAGGTCAACTTGTGCGGCAGTGTTTGCCAGTCATCTCCTGGCTGCCGAGCTCCCATGAAGGGGCCGAGGAGTTCTAAGGTGGAGAAGCACGTCCCTTCAGGAAAGCAAGGAGGGCTCCATGGGGAGCTAGCAGCTGGGGAGATCCTGATGAGGCCCTCTACTCTGAGAGTCCATAGATTTTTACAGCCTTTTGGCTGAAACTCCTTCATTCATTCTACCTTTCCTGGAAGACGTGATAGTAAAGGAGAGTTTAAAAATGCATATGAAGCTTAATGCTCTCCTATATTCAACTGTCACACAGCCAGTTAACTGACTAGGAGTTTCTCTCTCCAACCCAGATCTTTCCTATGCTTTGAGTGAGTACCTATTACTGTGTTCTTCTAATTTTACTTTTCTACGCATGTTTTTAAACCTCATTCCTACTAAACATCTATGAAGTTACCTAACTGCTCAACTGTGCTTTTATAGCAGATGTTCCCCCACTCAAATCTAATGCCAAATATTTTGAAGTGCTTATTCTTTATTGTTTGATTTGCTAGCATGTGAGTGCCCCTGGAAAAGGTGCTTGTTTGCCTTCTTTTTTATCTAGGCCAATAAATAATCAATCTGCAGATGCTGCAGGTTCGATAAGATAATATTCCTATATTTTTAATTGTATAGTATAGTACAAAGGGCTAGTTTAAGTTTGAATTCTAAACACACTGCTGAAAACTTCTGTAATTTATGCAGTTAGGCTATGTGATCCCCCAATAGTACTTAACAGGTGCACATGTGATGTTTTTCAGCAAACGCTTGCATACAGCTTTTCACTTTCTTTGCATGCATTCAAGCATTATTACCAAGAACGCCAACACTTTTTAAATTAAACATTGTGGCATCTGACTTGAATTCGTACAGACTGCTTAAGATATCTGAAATAACCTAAATCATATTTTTATTGCTGGAGACAATTTTTATATGTAAGGTTATTTTTAGCTAAATCTTGACTATAGCTTTGTATTCTGCATGCCCTGATTTTTTTCGTACTTGTATTTCAATGACTATTGGTGACTCAGTCAAAGAATATGCACATCAGCTTTGGCTTCTATTTGACCTGCATATTGATTATTTTCAGCTTATCTGTGTTTTGCTTGGCACTTTATATCACAACTGTGTTTGTAAGTAAGTCTTGGCCACAAGCAGTCCCTTCTCTCTAAAATTTATACTTAGATTGTAATTAGTTTACCGGGAATTAAAATATACACATTTTGCTCTATGTGATTTTAGTCTACCTAGTGAGAGACCCTTAGTTTTTAGTGCTTGCGAAACTGCTTTTCTGATTTTCACTTGTTTGAATAACTGAGTTTATTTGCCTCAAGACTATTTAGATTTAGATTAGATTTAGGTTATTCACTAGCACATACAGTTTTTGCAGTCTTTATAGTGAATTTTTCATCCGACTGTACTGTGTGTATATATATATATATATATATATATATATATATATATATATATATATTAGAGGCAAAAAAACTCCATTTAATGCATTAGGGTTGTTCCACACCGACAAAAGTGAGGAAATTCAAAGTTAGGGGTTGAAAGCCCTCTGGCTTTTCTACCATGTCCCCAACTGCATCGGGGTGTGCATTAGGGTTGTCGGCCATAACGCAACAAAAGACTGAAAGGCACATCTGTGATATGTCAGCTGCATTCCCTCCAAATTTCAGGCCAAAACACCAAACCATTCTTTTGCAGCAGGGTGCCAAAAAATTGCTGTCATTTTCCCACAGCCTAGAAAAGTACTGTCAAAGTTTGTGAAAGCTTTCAGAAATTCATTCGACAGTGTCACAAGTGCAACAGTACTTTGTGAAAGTAGTTTTTCCAGAAATTTGAAAAACATATTTCTGGGGTGTTTTACCCCAAAATAAAGACATGGCTAGCATCCTCAGGGCCCAACTAGGTGAGTACAAAAAAGAATTAGGTTGCTAGAGGGTCCCAATTTGCAACCAAAATGCAACTACTAAGTGTGGTACATTGTGTGCACCTGCAATCAGGGATGTGTATGTTTGGTGTACATGGCCTCAGTTTTGCTGTTGATCTCCACTGAGCATGCAGTACCTGGTCAGGTGGGTGGTGATGTCTTGTAGTACATTTAGACAATTGTTTTTTATTTCTGTCACCTGCTGCTGGTTGTCTGTCATTGTTCATGTTGCCTTGTCCTCCCCCCTACTTGCATATGTGTGTGTGTCTGTCTGTGTGTGTGTGTGGTGCTGGGGGGGGTGAATTTGGAGTTAGGGTTTTCAACCTTAACACCAAATGTCCTCACTTTTGTCACTGTGGAACAACCCTAACTGATGCATTAAACAGAGTTTTTTGCCATGAATATCCTGTCTTTTTGAGAATGATTAGTACCAATAGTATATGATTTTTTTGTTGTACCAGGACTGTACATACATAGTGAAATGCACCAAAATGAAGAACACAGTAACTCATCTAACAGTATTTTCTGTTATGAAAACTAAGACAACATCCATCTCAACCATATTGCTTTTTATATTTATGTATTTACTTTCACTTACCACTGTTATGTCAATACTAATTTATTATGTTGCAGTGTTTTACTCATTATCTTTTTGCAGTCAATGTACCTACTCTTCTGACACATAAAGAATGTAGTACTCTATTTGTAAGCACTCTTTTAAATATTCATATATTACATCTTCCTCTTCTGTTTCTGTACTAGACAAAAAAACCAGACAGAACTCATACTTACTAATGTAGGTACAAGAATGCTTTCATAACACTTCAACATCTGTAACATTACAAGAATTGAAATGTGTCATCTGTTAAAACCTTGAATGCTTTCTATAACAATCTTCTTCACCAAACTAAGTAAGCTGAATGGTTTCTTATATAATATATAACCAATAAAGCATGACCAGCAGTTGTATTAATGGTCTGTTAATCACCTGCTACTGGTGTAGAAAGACTCAATGTGTACAGCCTATCAGATGCACTCACAGGCTGATTAACTGTCCATTGACATAATCCCTGGAAGACCCTTATGGCCACAATTATTAAACTCATTTTAAATAGTGACACCTTTTTCAATATATATTAGCCTACATATGTATGTTGATTTAAATCCCCACATGAATCTGCTAGAATGTTTGAGGGAATGATAAAATCACAGTTGTCTAACCCTTTGTCACAAATATTGATGATAAACATACCCACAATTGAATAATACTGCAAGCAAAAAGTTATATTCAGAAAATAATTTTTTATAAAAGTAAAAAAATATTTCTTTAAAATTGCAAGTAAAAAAGTAATTCTGTACAAAAGAAAATAGAAAAATAAACAACTTTTAAAATGTCAAAGAAAAGAGAAAGAGAAAATATAGTGATTTGTTATAATTTAAAAATATAATACATATATAATACATAAAAAATATATATTTGGTTTTATAAAATTTTTCTTCTACATAAAACATAAAAAAAAATAAACAACATAAATATAATAATCAAAGAAATTGTCTTTAAAATTATTAGCAGCCACTGTTTGCTAGAGGTGTGTGCTACTTGAGGCAGTCCAAGCTGTAAACTGGATTAGATGTGGAGGCACAACGGAAGTGGAAGCTGTTGCATCCTCCAGAGGAGATACCGGACTCTGGTGGAGAGTGGTCACTTCGCCCCAGGGAAGCTGGATGGTACAGGTGGTGGTGGAGGTGAAGTGCTGGTACTGGCCACGGTGTCAGCAGATGCTGTCACCATAGGCTCAAGCACAAGGTTGACGGTCCGCTGTTGTGCTTCCATGAAGGACAGCAATCTCTGCTGTCCTTCAAGGAGCACAACATTATCTTTTATGAAACTGTCAACCTTGTGCTAAAGCCTATGGTAACAGCGGCAGTGGCCAGTACAGCGTTTCGCATGGCGGCGCCCTACAAAGAGTCAAAAAACATAAATCAGTATATCAGCCTCAAAACAGTGATGTACTTTCTGTCTTTCACCTTACAATATGTATATCTAATTCAGTAATAGTTATACATTTTGTTGCCACAACTAACACTATTTAGAACTGTGATACAAATATAGATTCTTGTCTTGCCTGTTCAGTGATAATATTTTCGTACTATATTATGTCATTTGTTGGTAACATAAAAAGAGTTATAAGAACAGTACATGTCCTATACTATTCTTGCATTTAACTTACTATACAGCAATACTCAGTATCTAAATGGTTTAGCATAATAAACAGTACAGTCTCATACACTGATACTACATCTTCATTGTGTGTGGACAACTATACTTTAGCATCTGTGCCTATATTATTTTTCCACACCTGCAAGAGAATATTCGACTACCTGCACACCAACAGTATGATTACATAATTCAATATGTATGTCATCATCATCAGTTTAATGAGTGCTACAAAAGACACATACATGTTAAGTTGTTATTCACCCTCTGTACATATTTCCATGTATAAAAATAATCTTTTACTGACATAACATTGATTAAGCAGTAAGCCATGAAGAAAATGTCATTTTTATGTTATTCTGATGATCTGCATGCCTGTAGTGTGGCAGAAAGTGTAACCAAATGGCAAAATGTCCTAAATCGTGATTAACTGACCATCAACACAATCAGTGACAGTACCTTATTTCTATTTTAATTAAACAACTTAATAACACATTTAAGCCTTCTTCACTATGTGATCAGTTTCACAATAGTGTTTGTGATAGATGTCCATGACCAGTTAGAATGTTTACAGCTAATTTTCAACTGCATCTGTCACAATGGTTTTCTAATACTTGAAACCATCTTACAGATTTAGTAAGCAAGAGTTGACTGACTTTACTAAGTACTTAATCTAACACATTCTGTACACATCATGTAAATAAAGAGTAGGAGATATGTTCAGAAGTGGTGTACAAGAAACATAACTGTGACACCATGCACAACACAGTGATACATGCCAGTGCGATATTTAACAATGCTATGGGCCTGCCATTGATTACCGTTCTATCTAAATGGAACAGTAGAATATGCAACACAATTAACAGGTTCATTCTTATGCCTTGTTACATACAAACCCAATATGCAGCCCAGGATGTAGTAACACATCAGATTGATAGCCAGTTGGCTCCAGAAATGAACCCAGAGCTTCATAATTGGCAGGATAGTCTCATTCCCGAGGAGGGTCATTAGTAGGTTTCCACAGGGATCAGTACTTGAGCCCCTCCTGTTCACCACCTACGTGTCTGACATAAGGGCAGGTATCAGGAGTAAGATGATTCTCTTTGCGGATGACTCAAAACTGGGGGCGTTGGTGGATGGAGAGAAGGGCCGGGTGCCCTACAGGCTGCCCTGGAGGCTCTGGAAAGATGTTCTAGAAAGTGTACAATGAGGTTCAATGCAGTGAAGTGCAAGGTACTGCACCTGGGACACAGAAACCCATACCAAGTGTGCACCAAGGGGGTGAAATGCTACAAGTTTTGGTTGCTGACAGGGACTTGGAGCTGTTGTTGGATGTCAAGATGAGCAACTTGGAGACTTGTAGGAGGGCAGCAGCTAAGCACAACAGGATGCTGGGATGCATCGCTAGTGGGATTGCCTCCAGAAGGAGGAAAGTGATACTCCATCTGCATAAGTGGTTGGTGAGACCGCATCTCAAGTACTGTATGCAGTTGCAGATGCCACACTTAAAGAGAGATATTAAACTCCTGGAGAGGGTCCAGAGGAGGGCAACCAAAATAGTGTGGGACTTGGGGAACAGGACCTATGTGGAGAGGCACGAAGAGCTAAATATGTACACATTGGCAGAGACAAGGTACCGGGGAGACATGATAGAGGTCGTCAGGTACATGAAGGTGGTAAATAGGCCAGTAGCAGTTAGGATGGTTCGAAGGAAGGAGCAGGGGGCAACTAGAGTCCATGGCTGCAAGCTAGAGGAGGTAAAATTCAGGGGAAAAGGAGGAGGTGTACTTCACTAGAAGGGTGGTGGATCCATGTAATGTGCTGCCCAGGGGGCTGGTATAGGCAGAGATGGTGCAGGGGTTCAAGAGGATGTAGGACAGTTATACGATAACAGTTCCAGACTAAAAATCCAATGCAGTCAGAATGTCTGGAACTGGGAAGGAAGCAGTCAGAGAAGCCCAGGGGGAGGCAGCAAGCTCAGCTACCAGGGCAGTGGCTGCCCAAACGAGGAGACGCGATAGACCGTAACACCTATTCTGCTGCCATTCTTACTATGTTTATATACACTCAAAAGTACTGCTTGTACTTTACTGAGTAGATTTGCTCATTTAAATGTTCAACAACTGCCACTCACAGCTTGGTTGCCACATCACACCTTGCAACATGACAGCTAACAGCTCTGAGTGACCTCCCAAGCTACAGCTGTACCTTCATCCTGCCCCCCATGCTGACTGTGTGTATTACTATAGAAATTATGCTTCCTATGTCCCTGGTATACCGGTGAAACACTCACAGGCGTATTGAAGGCATCCCTGCAGTATAATATAAAAGTAAAACATCCTTTGTTAAGTTGTTCTACACCACTCCTCTCCCAACCACTAACCAGCAACGTGTACACTCCCCACCCCTTCACTCCTCTCAGTGGCACTATGTACCTGTATGGGAACTTGTACGCATGAGGCATAATTACTGACTCTGTGGAATAGGGCTGTACACTCATTGTCCACAACAGAAGCAAATGAATATGAAACTTGCACCATACTAGTGAACAGAGATGTATAATGTATTCATTTGCACCTCTGAACAATGTAGTACTATACTGCCTTCACATGCATTCTTTAAGTTATGAAAAAATGCTGAACAGTCCTACTACATGATATCAGTCATTATGCAACCGCCTACCAAACACACAATGATCATAACATACATTCTGAGTTCAGGATACTGTAACACTATATCTTGTATGAATATATGTTGTGATGGTACTTACATGGAGAGCTGGTGTCTGGCTCCTTCTTCACCTCCTCTGGTCTCTCAACCTCAGCTTCCCCGGGCTCTATAAAACAAACAAGTAAAAAAAATGATTACATATACCACAAAATATTAAGGTACAACTATACTTTTTGTAATGAAAAGAATTTTTTATACTCTTGTCATTGTGTAACTGAAACATGTAAACACATCCCTCTTTGCAATGACACTTCTGTGTTTATATGGTGTTCTGTTATTAATCAACAGTGACATGCACACAGCAACTCTTCTCATCTGTACAGTGAGAAAGTGACTTACATGAACAGTATCAACAATGTCACAGATAATTCCTACAATTTGTGACCACATCATTATTGCACGCCCCACTGTAATTTTAACACTATGTGTGTACATTGCTGTAGATGTCCATAGACCTATTCAGTGATGCCCACCCCATTTCCTGCTAGTACGGCAGTGTCACCATACACATAGAATACTGTCAATTCACAAATTCACAGATTCTGATAATATGTAACAACAACACAACAGCTTCAAAATCATGATCTGTAACATATACATGGACCATATCATCGAACCTCATAAAGAAATGTAACTATTTTTGTCATTTCATATCACTATCTACATAACAGAAAATGTTCTTGTGCATATTGTATCTGGTGACATCAGTATGTATCACATAAGTGAGTAGTATAGCAATATGTAATAACTGTCTTCATATACTATACAAAATCTAGGTAACATATATATTGTAGTGAGTACCTGTATTAGTCATTCGTATGATGACATAACACAAAAATAGAATTCAAATGTGTACAAATATATTCTTACACTGGAATGACAGCAACATTTACTTATTTAGCAACTCAAAAAATAATAGTAGTACAATATTGTATATGTTATTCCAGCCCACAACTGTCATGGACAGTTATGGTTCATCTTCAGTTAAACCAAACTGAGAAGTGTATAACTGACGTATGTCTGTCCATGATATCTGTTTCTTCTAATTCGCAATAAATATAATGAAATACCATGTTTTTTCTTTTAAAATTCTCAAGTAACATACTTCAACATGGTGTCTGTTTACTGTAGATGTCTCATGACTGCTGTAGTTCAGTCACAAATTGCAGGTTAGAGTCTTAACCATGACACATGTGGTGCATCCTACTATATACCCACTCTCTTTAGTAGTATATTTAATTAAACAGAAAACTAGATATTCAAGCTGTGCCAGTCTGTGATGCAAGCCCGGGTACAGCTGGATGTGCCTGTGCAGTGGCATCCACTGGGCAATATTCAACAGAGCTGCGCCATGTCCCAGCATTGTTGAATGTCGCACCCTGGCCACCATCAGTGCACATAGCACAGTGGCAGTGCACCAGAATCAGTGGCCAGAGTGCACCATGGTGATACAGTACCACTAGTTCCACTAGTGCTAGGTGCAGTAACCAAAATATTTGAAAGTCTACATACAAATGGGGCCCCAATGCTTGCACAGTGCAAATGGGCAAGTAGCATGTCATTATAAAACCATTTACATCCATATTGCACCAATACCCCAAAACTTGGGCCTTACACACTGACACTCAGCAGCCCTTGGATGACAAACCACCTCTAGAACATCAATGTGCTCACAGCCCAAGTGCGGGCTGAACTAAAATAACGTTAACCTATATCCCTGGTGTTCCAGTGGACCTGTCCATCCAATCCTGAGCAAAATTTATATAAAATAAACCAATATCTCAGGTGGTTCTGTAGACATGTCTGCCCAATCACAGGTGAAAAAAACAATAAAAGAAAACTATTATACCTAGTATGCAATGGACACCCCTCCCCACCTACCTGTTAATCCCTAACATCCAACTCCCACCCATTAGCGGTGGACAGCAGCAACCCACTCACCCCGCCATATGCCAAGTTACATCATTGCTAGGGCTGTGCATCCATTGTCACACAGTGTGATCCAATGGGTGTACAGGCCATACGATAGTACACATTAAAGATATGTGCACTGATCAATTCACATATGTGCATTCTGTTGAACAATATGTGCTGTACGACCATTGGCTCACACCATGTCATTATGGACATACAGCCCTACTGACAGTGTTGGTCAGCAGACAGCAGAGCAGCAGGTGTGTGGTGTACTACCAATTGCTGTTCATTGGGGTGGGGTGAAGCATGACAGTGGGGATTACTCGCCAGCCAAGGAAGGGTTTCCACTGAAAGAACACAGATAGCAGTTTACTGTTATTTGTACTTTACTACACAATTGAGCACACATGTCAACTGGAGTACCAGGGGAAACAGGTGAATTTTATGTTACTTCTGCTTGCGACCACTCAGACACCTCCACTAGAGCACCAGGGTTAGTGGTAAATGTTATATTAACGTAGCCTATGATCAGGTGGGCAGTCGTCCAGTGGGACACCAAGGATATAGAAAAATTTACCTTACAAAAAAAGTGCGCATGAAAGGGACAGAGAAGCGTCTACCACACTATCAATGATTTTTACAATCGGCAAGTGGGTGGAATGTGTAGTATGGTATGGTCTATACACCCATTGGCTCATGCTGTGCACCAATGGGCATACAGCCCTACTGAGGTGTTAGCAGCCGGTATGGCATCAGGAGGGTGGGGTGCTGCCGCCCACTGGCTGAACGGGGGGAGCGGTGCACTGGGACTCAGTGGGCAGGTGGTGGGGGTACCACTAGACCACCAGGGATATTGGAATTATTTGTTTTCACAAATACCCATGATCAGGCAGATAGAAGTCCACTGGACCACCGGGGATATCGGACAAAGTCTTTTTGTTATACAGAAGAACGTGATTGGGTAGATAGTGCTCCACTGTACCACCAGGGATATTGGGGAATTTTACATTTATTTGTACAGATGCCCGCAATCGGGGAGGTAGCGTTCCACTGGACCACCAGGGATATTGAACAGAACAGTGCTGCAGGTGGCATTGGTCCCCAATGGCTGTTGCCTGGGAGGGCGCCATGTGCAAGTCATGAGGGGATCGGTGCACCTGCATGCAAATGGGGCCATAATGACATGCAAATGGACCCATGTGTGCCTTGCATGCATCATGGCCCCATTTACATGTTAATTTTTTAATATTTCAGTTGCTGTGCATGGCAAAATGGAACTTGCACTAGTGCATCCCCATGCTCCACTCTGACCACTTATGCTAGCGCAGTTGCACTGTGCCATGCACACCGGGGGGGGTGGCCAGGGTGCAATATTCAATGCTGCTGAAGCATGTTGCAGTTCCGTTGAATATCATCCAGTCCACATCCCTGCACAGCAAAGTTAAGCTGCGCCCAAGCTTACGCCACAGCCTGGCACAGTTTGAATATCTGAAGCAAAGTTGCCTGTTTCTGCAGTGTTCTTTGTATTTGTTTCTTTGCAGGGTTAACAGTGATGATGAACGGGGGGGTGGGGAGCTTAAGATGTTGTAGCCTAATGAGGAATCACCACTTCTGTCATGGCATTTTCTGTTTTGCTAGCCGAGGGAAAAATTTGTGTGTCACAGCTATGTCAGCGGGCAGCCAAAGGAACAGATGAGGCATGCGCAATGAAGACCTGGCAGGAGGAGTGAGTGTGAAACTGTTATGCCCAGTGTGTGTGTGTGTGTGTGTGTGTGTGGTTCAGTTACATGTTAAGAAAAACATGGCTGTATTAACAAAATGAACATTCTGTTTGAACAAGGATTTGGAACCTAATCAGGTAGTAGAGACACAGACTCATTATTTCCTGGTCTCTATTGCCTGATGTGGATCACTGTTTGTTGCCTTAGTCAATCAGCTAAAACAATTTCCCCAACCCATTTTCTAAATATCAAATACTACATAGATGCTTCAAGTAATACTTACTTACTAAATAGTATTTCCTAAAAAGAATTGAGTTAAGCAGTGCAGGTCACACCTTACATGATACCCTCATACCACCCCAATTACATAGTACAATTATTTCTATCAGCATCTTACCATCAGACTCGACAACAATTACACTTTCAATGTCCGAGTGACCACCCTCCACAGCTTCACGCTGTGCTGGTACTACCTCATGGGCAGGCAGGGGAGTCCTACATTGGCCTGTGATAAAAGAAAAAAATAGACCCACTAAGTCTTGAATGTTAATTGCATCACATTTTAACAACAGTTGATGTAAACATTAAACATGTTTCACATAGCTAACATTGGCTCTCATCAGGTACACCACAAGCATTGCGGGTACATATAAAATGACAAGTGCTGTTAATATCAATAATAATGTTTGAAGAGCAGGACACAACTGTTAAATCAATGTAAGTAGTTGTTCTGGTAACATGGACAACATTGCAACAACAACTCAAGACATTTACAATCCCCTAGTAACTACACATGGTGATTTAACCATATTTCACATGAGATACCCAAATATCATATATAATGCTACATGATAAAAAAAAAACACTATTTGCATTGCATGTGTCAGAATACTGCAACTCACGTACATTGTCTTTTGTTATACCAGTATTTTAAAGTTTAAAATGTAATTTTACAACTTGTGAAATACTAAACGTTCCATCACTAACTAGCATGACTGCATATTATGACACCTAATAAACACTAGGCATACAGAGCAAAATTAAGTTAAAGAAAACAGCATAAACTGACTAGATTCACAAAACATAATAGCTATATAAACCTTACATGAAGTAAAATCTTGTCTATATACAATGGATGCTGTATAGTCCTAGTCACTGCATCGCTATCATTAGAAGATTGTGCTGTTATTCAGTCACTCAGCTAAACCTCACAGCTGAACTACACCACGCATGTCAAATAAACAATATACTATTAACTGTCATAGCATATGTCATGATTTCTATCTAAATCTATATAAAGGCACATGCATTGTACAAAGTTCTGTTGAGTAACTTACGATGAGTTAGCCACTCCCCCACAACTGGCTTCCCAGCAGCCTCCCACAGTTCATAGGCGAGATAGTACCAGCACCTATCATTGTCCGGTATCTCCTCCCGCTGTTTCAGGACGTAGAAATGCTGGCGCAACAGCTTCCACTTCCTCTTCAGCTGAGTTATTGTTTTGTTTTTATCTTTCAGGATGGTATGAATGAAACTGTTGATGTGCCTCCACATTGAATCCAGTTTGCGGTTCGTGCTCCACATTAATATGCAGGCACTCCCCCTGGCTTGGACTGCCTCAAGCAGCAAGGACACCTCTCGCAAGGTCCACTGCCTCATTCTCATTGCTTTTGATCTGCAATAGAAACATAAAGAAAAATTTCCATTACTCTCATGTCTCATAGTAAATGTATTTTTATGTATTGTATGAAGTTTTGTGCTTAGAACATGACAAGAGCACATTTCATTACGCTACCAAGCTCCTTCAGACAGAAATAACTTTATACATGCGTTGTTTTGTGGAGCATAATAACTATTATACACACTCAAGACATACTGCTATTGATCCTGTGACACCATGAGTATCTCCAACCATTAACTGTGATTCTGCTTCACAGTATCGAAGCCCCCCAAAAATTTGCTTACAAATTAGAGCAACATTGTACCTGAAGTATTGCACACACAATATGCAATCAACAGTTTTGTCTTGAGAGACAAAAGTTAATTGTACCATCTGTTGCCATCACCCATGACTCAATAAGTATGATGTTACTATGAAAGTATATCCATGATGATACACTGCACCCAACCCCCTCACCCAATTGTGTTCTTTCTGTCTAAAAGTAACCATTTTGCTGTACTGCAGCTACCACTCCATGTTTATTTAACAACAAACTAGAGCTAACAATGCCACAAAGCATTACTTTAAAAAAAGTTACCCATTATAACATGATAGGCAACACTACACTGTACTACCACCATTTGTTTTCCAAAAAAACAAAAAATACTTTTCAAATATATTACCAGCAAGCTACTGGGGAGGGTGGCATTAGTAGACAACAGATCCTGAGTCAGCCAATACAAGCAACAACTCACTAATAAAGAGGATACCTGCATACTAATAATGCCTTGATATGAAAATAACTGTGCTTATGTCTTGCATATATCATGGCTCCATTTAGTATGAATAGTACTAAATAGTGTAAAACATAAGCTCTACCAACACTGCACTTCACTGTTGTAACTCTCTCTCCTCTGCCCACTTCACAGTTGTAAATGCCACAGTGAAATGTACAATTTGACTTGCAGACTGGAAAATATTACAATGCTAACCACACCACAACATAATGAAATTGTGTGGTACTAACAACAACATGCTGCATTGCTATTCCACTTTCCCAGTGTTGTTACCTGGCATGTATTACAATCTGATGTTCCCTAAGCCATGTGTTACATGTGTGAGTGATGTATGCAGATGATCTATTTTTGACCACATTTTTTGGGTTCTGAAAAGAACCTTTGTTGACACTGTAGTATTTGCTCAAACAACCTGCCGTTCTTAGAGGACTTTGAGGATTGCATCTCGAAGGTCTGCCAGGAGATGGCAATTGCCAGCATGTGAGAAATGTACACCGTCTGGTATGTATAGTCAATCCTTAACAATACTTAATTTCTGGGTGGCGGTAGTGTACATTCCTTTTCATGTAGAAATGCAGATATTTGTATGTTGACTTTTCTTGAGCTCTGTCAATCAGATACATATGGTGTTCTGCTTGCCAGACCCTACGTCTCTGTAATATCTGAAAATATGATTATACAGGCAGGCAACATACTCATAATAGAAGCAAGGTCCAATTTTACTTCTGTTACTAAATCTACGCGTCGCTTGCGCCCAAATCATTGCCTCTGAGATGTAGCAGCAATATGTCAGGCCGAGGCTGAGCACTCAGAAAGTCTTCTGACATGCTGGCATGAGGTGCTCCCACCTCATTCCACCCCTGCCAAACCATTTCATAGGAGCAATTTGGAGCTGCAGGTTTCTCCCAAAATCACTTGTGAGCATACTCAGGCGCTCGTCCTACCTATACTGTCTCCAACTCATCCACAAAGTCCTTTTTATTATTTTTCTGCCATTCTGTTTTTAAACTCAGGAGCGCACAGAGAGCTACCAAAAGTCAGTAGTTCACCCTGCAGTGGCTCGGCAGTAGTGAAAGTAAAACTGATATTTTCCCTCTTTACTTCAAGCCAGCTTCACTGGGTTGATTAATAACACACAAATAAAAAAAATCATTGGCCAGTACTCTGGCTTCATTAATCAATGTAGGCTATGCACGGACTATTACTAGACTTCTGCTACTGCTAAAATTTGCAAACATTGAGAGGTGGGAAAAATGCATCCTTTTCATAGGCAGTTTTAAATAACTACAACTACAGAAGCATGTCTGATTGGTTCCCTCTTCTGTTATGGGTCCACGTGCAGCTTCCTATCTCCCTCTATTTGCAGCTGTATCTGTACAAGTTAGTACTAAACTACTATCTGACTTTAAACAGTTTTATCTAAATAATACAGCATCTTAGAGTAAAACAAGTAACATTATCAAATACAGCACTAAAAAACATTTTGATTAATAGTATTTACATGTTGCTAACACTTCTTTTCATACTAGAAAAATGCTTTCTAAAATATACTGTACTTACAGTTTTGAAAATGCTGGCTCTCAGTTTGCACTAAGATGGCTGCTGTTGCCTCTTCTTCAGTGTTGTCCATCTCGATTGGTTGTCTCACTTGCCTGAGAAATCATTGGTATTGGTAGAACAAACTGTCACTCAAATACAATCAGATCTGATTCGATAATGAATGCATTTTTTCACTTCAAGTTTAACATTTGCGACACTTTCAAACGCATAAAAGTACTTTGTGATACTATCCGAATGCATGAAATTTTTAGACATTTTCAATGTGTGACATTATTAGTTTATGTAAACTTTTGAACTTGACATTACTTTTGCCATACTGTCAAATGCACAAAAGTAATCTGTTTGCGAGCACTGTCTAATGCACGACACTATTTATTTACACTTTCATGCATTCGACAGTATTTTTTCCAAATTGTCTATTTTTACCACAATTTAATGCTTAATGGCAAAAACAACCACATTTTCAATGCTGAACAATGCCACACTGCATTGGCACTGTCACAACTGGAGACGCATAACATTGTAACTTTGTAAATACACCCACAAAAAGGTGATTATCTTCAGTGACAATGGAACATTGTAACTGACTTGTAGTAATGCATTGTTTGCCAGTTATTAATCACCCTCACAAATCAGTCATTTTACAGCATTGACACCAATTTCCAACAAAGTCATTTTTAGGACGAAATGCAATGTTCCTGCAACTGACATGGAGATAGTGCAACACACTAACCATACAAATGTATGTTGTGAAGTCTATGTATGCACTCAAATAAACAGTCATATTTTACAGACTATCATTACCAAACTTTAAACATACTCATTTCCACACCTCTACTCATGAACAGTAACTGTCATTATCACATGCCTGAACAGTGGTTTCACATATCACCTGCAGCAGGGGTCACTGTAACTACATAAAAACATCTCCAGCAAGGATGTGAGAAATGACAGCTGTGTAATTGCAAAACAGTTGTAGTGAAAATGCCAACCTAACAATCTCATATGGAAATATTCTATAATGCATTAACTTCCACTATGTGCAAGTTGACTTATTAATGTGTTACATTAACAGAAAGTTCATTAATAATTATTGTGTAACTAGCAGTGTGACAGTTATTAAGCTATATAAATGTTTCTTAATAATACTAATTGTTAATAACTGAACATTGGAAATCATAATAACAAAAAAATCCTTAGATGCTATAGTGATAATGATATGCAAAACAATGTAACAAAAAATAAAATACAACTGTTACAATGTCAATAACTTATGCAAATTAAAAGCTTGACATATCTTTTAATTGATGTGATACTAAATCATGTCTCACTGCACAATGTTAGAAGGCATGAATAGAGGCATAGTAACATTGTCTTTTTTCTGTTTCCTATAGTGCTTGATACTTCTAGATTGCTGACTGCCACTGTGAACTATCATATGAAACATTGCATAAATAGACGATGTGTAGGGAATGAGACAGGTATCATAGTACTTCTGTTGCTTAAGGTGAAAGAAAACAATGTATACCAATATGGAGAAACAGATCTGTACTGCAACAGTGTTCTACTACAACTCACTGCATATCAAAGCACATACTCCTCAAGAGTAAGTAAAATGCTATCGCAACAGTTGTGTAGATTCTGATGAAATACAACTATTGTAACTGCAACCATCAACAAACATCCAAAACAATGGCGTGAACTCACACCTGTGATTTTCATCTGAGAAAGTAAAGTATTTTCGATCACAGCAAGTAGCTAAGATCGACAGACTTATTGCTGTGATGAGACATGAGCTTAAAAGACAAAGAGTCATCTGTCTTGATGAACCCCAAAGTACGAACTTTGTGAACAGAGCGTGTTTGTACTGCAACGTTGTGGCGTAAGATGTCCATGTGCTTGAACAATTGAGGTGTTGTGTATGACATCAAAAAGGCAACAGTATCCTTTTGACTGTCCACACTCTGTGATGTTTTCGCAGGGACTGATGCACACACACTTCTAGGCATATTTCAGGGAACAACTATTATTCCCAGAAAAGAAACCCAAGTTCACCATAGATGAGTTCAATTTTCAATGTCCCTTCATCTGTGATGGGCTTAATAGATGATGACTGTGATGCAAACCACTGTGCTAATAAATGGCATCTTGCATGGGCATGTGATGACACCTGCAACCATAGGCAATCGTCATTTGAAAAGTTGAATAGTTTGTTTCAACCTATTTGTATTGCAGATCACAAAGAAAGATAAACTGTTTAACAAAATTGACGATTGGAAATTCATTCATACTGGACTTATAGGTCACCTATAGCATGCCTCTATAGTGGTGTTTGTGATAGTATTTTCACAACATGCGGATGCTTGAGTGCATCAGGCATGTGAAACTTTTACAGAGTATATGAAGTAATGATGAGTTGTAACTAGTACACTTGTTTAAAGATTTATTGCAGTCGTGATGCAGAGTGTCACATTTTTCAAAACAACTGCAATATGTAACTCTGTACCAGACACAAAAATTTCAGTTAACACTTGCTGAAACATCTGTTTCAGTCTTAGAAACTGACATACTGAGACAGTACAGCAATAAATAGTAAAATTTGAGCTGGCAAAGTCTCAGAAGTTTTGATCATGGATGGTCATTGTGACCGCTTAGCACAGTAAACAAACAGTCACAGTGAACCTGGAAACCTTGTCACCATACAATGACATGTGGTTGCCTCTCAGCATTTTTGCTGGAATCTGACTTCAGTTAGAAAACACATTCTGCTATGCAAGCACTGTTTCTCCAAACTGAAGTCTAACATTTGCCACCACACTGCTGAATAATATGGAGGCACATGTTACCAAGGAGATTTCAAATTGAATATGTTTGAACGATCAATTCAGACAATGAAACCATCTGTCCATTTTACATCTGATCATTAACATGGAACATTCCATGAAAGAACTTGTGAGATTCTAAAGGGTTCGTGGATGTACTATACTCTCTACAGGAAATGTGGCTGTTCTACAGAAAATAGTTTGGTGATTCTTAAATGGTGTTCCAACAAAGTCCAAGTCATCTGGTAAGATGTTGTCACTGTACAAAAGGTAAGCTTGTTTCAGTTTTTAAAAGAGTAATACCCATTTCAGACCTTGACATAGACCTGATGTTAGTCTTCAACCAACATGGTCTATTAGAAAAGTAAACCAATGGTTGAGAAGGTCATGGATGATGGACAATGTATGAACAGTACACAATTCACCCACTACATGGTAGAGATCCAGGAGACAACATTGATCTCATCAAATGAAACAGGTGGGGTGAGCCTGTCAGTATTTAGCAACACTAGCTTATTGTTTCCCAGACCTATTCCTTAAGGATCAGGTGGATGTCTAGATGAAAGAAGTGCGTAGGTAGGTGCTGAGTACTTTATCAGCTATGTACTCAGTAAGACAGCAAATTAGACGAATATACAGCACCTGTTTCCATCTCTGGGAGAGGAACTTAATTCTGTCTCATTCATTGCACATAATATCATTTCACAAGTCCACTAGATGGAATAACAGCTGCTCAATTCCTAGAGAAATGAAAGAAAGATGAAAGGTAAGGAATCTGTCTTCTATTCTTTCAAGTCTCGAGCATTAAAGAATATTGGACGCAGATACTGAAGTGATGACAAGGCAAGAGTATGGTGCAGCCACATGGTTTGTCACACTTAGTTGTGCTGAATATGCCTGGGACGAGCTCATTGAACTGTTGAAGTGGGAAATTCTGATGTCGATGGCATCTCATCAATGACTGTTAGGAAATGTGCTCACTTGATCCTGTGTCTCACAAGACATTTCACAAGCGGTTCTACGACATCTGGTTTATATTGTCGTATGAATCCACTTTGGTATTGTGGAGCATTACTTTGGAGGATGGAGTATCAAGCACGGGATCCCTCACACACATGCTGTTTTGACTGAATGCACTACATAGGTGAACATGAAGCAACACAAGTGCTATCATTCATCAAGAACCTGCCATATTCAGACAGTATACAGACCTTCACTTGTGGAAGTTGGTTCAAAGTTCCAGTGACATATTTGTGCAAAATACGTTGTAAGTATAAAGAATACTCATCGTACTGTTATGTCTTGGATTTTTAGAAGAGTTTGTCAGGATGGTGCCATGTCGACCTGTCTCAGCAATGTGTCACTTGAAGACAAAATCAACCAAGAGGTACGAGTTACCCAGAGATGAGAAAGAGTGGCAGCAGACTATAACCCAGCTCTTCCTATTGTGTGCAAACATAGATGTTCAGTTTGTATTATAACCATTGCCCTGGTGTGGTACATCACTGTGACATAACCAAACGTGAGAGACTAGCGCAAGATCTTTAGAAGATATTTCGTCTTGCGCAGTTTGACATCTAAGCTCTGGTCATTGGGCTTGAAGACTCTTTTCAAACAGTAGAGAATGTGGAGCTTATAGCTAGTAACTATTTAATGGGTACACATCTGTGGCTGAGGAAGTATGATGCTGTCCAGTTTCTTGTGTTAACTAAAGAGAAACACAAACATGTACTGATTCCCCATTGAAATTGAGGAGCTCACAAGTAGACCTTCTTAACATATCTTAAGAATAACCTGAGGACTATACTACCCCAGAGATATATGGATGATATGTGTCTCTTCAGGTGGCGTGGTATGACCATGGTAGATATATCACCTGACCAACATGCCAGATTTACAAGGTGAATAGAGGATGGCTGTCCTACAAGAGACACAAGCCATGGCTCATAGACCACTGTAGATTGGGACTAGTATATCGGAGAGCAGAGAACACTACTATTTTGCTCTCTTATTCGTATTTAGACCCTGGAGGAGTGATTGAATTAAAAGATGACTGTGATATATCTGAGAAGAATTCAATCGCAGCAAGATTCTCTGGAAGGTGAACACTGACACATACAGACTAGAGACTGAGAAAGAACAGCTTGAGAAGGCAGAGAAGCAGCTCAGGAAGACACTCCTGTTAGGTCCAAGACACTTTGATCCAGAAGGAAAGCTGTTCAGAACCTCTGCCGCTAAATGCCCCAGAAGTTTAATGAAATTGAGACAGCCATGAACATGGATTTATCATGTCATCATTTTACATTGCATTTGATCCTGTAATTGTCCAACTACTATTGCACTATGTATTGTCTATGATTGTCCAACTCTACTATTGCGCTATGTAATGTTTGAACTGTTTTGTATTGTTGAAGTGTCTTTATGGTTCACCTTAATTGTGTTCCTCACCCCTCTCTCTCCCAGGACGCATCTGGAATCAAGCAGTAGTCTGCTCAGTATGCCTTTCTGGTAAAACTTTAAATAAATAAATAAATATTTACTCCATAACTGACTCTGCCCTCTGTATAAATAGTCAAGTCCAAAAACAGGAGGTAAAGAAATTCCACGGTTGCTATAAGCTGCACACTGCACTCCTGTGATAGAAAATGCAATTATCTGTGCAGCCCCAGGTTGTGCACTGGAGAAAGAGTAATGTGCTCCAGGATGGCCCAGTTTCCAATTGCCTTGGTGTCGCAGCTGGAAGTGCAACTGGAACTGTTTTCCAGGTAGCCTGAGCTCAAGTCCCACCTGAGGCACTTATTTCTTTCTCTCCTCTGTTTGTATGTGTTCCATAAATATGCACACCGCACTCATGATTGAAATTGTAATTATCTATGCAGCACTAGGTTGTGCACTGGAAACAGATTAACGTGCTATGGGATGGCCCAGTTTCCCATTAGCTTGGAGGTGCAGCTGGTAGCGCAACCAGAATAGTATTCCAGGCAGCCTGGGTTCAAGTTCCATCTAAAGCACTTACTTCTTTCTTTCCCCTATTTGTATGTGTTCCATAAGTATGCACACCACACTTTTGTGATTGAAAATGTAATTATCTGTGCAGCACCAGGTTGTGTATTGGAGAAAGAGTAATGGTCTCTGGGATGGCCCAGTTCCCATTTGTCTTGGTGGCATAGCTGGTGGCACAACCAGAATGGTATTCTGGGCAGCCCGGGTTCAAGCGCCAACTGTGGGACTTATTCTTTCTCTCCTCTGTTTGTATGTGTTTCACAAATATGCACACTGCACTCTTGTGATCAATTGCTATAATCTGACAATCACATGCTTTTGTCTTTAACCCCATAAGTTTTTAAAAGGCTTTTAACTCTCTTGCTTCAAAATGTACTGATCTCAAGTAGGATATCAATATTCATAAGACCAAGATCATGCTTTTTGGTAGTCTTGGTAGTTACAGTGCAGAACTGGGAATGTATCATATTTTTTAAATAGTAAGTAGCTCAAGTCTGTGAAGGGGTATCAGTACCTAGGTATCAATTTTAACCATAATAACACTAGTAATATATATGGGGATATGTGTAAGAAAAATCAAATGGAAGAGCTTAATGGTATAGTCAGGTTTTGCAATAAATACAAACATATGAATCTGGCAGCAGAAATGGGCCTTACGGTCTATCAAGTTAGTCTGCTCGAATGCACAGCTAGCATCCTTATATTGCAGCTGCCCCACCCTCCTCTCCACCCCTCACCTTTACCCCAGCACCCTGTCCCATGCCCTTTTATTTTTGCAGTTTATCTCTTTATTAAGATTTTTAAAAGGACAAACAACTTCATATATACCAAGTATGACAATATTGCAAGAACAGCAAAATAGCATATTGAGAAATAAAAGCATTCGGTCTTCTAAACACTATACCATTAATGTTTTAGAGTGTAATCAAATATTTTAGAAGAAGTAACATTTATGCCAATAGTAGTAATCAAGGATAAAACCACGTATAAAAGAGAGAATAAAGTCTCTATGTGTCCCAAAAAAAGGTAGACATTTTAGTGTAAATAGGTAGCTCTATGCGTATATCATATAGGAAGCGTATAGAACATTCAAAGGTTAACAGAAGCATTAAGAATAATGCTAACAGAGGGAGAAGAAGGGGGGAAAGGGAGAGATAAACTAAGAGAGACAACAATATTATGAAGTATCAGATAATATTACGTGTGAAAAGTACAATATGGATTAATCCATACCTTAGTTACCAGAAAGAAATTGAGATATTTGAAATAGTCCTGCCAACATCTATCATATTCATTAAGTCGGCCAAAAGCAATGTTAGACATTCAATCTAGGGAGGCATACTGAGAAAGGTTCTTGAGAATATCTGAGAAATTAGGAATAGTAACAGATTTCCAGTGCATTAATATGAGACACTTAACTTGAAGAAATACCATCAGTGTTGTGAACGGGATATTATGTTATTATGGGAGATAAAAATGTCTAATAAAAAATGTTTAGGATCAAATATAAAGTTATGACCGATCACTTTAGAAGCAAAATGGTGAACATTATGCCAAAGTTTATTTATAGGAACGCAATTCCATAGGATATGAAGCAAGTCCCCATTAGGAGAATTACAGCGCCAGCAATTGTTATTATTCAATAGGCCCATTTGCTGTAATATCAAAGGTGGCCTTGATGGAAGAGGGATGCCTGGATATTGTAGCAGTCACAGAAACATGGTACACAGAGAACCATGACTGGGATGTTAACATACCAAGGTACACAACCTACAGGAGAGACAGGGAGGGTAGAAAGGGGGGAGTAGCTCTCTATGTAAGGGAAGGAATAAAAGCAACTGAACAAAAGAGTAAACAGGGAGGAGAGGAGGCACCGTGGGGCACCTTAGAGACTGGAAATGGCACCACAATCCACACAGGGGTTGTATACAGACGCTCATGTCAGGGGGAGGGAATGGACAAGGATATCATAGAAGGCATACTTAGGATGGCAGAAAAAGGGGAGATACTGTTGATGGGGGACCTTAACATGCCAGATGTTAACTGGAGCACCTTTGCTGCAGCCACATCCAAAAGCAGGGCCATTCTTGATGCCTTTTAGGTGGCATGTTTCAGACAGCTAGTTGGAACCTACTCATGAGGGAGCAATCATAGACCTCGTACTTTCAAATGGGGACAGTGAGAGGATCTCAGATCTAGAAGTGGGCAGCCATTTGGGAACAAGTGACCACCAAACAGTGTGGTTCACAATAAACTCAGCTACAGAGTCAAGCCATACAAAAGTGAGGGTTCTGGACTTCAGGAGAGCTGACTTTGGCAAGATAGGAGAGTGCCTTAGAAAAGCAGTAGCAAACAGGCTAGAAGGGGGGGTGGAGCAACAATGGGGAAATATCAAAACTGCCATCACAGAGGCAACAAGCCTTTGTGTGAAGCAAATAAACAAATCAAAATGAAAGAAAAAGCCACTATGGTTCTCAAAAGAGGTGGCTGTGAAGGTTAGGGAGAAAAAGATAGCATTTAGGAAGTATAAGGAACACAGAAGGAGCAGGACAGAGAACTGTACCAGTTAAGGCAGAAGGAAGCAGGGAGGGTAGTCAGAATAGCAAAGACACAAACTGAGGAAAAGATAGCCAACTCGGTTAAGAAGGGGGATAAAACCTTTTATGGTAGGTCAGGGAGCACAGAAAGACAAAGGGAGGGATAGTGAGGCTGAATAGAATGGATGGTGGGTGGGCAGAGAGTGACAGTGAAAAAGCAGGGATACTGAATGAATACTTCTGTTCAGTATTCACAAAAGAGGAAGTGGGGGAGGTGCCTACCCAATTAACAGAAGCACTCTGGAGAGGGGGGTCGATCCCAGTCCTTTCACAGAAGAAAGGGTTCTGAAAGAACTCCTAAAACTGAAGGTGGACAAAGCAATGGGGCCAGATGGAATTCACCCCAGAATCTAAAAGAATTAAGCAGAGAACTAGTAACACCACTGACTACCCTTTTTGACAAATCATGGAAGGATGGTATGGTACTTGAGGACTGGAAGAAGGCTGATGTGATTCCCCTTCACAAAAGTGGGAGCAAGACAGAGGCAGGAAACTACAGACCTATCTGTTTGACCTCTGGTAGGGAAAGTGATGGAATCACTTCTGAAGGAAAGAATTGTTGAGTACCTAGAGGCCAGTGGGGCACAGGACCCAAGGCAGCATGGGTTCACAGTGGGAAGGTCATGTCAGATGAATCTAAATGATTTCTTTGACTGAGTGATCAAAGTAGTAGACCAGGGAGGGGCTGTGGACACGGCCTACCTAGACTTTAGCAAGGCATTTGACACAGTCCCACACACAAGATTAGTAGTCAAATTAACCAGCCTGGAGTGAGTCCCAGGGTGGTAGCCTGCAAAACATTGGCTGAACAACAGGACACAGAAGGTAATTGTAAATGGAGTCCACCTGAAGAAAGAGGGGTTACTAGTGGGCACCGCAGGGTCTGTACTGGGTCCAGTCCTTTTAATGTCTCTTTATAAGGACATTGCAGAGGGACTGAAGGAAAAGTATGCCTCTTTGCAGATGACACAAAGATCTGCAGCAGGTTGATACACAAGGAGGCATGGAAAGGATGAGAAGGGACTTGGCAAAAGTTGGAGGAATGGTCAGAAGAATGGCAGCTTGGATTCAGTGCAAAAGTGCAAAGTAATGCACCTGGAAAACAAAACCCAGGGAAGAAGATTACACAATGGGGGTAGTAACAACAGCAAAATGTAAAGGGACCTGAGGATAATCATATCAGATGACCTTAAGGTTGGCAAGCAATGTGAGAAGACAGTAGGGAGGGCTGGGGATACTGGGATGTATAGGGAGAGGCTCACCAGCAGAAAACAGGAAGTTGTTATCCCCTGTACAGACAGTTGGTGAGAGCCCATCTGAGTACTGCGTCCAGTTCTGGAGACCCCATCTCCGCAAGGACATAGACAGGATGGAGGCAGTTCAGAGGAGGGCAACTAAAATGGTGCAGGGTCTGCAAGAGAAGCCATATGAGGAGAGACTAAAGGAGCTTAATATGTATACCTTGAGGAAAGGAGGAGGGGGATATGATAGAAATGTTTAAGTACCTCAATGGGATCAACAAAGTCCAAGAGGCAGCATCTTTCAGAAAAGAGATATGCAAGAACAAGGGACACAATTTGAAGATGAGGGGGGACGGCTCAGGGACAATGTGAGGGAGTATTTTTCACAGAGAGGGTGGTGGACGCATGGAACAGCCTTCCTGAGGAGGTTGTGGGGTCTAAAATGTGGGAGAATTCAAGAATGCATGGGACAGATGAAAAAATTACTCACCTTAGTAATGTTGTTTCTTCTAATGGAGTCTTGCTGTATTCTGACAATAGCAGTGAGTCCCAACCTTCGAACTGCCCCGGAGATGAAAGAGTTAACTTTCCATGCCAGGCATGGAACGCTGAGCCTGAGCTCGGTTGAGACTCTGTCTGTTGCTGTTTGAACTCAAACCGTCAGATCTTTACAAGCTAAACTCACTGAGGTCCTGTGGAAGCTGTAAACCTCACACTAGCCAACTGGCTACTAACATAATAACAAAATTTGTTGGTCTCAAACAAAGACTCAGGTCAGGAGACCCAAAAATGAAATAACATTAATACCCACTCACCCAAAGAAAGGGTGATAATAAAAAAGGTGGGGCACCTGCTGAGTGCCAACACTGCCACTGCCCACCCACATCCCAAAAACAAAGGTTCTGAGAGGGGAAGGCGGGGAGGTCAGAATACAGCAAGACTCCATTAGAAGAAACAACATTACTAAGGTGAGTAATTTTTTCTTCAAACAACATGAAGTCTTGCTGTATTCTGACAATAGCAGACTACCAAGTAGTACCTCCATGGAGGAGGGACAGAACCTACTTAGGAAATAGGCTCTGAAGCACAGCTGTGCCAAACCGAGCATCACTCCTAGCCTGGATGTTCAGGGAGTAATGCTTGGTAAAAGTGTGAACTGTTTTCCGGGTAGCTGCTTGACATATCTCTAAGATAGGAATATTCCTGGCAGCAGCCAGGAAGCAGTTGTACCTCTGGTAGAGTGAGCCCTCAGGCCTGAGGGTGGAACCTCACCTAATTTTTCATAGCAAAATTGGATGCAAGAGACAATCCACCTGGCAATGGATCTTTTAGTGGCAGGTTTCCTTTGCCAACCTCACCATAAGTGAGGAACAGTTGAGGGAGTCAAACCTATGACCTTGGATGCTCTATATAGTAGCTAATCATCTAGACTGTGCAGCCTCCTCTCACCAGAGGAGGAATGGCAGTGAAGTACACAGGAAGAGACATAGATTGGTTAAGGTGAAGTCTGAAACCACCTTAGGCAAAACTTCCTGTTAGTCCTGAGGACCACCTTATCCCTATGGAAGGAAATAAAGTCAGGCTCCACTGACAGGGCTTGTAGCTCACTTATGCGCCTGGCAGAAGTGATGGCTACCAAACACAGTTTTCCAAGTCAAGTACTTAAGCTCTGCTGAGGACAAAGGCTCAAAAGCGGTTGCATAAGCTGAGCAATGCAAACGTTAAGATCCCAAGCAGGGGCAGGATCCTGAATGGAGGATTGGTATGAAGCAATCCTTGAAAAACTTGGAAAAACAGGGTGAGCTGAAAGAGAAGAGGGCCTACCTGCTGAAATGAAGGCAGAAACAGCTGCCAAGTGCACCCTTAGTGTAGCTGGTCTGAGTCCCAAGCTATTGAGATGGACCATATAGTCGAGGACTGTGGGCAGATCAGCAGACTCTGTGGAAATATGCTTCCCAGACCACCATATGGAAAATCTTTCCACTTGGAATTATAAGTAGTTCTGGTGGAAGGCTTCCTAGAAGCCTTCAGAATATCCATAACACCTTGGGAGAGGTGTAAATCAGCAAACTCTAACTCTTCAAGAGCCAGGCCTTGAGATTGAGAGATAGATTCAGTACCAAACTCCCCTGAGCACAGGTTAACAGGTTGTAATTTTGGGAAGAGCCAGGGAATATGGACTGATAAGGACAACAGGAGAGGATACCAGGGCTGTCTGGCCCAGTCTGGAGCAATCAGGATCACTTTGCAGGGTTGAGACCTGATTTTGACTAGCACTTTGAACAGGAGAGGGAAGGGGGGAAAGCATACAGGAACTTCCCTTCCCAATTGAGAACTACGGTATCCAGGGGGACTGAGCCCAACACTGGGGGGCCTGCAACAAAAAAGGGGAAGTTGGTGATTGTCTGGGGCTGCAAAAAGATCTATCTGTGGGGTGCCCCATCTGGAGAATATTACCTCCAAGACCAGGGGATCCAGTGACCATTTGTGATGGCCCTGAGATATCCTGCTGAGAGCATCTGCCAGGACATTGTCCTTGCCTGGGAGGTGAACTGCTGTGAGGGAGGTGTTCAGGGAATAAGCCAGAGACCACAACTTCATTGCTTCTGTGCACAAGGCTGTAGACTGAGTGCCTCCTTGCTTGTTGATGTACCACATTGTGGTGGTATTGTCTGTTCTGATCTGAATAACTTTGTTCTGAACAGACTTGGAAAAAACTTGAAGTGCTAGAAATACTGCTCTGAGTTCCAACAGATTGATGTGGAGCAGAGATTCCTGAGGGGGACCACAACCCCTGGGTGGTCAGGTCGCTCAAGTGAGCCCCCCACCCCAAGAGGGAGGCATCTGTAGTAAGGATTAAAGAGTGAGACTTAATGACAAAGGGAACTCCTTGTCTCAGATTGTTCCAATCCTGCCACCACTGCAAGGCCTGGATCAGGGTTCGAGTAACTGGGATCAGTTTGGTCAGAGGGTCCTTTTTCTGAGACCAAAAGGCTCTCAAATGGAACTGAATATCCCTCATCTGAAATCTTGCTTCTTGCACCACTGCTGTAGAAGCAGCCATGTGCCCCAGGAGCTGCAGAAAATGCCTTGCTGGTCAAGACACCTGCAGGGTGAATGAGGAGGCCATAGTGATAAGGGTCCTTGCCCTGTCCAGGGGAAGGAAGGCTCTGGCCCTTTCTGTATCTAGCTCTGCACCTATGAAGGTGAGGAGCTGTACAGGCTCTAGAACTGACTTTGAGAGATTCAGAAGGAAACCTAGAGAGTTGAGCAGTTGCTGAGTTATTTGTAGGTGTAACTTGACTTGGTCTGGGGACTGGCCTACTATGAGCCAGTCGTCCAAGTATGGGAACATGGCAATCTTTTGCCTTTTCAGAGAAGCAACTACTACTGCCAGGCATTTTGTGAACACCCTTGGGGCAGAGGTTAGTCCGAAGGGCATTGCTCTGAACTGGCAATGGCCTGAGGGCAGCTCGAACCTGAGGTACTTTCGATGGGAGCTTCTGATAAGAATATGGAAATAGGCATCCTTGAGGTCCAGGGAAACTAATCAGTCCCCTGGCCTTAGAGAGGGTAGAATTATTCCCAGAGTCACCATTTTGAATTTTGGTTTTAAAAGGTGCTTGTTTAAATATCTGAGATCCAGGATGGGCCACCATTCTCCTGTCTTTTATGGGGTAAGGAAGTACCTGGAGTACAATCCTTTGCCCTGGTGTAGGGGTGGAACCCTTTCTATGGCTCTGAGAGCCAGAAGGGAAGAGACCTCTGCCTCTAGGGCAAGTGCCTCTGAGGGATTTGCAGGTGGAAAAGACCTGGCTCTTAGCTTTGGAAATTTTTTGAAGCTGAGAACCAGTCCCTGGCTTACTACTTCCAGGACCCACTTGTCTGATGTTAGAGACTTCCAGTCCTGGACAAAGTAAGCCAGCCTGCCCCCTACAGGTGGTAGAGAATCGGCCATGGCAAACCCATCAGGGTGCCTGCTTGGCAGGGGGTTTTGGCTGAGGGGTGGAAGCAGGTCTCTAAAGAACCCCCTCTGAGCGTAGGCAGAAGAGGAGGCCTGGGCTTGGTAGAAAGGCCTATGAAAAGGCCTGCCCCTGCCCTGGGATGCTGCCTTTGAGGAGTGGCCTGCCTTTCCTTGGCCTGGGCACTCCTATATGTGGTCCTATATTCGTCCATTTTCTTCATGTAATTCTCTGTTTGCTCCCCAAACAGAGAATTACCCACAACAGGAAAATCCATGGCCTTAGTCTGGGTATCCTGTGACAGGCTAGTACATCTGAGCCAAGCCATTCTACGAAGTGCCACAGATGTAGCCATGACTGTAGATGACACATCATTGGAGTCCACTGCAGCATGGAATTGCACCTTGGATGCCTCAATACCATCAGCAGCCACCTGCTCCAGCTCCTGCAAGCTGGCCAGGGACCTGTTTTGCTAAAGCCATGACAGTGTCCCATCTGGATTTCTGATACCTAGCAGTATAGGCCATATAATTGGCCTGTCTGAGTCCCAAGGATGCTGCCATGTATTGTTTCTTTGCCATGGCATCAATCCTCCTGGAGTCCTTGTCTGGGGGCTGTGAAGCCAAGGGAATATTTGCCTTATCACAGGCTGCAGCCTGCACTACCCCAACATGGCTGCATTGTTGTGTAAGGAACTCTGTATCTGAGCCTGACAATGTATACCTCTTGTCCATTCTTTTATCCACAGGAGGTATGGTGTTAGGATTCTTTAAAATTTTAAATGTCTGTTTCCCAAAAGATTTGTGTAAGAGAATAGACAACCTCCTAGACTCTGGGATATCCATCATTTCCACATAGTCAGGCTCCTCCTGGTCATCCACAGCTTCTTCCATAGGAAGCTGGAGGGTTTCAGCCACTTTTTTATAAACATGAAATGGGAGGGGGACTCAGAAAGCCTAGGAGGAGACACTCCTGAAGGTCTGTCTGGGAGATGTCCGGTCAATGGCACATCCAGACTTTCAAAACCACATTCACTTTCTCATACTCCTCTTCCTCTTCCTCCGTTCATAATATTCCTCTAAATCATAATCTTGAACTGGTGGAACCGGCCAACTGAGAGCTCCTCTGATGGTGCCGGTTCTGTCGGAACCGGGGAAAGCGACTGCACAATTTTTATCGCATTGGCTATTTCTTCAGCGGTTGGAGAAGAAAGTTTTGGATCCACACCAGCTGATTTTTCCTTTCTTGTTCTCTTAGCTGGAACCGACTCCTCAGAATTGGATCTCCTTTTGCCCGAAGAAGTCTCGCCCTGGTCAGAGGGCACTCCTTCTGGTTCGGTTTGAACCGAACCGGGATGGCCATCCGGTTCAACTGACTTTTTGGCCTCCCTTTCCCTGAGCCTACCAACTCGTTTTTCTAGGGTAGCTGCAGGAAAATTTTTACAAATCTGGCAGTCTGCATTGAGGTGGTCAAACCCCAGACAATAAACACAGGTGGTGTGGGGAATCAGCCTTAGCAAAGACTTCCCCACACACACTTCAGTGTTGAAACCCAGTGGACCTGGTTTTTCTCTTGGGTTTCTCAGACATTGTGCAAGTCCTTACCAAACTTATCCTTTTAATGGCAATCCGCCAGGCAAGACCCTCTTATCGGTTCCTGACCGTGTCATGGGTCATGGAAAAAAACGTAATAAAATCTGTTTTTTTTAGGACCGATAAGAACCAGTAACCACACTCTAAAGGTTCAAATAAAGATTTTTTAGCAACTTGTTTGGTTCAAACCGAACCGATGAACCGTTTACAAGTTCCACACAGTATAGAAAAATAATATAAACCTATCTAGTACTCACAAATACCACAGACAGAGACTGAACCGACAGGTTGCGGTTTAAATTCAGTCAAAAACTGAGAAAAACGGTACTTTAACCGACTAATTGAACCGAGCAGAAGGAGAAATCTCCGGAGCGACTGTTCAGTGAGGCGGAGTAAAGAATCTGACGGTTTGAGTTCAAACAGCAACAGACAGAGTCTCAACCGAGCTCAAGCTCAGCATTCCATGCCTGGCATGGAAAGTTAACTCTTTCATCTCCAGGGTAGTTCGAAGGTTGGGACTCACTGCTATTGTCAGAATACAGCAAGACTTCATGTTGTTTGAAATAAGGCAATTTTTGTGGAGGGGGGTAGGAAAAAATAGGTTGTTGGTTAAATAGGATCTGCAGCTTATCCTCTAGGTAGGGAAATGGGCAAACTAGGTGGGCCAAGCGGTCCTTATCTGCCATCAAGGTCTATGTTTCTATGTTTCTAAGTGAAGAATTTTAGTCTGTATGAGAGAACTGTGTACATCCTTAATGGTTCTATGGCAAAGGAGCCAACATCTGCGCTCATTGTGAATCAGTTATGTTATATTTAAAAGTGCACACCATTTGTTTTCAGCAGTAATAGATTGGTCTGGTAAGTTGTCTCTAATATCTTTATAAATAGTACTGTTCATGTTGGATAGAGTATTAATCCAATGTGAAATGTGGTGATCACATAGGAATTGTTTGGACTGGTGTTGAAAAGAGGAGGTACATGTGGTGTGAAGTTGTAAATATTTCCAAAAGTCATGTTTGGGTAAGTTTCAAAGTTGACAAAGGTTTGAATAAGGGTCTTCGTTTTAGGTTGTGTTTTTCAAGTATACCACCCAAGAAGAATATACCCTTATTTTTCCAGGTACGGCAAAAATTGGATGATTCTCAAGAGAGATATCCTGGTTACCCCATAGAGGAACATAGAAGAGGAGTTGGGTTAGATTTTAGGTGTTTATGAGTTACTTTCCAGTAGAACCAATGCTGCAATGGTAGGGGTAGGATGGGATCTTAGTTTAAAGGGTAGGGTGTTGTAGATATAGGAGGTAGGAACATTACCTGAACAGAGTGAGGCTTCCATTGTAACTCATAATGGTGTTTGGGGCTGGTTTGCAAAACCACTTGATGGTTTGTGCTGCAGAAAGGCCATAAGTAAGCTTGGAACCAAGGAAGCCCAAAACCACCCCTCGTCCAATGTGGTGAAGCTTTGGATGACTAAACCTGGGGGTTTGCCATCTCATATAAAGTTACTAATTAACTTGCCAATTTTGACTAAGAAATTGAGGGAGAATTAAGGAATATTATCAAAAGATAAAATATCTTGCAGGAAATGGACATGTTAATGGCGGCTATTTTCCTGGAAAAGAGAGATTAAGTAATTTCCATCTATCTAAAGTGGACTTAATACTAGCTAGTAGAGGAGTAAGGTTTACATCCCATGTTTTATCTAGTCTGGGGCTGATTTTAATGCCGAGATATGTGAGGCCTTGTGGTGCCCAACAGAAACCCAGTAGTGAGTTCATAGAGGATTTACAGTGGTCATTTGGGCAATGTTTCAGATTTGTTATCGTTTAAGGCTAGACCAGAAAGAGTAGTAAATCTGTTGAGTAAATTAACTAATGGTTACCCTGCCTCTTCAAGATTTTCTAGCAGAATTAAGAGATCATCCGCATAAGAGAGTGAGGAGTATCGGGAGTTACCAATAGGGATACCTTTAATGGAATTAGATTGATGAAGAGAAGCAGATAAGGGTTCCTTGGGGAGGATGAATAATGATGGTGACAAGGGGCAACCTTGTCTGGTGCCTCTTGCTAATTGGAAAGGAGAAGAGTGTAGAGTTAGTGAGAATTCTAGCTGAGGGAAGCGTATATAGTAGTTTGATCCAGGAGCAGAAATTTCAAGTGATATCGAAGTGAGATAAGACCTGGTACAAATATTCCCAGTTCAAAGAATCAAAGGCTTTTTCAGAATCAATGGCAATGGATGGCTGCAGGCGAATTAAGAGTTTTGGCTTATGTATTAAGTTAAATAGGAATGTAAATGGTCTGAGCTAGATCTGTTCTTAATGAAACCGGCTTGAGAACTGTCAACTAACTTCGAGACCAGTGGCTCTAAGTGAGAGGTTAAGAGTTTAACAAAGATTTTGCCTTCTGTATTGAGCAATGAAATCGGCCTATAACTGGATGGAAGAGAGGGATCCTTGTCCTTTTTGGGTAGTACTATGATAGCTTTGGTCATTGTGGGAGGAAGTTTGCCTTTTTGTATTGCTTTTAGGAAGACATTGAAAAGCAGAGGACAAAGGGCATCGAGAGCAATCTATAAAAGCTCCAGAGAAGCCATCTCCACCTGGAGCTTTACCTGATTTTAAGGAAGACAAGGCTTTTTGGATTTCTTGAAGGGTAAAGGTGCATCTAAACTGTCCATGTCCTGATTGGAAAGATGTGGAGCTGCAAATTATCTGAGAAGTGCTGAATAAGTGTACTGGGTGTAGAGCTGGGGTGTGCATAAAGCTGTTGGTAGAAGGACCTCATGATAAGATTAAAAGAAGAATCGTTGAGTGTGGGTATGGCCCAGCTGGTCCTTAAGGCCAACAATGTGCCTATCCATCTATTGAGATTTAAGTTGATATGAAAGTAATTTCCCATTTATCACCGTGTTCCCAGTATTTATGTTTGAGTTTGGACAGGGCTAATTCAGTTTTACGGGTTATAAGTTCGTTGATTTTAATTCTTAATTGTAAAATTTCTAGATGAAGTGGAGAATTATGATTAAGTTTGATAATTTTAAAATATTGGTTTCTTTATTTTTAATGTTTTTCCAGGTCAGCCAGTTGTTGTTCTCGTAATGTTTTCCTATGAGCAGCATAACTTATGATTTTCCCTTGAATCGTGGCCTTTAAAGCTTCCCAGAGTGTGCTCATAGAAGTATCAGAGGGATCATTAAAGGAAAGGAAGGCTTGAATTTGAGTTTTACCCAAGGCAGAATTCAGGATCTTTAAGTAGTAATGGGTCAAGATGCTAGGAAGGAGACTTAGAAATTGGTGGACCCCATAGTAGGTGTAATTTAATTGGGGAGTGATCCGAAATTATTACAGGTAAAATAGAGGCCTCAATTGCCTAATCGGTAATAGAAGGTGATGTGAACCAATAATCGATTCTGCTGTATGTTTTATGGAGTGAGGAATAAAAGTAAAGTCATGATCACAGGAGTGATAAAGTCTCCAAATATCAGTTAGCCAAAATCCTACATATGTAATGATAGAGCATTAATACTCCTTGGATGTGCATCCAGGGAAGTATTACTTCTGTCGAGATGGGCATCCAGGGCCAAGTTAAAATCCCCACCTAGTATTATTGGAAAGTTGTTGGAATTGTTTGATAAGATATGTTGGGCAATAAATTATGAAAAATTCTTGGGAATTGAGTTAGAGGCATAAACGTTAACTAACATATGAGGACCTGATGGTGTATTTAAGTGTAACTATAACCCATCTACCTTCAGTATCACTGATAGTTTTAATAAGCGACCAACTGAGATTCTTGTGTATCAATATAGCCACTCCACATTTCTTAGAAGAGAAGGATGATGCATAAATATGACTGACCCAATCCTTTTTGAGCCTGCAAACATCCCTCACTAGAAATGTAGTTTCTTGTGAAAACAATATGTGCTTTTCGTTTTTAAGATATGAAAGATTTATTACGCTTAAAGGTGAGTTGAGTTCCTTTACATTCCAGGTGTATAATAGTAGAGCATTCATAGTAATGGAAAAAGGAGAATAACAACTTCATCTGGAATGAGGGACTCATAGGAAATATAGCAGAGGACACCCCGGGTCAAAAAGGAGAGATTTAGAATATGTGGAGGTGGTCAGGACCAGTAAACTGTATTGATTATAAAGTTCTAAATAATGATAGCCATTGTGTTTCTCAATTAAACATTGTATGAGAAAAATTTTTAAATGCATTAACAAGTATCTATATAATAATGCTATAAACAGTAAAAGAACACATGTAATGTGCAGGGAGATATGAAACATAGAAACATAGAAACATAGAAACATAGAATTTGACGGCAGATAAGGACCGCTTGGCCCACCCAGTCTGCCCATTTCCCTACCTACTGGATAAGCTGCAGATCCTAGTTAACCAGCAGCCTACTTCTTCCTACCCCCATCCCCCAGAACTGCCTTATGACTATCCCATGCATGCTTGAATTCCACCACTGATTTTGACTCCACAACCTCCTTCGGAAGGCCGTTCCATGCATCCACAACCCTCTCTGTAAAAAAATACTTCCTTAAATTACCTCTGAGCCGCCCCCCCTCTATTTTCAAATTGTGCCCTCTTGTTCTTGCACACCTCTTTTTTTGAAAGATGCTACCCTCTTGGACTTTGTTGATTCCCTTGAGGTACTTGAACGTTTCTATCATGTCCCCCCTCTCCTTCTTTCCTCGAGGCTATACATATTAAGCTCCTTAAGTCTCTCTTCATATTCTTCCGGTGCAGACCCTGCACCACTTTAAGTTGCCCTCCTCTGGACAGCTTCCATCCTGTCTATGTCTTTCTTGATTGGGTCTCCAGAACTGCACACAATACTCAGATGGGGTCTCACCAGCTGTCTGTACAGAGGATAATAACTTCCTGTTTTCTACTGGTGATGCCTCTCCCTATGCATCCCAGTATCCCCCCAGCCCTCCTTGCTGCCCTCTCACATTGCTTGCCCGTCTTTAGGTCATCTGATATGACTACCCCCAGGTCCCTTTCCATTTTTGTTGTTGTTAGTATCTCACCCCCCATTGTGTACTCTTCCCCTGGGTTTTTGTTTCCCAGGTGCATTACCTTGCACTTCTTAGCATTGAATCTAAGCTGCCATACATTTGACCATTCCTCTAACCTTGCCAAGTCCTTTCTCATCCTTTCCACCCCACCCTGTGCATCAACTCTGTTGCAGATCTTAGTGTCATCTGCAAAGAGACATTACTTTTCCTTCAGTCCTTCTGCAATGTAATCATAAAGACATTGAAGAGGACCGTCCTAATACTGAACCCTGCGTGTACTCCACTAGTAACCCTCCTTTCTTCTGAGTGGACTCCATTTACTATTACTCTCTGTGTCCTATTCTCCAGCCAATTCTTTACCCAGGCTGTCATCTTGGGACCCACTCCCAGGCTGGCTAACTTGCATATTAATCTTTTGTGTGGGACTGTGTCAAATGCCTTGCTAAAGTCTAGGTAGGCCATGTCCACAGCCCCTCCCTGATCTACTACTTTGGTCACCCAGTCAAAGAAATCTATCAGATTCGTCTGGCATGACCTTCCAGCTGTGAATCCATGCTGCCTAGGGTCCTGTGCCCCTCTGGCCTCTAGATACTCGACAATTCTTTCCTTTAGAAGTGATTCCATCATTTTCCCTATCACTGAGGTTAAACTAACAGGTCTATAGTTTCCTGCTTCTGCCTTGCTCCCACTTTTGTGAAGGGAATCACATCTGCCCTCCTCAGTCCTCGGGTACCACCCATGCTCCCATGATTTGTTAAAAGGGTAGTCAGTGGTGTCACTAGTTCTACCCTTAGTTCTTTTAGAATTCTGGGATGAATCATCAGGCCCCATTGCTTGTCCACCTTCAGTTTTAAGGTTCTTTCAGAACCCTTTGTTCTGTAAATGGGCCGGTATCAACTTCTGTATCCAGAGTGTTACTACTGTTTGTTTTATGTACCTCCCCTCTTCCTTTGTAAATACTGAGCAAAATATTTGTTTAGTATCTCTGCTTTTCACAGTCTCCCTCTGCCCACCTCCCTCCCTTTATTAAGCCTCACTATCCTCCCTTGGTCTTCCTTCGCTCCCTGATGTACCTATAAAGGTTTTATCCCCTTCTTAACTGAGTTGGCTATCTTTTCCTCGGTTTGGGCCTTTGCTGTTCTGACTGCCTTCCCAGCCTCCTTTTGCTTTAACTGATACAGTTCTCTGTCCTGCTCCTTCTGCGATTCCTTGTACTTCCTGAATGCTTTCTTTTTCTTGAACCTTCACTGCCACTTCCTTTGAGAACCATAGTGGTTTCTTACATCGTCTTGTTTTGTTTATTTGCTTCACACAAAGGCTCGTTACCTCTGTGATGGCAGTTTTATTATTCCCATTGTTCTTCCACCCTCCTTCCTGCCCATTTGCTAGTGCATTCTTTAGGCACTCACCCATTTTGGCAAAAGTCAGCCCTCCTAAAGTCCAGTACTTTTGTCTTTGTATGGCTTGACTCTATTGCTGTGTTTATTGTGAACCATACTGTTCGATGGTCGCTAGTTCCCAGATGGCTACCCACTTCTACATCTGTAATCCTCTCACCATCTCCATTTGAGAGAATCAAGTCTAATATTGCTCCCTCTCGAGTCGGCTCCAGTACTAGTTGAGTCAGTACAAAAAGTACAGAGAGACTCTCTCACTACACAACTAGGTGTGCTAAGGAGTAAGAAAACCTTAAGAGAGCCAGCTACAATTGTAAGTTTAGCTATATTCCTAAATTACAAACTTTATGAGATTATGTAATAAAGGTTATTATACAAGTGGGTAATAAAGGCATTATATTGATTCCAAGGGGAACCAGAATCATCTCTTCCACAGTAATTAAGAAATAAATATATATATATATAAAGGTAATAATGAAATTACCTAATCCAGGTTAGTAACCAAATAACTTCAATAATGAATAGTTGTGCCAATATATTAAATAGATTATCTGTGTGTATGTCCAAGACAGACATTGCCACAGGATGGAATCCAGGGATCCTAAGAGAGATATAACTGCAAGAAATATATGTATATACTAGAGAATTATTTATGAGGCAACCACAATGAATGAGAACCATATATCCTAATGATGCATCAGAATGATCACTATACCCAGCAAAAATGTTTTATTATATGAATTTAACTTGAGTTTGGCATAATAGCTGTATCGAAATACCTCAAGTTATAAATAGGTAAAATGTGTTAATATACCAAGCTTTGAGGTTTTTGGGGCATAATAAAATATATCAAGATCCAAAGTATTACAGCTCAGTGCTTGAACATTACCTGGTTGAAAATGTATAATGGGGTGAGTGAGTCTATGTAATAGGCCATGTGAGTCCCAATTACAGGGGGGTATTCCATGATAATGGTAATAACCTCACCAAACTCTAGCCTTCAAGACGTGAGTGTACAGCTAGATATTTTATATATTGAATATTATTTATTTATTACTATGTGCACCAATGTCTCGAAAATGACCTGCATCAATAATGGGAGGCAGAAATAAACTCTGTCAAATTCAATAAAATATAATTTGTATATATCTTAAAGGGGGATAAAAGAGATGGGAATAATGGACATAGAAAGGCAAATTAGTTTGGATTGGGTTGAGGAATTTAGCTGGATTGTGAGCCTTGTTACATGCTACAAATAATTCCTTTAAATATATCTTTACTACTAGGAGTCGAATGTTTGATGTTTCTGAGGCATCAAAATACTATTTATTCAAGTAAGAAAAGAATGCATAAGGGTGAAACAAACTTGTGCAGGGGTTTAAAAGAGAATAAAGTTGCCAGTAGATTTAATGCAAGTCCATAACTAACACAATAGAATCTAAGGAACCCAGAGTGAATTCAGACTATGGCATTCAGATGTCCAATTACTGTAACCGTGATGTACAGCCTTGCCAGTTAGCAACCAGTTAGGAGCGATAGTAGTAAAGTTATTAATCAGAGTGCATCGCAGTTAAGTAAAAGGCTGGTCTCAATTACACTGGAGACCTAGGATTGAGACATATCTCCATTATATACATATATATTGCCTTTATATCCTTAAGAAATTGCAATTTTCAAGTGGTGCCAACTCTGTTAGCCCCGAGAGAAGCTGTGGGCATCTTATTTTTTGTTTTGCCTCTGCGTTTCCTTTTTGGTAGTTCTAAAGATTTGACAGTGGAGCTTGCAACTGCCTCGGCCCAGGAAGAGTCTGCAGAGAGAGTACCAGATGCTGCTGCATTAATATTTGTATACTGTGATTCTGGCTCTTCCTGGTGCAGTTCTTTCTGCGAGGAGTGTGAGTCCTCCCAAAGAAGCTCAAACTTATTACTGAGTGGAACAGGGGAGCTAAGATAAGTGGTCTGGCCAGGGGAGATCGATGAGCTAGAGGGGATCTCTGTGTCACAGCAGGATTTCTTAGCAGAGCGTGGGCCCATAGCATTCCTCTTGTGGATTCTAGCAGACGGCCTAGAGGGGAGAGCAGCAACTGCACCATCAGTGGGGATTCCAGAGATCACAGGACTCCCCCTGATGTCTGGACCGACCCGCGACTCACTCTGGGTTTGAATTGTAGCATCAGTAGGCCAGGCCACACTGTTACTTTCTCCACAAGTAGTACTTTGTTGTAGATTATTGAGAAAGGTAGAGAGAGAACTTCAGGAAAGCCGAAATCTTTTGTGGTATTTCTCAAAAACAGATGCATGACAGCAGGGTATCTTAGTGCAAACTTTATGTCTTTTTGATGAAGGGATTGTTTAATGGGATTAAAGGCACATTTCTTAGTAGAGAGATCTTTTGAGAAGTCTCTGAATATTGAAATTTTAAAATCTTGCCATATAAGATCTCCGATTTCCCTAGCCCGTCTGAGGATCAGTTCATTGTGTGACAAGTTAAGGAATCTTGCTATTAGTCTCAGCTTTTGATCTGGGCCTGGTCTTGGGCCTAGAGTTCGGTAAGAGCGCTCAATGATTAGAACTTGATCAGAGGAAAGTTTAAGCATAGCAGGTAAAACATGTAATAAGAGGGCTTGGTATCTCCAAGTTTGGCTCCTCGGGAAACCAAAGAAACACAGTTGTTCCTGCAATTCTGATTTTCATTATTGTCCAATTTTGTTTGCAGATTTTTATAACTTGGTCTTGCTTTCTTATTGTGGCATGTAGATCATGGATAGAGCTTTCGTTTTGAGTGGTTTTAGTCTCCGTGGATGTAAGTCGGAGGTCAAATGTTTTCATGGTGGCAATATTTTCTTGAGTAGCAATTTTTTAATCATGTATGTCAGAGACCAATTTTTGAAACATAGCTTCAACTCTAGTAAGAGAGTTGGGATGTGGAGAGCTCAGCCATGGTCTTAGGCCCACAGAGGGTGGAGTGGATTAGCAGGTTGAAAAACAGCAATAATCTTGTACCGCAGTCAGTAATAACAGAAATTGTTCAGAGTTGTTAGCTGGGTTAAATTTCCGATGTTGGCATGCAGATGAAATCTGTATGGCTAGGGATGAAGGAAGATGTCTGGTAGCCCCTAGGAGAGACAAGATCAAGCTGCCATCTTGAGCAGAGCCAAGCCACACCCCCTCCCCATGCCCTTTTAAAACTGCCCACTGTGCTACAGGATACCACCTCCTTGGGTAGAGTATTCCATTTCTCCACCACCCTGTCTGTGAAAAAATGTCTCCACATCTCTCTCCGATATCTTCCACCTCCAACCTGAGACCATGCCTTCATTTTCCTTCCTCTCCTCAGCTTAAATATCCCTTCTGTGCCTGTTTTGTTAATCCCTTCAAATATTTGCAGGTTTCAATCATATCCCCAATCCCTCCTCTCCTCCAGGATGTACATATTCAACTCAATCAGCCTGCCCTCATAGGATTTGCCCTCCAGCCCCTGGATCATCTTAGTTGCCCTATGCACCCTCCAATAATCTGATATCCTTCTTCAGAAAGGGATGCCAGAACTGCATACAGTACTCCAAATGTGGCCTGACTAGTGACCTTACAGCGGCAGGATCACATCCCTATTTCTGGATGAGATTCCTCTTGCAATACACCCCAGCATCTTGTTGGTGTTCACTGTCACCTTCCTGCACTGAGCTGAGTTGTTCATTTTACTCGTTATGATCACCCCCAGGTCCTTCACCTCCTCTGTGACCTCTATCTGAACCCCTCCAAACTGGTAGCTCCTCCTGGGTTCCTTGTTCCCAAGTGCATAACCTTGCAGTTCTTCGCACTGAAGCTCAATTGTCACTTTTCTGACCACTCCTCCAGTTTGATCAGGTCCTCCTGTATCCCCTGCCACCCCTCTATGTCATCCACCACCATGCCTATCTTGGTATCATCTGTGAACAGACTGATCTTGCTCCTAACACCATGTGAGATATCCAATATGAATAACCCAAACAACGCCGGACTCAGGACTGAGCCCTGCGGCACCCTGCTTGTCAACACCCTTGGGGAAGAGAGTGCCCCCCACCTGTTGCTGTCTTCCCTTCAGCCAGTTCACAATCCAATTTGCCATCTTTGTCCCTGCCCCCACATTTTGCAACTTACCCCCTCCAGCCTCCCATGAGACACTGAATCAAAGGTCTTGCTGAAGTCTAACTACAGCGCATCCACTGCATGGCCTTTATCCGGTTCCTTCGTTACCCAGTCATAGTATTCAATTAGGTTGGTATGGCAGGATCTTCCAGAGATGAATCCATGCTGCTGACTGTCCTGGGGTCCATTTTCCTCCAAAAGGTCACCAGCCTCTCTTTCAGGATTGCTTCCATAAGTTTTCCTACAATGGATGTGAGGCTTACAGGTCTGTAATTGCCTAGTTCATCCTTTGGGCCACTCTTGTAGAGGGGCACCATGTGAGCCATCCTCCAGTCCTGTGGAAAGCAACCTGTGTCCAGGGAGGCATTGAACAGGTCTGCCAGCAGACCCGCCAATATCCCCGCCAGTTCTTTCAGCACCCTGGGATGAATACCATCCGGACCCGTGCCTTATCCATCCTTAGTGCCTTCAGACCCTCCAGCACCCTGCCTCCGTAATTACCCCTTCTGTCGCCCCTTCCCCTTGCCCACCTTCTCCATCCCTGAGGTAACTGTCCACCCTTCTCCTTCATGGAACACAGAACACAGTACTCATTTAGTGCTTCTGCCTGTTCTGCCTCTCTTCTCCACCCGCTCCCCATCCTTCCTAATCCTCATTATCTGGTCCCTGCAGCTCCTTCTCTCCCATATGTATCTGAAAAGTCTTTCTCCCTTGTCTGATGCCCTATGCCAGCCACAGCTCCCCGGAAGCCTTGGCTGCCCTTACCAATCTGGTCACTTCCTTGGACTTCTTCACCTACAGTTCCCTGTCCTCTCCCTCCCGGACTTCTTGAACCTCCGAAAAGCTGCTTTTTTTGCCCTTACCACTTCCAAAAATCTCCTTGTTCAGCCAGCTTGGCTTCTTAACCCTACTCTTCTTCCTCATCATCTTGTACATGACCCAGTAGCCTCAATCAGCCAAAGTTTGATACTATTCCACTTCTGATTTGCATCCATATTAGGCCTAATTCCTACCAGGTGCCTTCCCAGCATTTTCCCCATTTTTATAAAGTCTGCCCGCCTGAAGTCAACCACCCTGGTTCCCTGCCTATGCTGAGCATGAACCACACTGATTGATGGTCACTCCCAGCTAGCGGGTCCTCCACCCTCAGATCCCTCACAGCCTCCCAGTTAGTTAGCACTAGGTCCAGAATGTTTTCCAACCGAGTTGGCCAACTTCCCAACTGCACCAGGAAGCTATCTTGGAATGCATCCAGTAGCATCTGCTCCCTTGTATATATGCAAATATGCTTGCAAATATCTTGCAAATATGGTACTAATTAATTTATAGCTATATTGAGAGTATATTATCACGAAAATTAAATAGAGCTTATTATATGGAGCAGATACATGGGGACTGAAAACAGCTGTTTAATTTTAGAAAGCCTTCAGAACAATTTTCTTAGATGTATACTAGGACCACTCTAATTATGTGCTGGATCTACATCCTAGGGCAGAGACTGGTATATGGTCACTTCAGACTCTTAGTTTTACAAGGGCTATGTTATACAATTTGATTAAGAAAATGCCAGAGTCAAGACTGACTAAACTAATTTTGTTGGAAGCCTTATGACAGGAGAATTGTCCTGACCCTGTTGCTGGTTGGTTTGTGAAAATGATCTCCACATTTTGGATGTTGGGTCTGAAGCCTGTAGTCAACTTAAATTCATACCAAGTACTGAAATTGGAGAGCTATCAAAATATGATTAGTGATAGAATTTATGACACAGAGCAACAGAAAGATCTGGCTAAAATTTCGGACTCTTCTCTTTTGGCTGAATATAAACAATATAAACAAGACTGGGATGGGAACCTTACCTTACTTTCTGTTCAAAAGCTGAACATATAACTTTTGTTTTGCTTCTTTACACTTTCCGGTCATTCCAGAAGCATGTAACTGTTTACGTTGCCCATTAAATGTTCCTGTGGCTCCATTATGTACCTTTCATTGGGGCACTACACTTGTCACTGTCCTACGAACAATGTAGGAAGAAAACAGTGGTAGGAACCCTTGATTACAAATGGAAAACTGTGTTCTGGCAATAATATTACAGCACACATACCATCTCCCAAACAGTACTCAGTTATGTATGTGGTTTCCTCGTTTTCCTACTGGGCTAATAAAGAATGCTGCTGGTCCCATGGTGCTAAGGCATAACATGCTGGTCCATGATGCTTAAATTATGCACTTGAATGATATGATTTTCAAATATGATATTGTATTCTGTATTAACATAGAAACATAGAACTTAACAGTAGATAAGGACCGCCTGGCCTACCTAGTCTGCCCATTTCCCTACCTACTGTATAAGCTCCAGATCTTGTTTGATCTGAGGCCTACCTCCTCCTTCCTACCACTAGTTTTGCCTTCGGCCTGTCCCATGCATTCTTGAATTCAGCAACTGTTTTTGCCCCTACAACCTCCTCTGGGAGGCTGTTCTATGCATCCACCACCCTTTCTGTGAAAAAATACTTCCTCATGTTGCCCCTGAGTCTTGCACCTCCAGCCTCATATTGTGACCCCTTGTTCTTGCACATCTCGTTTTCTGAAAGATACTGCCCTCTTGAACTCTGTTGATCCCCTTGAGGTATTTGCATGTCTCTATTATATCCCCCCTCTTCTTCCTGTCCTCCAGAGTATAAATATTGAATTTTTTTAATCTCTCCTCGTATGGTTTCTGGTGTAACCCCATGCACCATTTTCGTTGCCCTTCTCTGGACTGCCTCCACCTTGTCAATGTCATTTCAGAGGTGAGGTATCCAGAACTGCACACAGTACTCTAGATGAAGTCTCACCAACTGCCTGTACAGTGGCATCACCACCTCCTGTTTTCTACTGGTGATACCTCTCCCTATGCACCCCAGTATTCCACCAGCTTGCCTCACTGCCTTCTCACACTGTTTGGCTAATTTTAGATAATCTGTTATGACTACCCCCAGGTCCCTTTCAATTTGGGTTATTGTTCCCCAAGTGCATGATTTTGCACTTCTTGGCATTGAATCCAAACTGCAACACTCTTGATCACTCCTCCAACTTGCCTAAGTTTGCTCCACCCCCCAGAGTGTCAACCCTATTGCAGATCTTGGTGTCATCTGCAAAGAGACATACTTTTCCTTTGAGTCCATCTGCAGTGTTGCTTATAAAGACATTAAAGAGGACCGGCCCCAGCACTGAACCCTGTGGCACCCTGCTGGTTACCCCACTTTCTTCAGATTGAACTCTGTTTACCACCACCCTCTGAGTCCTGTTGCTAAGCCAATTTCTGACCCAGTTTACCACCTTGGGACCTACTCCCAGATTGCCCAACTTGTTTACTAACCTCCTGTGTGGGACTGTCAAATGCCTTGCTAAAATCTAGATAGGCCATGTCCACCGCCCCTTCCTGATCTACTACCTTTGTCACATGAGTCAAGAAATCTGCCAGATTCATTTGACATGACCTTCCTGTTGTGAATCCATGTTGCCTTGGGTCCTGTGCCCGCTGGCTTCTAGAAAATCTATAATCCTTTCCTTAACAGTGATTCCATCATCTTTCCCACCACCAAGGTCAAACTGACCCATCTATAGTTACCTGCTTCTACTTTGCTTCCATTCTTAAGAAGGGGTATCAAGTTTGCCCGCCTCCAGTCCTCCAGTACTACTCCCTCCTCCAACGATTTGTTGAACAGGGCTGTCAGTGGTGGCAGTATCACCTCTCTGAGCTCTTTTAGTATTCTGGGATGTATTCCATCAGGCCCCATTGCCTCATCCACCTTCAGTTTCAAGAGTTCCTTTAGGGCTCTCTCCTCTGTGAATAGACTGATGTCCGCCCCTCTTTCCTGTGTGTCTACTTACTAATAACAGTCCATCCCACTCCTCTTCTTTTGTGAATACTGAGAAAAACTATTCATTCAGTATCTCAGTCTTCTCCAGGTCCCCCTCCACCCACCCCCCTTTACTAAGCCTTACTATCCCTCACTTGGCCTTTCTTCTTTCCCTTATGTACCTGTAGAAGGTTTTTTCCCCCTTCTTTGCTGTCTGGGCTATCCTTTCCACTGTTTTTGCCTTTGCACTTCTGACTGCTTTACCTGCCTGCCCCTGCTTTGCCTGATACAGTTCCTTGTGTTCCTTCCTTTGCGTGTCCTTGTATTTCCTGAATGCCAGTTTATTCTCTCTAACCTTCCCTGCCACTTCTTTTGAAAACCATAATGGTTTTCTTTTCCTTCTAGCTTTGTTCACTAGCTTTATACAAAGGCGTGTTGCCTCTGTTATGGCTCTCTTGAGGTTCTCCCACTGTACCTCTACTTCCTCTTCCTCACCCTGCGCCAGTGTTTTCTTCAGGCATTCACTCATTTTAGTAAAGTCGTCCATCTTGAAATCAAGGACTCTGGCCTTAGTGGCTTGATTCTTCTACTGTCTTTACCTGAACCATATGGTATGGTGGTCGCTGGACCCCAGATGGCTGCCACCAATATATCCATTATTCTGTCTCCATTTGTGAGAACCAGGTCTAATATCACCCCTCATGGGTGGGTTTGCCCACAAGTTGCAAGAGCCATGCCGCTTGCAGGGCATCTAGAATGATTTTGCTCCTGGATGTGGCTGCAGCATAGGTGCTCCAGTTAACATCAGGCATATTTAGGTCCCCTACCAACAACACTTCTCCTTTCTCTGCCATTTTAAGGATGTTATCTAGCATTACCCTATCTGTAGATAGCCCCTGTATGGATAGTGATGCCATTTCCTGACTCCAGTGTGACACACAGTGCCTCCTCTTCTCCCTGGTTTCCCTTTATCTCAGTCAGCTTGATCTTTTCCTTTATGTAGATCACTACCCCTCCTCCCTTTTTGCCTTCCCTGTCTTTCCTGAAGACTGTGTACCCAGGAATATTAAAGTCCCAGTCATGGCTTTCTGTATACCATGTTTCAGTGACTGCTACAATATCTAGGTCTCCCTCTGCCATCAATGCTACTAGGTCAGGAATCTTGTTACTCAGGCAGTGGGCATTTGTACACATGGTACTCCATGTTTTGGCTTCGTCCCTATTTGTTCGATCTCATCCCTTCCCTTGTGTCTCCCTGACATTAGCCCCAGTTTCAGTCATTTGTGTTTCCTTGTCCTTAGCATCCTCTTGTCTGTCTACCTTGACCTGTGGGAGGGGCCAGTTGAGATTTTCCTGCATAATTTCACCTCCCCTTGGCTACTTTAAATGTACATGTAAATATCTGTATGATTTTAGCCTTTTAGCTTGCCACAGTAAACTTGAACCTTGAAGCTGGCTATGCTGTGTAGAAACATAGAAACATAGACTTTGACAGCAGATAAGGACTGCTTGGCCCACCCAGTCTGCGCATTTCCCTACCTATTGAATAAGCTACAGATCCTAGTTAACCAACAGCCTACTTCTTCCTACTCCTCACCAGAATTACCTAATGTCTGTCCCATGCATTCTTGAATTCTCCCACTATTTTTGACCCAATGACCTCCTCAGGAAGGCTGTTCTATGTGTCCAACACCCTGTCCATGAAAAAATACTTTCTCACATTGTGTCTGAACCATCCTCCTTCTATCTTCAAATTGTGCCACTTTGTTCCTGCACATCTCTTTTTCTGAAAGATGTTACTGTCTTGAACTTTGTTGAGTCCCTTGAGGTACTTGAAAGTTTCTATCATGTCCCCCCTCTCTCTCCTTTCCTCGAGGGTATACATATTAAGCTCCTTTAGTCTCTCTTCATATGGCTTCTGGTGCAGACTCTGCACCATTTTAGTTGCCCTCCTCTGGACTGCCTCCATCCTGTCTATGTCCTTGCAGAGATGGGGCCTCCAGAATTGCATGCAGTACTCCAGATAGGGTCTCACCAACTGTCTGTACAGAGGGATAACAACTTTTTGTTTTCTACTGGGGATGCCTCTCCCTCTGCATCCCAGTATCCCCCCAGCCCTCCTTACTGCCTTCTCATATTGCTTGCCTACCTTTAGGTAGTACATGCATCATATAAAGCTTCCCTGCCAGCCAGTTCTGGATCCTGAGATAACTTCACAATGTCATGTGGCCTGAGGATGGTGATGATCTTTATATTACTACAACATGCTGTCTGCAACCAGATCAACTGCTCTTGGATGGATTCTACAAGGTAAGAATACAAAGTACAATATATTGGATAGATACTATGTTACAGAACTTGCAGGCTGCTGGATAACACATCATGTATGCTGAGCATGCAATTGTGTGTTATCCCTCTGTAACTGGAGTTTTTCAGCTGAATGCATATCACTCTCTGTATTTGTTTTGGTCACCTTAGCAATATGCTTTTTTTATTTGTTTTGTTATCTATTTCTAATAAGATTTTTTCCTGATTTTTCTTTACACAGATCCAGTCATCTGCTTGAACTGAACAAAAAACTGGAAACATCTGGAAAGAACAAGATGAATATGACTAAACAGACTACTTCAGTAGAACCATAATTGCACTGAACATACTCCTCGCCCTCCTCCCTATGAATTCTATTACTCCTCCTTCTAGGTTGCCTCGTCTGACCACAAAACTGCACTGACAGCATTCTCATGCTGTTATGGTACTATCCCAACCTGCCACTTGGGCTGCCTTTTTTTTGCCCTGGCCAGTGTCATCATTGTATGAACTCACAGACTACTGCACCAATAAAATTTCTTGCTTGACAGTATAGGCAATGATGCCCAGTGTCAGGTTCCTTCTTGTATAGTCGTGTGAGTCAGACTCTTCCATGAAAAACTGATAAAAATAGGCAGAGTGATTACTTGCCAATTGCTTAAATACCTTCAGTTGTCTAATGTATCCAACATTATGACTAGTCATCATCAAGGACATAGTGAAGGTAGTATCACAAGATCTTGTGACATTTGAGAACCTGACACTGGGCGCCACTGCATCTAGTTGTTATTTTGCCCCATATTAAACTCGTTACTAATCAAGATAATTAATTTATTGCTCATGTGGCTGACAGATGAAACCAAGATAACAAATATAAACCCCAGAGAAGGAAAACTATCCAGAGAATTTATTTGACCCAGAATGGCTATACCTCAGATAAGGTTAATATCCGGATTGTGCCAGAGCAAGCATGGAGGGGTTAAGGCAGTATCCAAGAAACTCTAAAATGTATGTGGAAAAAATGTTGGAAGACTAGTGTCTGTTATTTTTAGAAGCAATACATCTTTTCTACTACAGTTCCTTTTTCAGCTTTGGTGAAACACTTGCAAGCTTTGCTGTTGCACTTTATTCTTCTGATCTTAAAAACAGCGAACATTTTAATGCCTTGAAATGAGAACCCCAAACCATATGGTTTTGTTGTATCAGGGTCACAAACATTTAAGACAGCTAGAGATGTAGCAGTTGCTTGTTTTAATTAATGCGTAGTAAAGGGATTTGCTTTTATGTGGAAAGCTTGATTTTTTTTTTCAGTAGATCAGTTCAGTAAAACCATCTCATTTATTTGATGTACTATAAGTATATACACATTAACAATATGTATACCAGTATCATCAAAGTATGTTTTATCCATATTAGAATTTGTTGCTCTGAACATGTACAAACATTTAAAATAATTTCCATTAGTGGGTATTATTGAGTGTGTCTTTTTTTATACTCAAAACTCAAATAGTGAATTGATATTTTCATGTTTAAAATTCAAATTCTATTATTTATGTAAATGTAAATCTCTAGCCAGTCATATGCATAAAACAGTAAGCTACCCTATATAGCTATAACATCCTTTCCATACCTTGCCTAATTTAGTTTAAATCCCAATCACATCCTGCATTATTTCTTTATCACTAACTGCCTACATTATATTTAAGATATTATACATGGCTTTATATATGTATCAGCTTAACAGTCCCCACTTTGTAATTTGACTTTTATATATCTGTGTGTTGACTCTAATTTTATGAATGTGTAAGAACAGAACAAATTAAGTGGCATGAACTATGACAAGCTCCTGACACTGACATTGTAGTGTACTGGCCCACACATGCTGCACAGCATAATGATTACATTACTATCTTGTGATATTATTCAAAATGACTTCAGATAAATGAATGATAAACTAGGGGTTATGCTTCCTTTATTACAGGGCTGATAAGGTAGCTAATCAGTGTCCAAGTAAATGTCATTACATAAATTATGAACTAGGCTTTGATGCGTATTCCCAAAGAGCCTGAGTGTAGTGTCATCTAGTGTGAGTCTACTGGCTGAAAAATTAAATCTGAACTCAATAGCCAATATTTATTTTAAGAACATAAATTAAATATTAATAAACATGCATGCAGCTATGTAACAACTTGACATTTTTATTTCTCCTTTCAAGTCCATGAGAAGCTACTGGTATTAGCAAGGCACTGATGCATCCATTTGGATTATATAAAAATTTGAGATGGGCTAAATTTAGTAATTTCCTGAACCACTTGTTTATTTATCTTATAACTGAATGGGGTAATTTAAGGACAGTTTATACCTTTTGGCAAGTTACCATGGACGTCAGAATGGACTATCTGCTTGTTTTCTTTGTAGACAGGAAGTATGCTCTGTGTTTGGATTAAGCTCCCAAAGATTGTATTTAACATGCACTTGCTACTTTCATGGGATGAGACCAATATACACTCATGCTGACTCAAGCTTATTGCTTTTGACACTGTGTCTAGAATAGGCTGCAGCACTGTGTGGTATGGGTAGAGCAGATGGAAACTTAGCCATTCTTCTGTATGGCTGCAGATTTAAAGAAACAGAGTTCACTTGTTAATTGACTGATACAATTCTTTAATAATTATTACATTAACCTCACATTGAGCTGCTACTCCTGTACAGAATATTCTTATTCAGGAGTAATCTATTCACAAAATTCCAGATGAAAACAGGTAGCCATGGCTGAAGCAGTGATACTGTATATCACTCAGTACAGGCTGTCTTAGAGCAAGAGTGGCTACAGTATGTGGCCCATAACATTCTGCTCCATACTTCTCAGTGGTAATAAAACCTTACATTGTTGCAGATTACTATCACTGGTACAGAGACCTTCAAACTGGAGTATGCATTATAAAAAACTGTAGATATGGGCAGTAGCAAACTATCTCAGGCTCTGAGCAGCGGACATAAACATACACGTGAAGATAACAGGAAAGAGACATGCCACTCTGATCTACCTGAAAAAATTCCAGAATATGGGTGCTATCATGTGACATAATCAAAAGAAAGTACAGTGTACCTTCGAGTAGGCAGAGATGGACTTATTCTGCTGGTCCTGTCATAAAGAGGGCAATCACTATAGGGAAAGCCCAGTAAAATTGGATTCATGGCAGCTAGGTATCCTTGGCAGGTGAGTGCCTTAAAACCTACTTGCCTACCTGCTTCAGAATTGGAAGAATATTGCTTTTCTTGGTGTACCAACAGTGCTTTAAAGCACGGTTCCTCTGAGCCTGATGCAGTTCCATCTGCTGGGGTGAATATAGGTATTCATAAAAAATACTATAAAGAGAGTTTGTTAAAAAATGATGAGCACATGGATTGTCTGGTGGCAAAAAGGGCTGAGGCACTGGTGTCACACTGGTAACCTGAGTTCAGGAATGAGCTTGGGTTGCCGGGGGTCAGCTAGTGTGGGAAAGGATTGAGCATCTGATGGACTGGTCACCTTTTCCAGGGTGGGGAGGCATGTCAGTCTGGCCTCAGACTACCACCAGGTGGAGGCCTGGTGCCAGTGCAGCTTGAGTGGCAAGAAAGGAGGGACTGTGATGTGTGTACTGTGTGCGTGCCTCCATACACATGCAAGCATGTCTCGTGGAAAGACTGAGTGGGCAAAAGAAAGCAGAAGCATAATAGCAGTGGCTCAATGAAGCCCTGCTGCTTACCTCTGACCCAAGCTACTAACCATGGCTACTGGTCCTACCTGGATTATTTGGACTGGGGGAAGGCCAGCCCTCCCTCCTCGGGCCCCCCCCTCATCTGGCTTCTGCCCCTCCGGGGGAGCAAGCTGTGGAAGGATTCCCAGACTAAGTAAGTCTCTGGGGTAGAAGGCACCAGTCAAGGGGAAGGTGGGACAAGGGTGAGGAGCCACTCCTGCCATCAGAGAGAAGAAAAACTTTATAGAAAAAAATGATGCAAATTAGTCTTGCTTCTCTGATTTGGAGCTTCAATGACAACCTTTACCATCACAGAACTTGCAGGCAAAGCCCAGTGAAATTACTAGTTCTAACAAGCATTTGTCAATGCCAAATGTTTGCTTGCTGGCATTGGCATTGGTAGTGTAGGAGTTAGAGAGATGCATAATAGGAATGGCAGTGAAGTATTTAACTGAAGCCAACCCCACCACCACCCTGCAGAGACTGACAAGCATTGGGGTGTGCCTTTGATTAGTCAGGCATAATGGCCACACCATTTCACGACACCTTACCCTGCAGACACAGACAAGTGTCACAGTGTGTCTTGGGGTCTTTGGACCTTATGCTCACCCCATTCCATCAGGAAATACGGTCAGATGGGTGCAGTACAGGAGAATGGGTTGAACTTTGGGGCCGAAGAGTCCAAGGCACACTTCAATGCCTGTCACTGGCTGCAGGGTGTGGGTGGGGTGGAATGGCATGAGCATTGCAGGCGACAATCCCAAGTCACACCCCTGATGCCTGTCAGTCTCTACAAGGTGGGGCATTATGGATGAAAACTCTAACGCCTCAGGCGTTCATTGGTATTTCCTCCAAATTTTCAACATGGGTTTTTATGACCCCCCACCTCATGAACAGTGGCAATATCAGTTCATAATGAAAGCTGATTTTGCACAGTGACTATGCCATTTGGCACCACAGGTGCGAAACACATTTGTTACAGGATGTGAAAAATGACAGCTGAACTGTTCATGGGGAGGTGTAAACAATGCAATGTTGAAAGTCTGGAGTAAAAATATAAAAAAACTGGTGAAGTCATGAGCGTGAGTAGAAACTGCACAACGCACACCCGTAATGTAATTAGTCTGGGGATTTTTTATAGCAGATTGTCAAAATAGGCATTTTGGGACCTCTGCTCATGAACAGTGTCACTGTGATTTTCTTAATCTGTCCCGAACACTGATTTCCCACAGTGACCATGCATTTCTGTGCCGGAAGTGTGAAAACACATTTCAGCCAGGGTGTGAAAAATGACAGCTGTACTGTTCATAAGGAGGTCTGGAAAAATGTCAGTGTTGAAAATTTGACTGAAAATATTACAAATTTGAACTTGCTTAGGGTGCGTGGAAACTGTGCAATGCACACTCGTAACACAGTCATTTTATGGACTTTTGTCACTAAATTTTTAACATAGCCATTTTAAGACCTCTGCTCATGAACAGTGTCACTGTGATTTTCTTAATCTGTCCCAAACATTGATTTCTCACACCAATTGTGCCATTGTGTGCTACATGTGCAAAAACACACTTTGGGCAAGATGTGAAAAATGACAACTGTACTGCTCATAAGGAGGTGTGGTGAAATGGCAATGTTAAAATCTGGAGTGAAAATATTAAAATTATTAATTTTCGAGCGTATGTAGGAACTGCACAATGCATCATTGATATTAAGTCATTTTTGGATTAGTTTCACTAAATTTCAGCATAGGGTTTTGGGGGGCCTATCTCAGAATTGTGCCACTGTCATTTCATTACTTGGTCCTGAAAGGTGGTTCCACGCAGTGACCGTGACATCACCTTTTGGGACCGAATAACAAAATGACAGTGACTGAGTTCATGAGGTGGGACCCCAAGAACCCCATGTTGAAAATTTGGTGAAAAAATTCCCCAAAATGGCCAAGATATGCACCAAGGTTGAAAAAACACATTTATGCCATTATACAGCTTACCGGCATTTCTTCAGTTCACGGTCAGCTTTGAAGAGTGCAGACATGTTCCCGGTCCACTGAAGATTGTCGCTGGTCTCCAGAGGTAAGTATGGGGTTGGGGTGTGGGGAGGTGGGTGGTGCGGGTTGGGGAGGGGGTAAGGCAGTCAACGAGGGACCTTTTTTTTTACAGGTTTTTTTCTTCTTCAGGAAGACAATGCTGGACTTTTGCCACATTGGGGTGGGCTCCCAGCATGGCAGCTGGAAGGTTTTTTTTGGGGGGGGCGGCAGTGGAGCCAATGAGGGACTGGGCTCTGCCATCGGCCATACTGACTTTTGCCATGCTGGGGTGGGCTCCCAGCATGGAATCTTCCTCAGGAAGATGACGCAGGACTTTTGCCATGCTGGGGTGGGCTCCCAGCATGGCAGCTGGAAGGTTATTTTTTTGGGGAGGGGGCGGCAGTGGAGCCGATGGGGGATTGGGCTCTGCTATTGGCCATACCGACTTTGCCATGCTGGGGTGGGCTCCCAGCATGGCATCTTCTTCAGGAAGATGACACAAGACTTTTGCCATGCTGGGGTGGGCTCCCAGCATGGCAGCTGGAAGGTTATTTTTGGGGGGCGGCAGTGGCGCCGATGGGGGACTGGGCACACCCATCATCCATACTGACTTTTGTCACACTGGGGTGGGCTCCCAGCGTGGCACCTAGAAGTTTGTTTGGGGGGGCAGTGGAGCCGATGGGGGATTGGGCACCCCCCTTGGTCATACAGTGTACACTGGTGGAGGGAAGCACATGAGCATGCTGGGGTGGGCTCCCAGCATGCTACGTAAGTGTTTGTGGGGGGACACCAAACTGTAGATGACAGTTCAGATGCAGAGAAGACGTCTGTTTGGGCAATTTGCATACTGCCAAATTCAGTATGCAAATTGTCTACGTTACCACCTCTGATTGTGGCGATGTTTTCCTTAGAACTGTATGCCACTGCATCTGAACAGCTGTCATAGACAGCTCGGACATTCATTGGTGCAGTGCAGCCGTGCCTGTAAAAGGGACCAGGGCATTGGAAGTGGGGGAGGCACACCTACGAAAACTCGTATGGTGGCACAATGTTTCTTGTACATGCATGCAAGGAAACATAACTACGAAAACTCATATGGTGGCACTATGTTTCTTGCACACACATGCAAGCAAACATAAAAATTACTGTTACTAGATGGGCTAATGGTAGAAAGTGCCATATAAAAAGAATGCTGTGCAGGGACCAGAGATGCATGGGAGCTTATTTAATTGCTTTATGACCAGATGTGCTTAGCTAAGGATAAGTGAGATCTTTCTTTGAGTCTGCTTGTAAGCAGCCATTTACTGCCCTTACTCTCTTTCTGTGACTGCTATATGAGTTCTTGTTTAACTTTGCAATATATGAGCTTTCTCATCTAGTCTATTGACCAAATGATACTGTTTGTTGCATTTATTTTTATGCTTACTTTTATATCTACCTTTGGTCAAATTACTGAATGGGCTTTTTTATTTATTTTTAAATGTGCTTATTGCTTTAGTTATGGTACTGCAATGAATGTTCATAGGATATGCTTTACAGTTCAACCCTATACAACTGGAATTTTGTTTGCTTGAGCTATATAACTCTGTAATGCATTTTGAGCTACAATTTGTAATTTATGAAAATGCTGCTAGAAGTGTTTAATGCCATGTGTTGTCACTAGTGAGATAGTTTCAGAGCATGGTAAAGGAGGCTTTAAGTTCATATAGGACCCAGTACAGTTATTCATGACTTCAGGTTAGCTTTCTTAATTACTGACTCTTTGCTGGGTCAGAAGTTTTTAATTGGAAGGAATTGCACCCTTACAAAGAATAACAGAAACCTGAAGATTGACTGAGAAATATAGATGTAGCCATCAAACTGTGTAGATATTTCCAGATATTTTGCAATATTTCTAAAGGAAATCTCTCTAGTGGCCCTACACTGGTACTGCAGGCAGACAGAATTTTTTTATAGAGATGTCACTGAAATTTCAGGAAATATCCAGACATGTTAATGGCTGCCACTATATCAATCCATAATTCAAGAAATACAATGTCACAACCCCATAAATGCAAAGCATTGTGGGATACATATGCAAATCATCATGGACATTTAGGTTATTTCTCCTTTAAGGAGGAAGGCAGGTGCCAAAGGACTCTCACATAGTCTGCAAAGGCTAAGAACAGAAGACATAGACACATGTTTCATCCTATACAGCACTCATCAATGTGCCTCATCTATATCTCAGCCAGGATAAGCGAACCAGCTCTTATGTGGTCTTACAGATTTTAATCACGGTGTGCCTAAGATAAGAAAGCAAGCTAAGAAGATAATCAATCTTAGCACAAAAGCACTGAGACAAGGAATGGCCCCAAAAAGGCATTGAAAATAAAGTCAGGTTTCAAAGAAATACAAAGTCTCTATATGCTCATAATGCAAAACATCATGGACGATATGCAAATCACCATAAAAATTAAGCCTGGTTCAGCTTTAACACATTAATGCATTTTTTTATTAGTAATTGTTGCTCCTTTTCACCATCCCTTTCTTGATTGGTCTGCTCAACACCATCACCTGGCTTCCCTAGGACTTACCTTTGTTGCATCTGTTCTCGCTATAGGACTTGGAGAGCCCAGTCACTGTTGTGGGGCCTGTGGAGGGGCAGGTCTTCATCCTGCCACAGTCAGAGTTTTTCCTCTGTTCTTCTTTCCCGGCCCACAGTGCATGCTATGATGCATTTTACAAGCTCCATGTCTGTGTAGATCCCCCTGACATCAAGCAGGTGGGTCTTCTTCCCCAGCATTCTGGTGTGCTGCCACCCAGATCCTTCAGGTGGCAGCCACCTAGTGGGATGCACATACTCCCCTCCTCAAGGTAGGAGAACTGTCCTTGGAACATTCAATCCTCCCTCCCCCGGCCAGCCCCCCAAGTGACCCATGTCTATTTCTGAATACTGATCACCCATGTAGCAGGAGGTGATATGCCCAGCACCTCAGCCTCAAAACCACTGGGTCAATATCCATTAATGGTTTTGGTTCCCACCACTTGCACTGACTGACTGTCTGTGGCTCAACCACTCTCTCTGTAAAACAAAATTTTCTCACATCCCTCCTGAACCTCCCCACCAGCTTCTACTTGTGACCTCATGTTCTAGATTCACTACTCCTGTTGAACAGTTCCCACAATTCACTTTGTTCATTCTTTTCAGGAAATTAAAGGTTTCTGTCATATCATCCAGCTACCATCTGACTTTGAGTGAGTACATGTTTTGTATCCTAAACTGATCATCATAGGATCTGCCCTGCTGACCCGAATCATTTTAGTTACTCCTACACTGCACCATCTCCAATCTCTCCAAATCTTTCCTTGAGTGAGGACTCCAGAACTGGGCACAGTACTCCAGGTGTGGCCTCACCAGTGATCTATAGAAAGGCAGAAATTCCTCTTTCCTCCTCCTGCCAAAACCCCTCACAGTGCACTCCATCATCCTGTTTGCCTTACTGTAAGCCTTGTTACATGGGCCAGATTGTTTAAGGAAGTCACTTATGATGACTCCTAGTCCATTTCCTCAGAAGTAGTGCTTAGTTTAATCCCATCCAGTACTCTGGTCTGTGGTTCTTGTTACCTATGTACATCACCTTGCACTTAGTGGCATTGAATTTCAGCTGCCAGCCCTGCACCATATCTCCAATGTTTGCAAGTCCCTCTGCATCTCCCTTACCCCCTCCTCACTTTTACCTTACCACAGAGCTTAGTGTCATCTGCAAAGAGACACATCTTGCCCTGAATTCCTTCTATTATGTCGCCGATTAACATACTGGAAAGGACTGGATCCAGGCCTTCTCAAGAATTTCTCTTGTGGCCCATTTGATTTGAGATTCTTAGCCAGTGAATAACTTGTCCTATAACATTGCTACAAAAGAATATAGTCCCACATCACTTGAGACATGAGTAATATTTTGGTGTAAGTCTTCTGTCTGTGTCATGTTAAAGTTCTAAGAACCAGTTTTCCTTAAATAAGTCAAATTCTGAATATAAAAAGGTCTGAAACACACAATATTGTTTCTGATATTTTTAATCTAGTATATAATGTAAGCAGGGTAACTGTATTTATAAAATGTCTCTTTTTAACAAGAATCTAAAATATTTAAATCCTTTAGTCACCAAAAGATTCTAGCAGGCTGCATGTTTATCTCACGTTGTGAATCACTACCTGTTAGACATTCCACAGAGGCTCTGCCCTTTTTTGTCCAGTTTTAAAAAAAAATTGTTTAAAACCTTTTATATCTCCTTCTTGCAATAACACTTTAGCTGAAACAGGGGAAGTAGTCGTCTTTGATGATTTCAACAGCACATGGATAAACTAGAAACTACTAACAGGCTCCAACATCACTGAACACTGAACACCGAACACTTCTTTATTGACTCAATGGCATCAGTAGGTACCCCCAACAAGGGGATCAAGCATACCAGGTATGATACTTACCAACACTGAAAATCTGATACATGGGATCATGGCCAACTGCCCAGTAGGAGGGAGTGATCACAATGCTATCATCTGTAGTATTAAATCTGGCTCCCATAAGCCATCAACAACCCATTTCATCAAAAACTACAACAGAGCTAATTTTAGTGCTATTAACAGACACTTTGATCCAATTGATTGGGCCACGGAGATGTGCAATGCTTCTACAGAGGACAGCTGGACTACTTTAAAAAATCACATATTGGCAGCTGAATCTAAATTTATCCCCTTAATAAAAAAAAACACACACTAATAAAGGAAGAATCCCAATGTGGTTATCTGGAGCAGTGAAGAAACAAATCAAAGCCCTATATGGTAACTCTGAAATATTTTCATACTACTCTAATGTGCATCTATGTTACTCAAGAATAGACTTTTTTGTTTTAATTTCAGAAACACTTCTACATGCAATAACCACAGTGGCATATCCGGGTATTATAATTTCTGACCATGCTCCATGTACTTTAACAATCAGAATAGCACAAGAATAACATATAACTAGACTGTAGCGTCTAAACACTATGGGCCAGATTTTCAAAGCCCTGATACAAGCTGCATCAATAGCAACTTGCACCAGGTGTGGGTGTGTCCAGGACCCTGCACCTGATTTTCCAATACACAGGGTCTCAGGGCCTAAGTTCTGCAGCTTGCAGCAACAGTGACAGTGCACCAAATGGATGGGGCACCCACCGGGAATGCCGCAATGGCTACAACGTGTCTCCAGCACCCACAGACAGGGGCTAGCTACTGGCCACAGCACCCCCCAACACCAATCGCGTTACCGCACCCCTCGCCCTTCAACACACACTGGGGCCAGATTTTCAAAGCCCCAATGCAAGTTTGACAATGGCAGCTTGTGCCGAGTGTGGGTGCATCAGGGACCCTGCAGCCAATTTTCCATTCAACAGTGTCCCGACACCTAAGTCCCAGAGCTTGTGGCACATGTGGCAGTGCGCCAAATGGATGGCGCACTCCACCCTGAATGCCGAACAACTGCCTGGTGTCTGCAGCACTCACTGACAGGGCAAGGTGCTGGCTAGAGCCCCCACACCCACCGCATCACCAGAACCCTCATTCTCAAACACACTAGGACCCTGGTGGTTTAGTGGCCCCTCAACCTGGCACGTAGTACCCACTTTCCACTCCCACCCCCTACCGCACTCGATCCAGCAACTGCACAGCCCTCATGCCACCATGGCCGGTCACCAGATGAACTTCACAGCATGTACTGTATATAATGCATGCTCTGACAGTTCATTCAGCAGCCAGCTGTGGTGGTGTGGAGGGCTGTGCCAGTCACTGAATCTCAGGTATGGATTGGGGGTGCAGGGTTTGTGGGCACTCACGTGCTGGATGGGGCCACTAGAGCATGAGGGAGGCTTTTAAAATTAACAGTCGAAGTGGGGAGAGGGGACCACTAGTCCACCAGGGATCACTCTTTGGGGATGATCAGGGCAGGCCATACAGTGGCACATACCAGATGACCCTCCCAGAAGATGTCTAACTACTGTTAGACCAGCCCTTTGCTGGTCTAATGGTACTTGGTACTTTGTTCCTGGGGAAGTCTTTGAAAATTGGGATTTGAGGGCTGCAGCAGTCTGGGTTTGCTGCAAGCCCCCAGCGCCATGCTGCAGCCACTTTCATGGCACAAGGCAGGCACTAGCACCCTTTGGAACAGGCAGCCTGCTGGGTGATGTAGGCTGCCTTTGGAAATAGCACTTGGCACAGCCCTTGATGCAAGGTGCCTCTTTCATCAGACTTGTTTGATGCAAGCACCTTGCGTCATACTATGGCCTTTGAAAATCTGGCCCTCTGACCCTGGTGGTCTAGTGCCCCCCACAGGTAGTGCCCAGCTCCCCACTCCCACCCCCTCCTGTACCAAAATCCAGTGACCAGCACAGCCCTCCAAACATCACCACGGCCGACCACTGAATGAACTGTCAGTGTATGTACTGCATACTGTATACAGTACGTGCACTGACAATTCATTCAGTGGCTGGCCGTGGTGGTGTGAGGAGGGCTGTACTGGTCACTGGATTGGAATACAGGAGGGGGGTGGGAATGAGGATCTGGGCACTACCTGCCGGTGGGGGTACTAGACCACCAGGGGGGATTCTGACATTGACAGTCAGGGTGGGGAAGGGAGACCCCTGGACAGCCAGGGTAGGATCTGCATATCGAATGTAACAGATGTTGGTGATTATGATGGGGGCACGAGACTACCAGGGGAGGTACTTTAAATAATGCAATGGGTGTCAGGGATCATGACAGGGTGGGGGGGACCACTGGATCACCAGGGATCACCTACTGGGGATGGATCGGGGCAGACCACACAGTGGCACATACTGGATGACCCTCCCAGGAGATGTCTAAGTATTGTTAGACCAGCCCTTTGCTGGTCTAATGGTACTTGGCACTTAGTTCCTGGGGAGGTCTTTGAAAATCAAGATTTGAGGGCAGTAGCAGTTTGGGTCTGCCACAAGCCCCCTAGTGCCATGCCACTGCCACTTTCATGGTGCAAGGCGGGTGCTAGCATGGTTTGGCACAGGCAGCCTGCTGGGTGATGCAATCTGCCTTCGAAATTCACTCTTGGTGCAGCCCTTGGTGCAAGGTTCCTTTTGTGTCACACTTGTTTGACGTTAGCACCTTGCGTCATTACAAGACCTTTGAAAATCTGGCCACATGTATTTAATCAAAGGTAATTTACAGGAGGAAATAAACAAAGCATGTCAGGAATATTTCAAATTCAATACAATAAAGGACATCTATTATAAATGTATGGGAGGCTTTTAAAATACATTTAAGGGATTACCGATGAACATAGAGGCAAGAGAAAAAGGAAGACGAAAACAATTAGAGGAATTAGAAAAGGAAAGTCAATATATATCAAATTACATTATTCCTCATTTAATATTCACATTTATAACCAAATAATATATGAGACATCTATATAACCAAATTAATACATCAAATGTTGAAAGACACATTTTAACACAAGATCTAACTACTATGCCTTAATGGATAAACCACTTAAACTGTTAGCCTGGCAGACAAAAACCCAGAATGAACTATCTATAATTAAGATTAAAAATAAACTGGGAATGATAGATAATACCCTTGGGAAATAAATGAGAGTTTTGTAGATTTCTTTACGGAGCTGTATACGCCAAAAGTAGATCAGGAAGTAAGTGATTCAAATAGGCTTCTGGAATCAATTAGTATCACACAAATTAATACAGAAGCTAAAGCCAGGCTAGATCAACCCGTTACACAAGATGAAATATATACAGCCATACAAGACTTATCATCAGGAAAAGGCCCTGGTCCAGATGGACTGAGGTTGAGTTCTATAAAGAGTTTAAGATGCTAATAGTCCCTTATTTAGAAACATTATTCAGCTCCTTTAATGTATTAAAAAATATTGAACTCCTTTAAACAGGCTACTATACAAGTATTCCTAAAAGGAAAGGATCCGTCAGCTGTGCATCCTATTGCCCAATCTCACTTCTCAATACTGATGATAAAAGATTCACAAAAATAATAGTGAAAAGAATTGAGTCTATACTTCTGACAATAATAAATCAGATCAAAACGGCTTTATTAAAGGTCAGACATTAACTGAAAATATTAGACAAACAATAGATGTAATAACTCTAAACAAATCATCGGACACCATATTAATGGTGATAGATGCTGAAAAAGCATTTGATCGCATTGAATGGTCATATATTTTTGCAACATTACACAAAATGGGTGTGGGGGCACAGCTGAGCGGATGGATAAAACTACTATATGAGGCACCAACTGCTTATTTGAAGACAAATATGACAATATCCAAACAGTTTCAAATTTACAGAGGTATTAGTCATGGGTGTCCTCTGTCCCCATTAATATTTGCCATGATTATGGAACCTGTAGCAATTGCTATAAGAGAAAATGAAAATAATAAAGGAATTAAAATAAATTGTACAATTCAGAAAATCGGGTTATATGCAGATGATACACTATTATATCTGACACATCCAGGACAATCAATAGTGGAATTTATTAAATTAGCAGAACAATTTGGAACAATTTCAAGGTATAAGATAAATTGGAAAAAAATGGATAATATTAAAATTAGATAGATCCTTAAAGATTAATCTTCCCCCACAATACTTAATACAGCAAACTGATGATCAAATACATTATCTGGGAGTGAATATAACTGCAAAAATAAATAATTTATATTTGGCTAACTATATTGAGTTAATAAAAGATATGCAAAAAGACCTAAAAAGATGGGAAGTATTACTACTAATGGTAATAGGGAGAATAAATATCATTAAAATATTAATACTACCCAGAACACTCTTTTTGTACCAGACACTAGCCATTCCATTACCTCAGATGTTTTTTTTACCCAATTGGAAACAACAATAAGGAATTTTATTTGGAAAGATAAAAAAAACAAGGCTAGCATGGGACACACACTGGTATTACCTAAGGAAAAAGGGGGACAGGCACTCCCGGACTTTTTTGCATACTACCTGTTGACACAGGTGGCACAGGTATGGCAATGGATATAAAAAAGAGCACCCCTCTTTAACCACAGTTCAGTTAGAAAAGGAAGCACAGAACTATCCTTCACTGATGAATTTACTCTTTTCAAATATGATGCAAAAAAAATAATCAAACTAAGCTGTATCTCTACAGACACAACCATGTGGTGTTGGAATAAAAGTTTGGCATTAACAAAGGAAGAGAATTGTATTACCCCGTATACACCGATCTATGAAAATGATAATTTCCAACCATCGATTTCAAATAATATCTTTAAAATATGGCCGGAAAAGGGTATTAATTAGTGAGAACATATTTTACATACAACTAAATTAAAACAATTCTCAATAATCCAAGAACAATATGATATACTAAGTACACATGAATATCAATACACACAGATTAAAAACTACTTTAAGAAAAATAAGACTAGGCAAAAGATTATAGAACTCCCACAATTATTAAAATTGCTACAGTCTAATAAAGATGGAAAAAAACTAATATCCACTATATATCAACTAATTATGAGTAAAAGGGATAATAATTTAAGTAAATTAAAAAGAAAATGTGAAATGGATACGGGTATTAATCTCATGGATGAGATGTGGCAACAAATTATAACAGCACATACAGACAATATTCAATCTACTAAACTCCAGCAAATACAAATGAATTAAATACATCATATATATTACACTCCATCTAAGCTGAATATATTTAATAACTCAGTTTCAGATAAATGTTCAAGGTGTACCTGTACAGGCGGGACCTTGATCCAAATGATACACTCGTCCATATTTGACAAATTTCTGGAGCAAGATAGAAGTGGCACTATCCAAAACTTTTAAGAAAACTATCTTGTTAAATCCCATAATAACCATTTTGGGTATAGTGCCAGTAAAAGATTATTTAGAAGTAAATGAAGCAAGGTTTCTCACGATGGCCATTACTATAGCCAAAAAATGCATACTTATGAAAAGGAAAGATGCTACCCCGCCTGCTCTGGAAATCTGAATTAATATGGTGATTGATACTTCTGATTTGGAACAGATCTGGTATATTAGAAATGAAAAAAATACGTTTTTGAACTGATGTGGTCCCCATTTAGGGAACAGATTAAGAAAAGGATTAGATAAAGGAATTGATAGACTATAATAAATGTATAGATTTAATAAGAGATAGATAGGTTATTCCTGGACCCTTGGTAATGATGATCATAGAAACATAGAAACATAGACTTTGACGGCAGATAAGGACCGCTTGGCCCATCTAGTCTGCCCATTTCCCTACCTACAGGATAGGCCGTAGATCCTAGTTAACCAACAGCATCAGTATCAAACAGTATCAACTGCTGACAGACAAAATGAGGAAGCTACTGGTCTGTGTGATATATCTGAACTGAAAAAAAGAGAGAGAGAAAAACATGCTATTATCTGTAGTATTAAATTTGGCTCCTATAAGCCATCAACAACCCATTTCATCAAAAATTATAACAGAACTAATTTTAGTGCTATTTACAGACACTTTGATCCAATTGACTGGGACACAGAGATGTGCGATGCTTCTACAGAGGACAGCTGGACTACTTTAAAAATCACATATTGTCAGCTGAATCTAAATTTGTCCCCTTAATAAAAAAAAGCACACACCACTAAAGGGAGAATCCCGTGTGGTTATCTGGAGCAGTGAAGAAACAAATCAAAGCAAAGGAAAAGGATTACTCAAAATAAAAAAAAAACACTAACACTCTTTAAAAGTATGCAAAATATAAGACAGAACAAACAAAAACTCACAAAATGAATCAAACAGAGAAAGTCGAGGCTGAAGTTCAAAATGGCACATACAAAGGACAACAATAAATCATTCTGTGCTTATGTCAGCAGCAAAGAGAACTCAACACATGGGATGGGTCCAATAGTCACGAATAGTGTCACAATAAAAGAAGAGAACAAAATTGCTCAGGTCTTCAACAACTACTTCTGTTCTGTTTTCAACCTGAAACCCATCTCCTTTAGCAACCATAGTGAAGGCTAAGCATTATTCCCTTCACCAAGGAGGAAATTAGACAGTAATAGCCATAAAAAAACTCAGGGTAAACTCGTCAGCTGGACCAGATAACATAAGCCCAAGAATAATAACTGAAGAAGCAACAAGTCTGCTACATCCCATCACTATAATATTTAATAAATTAATAGCATAGAAGTATAGACTTTGATGGCAGATAAGGACTGCTTGGCCCACCCAGTCTGCTCATTTCCCAACCTGTTGGATAAGTTGCAGATCCTAGTTAACCAACAGCCTACTCCCTCCTCACCCACACTATAATTGCTACAATAACATCAGGTCAGGTCCCTACAGATTGGAGAACATCTGTAGTGGTTCCATTACTTAGGAAGGGAGAAGGAGAGAATGTGGTCAACTACATGCCAATTAGCCTGATGTCTACTCTCAGTAAGACAATGAAACAACTGGTAAAGAACAGAACAGCAATTAGTATCACTAGAGTATTCTGATAACTACAAACATGGATTCACAAGGAGAAACTCCTGTACAACTAATTTGATCACCTTTTACAGTAACATTGGAGTCTGTTTAGACAGCAAAACCCCAGTTGATGTAATCCTTTTAGACTTTGGTAAGGCCTTTAATAAAGTCTTCATTTGGAATTAATAGGTAAACTTACAAGAATTGGATTAAGCAAACCATTGGTAAGCTGGATCAACAACTGGCTTGCAGGAAGAATACAGCGGGTGAGGGTTGGCAGCCACTTCTCCACCTTGGGAAAGGTGAGCAGTGGCGTTCCACAGGGATTAGTCCTCAAACCAATCCTGTTTAATATTTTTGTTAGTGACATCAATAAAAACATCAAGAACTACTTATCAAAATTTGCTGATGATACGAAAATTGGAGGAGAGGTCAATACCATAGAAAAATAACTATCCCTAGTTAACAATCTTGAGGAAATAGAATTTTGGAAGAAAGTAAACAAAATGTTCCTAAATTTAAACAAATGCATTGTACTGCACATGGGGAAAAATAACCCTCCATTTAACCTCACAATACAAAATCAAATGCCAACAGCAGTAACAAAAGACAGGAACCTAGGGATAATTATAAACAACTCCTTTTCTTCAAGTGGGCATTGTATAAAAATCACACAAACATCAAAAATTATTTTAAACTCTATTAAGCACTCTTTTGTCAATAAACGTTAACACTGTATCATCCCTCTATACAGAACTTCCATCAGGCCCTATTTAGATTTCTGCTCCCCATTCTGGAACCCCTGTTTTAAATGATAATCTCATTAAGCAAGTCCAGCACAGGGTCACAAAGCTAATCCCTAATTTAAGGCACCTTACATACAATGATAGGCTGTCCAGAACTGGATTGGCCAGTCTTAAAGAAAGAAGAAGTAGGGGAGACCTACTACAGCTTTATAGGATCTTACAAGACCCTGTCCTTACATCTCAATGTGGGCTTCAGCTTACGTTCTGTACTGCAACACTTGAGAAGCCACAAGCTGCAGTTAGCTATTCCAAGAGCTAACACATAAAAAAGAGACCTGTAGCTACTTCACTATTAGAGCAACAAAATTATGGAATGCACTCTTACACCATGTAGTTGAAGCTGAGAACTTTAACGTCTTTAAAGACAGATTTGATAAGCACCTAAATTGGGGCATGGGACATAACTAGCATGCCCACATAGTTGTAGGAGACAATCACGATGGGCTCCAGCCTTCTTATGTCTTGTCCACCTAGTAACCTAGTAACACTTCTCCATGAAAATTACCATTTTGTATGTTTCATGAGACACTTTTTCTAAAAAGTCCAAACTTGGTGTATATGATAGCGTAGAAGGTCACAGTTCTTGACCATAATTACATTTGTAAGCACCTTACAAGCACAGTTCAGAATGCCTGTTTTAAAATCTTCGTTAAAGGGATACTGTCAACCCCCTTAGGTCCCAAGGTTTCCCAAGTTTGAAAAACACATTTTATGATTGCTCAAATTCTGTAAAAATTGCTAATGTAGCTGGTCGTTAGATTCTGATTCATTTTTTCTTTTAAAAAGTGAAAAACAATCTGCCCGCCATACTGGTGTTACCACACAAAAACATGTTTATTACATTCTTTGATCAATTCTCACTGCATGTTTCATTGGCTTAGGAACACCCCCAACACAGTCTAGCCACCCATGATGCAGTGGGAGGAGAGGTGACTATTGCATTATGAGTGACTGTACTGTTTTGGGGAGTTTGTCATGTTCAGGAAGTATGCAGTAAGAGTAGATAAAGGATTTGAAACAAAACAAGGTTGGGCATAATTACACCACTCACATACATTTCTGATTGATTATGAAAGGAGGCAGTTAAAACAACCAGCAACATCAATGAATTTTAGAGATGGTAAGCAGTCATAAAACGTGAGTTTTCATTGAGTAATAATGTGATACAAACAGAGTTGACAGTGTCGCTTTAAGATGCTGTATTACAGGTAATGACAGTGTTCATAAGTTTTACATAAGAAGAAAATCTTTCAAAACTCCTCTTCTGTTTGTGTAAGTTTTAAAAATGTGGTCTTTTAAAAGGCGATGTCTTTGTACTAGGCAAAGAAGGAATGTGACCTTTCTGACTCTTGATGTCTCTCTACATGTGGCACTGATTGTCTCTGGTTAAAGTTTTAACATGCTGAACAAGACTTTCAAAATATAGTTTTTCTTCATGTGATTATTACTAACAAAACCACTTATTCCAGAAACTTTCCCCTTTCTTTTGCCACAATGCAATACAGTATCTTTCTCTAGACAAAAAATAAAAATAACCAAAATAACAAGCTACTGTAAAATAAAAAAAATTGTATCCATATAGAATATGATTAAATATATCAAGTTATACTAATTCACTACAACACTGTTATTAACATTTAATATTACAAAAGAAGCATGGTATATTATTTTAATAGTGAAATATATGTCACAATTATGTGACTAAAAAAAGATGTTAAGAATTCACATTGGCTGGCTCTGTGGCACTGGGCGATAGGGGATCGCATGGAACTCTGGTGACCCAGGTTCATGCCAGAGCCCGGGGCATCAGGAGTGAAGGCTGGCAGGGAGGGCTCAAGAGCATCCCTTGGATGTTCTCCTCCCAGGGGGAGGGTTGTGGATGCAGTGCCCTTCAGCGGCTCCTCATGACCAGATTTGGCCTTGCGCTTTGCAGGCAATGAGGAAGTCGTGGCATGCATCCAGCAGAGGTGGGGGAAACAGAACAAGGAAAATGGCCACCCATGCTGGCCGGATGATGGCGACCCACCTCCCCTGGCCATGAAGTCAGGAAGCTCCCGAGTTGCACCCTGGTGCCAGACCAAGATGTGAAGGGGTACCAAAAGGTACCTCGATCTCCCCTCCTGGATGCTGCCCACAGGCAGAGGGCCCCCGGTGAAGGGATGTGTTGGGACAGTCGGGTAGTGGGTGCAATGGATGGCAGAACGGTGGAGCGGTGGAGGGTGAGACTTGGCCACCTGAAAGAGTGGGTGGCTGGGTTGGAAGGGGGATAAACAGAATATGCAAAAAAAAAAGAATTGATATTATTGGCCAGCCTGGTGGCACAGAAAGCAGAGGCATCAATGTCTTATCTGCCAGCATGTCGGCAACCTGGGTTCGGTGCTGGACTCGGTTTGATGAGGGCTGGCTGGGTAGAGGAGGACTGAGCATCCGGAGGTTGGCTCTTCTTCTCTGGGAGGGAGGGTTTTGGGTTCTCAGCACTAGTCTGACCCCGGCAGAAGCTTGGGGAAATCAGTGCACCTTCAAGGCTGGAGGACTGTTGGCTATTAACACCTTATGCACAGTAGTGTGCATGGTGCATCTCCAATGGAATTTTATTTATTTATTTATTTATTTATTAATTCTTGGATTAACACCTTTGAGCTACAATCTCTTTACATAGGTTCCACATCAGTTTTAAAAGAACAGTAGAGCATACAAAAACTTGAGGAGGCTAAATACAAACAAGTTTATGATTAGATTCACATTTGGAGCAGTAGCTAACAACATGTGACATTGTACAATGTATGCCATGGGCATGCAATTCATAGGTTGGAGAGCTGAGGACAGAGTTAGATGCAGGAGGGGGAGAGGTGCAGCCCATAGGGCTAAGTCCAGGAGGGCCATAGAAGAAAGGTGGAGAGGAAAATAAGGGTGTAGAGAATGCAAGGTCAAAGTATATGGGCGGGGGATACGATGACAGGGAGAGGCAGGAGGAGAGACAGAGAAGCAGCCCAGAAGGCCTAGTCAAGTAAGGTGGGGAGAAATTGGAAGGTGAAGGCAGCGAGGGTGCGGGGGGAGGGAGGGGGTAGGGCAGTGGGTAGGTGAAGAACAGGAGGATATAGAGTTGACTGGGTTAGACCAGGGATGGAGAGGACAGAGAAGCAGCCCAGAATGCCCGATCTAAGTGAGGTGGGGAGATGGGGAGGTACAAGGCAGGGAGGGTACAAAATTGCACGTCTGTCCCTCCTTACAAGAAAAGAGGAAAATGGCTGGGTGCTGCATTGATGACACCGACCCTCTCACAGGCTACACACTGGAATCCAGGGCTCTCCCCAACACCAGATCTGTTTCATTGGTGAGTGGTGCCTGCCACTCCACCCCACCATGTGGGCAGGGCTAAGCCATGGGGGAAGATTGGACTGAGGGCCCAAACCACATCCGTTTTGATGATGGCATGGCACCCCTCTTTTACCCTGCCATGGGGGTAAGCCATGGAGAATGATTGGGAGCAGATAAGTCCCTGGATGCTAGGTGACGGGGATGGGGAGTTCAGTGACAGGCTAGGCAGCACTGCGGCAGGGAGCATAAATAAATTAATGAAATAAAAATCACATTATTAGACATTACTAATGTACCATTGAAAAACTTGTAAATCTGTGTTTTCTTACGTATTTGTGCAGCCCCCAACCAGATGTGGGCTACTAAAAGGGTCCCCTGCACTAGTTCAGAGTTTAAAAGTTAGTCTGCAATTCTTCTAGGTCTTACCTGAAAATGGGTATATGCATGCATAGTGTATATTGCCTGGTTATCAAAAATAAATAAATGAATAACTAAATAAACTAAAGGGTTAACAGTCAGCTAATGTTCAGAAACAGAATCCCTGGCAGCAAGCTGATAAACAGGTGCTAGAACAATGTGCATGTGATCAGTGAGTGATCCCCCCCACAGTGGAGCTGTAGGATAAACAGGAAATGGGGGAGGAGATATAGAAACATAAACATAGAAACATAGAATTTGAAGCAGATAAGGACTGCTTGGCCCACCTAGTCTGCCCATTTCCCTACCTAATGGATAAGATGCAGATCCTAGTTAACCAACGCCTACTTCCTCCTACCCCCCACTAGAATTGCCTTATGTCTGTCCCATGCATTCTTGAATTCTCCCACTGTGTTTGATTTTATGATCTCCTCAGGAAGGCCATTCCATGCATCTACAACCCCCTCTGTGAAGAAATGCTTCCTCATATTACCTCTGAGCCATCCCCCTTCTATCTTCAAATTGCGCTCCCTTGTTCTTGCACATCTCTTTTTCTGAAAGATGCTACCCTCTTAGACTTTGTTGATTCCCTTGAGGTATTTGAAAGTTTCTATCATGTCCCCCCTCTCCCTCCTTTCCTTGAGGCTATACATCTTAAGCTCCTTTAGTCTTTTCTTCATATGTCTTCCTGGTGCAGACCCTGCACCATTTTGGTTGCCCTCCTCTAGACAGCCTCCACCCTGGTTCATGTCTTTGTGAGATGGGGTTCCAGAACTGTACACAGTACTCCAGATGTGGTCTTACCAAGTGTCTGTACAGAGGGTCAACAACTTCCTGTTTTCTACTGGTGATGCCTCTCCCTATGCATCCCAGTATCCCCCAGCCCTCCTTACTGCCTTCTCACATTGCTGGCCCACCTTTAGGTCATCTGATACGACTATCCCCAGGTCCCTTTCCATTTTTGTTGTTGTCAGTATCTCACCCCCCATTGTGTACTCTTTCCCTGGGGTTTTGTTTCCCAGGTGCATTATTTTGCACTTCTTTGTGTTGAATCTAAGCTGCCATACATTTGACCACTCCTCAAACCTTTCCAAGTCCCTTTTCATCCTTTCCACCCCATCTTGCGTATCAACCCTGTTGCAGATCACTGTGTCATCTGCAAAGAGACATACTTTCCCTTCCAGTCCCTTTGCAATGTCACTTATAAAGACATTAAAAAGGATCAGCCCAGTACTGAACCCTGTGGTACCCCACTAGTAACCCTCCTTTCTTCACTGTGGACTCCATTTACTATTACTCACTGTGTCCTGTTGTCCAACTAGTGTTTTACCCAGGCTACCACACTGGGACCCACTCCCAGGCTGGCTAATTTGTTTATTAATCTTTTGGGTGGGATTGCACCAAATGCCTTGCTAAAGTCTAGGTAGGCCATGTCCATAGCCCCTCCCTGGTCTACTACTTTGGTCACCCAGTCAAAGAAATCAATTAGATTTGTCCAACATGACCTTCCTGCTGTGAATCCATATTGCCTTGGGTCCTGTACCCCACTGGCCTCTAGGTACTCAACAATTCTTTCTTTCAGAAGTGATTCCATCATTTTCCCTACCACTGAGGTCAAACTGACAGGTCTGTAGTTTCCTGTCTCTGTCTTGATCCCACTTTTGTGAACGGGAATCACATCCGCCCTCCTCCAGTCCTCAGGTATCACACCATCCTCCCATGATTTATTAAAAAGGGTGGTCATTGGTGTAGCTAGTTCTTCCCTTAGTTCTTTTAGAATTCTGGGGTGTATCCCATCAGGCCCCATTATTTATCCACCTTCAGTTTTAAGAGTTCTTTCAGAACGCTTTCTTCTGTGAAAGGACTAATATCAACCCCCCCCATCCAGAGTGCTTCTATTGACTGGATTAGGTATCTCCCCCTGCTCTTCCATTGTGACTACTGAGCATAAGTTTTTGTTCAGTATCCCTGCTTTTTCACTGTCGCTCTCTGCCCAACCACCTTCCTCTTTATTCAGCCTCAGGATCCCTGCCTTAGTCTTTCTTTGCTCCCTACTGTACCCATGAAAGGTTTTATCCCCCTTCTTAACCGAGTTGGCTATCTTTTCCTTGGTTTGGGCCTTTGCTATTCTGACTGCCTTCCCTGCTTCTTTCTGCTTTAACTGGTACAGTTCTCTGTCCTGCTCCTTCTGTATATATGTATATATATGTGTATATATATATATATATATATATATATATATATATATATGTGATAATGAAGACAATCTGGTAGATTTAGTTAGTTGCCGAGTTGGAGCTAGAAACTTGCAACTAGAAAGGAGACAGAGAGACAGCAGAGATATCAAGCTGCAACCCCCTCCCCCCCAATCTTCAGACTGGGGCTACTCTCAACCTGGCATTGAAAAGCAGTTATCAAGAGTAAGGGAGTGAGAGGGTGACAAAGAGAAACTGATTTAAAGAAAGACAAAATCACAGAGACATAGTAAGAACAGAACCTGTGCTGAAAAGAATCCAGGGAGTCTGCTAGAAACTTTCATAAAAGGCATGAAAGAGCAGCAGTGCCTAAACAGAGCCACCATAGGTACAGTAGGAAGGGTAGCATGAGTGCTAAGAGGGTTGTGAGAAGGCATTAATAAAAGTGGGATCAAAGGAGCAGCTGGCAATTGGCACTCTTGTCTAGGGGCCAGAAAACAGGGAGACTGTACCTTAACTGTGAAGCTTAACTGTAGGGGGTACCTGAAGTAAAACCCGAGTACTAGGATATAGCCACAGACAATAACAGCTAGTGACATAACAAGCTAAGCTAATGTCAGCATTAACTGAGAGAAGCCTAACCAGGAACATGGATCTGTGTTAAATGTTTGGTGATAAAAACCCAGGAGGGCATCATCACTCAAAGGGGTTGCCAGCACAGAACAATTTCATCATGGTTAGAATGAGATAATAAGAGTTGGTTGCTATGGAAGAATGTATCCCATGGCATTGGTGTCCTGTGAGTAATGGCAGTACTTAGGGTGGTACATCGCACCAGGGAATATGGAAATATCAAGGGGTTCTTTACTTGCTACTGAGAGTGACAATGCCAGGTAACCACTGAAGATTACAGCTTCAGTGTAATACTTATAATACAAAATTAACAACTCTTGGGACTATGCACAAATTTAGACATACAGTATGCTTCAAGACCACATCATGGGTCCCTTAAATAATGTGCTTAGAGCTGCAGAATAAGTAAAGGAAGCCCAGTGATGTCCCAGTAAAGCCATGTACTGGGGAGTTGATGACTGAAGGTAAAAAAAACAAACAAATAAGGATCATGTATGGAATGAGAGGGTTTAACATCATACCTCTGTGCGTAAAGTAAAAGCAATGTGATCTGGACACAGGACAGTATCATGTACTGTATAACGGGTAGATCATTGGTGGTCACAGTCAGTAGTGTGACTTCTCTTAGACAACTTAACCTTGGAGTACCTCAAAGGTCTATCCGTGGTCCACTGCTCTTCAGCCTACTTTTAATTATTCATCATCCCTTTGTTTGTGAAACTCCGAACCCCAGTATTCTGTACGCCAGTGACATAGTCATACAGTATATGCAAAGTTCAAGTCAATGGACAACCTCAACTTAACTTTACATATAGTCTTTGACATTACACAAATCTAGATGAAGAATAACTACCTGTCCTTAACAACATCAAACTACAGTTATGATCTTTGGTGGAATGCCTCAAATGCCTCAAAACATCTATGGTCTATGCATTTTCCCCTTTACTGGCCTGCCATCAGAGATGGTCCAAACCTTCAAGTATCAGGGATTATGGCTAGACACAAAATTAGGCTTCACAGAACATATTACTAAGATAGTTAATGGGACTCACCAAAATCTTTGTGCTCACTTCCAGGTCAGAAACTGCCTGCCACCAGCAGTTAGAAAACTAATCCTTAATCATTGCTCCCAGTGCTAAAGTATAGAAGTGAGGTCAACTGAACAGTGCCAACAGCATCACTCCAGAAGATCTCTATGACTTTTAATAATCATTGCAGACTTGTACTGGGAAGAAAAATGCCATATTGACCTGATGCATACAGCCGTGTCACATGTGCTATTTAACAGTGTGAGAGAGGTGGTTCAACAGTTTGTTGGGGCATTGCAGGATGTTCATGCAACATATGGCCACGGTAGGATTGGGTTGTTCCAAACTACTCCACAGGATGTGAGTAATGGAAGCCATGAGGGAGTATATGGGAGTAGGACAGGAGTTTTTACTGTGTGGCATTATGGCCAGCACCTGCAATCAGCTAAGAGCTGGAACTCTTTACTGATGCATCAGGGGGTTTCAGCTTTGGTGCCTGTTTCTGGGGAAATGGTGTATCAGCCAGTGGCCACCCTCCTGGGCAGCTTTGGGATTGCTGACATAGATCACCCTATTGGAATTTTTCCTCAACGTGGTGGCCTTAGTGGCATGGGGTGAGCATTTGAAGGACAGATCCATCATCTTTAGGACAGATAGCACCAGGGTAGTTCACACCATATAGTCAGCTAGGAGGCAAGGCCCCCGGTAGGCAACCTCATGAGAGTTTTGAATGCAACTGACTGTTGCTTCACATCTAGTTCAGAGCAATGCACGTTCCAGGTGTTGTTGTTATTTAAAATTGTATTCAAATTTCATGAGTTAGGATAGTTGTTACATATTCCATTGAGCAAATCTCATTTCAAAGGAGGCCTATTTTTCGAAAAGGAAAAAAAAGAAGAAACAATTATATACAATTACACATACAACATTATCGAAAAAATTAGATACATTGTACAAAATCATGAATAATTACTTATACAACATTATTAAAAATTAAACACAATATACAAATGCACATCATAAAATGTATACAAAAAAAAAATTGTTTTTGCATGGCAGAAATCACCATGATAAAGGGGAAATCTACCATGTATACAAACTGTACAACCAAAGATCAGACAATAGTCATTAAACAATGTGTGACAAGGTCCCTATTAGGTAAATACACCTGTGCAACAAGTTAATGTTGCATCTGACTTAGTTTTGTACCACTTTGTTATACTACCTAAATTAATTACCTGATTGTTTTGACGTAAAGAAATGGGTAAATAATTCCATACTACAGGCCCCTTGATCCAAATGGCAGATCTCCCCATATTAGAATTGCATCTAGGAACATCAAATTCTAAGCCAGAGGCAGACCTCAAATTAAGTTTAGTTTCCCTGATAGAAAATAAATCTAATAGATATTGTGGTAAATTAAGTTTATATACCTTATACATAAAAGTAAGAAGATGCCAATCTCTTCTATCTTTTAATTTTAGCCACTACAGAGATCTGTATAGATTGCAGTGGTGAGTCTCTCTAGGTACCTCAAGTATAAAATGAGCCATTCTGTTGTATAGGATGTCTAAACCAGCAAGTGCTCCCCCTGCTGCCCCTGCATAAAAAACATTCCAATAATCTAAAACAGGGAGCAACATACTGTTTACCACCCTTAGTCTAATTTCTGGAGACAAATACTGCCTTATTTTGTATAGTGCTCCCAGTTTGTTGCCTAAGTTCTTAATCAGGATTTCAATATGAGGTTTCCAAGTCAGCTTAGCATTCAGAGTTAATCCTAAATATTTATAATTGTCTACTCGCCAAATAGCAATACCGTCCATAGATTTAATTTCAAGATTGTTTGAGTCAGCAAGTCTAGAGAATAGAATCAGTTTTTTTTTTTTTACATTTAGACACAAACAATATTCCTGAAAAAAGACCTGCAGAATGTCAAAAGCTGTTTGTAATTTTGTTTGAATACTTTTAGGATCCTTTCCTTCAATATATACAACTATATCGTCTGCACATATATGGTAGTGTGTTTCTTGATCACTAAACTCTAGATTGTTAATGTAAAGATTGAAAAGTAGGGGACCTAATATCGACCCTTGTGGAACTCCCTTTTCAATTTTAATTTGTTGTGACTTAAATGAACCTATTTCAACCAGCTGTTCCCTATTCAACAAGTAGGAAGCAAACCAGGTCAACTCTTTCCCTTGTACCGCAATATCATGCAGTCTGGAGTGGAGAATGCCGTGGTGCAAGATGCCAAATGCTTTAGATAAATCTACAAATAATGCACCCATGGACATTCTCCCCCCAGACTACTCTGCAAGTCACCCACCACCTTTGCCAGAGCCATTTGTGTACTATGAAAAGATCTAAATCCTGACTGGTATGGATTCATTAGTCCATTATCCTCCAGAAAACATGTTAACTGAGTAGCCACTAGGCTTTCAAACAATTTGGAGACAATAGGCAATAAAGAAATGGGGTGATAATTATTAATCTCATTCCAAGATCCACCCTTGTAAATGGGTGATATTTTTGCAGTCTTCCAGTCTTTAGGGAATTCTCCTGTAATTAGTGAAAAATTTAATAAATAAGTCAAAGGATGTACAATAAAGGGAGCAGCATACTTCAATAGTCTAGTGTCTAAATTATCCAAACCTATGGCCTTTTTAGTATCCAATTTTAAAAGCACTTTCATTATTTCATGTTCTTCAATATGTCTAAATTTAAAAATGTTCCCTATTTTTTTATTTGAATATTTTAGCTGTGCAGTTTCTAAGTCACTATGTGCTAAGTTGTCATCTAAAATCTTTAAACCAACTTCAGAAAAAAATGTATTAAATTTGTTTACCATTAAGTTACCCAGTGGAACCAAATCGCCCTTTATGTCTATTTTGCCAGTCATTCCCTTTTCTGTTTTATCCATTAATTTAGTTATTGTACACCAAAAGGTTTTGGTTTTGTTCCAAAAAGGACACCCCAAAAAGTTGCTTAGTTTTTCTAATTGACTTAAGATATTTGTTTCTAGTTTGTCTATAAAGGGCCCAATCGGTATTTGTACCAAAGCCTTGTGCCAGCAGGTATCCCTCTCTTTTTTTTTATTTATGCAGGATAGCATTATACCACTTACAATTATTTGCCTTTATCTTTCTTCTTTGCAAGGGAGCATGTCTATTACAAATCTGTGTGAATTCCTCCTGGAAATATTTCCATGTGTCTGAAGCTGTTGGTATTAATTCTAATTTATCCCAATCAATCATTTCAACATCAACCATAAAATGTGCATAATTGAAATTCTTAAAATTTCTCCACTGCACTGTCTGAGCCTGCTGAGTCAACTTTAAGTGTTTGCGTAAAGCAAATATTACCTGATGGCCAGAAAAATTATCAGGCAGGACACTGCTACAACAATATTCAGATGGCGATTTGTAAACATTAGGTCTAACAAGGAAGAGTTTTGTGCATTCTTACAGTTGATCCTAGTAGGGTCAGACAATAGCTGTTGATTATGTATTGGTGATGCTCTTTCTCATTTGTGGTGGCAGAGATTTTGAGAGCTGGCTCCAGAAGCAGAGAGGCATCCTAGAGAAGTCCCAGTCTATCTCTAGGAATTGGTAACATGGAAGCCTGGGAGTTACTCAGGAATTCATTAATGCAAAGCACATAGGCGTCTTGCCGGAGGAGGGGTAGAGTACTTTTTGAGGGTGCATCAGGCTTGGGGGTGGGAAAATGTTTGACCCATCCCATTATACCAGCTCTGCTCATATGTTCTCCACAGGAAGTTAGAAGGGTCCATGTTGGCAGCAGTGGGAGTTAGCACTTGGTGGGCACAACATGGTTCTCAAAGGTTATGGGGCACACTGATTCCACTAGGGCCTTCCCCCTTCACAAGATGTGGCAAGGATGGGCCCAGACAGTTCCCAAGTAGCTGGATGGCTGGCGTCTGATCAGCAGAGTGTTCTTGAAATGAGTCTGAGATGAGCTTCCAACTGTGGCTCATCACCATCAGAGTCACGCTTGTTCATAACTGCCTTTTTAGTGGCTTTCTGTGGGGCTTTTTGAGTATCTAATTTAATGCAGCCAAGCAAGGCAGCTGGCTTACCAGTGGCACTGGGGGGGAATGATGTGGTGGTAACCATAGTGGGAGTGTTCATCCAGTTGTGCAGGAGCAAGATGGATGGTAGTGCTTGGGGTGCTGGTGCAACCTGAAATCACCTCTGAGGCACAATGGGACATCCACATGGGTCCACATTCATATGGCCAGGTGGACAGATGGAGGTGAACCATTCTGTGGGCATGATGTTGGGTCTCCAGTCACAGTGTTTCAGTCAGGCACGTTTTTCACAGAAACCTTGCAGAGGCTGGGGGTTGGCTTGAAGGAGTTCAACAATCAGTTCTTTCAATTTGGGGTGGCATCCCATACCAGGCAGAGGGTTTAGATGGCAAACAGATTCAGGCCTTAGGCTGGTGGAGGTCCTAGGCTTTTGAAAGTTATGTGAGACAACATATTCTTTAACTCCTTGTTTTCATTCTTGGCAGGTGACAGTTCCTGGGGTGTACAGATCTGGGTATGCGGCCATTCCTTTATTTATAGTGCTGCAGTCTGAGTGAAGCAGTAACAAGGAGACACAAATCCGTTGCTGGTTCCCCATGAGGCAGAAGTGCATCAGATAGGAAGCTGGGGGGTGAGATGGTGTGAGCGCCTTCCTTGGTTGAAAGCCAAAGCTTGGCAGTGGGGCTCTTCCAGTGTGTTGGTGGTGCACTTGGGGGAAATGATCTGGGAGCTGTAAAATCACTTGACTTGCTGCACAGTGTGAAGAAGGACTTGGTCTTTTTGAGGCAAATGTGGCCAAACATGCATAATTTTTCAGACGTTATTCAAAGGCAATAGTGGTGACATGCCTGTGACCCCAGACTCATTCAGAAAGTTTGCAGACTGCACAACATGGCCATGCAACCATTGGCAGGGTCTGTCCTGAGGCATGATATGATTCTGATTAAAGTACCCCAATTTTAGGCCAAGGATGGGACAGGATGCCCTTATCTGATGTAGGATTAGATAGGTTTTTTAGAGGACATACAAAGGGCAGTGGAGAAAGTGATAGCATAAGGTGCTTGTGGGGGGTTGAGCATAACAGCAGTGCCCACCATGGGGGTGGTACGGTAGTCTTGGAAAGTCTGTATAGAGGGGGTAACAGGGGATCATGAGTCTTGTGCAGCCAGATCACCCTGAGGCTGACAGGAGGTCTGGGCCAGATGACTGAAGAGTCCCCCTTCATTGGGGACGGTTGGATGGGGCAGCCTCTTCAGGCACTCACCTGCAGCATTGTGGAGTCCTTTAACAGGGAGGACACTTCTGCACCAGGTCAAGAGCTATCCCTCATGCCTTGGAGCTGGTGACATCACAGGGTTTCTGATTGGTTAGGTGGCCTCTGATGGAGTGGTGGACAGCTGCCAATAACTCTGAATGAGATTGAGTAGATGAATTACATTTACCAATCAAGACTACCTTGCTGTGCACGTCACACTAATTTTGGCTGTTACTACTGAATTATAGGAATAAAATGCATGGCTGTTGCCCTTTTTGCCCAGAGCTCATTATCTGTCTCATTCTGTCCAGGTGGAACTAAAGGTTGTTCCCTATATGACAGGTACACAGCAGCACTAAACATTTGATTTGTGTTGAAGCAGTTTATCAGAAATCTTCTTGTTGCCACAACGACTGAAAAAATAGATGGGATAAAAGATGCAAATTATCGCATTCATCTAAATGGAGCACTAACTGTGAAGTGTTTTGTTAGTGGTAGGTTAGGTTTTTCCTTGTGAACATACTTCAGTTCATGCTAGTTTTGATTCAAGCATCTAAGGATTTTCGATGGCCTTGCTGATTGTAAACTTGAATATTCTTTAAGTGAGTTGGTCCCAGTGATCCAACTCTTAGGAACATACTGCCTAGATGCTCACATGCAAAAACTGAAATAAAAACTTGACTAAAAGTCTGAAAACAAGCTTATAAAAGAGATAAAGTTTGAACATTTATCTCTCAGTAAACAAAATCACTACAGTCAGAGTAAAACAAAGGTGAATTACAGGGTACCCTGACCATTGTGTGATGTAATGAAAATATATTGGTATGAATTAATGTTTTAATATTTGATTTTAAAAATCCTAAATGACCTCCCAGCTGTTTACTCCTCTACATCCATACACATATACGTGGACAACACTTCTGGCCCCTCCCCTTCTGATGTGGTGACCAGTCTCCAGCTGGACATTGACAGAGTTCAGCTCTGGTTCCGCTCCAACTAGTAGTTTCTCAGTGCCAAGAAGACTTGTCTCCATGACCTTCAGCACTAGGCAGAGACTCTCTAGGCGTTCCTCCCTCCCTCCCTTCCTTCCACTACCTGGACGGGACTATGATTAAGGATGTTACCTCCTTTAGGTATCTTGGGGTCTGGCTTGACCAACACCTCCACTTTTTTGGGCATGTGGATGCCATGCACAAGAAATTGCACACCAGGCTTGGTGCACTATATAGGAACTGTGGGTGTGTTCCCCTGTTGGCCCGCTGTGAGCTTGTCCAGAAAATGATCCTCCCTATCTTTGACTATGGAAATAAAGTCTACAGTGACATTTCCAAGTCCTCCCTAACCAGACTGGATACCCTCATTCATTCATTCTGTTGCTTTGCTCTAGACTGTCCACCCCAGAATCGTCACTGTGGCCTCTATATATCTTTCCCCTTCCGCTCTCTTGTTGACAGGTGTCTTGCCCACTATGCTAGCTTCATAGTTAAATACTGGTTTGGGTCCATCCCCACTCACCTCACCACTACTCTCTCCCTCCCCGTCCCAATCTCCTACTCCCTTCATAACTCTGATCATCGGACCTTTGCTCTCCCCGGTCTACAACCACTGGCCTAGCCACCTTCTCATATTGCTTTCCTATACACTGGAATGCCCTTTAACTGTCCATCTGCAATGCCCCCACCCCACGTTCTCTGTCCTCCCTCCTCTGCAATTTCATCTCCCCTACCTGGAACTGCTCTTAACTTATTTCATCCCCTGTCCCCTATCCCCTACTGTGTTGCAATTACTCTGCTGTCTGTATGCTTCAGGTTTTATTCCTCCACTCATTGTAATTTACCCTAGTAATTGCTTAATGTACTCATGATCCTACCTGTATTGTTATTCTTGTAAATGATAACTGCCTGAATGTAACATACAACACCCTGCATGCACTTTGAACTCATCTCTGTGCTATTGTAATTTGCTTGATGTATTGTTGCCCATACCTGTATCATTTAAGTTGTGTTGTGCTGTTCTCCTGTATGTAACATATTACCACCACGTTTAAGCATCTGAACTCGATATCTGTATTATTTGTGTCTCCCCTCCCCTTTCCCCCAGGATGCATCTGGAAACGAGCAGTTCTGCTCAGTATGCCTTTCCTGGTGAAACTTTTAAATAAATAAACAAATAAATACACAAATTAATAATTAATAAAAGAAATAAAAATACTATGCAGTACCTACAGTACAGTGCAAATTATGAACAGTAAACATTTCAATGACATAATTCTTTTTTCACTATAACTATTATCTTCCACTTTATCTGCTCGGTGAATAATTGACAGAGCGCTGTAAATAGTTATTAATCAGGATTCATTGTTCGACATCCAGAAACAGACAAAATTTGGTGATTATGAATTTATGTAACACTGATTTGCTGTGGCTTACTAAATAGAATCTAGTTAGCACTGCATGAGGGAGATATTTTTAGATTTCAGAAGATAGGCAACCCATCAATCAATTTAGTATTCATTTCAGGAGCACACACTTTCCTTCATATTTAAAACATATTCAAGTGGCAATGTATTTATTGAAAATTTTATGCTGACTAATATATGCTGCAAAAACAATAATTGTTTTATTGTGGAGCACTGGGGATACATAGTAGAACTCCTGCAATTTCCTCACAATATTTGCAAAAAATCTCTTCAATTTGGGGTAATTTTTCCTGCAATTTTTCAGTCACCTTGGTGATCTACTAGTTAAACCTACCAATCCCTACTTGTTGAAATTGCAGCACTACAACCTACTACATGTGCATAAAGTATGCAGATCTATAGGGGACAAAGCCTTTGCTGTGGCTGCACCTACCAACAGGAACTGCACTTCCTAACATCAAGGATGCTCAACTGTCCGTGCCTTCAATTGCTCTATGTTCAGTCACAAACCCACTGTAGTTATTCCTCAGTTTTCCTCACTAGCCATATCACTGACCATCCTGCCAAGGTCCTTGGTTGCTGTAGCCTTGCCCCCAAGCCCCTACATTCTTAGATATAACTGTTTTAGCTGTATCTGTTTGGTATAGGTTTTCTGTTACCTTACACTTTTATATATAGTCAGGTATCATCTATCTTATTCAGCATATTGTTGTGCCTGTGTTGATGCTTAGCCAATTATTGGTAGTCATTACTACTGCTGTGGCTTAACTGTCACCCCAGGACTCGCTTGAAAACTAGACACTACCCTAAATGTGGATATCCTGGAGTGCAAAATTCTAAACAAGCAAACAAACAAATAAACAAACAAAGACATAATAATAGCCCTATCAGAAGTGAGCTGCCTGTGGAAGCATGAAGTAAGGTCTCCTTTTCACTTCTGCATTACTGACGAACTTTGAGTGGACAATGCATTTGGTTAATGAAGTTTAAAGTTGTCTGATGTTTCTGTGTGTTAGGTCCCAACAAACCCTTAAGAACCCTGGGCAGGCCATCTCCACAAGGCCCCGTAGTAGCCAACATCTGAGGGTCAGCCTAAATTTATAATGCACAGTGCATTAACTGTGGTACATGCATTATAGTATTTTGTTCACAATTTATTTACACAGAACAGCCAGCTAATTTGCAAAAAAAAATTTTTCAGCAGGGCCCTGCTTCTATCTAATGTTACAGTTGGGTGGGTCGGAAGCATAGGGAGGCTAAATGTCTTGTTTGAGGTCACACACTAAGTGGCTTGTGTATTTTGAACGAGGAGCTCCTGCTATATAATAGATCCATTTACTAACCACTACATTATGCTGCCGCCAATAAATCTGACAGTTGATATTTGCAATTTATTTATTCAGAATAGCCCACTTGAGATATAACATCTTGTTTCCAGTGGGGTCCTGCTTCTACCCATTTCCGCAGCAGCTTGGTAGACTGAAGCATTGGGAGGTTATGTAAATTGCTCAAGGTCAAACAGTGAGTATGTGGCTCTAGTCAGGACTGAATCTGTGATCTCCTGGTTCTCAAGTAATTTCTCTAACAAACAGCAGTGTCTAATAAACTATCAAATAGTAACAGCAGTTTATCAATATACATATCTTTAGGTGTGCTAAACCATTTAATTCCTCTTATAAGCAGGAAAGTTAAGATAGGTTTCTAAAATAGGTGGTAACACTGTGTATTAGAACAGAGTAGAAGAAAAATATAGTATATTACAGAGATTGAGTTTATATTAAAGGACCCAGTGACACCTTATTTAGAAAACATTTAGCTGAAGTGGGAACAGGAGCGTGGATTGGGTAAACAATAAGAGATAGGACTAGAAAGGGTTGAAGGCATCAACATCCTGTAGAGAATTTAACTGGCAAATTTTAGTAATTTTTTTTTTTCCCTTTCCAACAATAACTAAACATTTTGGCCCCACTTACACAGTGGATTACTGACACCAGTGTGGGGCATTAGGTCCTACAGCACATTATCTGGACATGTCCTCTCCTCCTCCCATTCTGGTAACAAACACGACAGGCATTGCAACCATTCTCAAAACAGAGATTCCAGAAAGTTTGACAGAGTTGGTACAAGGCTTCCCTTCTCTTTTAAAGGGACCCAAACACAGTCAACAATTGGGTAATATTCTACAGGTGACTGCACTGAAATGTATAGACCCGATTAACCCAACAAATGCCCACATTACATCAGTGGCAACAAAAGGTTATGGAAATAGAAATAATGAAAAGAATAACAGCGGATCTTCAATTGAGTAGATAAACATGTTTAGATATTTGGGGCCCATGGCATCACAAGGTACACCTTACAATGACATTTCTGAGGAGGATGATACTCTTTAGGACATATCTCTGGCTTCAAGGAGAACTACTGTATAGCAGATTATATTCGCGTTCTTAATATATTCGCTTAAATGAAATATCAGTGAAAATAATCTGAACGTGAATATAATCAACTTTTTTGGTAACATCCATGTGTTGCAGTTAACGTTAACGTTAGAGTAAAGTATACACAGACAACGTTGCTGCTTTTAAAATGAAGCACTTTATTGACTAACAGTAAATAACTGCTCAAAAAAAAAAAAAATGGTAGTGTGAGTTGAATCGATACTGCATCCAGCAGCAGCATTCCGTGTCATGTAATTCTACTTCTGTGCTGCATCTGCCTGCAAGCCCTAAATAGAAAAAAGAAAAGAGGTACACTTTATTAACTGCACTGTGACTGTTCAATGGAAAATAATGAAAACTAATGTAAGTTTACCTTAGTAAGGCAGTTCGTGTGTGCTTCCTGAATACCAGATTGTTGAAACCCGCGGGCAATGTCATCATGTCTAGTAACAAGTTGTTCAAAGCTGTTCTGAAGCCAGCGAGCATGGTGCTCTTTTAAATTTGTTAGCCGTAGGTCTGCTGCCATATTTTCTCCATTTACTGCTATCAGTCTGTCAGAAACTAATCCAGCATATCATGCTGTGAATTGTTTCTTTAGGCAGTCCTTAAAAACTTTGTTGACCGAAACATCGAGGGGCTGTAGTGCATCGGTGCAGGATGCTGGTACGTATACCAGTATGATGCCATTGGATTCAAGCTGCTTCAAGACTGCATCTGTGGTATGTGCTCTATACAAATCAAGGAATAGGAGAGCCTTCTGCTCATCATGCAGTGACAGGTTTTCTTTTTGACTTGTTACATACGGTACCAGCACTTTATCAATAAATTCCAGGGTGGTTTCAACATTTGCCCAGTGATTCTCACTGTGGCTTACGAGCCACTCAATGGGAAACTGGTGCTGAGGGTGTGATGCTGAGCTGTGACACTTATAAATCAATTGCGGGGGGGGAGCATTATGCCTTCTAGAGTGTAGGCAAGCACAACGGTTATCTGCCTTTTGTCCCCGAGTCCAGTGACAGGGACTTGCCTTGCACCTGTGACCTCCATCGTCCACTCTGATACAGGAATCATATTGATCCCTGTTTCATCCATATTAATCACTATTTGAGGTCTGATCAGCTCCTGTGCACAAACGTTTGCAATTCTGGTCAGAAAAGCTGATTTTAAGTCACTGGGCGTTTTACGTCCTGCTTTGGTCCCTTTTCGTTTACTAAATTCAGTTCTGTGAAGGTAACCCCATGCCCACTTGCTTGAGAGATCTAGGTATCCCTCATTCTCAGATAGCAACTGAGGAGAGTTGGCTTTCACTATGCCAGCTGCTCCTGCATGTATGACCCCTGCATTAACTACTGCTCCCTCGGCACGGAGGGATTTAACAATTTTTTTCAACCGTTCCTCAAGATGCTCCTCTAGATGTGTTGGTCATCCTCGTGGTTTACGAGGGAGGAGAGGAGACATGGTTGTGGGATCATGGATCTTCTGGAGCTTGGCCAGGTAGTGGGACTTGAAACTGCGGACTGTACTCTCATTTATCCTGCTGCCTGTGATGCTCATGTAGTGGTGAACAGCAGCCATCACTCCCTGCTCAGCCGCATACTTCCCCATTTGAAATTTAGTCTCAGGTGTGTAATTTACATAAGCAGAGGGTCTACTGTTCTTTGTTGGAGGTGGGAAAGCAGCTGCAAGTTCCTTCACAACAGCTGCTGCTATTCCAAGCTCCACACCAGAACTCTTGGCCAGATCAGTACTGGAAACAGTGCTCGCCTCCACAGGATACTTTTGCTTGACGGGCTGTGAGGAACTCATCCATTTCAGAAGCGACATGCTGGCAACTGAGTGGCAACTGAGCAACCAAGCAAGTAAGCAGAACAGGGTGAATCGGGGGAGAGTGCTTAAAGCCTGCTGTGATCAGTTATGGATCCATTAGCGATCCAGATCTTCATTAACCGCTATGTAGTTCTGCAGCACGTACAAAAAAATTACTCACCTTAGTAATTATATTTCTTCTAATGGAGTCTTGCTATATTCTGACAATTGCAGTGATTCCCAACCTTTGAACTGCCCTGGAGAACTAAGGGTTAACTTTCCATGCAGGGAATGGAACGCTGAACTCGAGCTCAGTTGAAGTCTCTGTCTGGAGTGTTTTGAACTCAAACCATCAGATTCTTACGAGCCCAACTAAACTAAAAATGCTATGTGGAAATTGTAAAAATTCTACTAGCCAACTGGCTGAAAAGTTTTGGATTCCCAAGGAAGACTCAAGTCAGGAAACCCAAAAAACTAAACCCCAAAATAACAATAATAAATAAGCACCCAAACAAAAAGGGAGGAGGGTGCCAGCAAATACACCCTGGGGTGCGACACTGCACCTGCCCACCCACTTCCCAAAAACAGGTTCTGAGAGGGGAGGCAGGGAGGGAGGGAGGTCAGAACACAGCAAGACTCCATTAGAAGAAATATAATTACTAAGGTGAGTAATTTTTTCTTCAAACAACATGAAGTCTTGCTGTATTCTGACAGTTGCAGACTACCAAGCAGTACCTCCAGGGAGGAGGGACAGAACTTACTTTGGGAATAGGCTCTGAAGTACTGCTGTGCCAAACCAAGCATCCCTTCTAGCCTGGATATTCAGAGAGTAATGCTTGGTAAAGGTATGGACTGTTTTCCAGGTGGCTGCTTGACAAATTTCTAGGAGAGGGATGTCCCTGGCCGCAGCCAGGGAAGCAGCTGTACCTCTTGTGGAATGAGCTCTCAGGCCTGAGGGTGGAGTTTTTCCCAGTTTTTCATAGCAGAATTGTATACAAGACACAATCCAAATGGCAATAGATCTTTTGGTGGCAGGTTTGCCCTTTCCCACTTCTCCATAAGTGAGGAACAACTGGAGGGGAGTCAAACCTGTGACCCTTGGTACGCTCTATGTAGTAACTAAGGGCTCTTTTGACATCCAAACTGTATAGTCTACTCTCTCCTGAGGAAGAATGATCAGTGAAGAAAACAGGGAGAGACATACTCTGGTTTAAATGGAAGTCTGAAACCACTTTGGGCAAGAACCTTCTATTGGTTCTAAGGACCACTTTATCCCTATGAAAGGAGATAAAATCAGGTTCCACTGACAGGGCTTGCAATCCACTGATACGCCTGGCAGAGGTAATGGCTACCAAGAACACAGTTTTCCAAGTCAAGTACTTAAGCTCTGCTGAAGACATAGGCTCAAGGGGGTTGCATAAACTGAGCAATGCAAGCATTCAAATCCCAGGCAGGGGCAGGGTCTCTAAAGGGGATTGGTGAAACAATCCTTTAAAAATTTACAGAACACAGGATGGGAAGATAGTGAGGAAGGCTTCCCCACAGACAAAAATGCAGAAACAGCTGACAAGTGTACCTTGAGAGTAGCTGGTCTGAGGCCTAGGCCATTAAGATGGACCATATAATCCAGAACTGTAGGCAATTCAGCAGTGTCTGGAGAAATATTCTTCTTAGAACACCAAATGCTGACTCTTTTCCATTTGGAGTTGTAAGTCTTTCTGGTGGAGGGCTTTCGAGAAGCCTTGAGGATGTCCAGAACCCCTTGGGAAAGATGCAGATCTGCAAACTCTAACTCTTTAAGAGCCATGCCTTGAGATTGAGAGACTGAAGATTGGGGTACCAAATCCTCCCCTGAGAGGATGTTAACAGGTTGTAATTCCTGGGAAGAAACAGGGGAAGATGGACTGCTAGGGACAGCAACAGGGGGTACCAGGGCTGTCTGGCCCAATCTGGAGCAACCAGAATCACCTTGCAAGGTTGAGACCTTATTTTGACTAAAACTTTGAACAGGAGTGGGAAAGGGGGAAAGGCATACAGAGACTTCCCTTCCCAATTCAGAATCAGGGCATCCAGGGGGACTGAGCCCAAGACTGGAGGTCTGCAACAAAAGAGAGGGAGTTGGTGATTGTCTGGGGCTGCAAAGAGATCTATCTCTGAGTGCCCCACCTTGAAAAAATCACTTTCAACACCTGAGGGTCCAGGGACCATTCATGATGGCCCTGAGAAATCCTGCTCAGTGCATCTGCTAGTACACTGTCCTTGCCTGGAAGGTGAACTGCTACAAGAGATGCTTGCAGGGAATAAGCCAGGGACCACAACTTCATGGCTTCTGTGCACAAGGACGTGGACGGAGTGCCTCCCTGCTTGTTGATGTACCACATGGTGGTAGTGTTGTCTGTTCTGACTTGAACCACCTTGTTCTGAACTGACCATGAGAATGCTTTCAGAGCTAGAAAAACTGCCCTGAGCTCTAGAAGATTGATGTGGAGAAGGGATTCTTGGGGGACCACAGGGCCTGGGCAGTAAGGGACCCCAGGTGGGCTCCCCAGCCCAGAAGAGAAGCATCCATGGTAAGAACCACTGAACAAGGTTGAGCAACAAAAGGAACACCTTGCCTTAAATTGTCCTGATCCTGCCACCACTGGAGGGCCTGGATCAAGGTCAGAGTCACTGGAATCAGTTTGGTAAGGGAGTCCTTTCTCTGAGACCAGAAAGCTCTCAGGTGGAACTGAATATCCCTCATCTGGAATCTTGCCCCTTGGACCACTGCTGTTGAAGCTGCCATGTGGCCCAAGAGCTGGAGAAAATGCCTTGCTGGTCGAGATACCTGAAGGCTGAAGGAAGAAGCTAGTTCCATAAGAGCCCTTGCCCTTTCTAGAGGAAGAAAGGCTCTTGCTCTGAGTGTGTCCAGTTCTGCCCCTATAAAGGTAAGGAGCTGGACTGGTTCGAGAACTGACTTGGGAAGGTTGAGAATAAATCCTAGGGAAGTGATCACTTGCTGGGTCACTTGCAGGTGAGACTTAGCTTGGTCTGGAGACTGACCCACTAATAGCCTATCGTCAAGATAAGGAAATATGGAAATCTTTTGCCTTCTTAAAAAGGCAACTACTACTGCCAGACACTTTGTGAAAACCCTTGGAGCTGAGGTTAGGCCAAAGGGCATTGCTCTGAACTGATAGTGGCCTGAGGGCAGCTTGAACCTGAGGTACTTCCTGTGGGAGCACCTGATGGGAATGTGAAAGTAGGCATCTTTGAGGTCCAGGGAGGCTAGCTGGTCCCCTGGCCTTAGATAGGGAAGGATTATTCCCAGAGTTATCATCTTGAACTTTGGTTTTAAAAGATGTTTTTTCAGATATCTTAGGTCCAGGATGGGTCGCCACTCCCCTGTCTTCTTGGGGGTCAGGAAGTACCTGGAGTACAGTCCTTTGCCCCAGTGTAGGGTAGGTACTCTCTCTATAGCTCTTAAAGCTAGGAGAGAAGAAACCTCTGCCTCTAGGGCAAGGGTTTCCAAAAGATTTGCAGATGGAAAAGATCTGGCTCTCATCTTTGGAAATTTTTTGATGCTGAGAACCAGTCACTGGCTTACTACTTCCAGGACCCATTTGTCTGATGTAATAGACATCCAGTCCTGGACAAAGTAAGCCAGCGTGCCCCCTACTGGAATAGGAGAGTCGACCTGGGCAGACCCATCAGGGTGTCTGCTTGGCAGGGGCTTTAGGCTGAGGGGTGGATGCAGGCCTGCTCATCCCCCTTCTGCCTCTCCATCTGAGGAACCCCCTCTGCAAAAAGGAAGAAGAGGCCTGTGCTTGGTAAAAAAGCCTTTCAAAAGGCCTGCCCCTGCCCCTAGACTGCTGCCTTTGAGGAGTTGCCTGCCTTTCCTTGGCCTGAGCACTCCTGTAAGTGGTCCTGTACTCATCCATTTTCTTCATGTAATTCTCTGTCTGATCCCCAAACAGAGAATTACCCACTACAGGAAAATCCATAGCCTTAGCCTGGGTGTCCTACAAGAGACTAGTACATCTGATCCAATCCATCCTTCGAAGAGCCACAGATGTAGCCATGACTCTTGAAGAGACATCATTAGAGTCCACAGCAGCATGAAACTGAACCTTAGATGCCTCAATCCCATCTGCAGCCACCGCCTCCAGCTCCTTGGCTTGCTGGGGGGAGGCCTGTTTAGCCAGTGCCAGTACAGTGTCCCACCTGGACTTCTGGTACCTGGCTGTATAGGCCATGTAATTCACTTGTCTGAGTCCCCAAGAAGATGCCATGTACTGCTTCTTTGCCATGGCATCAGTTTTCCTGGAGTCCTTGTCAAGGGGGTGTGAAGCCAAGGGAATATTTGCCTTGTCACAGGCAGCAGCCTGCATTACCCCAACATGGCTGCATTGCTGATATAAGAACTCCATGTCTGAGCCTGAGAGTGTATATCTCTTGTCCATTCTTCTATCCACAGGAGGTGTAGTTTTAGGAGACTTTAAGATTTTTTGTGTCTGTTTCCCAAAAGATTTATGGAGGGGAATAGACAGTCTCCTGGACTCCGGGATATCCATCATCTCTACATAATCAGGCTCTTCTTGATCTTCCACAGCCTCCTCCATAGGAAGCTGGAGGGTTTCAGCCACTTTTCTGTAAAACATAAAGTGGGAAGGGGACTCAGAAAGCCTAGGAGGGGAAACACCTGATGGTCTGTCTGGGGAGATATCCGGTTCCACAGGCACATCCAGACCTTCACTTACATCACAATCCTCAAATTCCCCTTCCTCTTCAAACTCCGGTTCATAAAATTCTTCAAGGGTATACTCTTGAACTGGGGGAACCAACTGAACCGAACCCCTGTCAGAAGGAGCTGGATCGGTCGGAACCAGACGGAGCGATTCCACAATCTGAATCGCCCTGGCTATCTCTTCGGCAGTTGGAACATGAACTTCTGGATCCGAACCGGTCGATTTATCTTTGCGCTTTCTTTTTGTCGGAACCGATCCCTCAGAATTGGCTCTCCTTTTGGCCGAAGAAGTATCGCCCTGGTAGGAGGGCACTCCTTCTGGTTCGGTCGAAACCGAACCGGGCTGGCCATCCGGGTCAGCGGACTTCTCGACCTCCTTTTCCCTCAGCCTACCTAATCTCTTCTCAAGGGTAGATTTGGGAAAATTTTTACATATTTGGCAGTCTGAATCGAGGTGGTCAAACCCCAGACAATAAACACAGGTGGTGTGGGGATCGGCCTTGGCAAAGACCTCCCCACACTCACTGCAGTGTTGAAACCCAGTTGGCCTGGTTTTTTTCTTGGGTTTCTCAGACATGGCCAACCAAACTTATTCTTTTTTCAGCAACTGCCAGGCAAGACTCTCTTATCGGTTCCTAACTGTGTCACGGGTATTGGAAAAAAACGGTTAAAACACATTATTTTTAGAACCTATAAGAACCGGTAAGCACACACTAAATATAGCAAAATTCACAATCAAATGGTCGATTCAGCTGAACCGACTGCACTTTTACAAGTTCCACACAGAAATAAAGAACAATTCCTATCTAGTACTCACGGCACCACAGACAGAGACTGAACCGACTATGCGGATACTTTTTTTTGGTTTAAACCGACGAATAACTGAAAACTTTAACTGACTTCGAACCGAGCTGAAGGAGAAATCTCCAAAGCAGCCGTTCAGTGAGGCGGAGTAAAGAATCTAACGGTTTGAGTTCAAAACACTCCAGACAGAGACTTCAACCGAGCTCGAGCTCAGCGTTCCATGCCCTGCATGGAAAGTTAACCCTTAGTTCTCTGGGGCAGTTCAAAGGTTGGGAATCACTGCAATTGTCAGAATACAACAAGACTTCATGTTGTTTGAATACTGTATTTGCCAGTGACTGCAGCGCGAATACTATCGGGAGCGAATATGTGTGGTAGCAGAGTGCCTACTAAATATATCAGGCGTGAATACAACCTGCTATACAGTATTTGTTTTTTAACATGATTGAATGATGTTTTAAGTATCCCTTTTTACAGCCACTTGTTAGCAGGAAAGAAGACATGGTATGTACTTGTATGCATTTATAAACTTGAATTTTCAAAAAAGAATAGAGTAGAGGTGCATGAGCAAATCACTAATGGAGATGGCTCCTAAAACAGCTCTGATAGCCCAGTGTATAATCTGGTCATTTCTATTTATTTGTGGGTGTGTAATGGTAGTGAAATGCAATGGGAGGGCTTCTTTTCACCTCACTCAGCCTGACAGTTAAATAATTTTTCAAATCAACCATGTCTATCGGGAGAAACTGTCAGAATTATCTCACCACCACGGCTGATAGGAAAGCACGGGAATGGCAGCTCAGGTTACTGTGGTTGGGTCAGTGGACCTATCTGACATCTGAACGATGCTGCAAACATTAATAAATGACATTCCCCCAATAAGGCAGGCCATCTAAGCTGTGGAGCAGAGGACTGAGACAGATAAAATACAGGTGGCAGATCACAGACTCACCACCTCTGTCATTGATACCAGGCTGACCACTCAGATCAACAAAACCAAAGTCCTGGACAACACATCAAGCTACTGTGGTCAAAGGCTGAAAATCTCAAGAATTGACATTTTCGGAACTGTCTGAAACTTGTGGGGTTCCCAGAGGGTGTGAAGGAAAAGAACATCATATTCTTCCTCCAGTTAGTAATACCTCAAATGCTTACCTTCTTCTGGGACTATCCCCAAGAGATCAAACAGGCCCATAGGTCACTCACTCTGTGATCAAGAAAAGGGATCACCCCCGACCCTTACTGACCTATAAGCTCTGGTACAGTGTAACATAACCAACGTTGTGTCTGGCAAGGAAAAAGGATCAGTTGTTATGGCATGGGCACCAGATCTCTATCTTTTATGAGTTTTCAAAGCATCTGGCAGATAGAAGAAGGGTATATGGTCCAGTGAAAAAAAAATACCCAGCCACAATGCAAATTCTGTGGGGTGGCAAATGGACCTCTTTTAACACACCTCAGGAGGTCAAGTTTTTCCTCAGAAAGGACAAAATTGCTGGCACCAGAACCTGGGACCACCATGAAGTACCTGATATGGATAGCCAGCAACACACAGAGCCCTGAGAGACAACAGTCCCTGCTGGTAGTAGCCATGTAGCAGTGGTCAACCATAACACACAGTCAGAACACATTGCTGGCAGAAGGGAACCCTGGTAAATGGTAAAACTGAAGAGACAGTGCCCCTAAGAGCAGGGACAAACCAGGTCAAGCTGTGTGTTCCTCAAATTGTTGAATGAGCAGGAGCCAAGGCCAGAGGCCATCCACCATGAGGTCCTGTACTCAATCGTTGTAAAAGGAACCACCTCCAAAAGTGCTTAGAGAACCAGATGTAGAACCACTGACAACTGATATGGAGAACCCACAGGACCCATTGGGATCAGCAGCCCATGATACATTTCTAACCTCCAGAAGATGACTACTCATTCTGGCCCAGCTGGGCAGTAGTTTTTAATGGTGCGATGGTCATCAGAACTCCTAAGGCATCTCTTGAGGCAGCAGAAAGTAGGAGGAGTGCATAGGAGAAGTGGCCCAATTGACAAAGACTGCTATGAGGCAGAACCTTTTCTCTTAATGTAGTTCACTGGACTATTCACTGTCAAGATTCTCTCCCTGCATGTCCCCCTCCACCACTTCCACCAAACGATAAAGGGACAAAGGCTATTGACTCATGGACACAAATCACACAGAAGGTACAGAGACTTTGCTAGTAATTTTATCCGGTACTCATGTTGTTGTGTAGCTAAGTTACAAGAAATGCCCATGGCAGTGGGTACCAAGTGCAACATATGCTAAAGTTATTAATGTTTTTCTAAGCCCACTGTCACTGGTAGAGCAGGGTAGTCTCAGTACTGTTCCATCTCCATCACTTTAAGAGAGGACAGTTTCATCACTGATGGCAGGAACTTAGGTCATAAGCTTATATGGATGAATCCTGATGGGTATCATGTATAATATCAGGTAGCACCATGGCCCTTTGGAGTGGTCCAGATGCTAAGGGGTATGGGTGAGTCCACTGACTGGCTATCATGTGACAGTTGTGAAAACAGGCACAAACTAGATTAATGCCTATTTAGTCAGGGGCTCAAAATACTGACCTACTATACTAACAGAGTGTAAGTTAGAACAGTATATTTGTTAAGTGCCTGGTGGATTCCATCCTTATAAAATAGGAAGGGAAAATCCCACAAGCTGATTGGTTGTTACCTGTGCATTAGATCTGTCTAATGCACAGGTAAAAACAAGCGCTTTGGAACTGGACATAAAAATCAATGTGCCATTAGAACGTTGATTTTCAAAATGCCGCCATTTTTTCTCATAACTTAACGAGAACATTTTCATATAAAAACCTGAGCCACACCACATCACAGCTCCCTATTCCTTGCTGGCAATTAGTAAACAAATAAAAAAAAACAGGAATTCAGTGCCACACATTGACATTTTTAAGCTTTGCTTTCCTCGCCGCTACATTCCGGGTCTTCGGTCCACATGCTCAGCTGACCACTTCCTCACATTCACGCACTAGCTCGCTCTGACTTCAACCCTCCGCTGCCCATGCTGCTTTACCTTACGCTTCATGTTTTCACTAGCACACTCTCTCTCAGATGCCCATTCCACTACCTGCTCGCAGAGAACAGAGAAGAGATGTAAAATAATAAAAAGCAGGCAGAAATTTAATTTGTTTGATTTTAACAGTGCTGCCGTTGGTGGCCAGTAGACTGTCCTCATGTGAAGCTGTCAGTAGTTCCTCGTACTTTCACCCGGTATGTACTGCAGTCTGCACTCACCGCCTAACGCTCACGAGTTAAAAAAAAAAAGAATTTAAATAAGAGGAAAGCGGCGATAAACACCCAGCCATGACACAGTTCATATTCTTACCGGACATAGTTGTCTGACTAGCTCGCTCTGACTTCAGCCCCTCCCGCTGCCCATGCTGCTTTACCTCACGCTTCATGTTTCGTAGCGCACTCTCTCAGATGCCCGTTCCACTACCTGCTCGCAGAGAACAGAGAAGAGATGTAAAATAATAAAAAGCAGACAGAAATTGTATTTGTTTGATTTTAACAGTGCTGCCGATGGTGGCCAGTAGACTGTCGTCATGTGAAGCTGTCAGTAGTTCCTCATACTTTCACCCAGTATGTACTGCAGTCTGCACTCACCGCCACTTGCTCTACTAATGCTCACGAGGTTAAAAAAAAAATAATATGAATTTAAACAAGAGGAAAGTGGCAATCTAATTTTAAGTAACAATGGATTTTTGTGTGGGAAGGAGGCACTCCAAACTATGTGGGAGGGGGGATGCTATTAAATACAGGTATGGTTGCCACAGTAGAGCAAAAGAAAAGATGACATCACTGTCAAACAGGCGGAGGAACTATATTAGGTCAAAATATATGCAAGAGTTACCTGTTTCAGTATTTAAAGCAACAAATATTAATTTTTACAGTGGGCATCTAGGACTAAGAGGAAATGCTCTGATCACTCTCTATCCCTATCCCTTGGTGCCCTACTCAAATTAATCTTCTACCTCCTTTTATGCATTGGCACCATTGAGATTAATCCTGGCCCCATCATAAGTTTATCTTCCCCTGCTGATCTGACTACCATAAAAGGCCTAAGCTTCATACACTTCAATGCTTGCAGCCTCCTAAAAAAGTTCATCTTAATACAGGCTTGGGTGGCACATACTCTTCCAGACTTCCTGGTCATCTCTGAATCTTGGCTCAGGCCTACAACAAAAGACAGTGTTGTAAACCTTTCCAATTACCAGCTCTTCAGAGCAGATCGCCCTTCCAGGGGTGGTGGGGTGGCCATATACATTAAGGACACCATCTCTGCAACCTGCCTCATCAACACATCTGAGCCAAATGAATTTGAATGTTTATCAATCAAAATATCCCTTCCTAATTCGTCTTCATTTAAACTGATTGGATGCTATAGCCCCTCTGCAGGCCTTAAACTGCTTTCTCACCTAGGGTCAATTCTCAACCTAGGCCCTGAAGATACCGTCATCCTTGGTGATTTGAATTTAAACTGGCTGTCTAATGTATCTGCACTTTGATAACCTTTTGTGACACCTATGGATTCACACAGCTAATTAAAGACCCAACTAGGATCAACCTAAGAAATTCCAGCAACAGCTCACTCCTGGATATTATGTTGGTAAACAAGCCTCACTTATACTCACATGTAGGAGTACTGCCGAGTGATGTGAGTGACCATTACCTCATAGCTGGCATAAGATCCACACTCAAACCACCAAATCCTGCAGAATTTATCCTCAAAAGGTCAAAAGAATTTCAATATCTCAGGTTACCTCCATGACCTGAGTACTACAATATATTGGCAAGATTTCTATCTTACAACCTCTGTTGAAACAGCTCTCCAGACTTTAAAGGATATTATCACCAATGCTCTCAATATTCATGCACCTATCACCAGTATCAGAACTAAGGTAAAATCCTGCCCTTGGTTCACCTCTGAGCTTAAAGCAGCCTTGAGAACCAGAGACAAGCTGTGGAAAAGGCAAGAAAAACAAAGGACACCAGAGATTGGCTAAATTTCAGAAAAGCAAGGAATGCATGTACAAAAAAATAAGAACTGCCAAACTGCCTACTATACAGCTGAATTGGATGCCTCCTACAATAACCCATCCAGACTCTGGGGTACAATAAAAGGACTTCTGGGCCAAAATTCTACTCCTGCCTTAACCACCAACTGCTACTAAATGATACAGAAATTACAGGTAAACAAGAAATCTTAAATACCTTCAATGTTCACTTCATCACTGCTGGCCTAGCATTTGACTCATCACCTGCAAATATCCTGAGATCTTCCTTGAACCTGCAAACTACTGTGGGACAAATGGCCACTTCAACTTTTTCCTTCATCCCAATATCCGTGAAAGAAGTGGAAGATCTCCTCTCTAATTTAGACACCACTAAGAGTGCAGGTGCAGACTCCCTGGATCCCTATTTCCTGAAAATTGCTTCGCATGTCTTATCTGCCCCCCTCACTCATCTCTTCAATCTTTCCCTAACTACTGGATCCATTCCATCTACTTGGAAAACAGCTCAAGTAGTTCCATTACTCAAATCTGGTGATACTAGGGATCTCAACAATTACAGACCTATCTCCATCCTACCAGTACTATCTAAGATGCTCGAAAAACTAGTAAACTCTCAGTTAAGGGACTATCTGGATAACAATAACCTTCTAAATTCTGCACAATCTGGATTTAGATCAAACATAACACCATTACTGCCTTAGCCAAGGTAACCAACGATTGGCAGACTAACTTGGACAAGAAAAATTTTACCTGTGCTGTGTTTCTGGATTTGAGTAAAGCCTTTGACACAGTGGATCATGACTTATTAATCACCTCCCTTAACTCAATAGGCCTGGATTCCCTATCACTCAACTGGTTTAAGGATTACCTTTCAGATAGGTCACAACTGGTTAGAAATGGAAATTACCTATCCACCTCAAAACCACTGCTAAGGGGAGTACCACAAGGCTCTATTCTTGGCCCTATCCTCTTTGCTATTTATATAAACAATACTGATGTCAACCTCACTCAATCTAACATTCATCTGTTTGCTGATGATACTGTATTATATGTCAGCAATCCCTCACCTTCCAAAGCCTGTGAACTGTTACAATCCGAATTCTTCATTCTGCAGCACAATCTACTTGACAAAAACTACTTCTAAATGCAAAAACAAAAGCTATGTTCTTTGCCACAAAGAGTTGCACTACCACTACCCCAGCATCCAACACCCTACATTTATCCACCTTACTTGGAGAAACTTGAATTTGTTGATAACCTCGAATACCTTGGAGTCTGGATAGATAACAGGCTTGACTATTCTGTCCATATTGAAGAGCTACTTAAAAGCTAAGACAGAGGCTCGGACTATTTTTAGAATAAAACATTACCTAAACAGTGATTCCAAAAAGGTTAATTCAGGCCTCATTCCTATCCCTCATTGATTATGCTGATTTTCTCTACTGCCATTGTTCAAGTCATCTCTTACATAAACTGGACACCCTATATCACAGGTCCATAAGATTTATTACTGACCTTCCTCCAGCACCCATCATTGCTCCTTTATATGGCAGTCAACTGGACATCATTGCAACACAGAAGAAATAGGAATGCTGTTATCTGGATATTCAAAGCGTTAACAGGCAAACTACCGACCTATATCACTGATTGCTTTACCCAAATTACAACTAGGCCATACACCTTAAGGATCAGTAAACTCATCATATTAAAGGTCCCCAATGCCTGCACCGGTATGGGAGGGCTGCTTTCAGCTAGTCCTTAGCAGTTGCATGGAACTCTCTCAAAAATCCATGAAGCTAGATAGCCTACTACCTCTGGCATCCTTCAAAAGATTGTTCTCCGCCCTTTTCCAGAGCTCTGCATTTGCTTTTATAAAGCTAATCCCCTACCTATCTGACCCACCTTCCCTTTTCCATCCATTATATTAATTCAATTTCTTTCTTCCGAATCACCTATTATATTCTCATAAAACTAGTTAGACCATATAATTTATATTTTATGCCTGCTATACCCTTTGTCCCCTTTTTTCCTACAGGCTAAATGGTTCTACTGTTACTTGTATATATGTAAATTGTTGTATATAATCATTTCATGCCATTGTATTGCTATTTATTCTATTCTTGTCTATGTAATAATACTTGTATCCTCATTTGTATGACCACTCAGGTCCATCTTGTAAATGAGCTTTGCTCAATGATGTTCGCCTGAATAAATAAAGATTTTGATTGATTGATTGATTGATTGATTGATAACATATATATAAAATGCAGATCCCCATTTTATAAGCGCAATAAGACACTCCGGGGGTGTGCATTGGGCATTTCTAATGCCGCAGTCAGAAGCGCCTTTCGACCTGTGGCTTTCGTTAGCCTTACCGCCCTGCTGACCGTGCATCAAAATTCTATACCCCTAAATCTTATTACCTCTCCCCAACTGGTGTTTGTTTTTATGTCAGACCTTAGAGCAGTACATGCAAGTTGCTTCTCAGTTCCGGCTTTGACTGAGGTTAGGGCCACACATATATCTGGGGCCCCAATGCTGGGTATTCAGTGTGGCTGGCACGCTCACAGCACAACATGCTGTACTTGATGGAGCCGAACAAAAAAGGGGCAGGAACTTGACACAGAGCGGCTTGCTGACCAGAATGGGAGAGCAAGCTGGTAACAGCAGGAACCTGCATTATACCATGGTTGGCAACATAACCCACCCCCAGGCTTCATCCACCCCACATTTGCAAGCCACAGCCTAGCTCTGCACAATTCTGGGAGCAGCACCTGAAATGCACTAGAAAGCGACATAACAATGGGAACCTGAGCCGGGCATCAGCGGCAGATGATAGCTTAGCCCCTTCCTTGCACCCCCAGTGGACCAGTCACTCCAGAGGAGAAGCGTGAATTACATGATTTGCTCCACAGTGTAGCCAGCAGTCCACAGCTCCACTTCAGGGAACTGATGTTGCTGCATTGGGGGTGGGGTGTTGGGGTGGTGAGTGAGCATCACATTAGTTTTGTCAGGGTAGTTCATCAAACTAAGCATGCAGCAATCATAAATATGATAGTGCACCCTCGGTGGAGGGGTAGGTCCTGAAAGGGATCCCAGGCTCTGGGGCTTATTCACGTATCCATTCCAGGTCCAACAACAGGAACCAGGGACCTTGGGGAAGGTAGAGGAGTACCTACTCCCCTGTTTGCACATGGCCCTTGTGGGGGGGGGGATGGAGGCTATCATGTAGCCCAATTTAAAGGGGCTGTTTTGGGTTTATGATCAGGGTGGGGCTACAGCAGGGGGGTGGAGACTATGACTAAAGAAAATCATGAGGGGTGACTGAGGGGGACTAGCCTGGTCACCATTACTGTATGCCTGAGGCATTTACTTTGCACTGTGTTGAGTAGATTGGGGGGGGGGGGCACTGCTAGGGACTGAATGTCACATGGAAAGAAATGACACAAAAGTGGAGCCTGTTCACAATCACCATACTAGATACAATAGGTCTGGACACTCTGGTTTCAGTAGGGGCCTGGCAACAGGCCTAACAATGAGACACGAGCCTGGCTTTTTAACTACTTTTATTGTCATATAATGGCATAGGCACCTACCTTCCCAGGAGTTTAAAGGTTGGCTGTCAGGGGAGACCAAATTCTATTTTGAGACCAACACAACCCTAGACATCTCTTACTACACTGTGTGGGATGCCTTAAAGGCCTATATCCAAGTCTGAATTATTGGCTGCTAAGCACAGGCCAATAAAAAGAGGCAAATGGAGATCTTAGCACTGGAGCAACTACTAAGGCAGAAAGAAACACAGTACTATGGCAAACCAGACAGATTAGCTGAGGATTTCGGGAAACTTACTCAGCTCAAATACAAACTAAATGCACTCTGTCATGTACCAACAAGCTGAGATGGCTTTTGTTACTGAGTGCAGTTACTGGGAACAGGAAGAGAAGGCCAGTAAGTTATTGGCCTTTCGAGTCTGGCAACGGAATAGTAAAGCTCTCTTCCCACATGTGATCACGAGAGATTGGTCGCTGACTGTGGCCAAAGAGATTAATGAAGCATTTCAGGAGTTCTACATGCAGTTCTATTCCTCACAGGGTATGAAGCTGGCAACACAAATTTGAGAATTCCTGGGGCAGTGTTCTCTCCCAGAATTGACTCCCCATCTAGTAGAGACATTGGATCACTTCTTCCCAGCTAATCACGGGTGCCATCAACAGACTAACAAAGGTCAATGCACTCAGACCAGATGGCCTCAGTGCCAATTTTTATCATGCTTTTGGCACTCGACTGACTCCCCCACTTACATAGAGTACTGCAGGCCAAAAGCAAAATGCCCCAGTCTATGTGAGAGGCAGCAATAACAATCCTGCCAAAACCAAATAAGGACAGATCACAATGCACGAGCTACAGTCCTATCACTCTACTTAATGTGAATGCCAAAATTCTGGCAAAGGCCTTGGCTAAGAGATTGGAGGTCTCCCTACCATACTTGGGCTATCACACACAAGATGGGTTTCATTAAAGGGAGGCAGAGCTCAGATAATATGAAGATAGTAGTAAATCTACTCCATCAAGTGAAACAACAGCAGAAATTGGCAGCACTTATCTCTATTGACACCAAGAAAGACTTTGATTTGGCAGAATGGGTATACTTGATGGACACCCTTAAAGCAATGGGGTTTGGTCTTAACTTCCTAAGATGGATTACCACAGTGCATGCCTTACTGAGGGCTTCAGTACCTACCAATGGCATCCTATCTCCTCAACTCCCACTTCACCATGTCACCCACCAAGGATGTCTGCTGTCTCCCTTGTTGTTCATTCTGGTTATGGAGCCACTGGCATCCAATCTCAGGGCAGACCCAAAGGTTTGGGGTATTGCATGTGGCAAGATTGAGAATAAACTACTGTTTTACTTAGATGATGTACAGCTCACCTTGACAGAGGTGGAAAACTTAGACATTGATATATTTTTGTTACATCTATACTGGTTCAATAAAAGGTATCAAACCATTTGCTTCTGGATCTCTATCATAAAAGAATATAGCACATTGTCCAGTCTTCTGGTTAACTGGTCAAAAAACAGAACTGCTCCCAATTCTAGGATGCATGGAGACTATGATCCAAGTCCAGGGGCAGATCTTAGCATCATCCCCAGGAGGGATCAATTATCTAGGGATGAACATCACTCTCTCAGTAGACAGACTGGTGGCCAGCTACATCACTCCCCTCCTGGATGCCCTCATGCAGGATATGGCAAGATGGCTACAGCTAAATCTGACTTCATTGGGTAAAACTGCAGCCTTTAAGATGATGGACTTTGCACAACTTCTCTACTATCTTAACAGCCTGCCAGTGCTAATCACCATAAACATCTGGGGGAAGTTAGATTGACTGGTGCATACATTTTTTGTGGGAACACAAGTACCCGAGATTTAGAAAACTGGTGCTGAGAGTGTAACCCATTAAGGCAGGGTGGAACCTACTGTGGGTCTGGGCATACCATTTGGTACAGGATATCAAACAAGGCCTTCACTGGATCTGTGGACAGAGTGCAGCATCCCCAATGTGGGTAGAGGCAGAACAGGCCTTATTAGGCTATATCCCACTTGCAGTTTCCCTTGGGGAGCCTCTACATGGTGTGCAGCAGTTGCCGTCCGCAGTCAGATTCACCCGAGAAGCATGGTATAAAACTAAAAAGCTCAGTGTGTGGCTGGAGGACAAGCTGGGTGCACTGGAACCCCTGTGGAACAATCCTAGACATATAATTGAAGGGCACCCTATTAATTGGACCTTACTGGCAAATAGGGCAATATGGATGCTCCAGTATCTTGCATGTCCATCCACAGGAGTCCTTCAACCATTTACATTGCTACAGGAGACTTCAGCCTGCCATGAGTTAACCACTGCAAATACCTGCAGCTTAGTCATTCAACCTTGGCTTAACAGATATTTTACCTTAAAAAGCTCAGACAGGCTAACAACCTTGAAACTCTGGTGGAAATCATGGAAGTGCAAGGGGGGACTAATTTATAGACACCTCCAGGAATTTCTCCAGCCAGACATGGACACACATATGTGTAAATGGCAGCGAGACTGTGGGGGGGGACCCTTTTTGAGAGAGAGAGACATGGGACAGGTGTTAATCCACAGCTCACACAGCCAGCTTGGACCCCAAAACCCAGCTGATCCAAAAGAAGGTTCTGGGCAGATGGCATAGGATCCCAGTCAAGCTAATAAGCATGGGTCTATCAAAGCCTAATGTATGCTGGAGCTGTGACCTCCCTCCAAAGGAGATTGGTCACATTCTTTGGGACTGCCATCAAATTCAAAGTTTCTGTATGCACGTTTGACACATACCATCCTTCTTGGTAGGCACCCAGTTGACCAGGTCTCCCCTATTTTAGATCTTTGGGATACATCACAGCTGATAGGACATGTGAGTGAAGGGTAAGGAGAAATAGACGGAAGATTCAGTTCCCACTACTTCTTACATTAAGGGCTGAGAGTCAAACTTACAGGAGAAGGGAAGGACCCCACCCACTCAGGTCAAGCCAATGCAACCTAACAATATGAAGGTTAGGGGTAGAGGCAAGGGTCTTGGTAGGTGGTGTCACATCTGGCATAGTTAGGTAAACAGAGTGAGACCTTGCATGACTGCACTATGACATTACCAGAATGTACAGAGTTGGTAGGCAAGAAGAGACATAGCACATAGAAGCATAGAAACATAGAAATTGTCAGCAGATATGGACCACCTAGCCCATCCAGTCTGCCCACAGGCCCTTTAGATTGTATGTGGCCACTGATCCTATGTGATCAATGGCTTTTTCATCACTCCCTCCCCTCTCAAGGTTCCCTTGTGCCTGTCCCAGGCATGCTTAAACCACTTCACTGTGCTTGCCTCCACTACCTCCTGTGGCAGACTATTCCAAGCATCAACTACCCTTTCTGTGAAGAAAAACTTCCTCACATTACCTCTTCATCTACCCTCTCCAGTTTCATATTGTGCCCCCTTGTTCTAGTACTTTTTCTACATTGGAAAAGGTCTCCCAGCTGTTCCTTTCTTCTTTAGAATGAAACCAGAATGGCTCAAACTTAAACTTAATTTTTCATAACACTAGCAACAACCTATTACTAACAAAGCTTCACACTATAGGTCTGGATCCCCTGGCCCTCAAATGGTTCAAGAGCTACCTAGCTGGCCGCTCTCAGAGGGTCTCCTGGAAGGGAGAGCTATCTGACCTGCTACCCATCAAGGAGGGAGTACCTCAGGGCTCTATTCTCGGCCCCCTCCTGTTCTTTCTCTTCACCAATGACCTCAGCCATCACTGTGGGGACAGTTCAGTGGTCCAATATGCAGATGACTCCATCATCTACCGGTCCATGGATAACATTTCAGTTCTAGGTCCTCTCCTCCAATCTGACCTAATGACGCTAGAGGCCTGGCTAACATCAAATAGAATGGTCCTCAACACAGGCAAAACAAAAGTCATGCTGTTTGGTCCTAGATCTCTTGGACAGGACAGGCCCACATCCATACAGATTTATTCCCTTACGGGAAAAAGGGTTGATATGGTAGATACCATAAAATACCTTGGGCTAAATATTGACCAAGGTCTCTTGTTCAAGTTCTACGTAGACCAAGTAACCAGAACAATCCACGGTAAACTTGGCACTCTGTACCGGCTTAAAGACCAGCTTATCCCGGAGGCTAGGCTAGCAATTGCCTCCAGTGTCCTTCTCCCAACACTAACTTATGCTGCGACTGTAATTCAGGGAACGTCTAAGCAAGAGATCAGTCGGTTACAGGTCCTTTACAACAAGGTTGCACGGTTTGTGACCCAGAGTCATTCAAGAAGTCACCTTTGTGATTCGCTGGCCCAGCTGCAGTGGCCTTCTTTTGTATCTCATCATCAGTATCCCCTGCTCTGCCTTGCGTACAAATTACAGTGCCTGGCTGTCCCTTCCAGCCTCAAAGGGACTATCACTCCCAAGCACAATTCTCGTACGCTTAGGACCTCTGGCCAGACCCTACTTGCAATACCTAGAGTCAGGACAAATGCTGGTGGCAAATCCTTCCCTTATACTGCCCCCTACTTATGGAACAATCTCCCACCTTCTGTACAGGAAGCCACATCTCTTCTAAACTTTCGCACAAGGCTTAAGACCTACATGTTAGACTCCAGCTCTTGTCACTGTCAGGGTATAGGTTAGCCTCCTCCTGCCTTACTTGCAATACCAACCCTCTCCCTCTCTCACCTAAACAGACCTTAAGGTCATGCCTTGACTCATACAGTCGCTGCACTTATGTCTTGCTGAACCTGAATTATTGCCTATATTGTAACCCTATTATCACCTGTATTTTCTCTGTAACCTGTGTACCTGACTGTCTGATACTTTACTATATCCCGGGTCACCCCCTGAAAAAGGGAACTTTGGGGCTCAGTGGGCCTACCTGGTCATCAAAATTCAATAAATAAATAAATAAATAAATAAATAGCAAAGGGTTAGTCAATAGGTCAGGACAATAACACATAGTCATATGAAGGGAGTGGGGGTGTAGGTTCTTGATGAATACTATTGAAAAGAATGGTGAGGCAAGGCAAATTTTATTTATCCGGCACCCAATCCCTGTGGCTCTGGGTGCCTTACAATAAAAAGGTAGGGTCAATACACGCAAAAACACAATAACAATTTAAGACAATAAATACATAAATAACAAGCATTTGTTAATGCCGAATGTTTGCTTGCAGGTATTAGCATTGGAAGTGCAGGAGTTAGACAGATGCAGAATAGGAATGGCAGTGAAGTATTGAAGTGATGCCAACCCCACCCCTACCCTGCAGAGATGGACAGGCATTGGGGTGTGCCTTTGGGTCGTTGCCCATAATGCTCATGCCATTTCACCTCACCCTACCTCGCAGACACCGACAAGTGTTGAGGTGTGCCTTGGGGTGTTCGGCTTTACAGTCACCCCATTCCATAAGGAAGTATGCTGAAATGGGTGCAGTATAGGAGAATGGGGTGAACTTTGGGGCTGAAAAGTCCAAGGCACACCTCAATGCCTGTCACTGGCTGCAGGGTGGGGGTGGGGGTGGAATGGCGTGACCATAACTGTCGACAATCCCAAGTCACACCTGTGATACCTGTCAGTCCCAACAGAGCAGGGCATTATGGTCGGAAACTCTAATGCCCTGGGCATTTCTTGGTATTTTCACTCCAAGTTTTCAGCATGGGCTTTTTGTGACCCCACCACATGAACAGTGACACTATCAGTTTGTTAGCCGAAAGGTGATTTAGCACAGCGACTGTGCCATTTGGCACCACAGGTGCAAAAACACATTTCAAACAGGATATAAAAAAATGACAGCTGTACTGTTCATGAGGAGGTGTAAAAAAATGGTAATGTTGAAAATCTGGAGTGAAAATATAAAAAATTGGTGAAGTCATGAGCATGCCTAGAAACTGCGCAACACACACCCGTAATGCAATTATTTGGGGGATTTCTTTACACCAGATTTTCAACATACGCATTTTGGGACCTCTGCTCATGAACAGTGGCACTGTGATTTTTTTAATCTGTCCCGAATGTTGATTTTGCACCGCAACTGCACCCATTGTGCACCAGATGTGCAAAACCACATTTTGAGCAGGATATGAGAAATGACAGCTGAACTGTTCATAAGGAGCTGTGCAAAAATGGCAATGTTGAAAATCTGCACCTAAAATATTAAAAATTCACAAAGTTACGAGTGTGTGTGGAAACTGCACAACACATGCTCATAACATAGTTATTTTGTGGAATTTTGTCACCAAATTTTCAACATAGGCATTTTGGGACCTCCGCTCATGAACAGTGTCACTGTGATTTTCTTAATCTGTCCTGAACACTGATTTCTCACAGCAACCACGCCATTGTGCACTGGGTGTGCGAAAACACATTTTTGGGCAAGATCTGAAAAATGACAGCTGTACTGTTCATAAGGAGGTGTGAACAAATGGCAATGTTGAAAATCTGGAGTGAAAATATTAAAAATTCTCACAGTTACAAGTGTGCGTGGAAACTGCGTAACACACGCTCTTAACACAGTATTTTTTGGAATTTTTCCACCCAATTTGCAACATAGGTTTTTTGGGAGCCCACCTCATGAACAGTGACACTGCATTTTGTTAATTAGTCCTGAAAGGTGATTTCATGCAGTGACTGCGAAATCGCCTTTCAGGACTAAATAAGGACACGACAGTGACTGAATTCATGAGGTGGGGTCCCAAGAATCCCATGTTGAAAATGTGGTGCTGAGTCACAAAAATGGCCGAGATATCCACCTAAGTTGAAAAGCAAAACCATTTATGCCATTATACAGCTTACTAGCATTTCTTCAGTTTGCGGTTGGCTTTGAAGAGTGCAGATATGTTCCCGCTCCACCAAAGACTGTTGCGTCGGGCTCCAGAGGTAAGTAAGGGGTGAGGGCGGTGTGTGTGTGGGGGTGGGGTGCACAGAGGGTGGAAGCAGGTTGGGGGAGGTGGACACCGCAGACAACGAGGGACCATTGTTTCTTTCACAGGTTAAAAAAAAAAAAAAAAGCAAGTCGCGGGAAGGTTTTCTTAATTACAGGGACATTTGGCACACTGGGGTGAGCACCCAGCATGCCACTTGGGTGTTTTTTTTTTGGGGGGGGACTGGAGCTGATAGGGATTGAGCACCCTGTCGGCAAAAAAGAAAACTTGACCAGCTGGAGGGTGAGACAAGGAATGAAGGAGTGAAGAGAACAGCAGCAGAGGGAGGAAGTGGGAGGGATTTCTTTTGTAGCTGGATGGTGAGTCGGGGAACGAGGAATCAGGGAGTACAGCACTAGAGGGAGGAAGCAGAAGGCATTTTTTTGCAGCCAGAGGGTGAGCTGGGGAACAAGGGAGCAGGGAGGACAGCAGCAGGGGGAGGAAGTGGGAGGGATTTCATTGGCAGTGACGTGCAGGAGGTCCGGAGCAATTGCGTGACCTCAATATGCTAAATACACACACATTACCACCACTGATTGCAGCGATGGTTTTCTTTGAACTGAAGACCACTGCAGCCGAACTGCTGTCATAGACAGCTCGTGCATCCATTGGTGTGGTATGGTTGCACCTACTAAATGGAGAAATGCATTGGACAGGAAGGTCACACATCTCCAAAAAGTCATACGGTCGCAATATGTTTCTTGCGCATGCGTGCAAGCAAACATAAAAACTTCAGCATAAATAATGGGCATACAATGGGGAGGTGGTATTATGTAGATATAACTGCATACAAACATAGCCTACATTTCTTTGTTTATTAAGTTATAAGTGTCACTACTAGTCTGGTTTTACTATAATTTTGTTATATACCCCCAGTTTAGCACCAGTTAGATTAGTCACGTACTAATAGAAGGTGAAGTTTAATAGGAACTGACAAGATTAAATTAGGATAAGCAATGTGGATAGACTGTTGAATTCTGCTCTTCAATGTTAAAGCATGTGATCTAGTCAAAATGTAGTAATGACACAGACTGTTAGTGCTAGATTGTTGGAGAAAATACTCTTCACTTAATGGATATCCAGAATCGTGACTTGTACAGAGCATTTAAGTAACTATAGCTTGCATGCCATTACATTAAATGCATTCAGTTTGTAATTTTTGTAGTAAGTTTCTTTAGAGTTGTCCCTCCAAGGGGCTTCGGCCCTGGCTAGGGAATTAATTGAAGCCAGTGTATGCATTCATGTTTGTTTTCTATAGAAAATCCAGTAAAAAGTTTTCATACAAAAGAAAAGAATAGAATAAGAGAGGTCTTGCACGGTTGCAGATTAAAAGGGTCAGTAACCTGATTCTGAAAGTGGATAGATAGAATTTTTCTACAATTCTGTTTATGCCACTACCATGAGTGGGCTCCGGAACTCCTTCATCTGCATGGTGCAATCTTCAAGCCTTTCTGGATAAATGCATCTTGGCCTCAGACACCAGCACTCTCATGTCCCTTTCTTCCACCAGATGACAGTGTTTGTCTCCTGTGGTGGGGTCCCCAGTGGAAACAGATGGCGATCACATCCAGTCGCAAACATAGAATTGTGAAGCCTGTATCTCAGCTACATGTTCTCCTTGTGATTATGGGGTGGCCTGCAGGGACTTTTATTGTTGAAGCCTCACCCGCTTTCCTGATTTTCTTTCTTCTCCCCTGCTTCTACCCAGTGCAAAGCCTGAACCCCCCCAAACACCCTCTCCCCAGGATAAAGACCTCCCCCCTATAGATAGTTGTGCATTGTTCCCACTGGCAAAATGTTCAGTAAGGAGCTACACTATCCGGCTGGCCCAAGTGTAGATATTTTAAGGAGATGGAGGCCAATTACTAATTTACTATTATGAGTTCTTCTCTAATGTCTAATCTTTTCCCATTATTTGCTTCTGCTTCTCCACCCTCCACAAACATCCCCTAGGACTGTCAGCCTCATCACTGACCTTCTTATGAACCTACTGGTTATTCCCCACTTTTCCAGGACCAAACATGGTGCTGGGCGACCTGCCATGTCATTCATGCGGTGTCTGGTGGGGTGCCAGATAGGGCTGGGGCATTTTCCTCTGGTTTTCGTCCCAAGGCATTGTCATATAATGATGCGCATGCATGGCTGCGTTGGCATGCATGTATGCTGGCATCTGTTGGCAACCCTTTCCCTTCTGGGGCACTTGCCTACACTTCCACCTGGTCTTCACCCATCTCACAGCGAGATGCAGAGTCCCCCCCACCCCCAAAGGAGGACTACTGATGCTTGATCCTCCCTCCCTCCTCTGGCTGGCCCCCGATGACCTGTGCTTATTCCTGAACCCGGGTCACTGGTGCTGTGAGTAGTAACCTTACTGCTGCACTGACAGGATGGCGGTAATGTTTAATCTTAGCCTTTCTTTGCAGTCTTTTCTTTGATGTAGTGAGTGCAAACCTCCTGTCCTGAAACCACAGCATGCAAGTAACAATTCTTGCTTTCCTGTGGAGAGGCCATGTTTTCGAAGAGTGTACATTTGGGAAAAAAAAAATTTAATCATAAAGAATGCCTTATCTAGACATAGAATAATAAGAATAATTCAGCACCTTTTTCTTTTGGTTTGTTCATGTACACATAAAAAGAGCAGCAATGCTTTACACACACCTCTGTATTAGTATTTTAATGAGCTGCTCCACCTACTTGGTCACTGACCTGGCAGAGCATTTTTTCCTAATCAAAAAAGACTTTTAAACGTGCATTCTTCCATGTCTTCCTGATCGAATTTAAGGCAGTGCAGGTAATATACATTTTTAAATTTTTTCTAGGATGTATTAAATTGGTACCCCTTTTTAGACCCCCAAGGAAACATGCAATTATGCGCTTGCATTGTTTTATGCATAATTTGCCTGCCATCTTATAAGTTCAGTCCCTTTTCACATAAATAATTTAAGATTTCTTGTAAAATAAAGAATGCAAAGTACTTTTGTGCTGTAACACGGTGCTGCCACCTCCCCTTCATTACTAAGTGAAGCTAAAACTGGATAGCATAGGGCATGGTTTGAATTAATCATATGCACATGCATCACTTCTGTTATTTATGAACTAAACTGGATGATCATATCATTTTTGTGTGTTTTTAATGGGGAACAATTTGCATAATTTGGAAAGAATCTGGACCTGAGATTTGGAATTGTTACTCTTATCCTCTAAATGAGTATAAATTCTGCTGGAGATGCATTTTGGTAATGATTTTTAACATAACTGTGTTATTATTTAAGATGAAAAATGTAGAATTTACTGTATGTGCTTTTGAGAATAGGCGGCATCTAGAGAGAGGACCGCCTTACCTGGTTCCTATTCTGAGGGCTGCCTTGTCTTTGCATGAGCAGGTAGCCAATGGACTAGCTGACCTAGGTCCTCCCCTTATAGCAGTTCTTTGTAACACCAGGTCAATGAGGAATAACACTGCAATAATTGAGGCATTTATCACAGACTCCTCAGCTGACTTGATAGGTATCATGGAGATCTGGTTGGGGAATGACTTTAGATTGGTGCTAGAGGCATCTATTCCACCAGGTTATTCCATGGTACCTTGCCCTAGGCAGGCGTATAGAGGAGGCAGGGTGGTTATCTGATTTAGAGCTGCATTGTGAATGATGGCATGCATCACAGGTATGACCAGTTCACTTGAATGCATGGCTGTATAGCGTGGTCCAGGTTCAGGTTGCAGGATCACCCTTGTGTACCAACCTTTGGGGCATGGGAATGATTCTTGCAGGAACTTAAGGGTTTAATGACTGACCTGGTGGTGGACTTGTCCAGACTGCTTCTTCTGGGTGATTTCAATGCCTGGGTGAACAGTGAAATATTTCTGTTTGGAATGCGGTTCCTCCAGTTGATGACATCACTGGACCTAGTACAGGCAGTGGCTGGTGGCACTGACCAGCATGGCCATGCCCTGAACCTGGTCTTCTTCTTGGGTCTTGACAATAGTGATGTCAAGTTTGATCTGGTTGTTTGGTTGGACCATAATGCCATACAGTTCCTTTGCAGGGCCCTCCTGGTTAATGGCCTTCCTGGTGGAGATGGTCAGATACCATCCAGTTCTGCATATGGAGCCTAAGAAGCTCTGGGCAGTTCTGAATGCCTCAGGCATAATGACAGCTTGTGCTGAAGGATCACAGTGTGTTGTGGAGAACTGTAACATGGTTCTTATGGCAGCCTTTGATTCTTTGGCACTGTTCCATGTTCACCCCATGATTTCCCATTGCAGGCCATCATGGTTTGATGATGACCTGATGTGGTTGAAGACAAAGAGACAGAGGCTGGAGCATTCCTAGTGGAGATCAATGTCTGAGGAGGTAGATTAATGCTGAGAACACACTACGGTGAGTATCAGTGGGCAGTCCCTGTGACTGGGTTGAATAGGACCCTGTCCCATTTCTCATGCAGAAAAAGTTAAAGAGCAGCTCTGACTAGCCCCTTAGTGCAAAAAAAATTATGACTGACATGGCCAGGAGTCCAAATGTGCAAACTTTTCCTTTTTTTTTCAGTGCTATTTAAAAGTTATGTCCCTCGTAATTTTATTCCCAGACCCATCGGATCCTACGGCCATGGCCCCACGCTGGCACATGCAGCCTGGTTTTATGATGTCACTAAACTGAAGGCTGTGTGTGCATGCCCCATTGACTTGAATGGGAGCGATTTTTCCAAAGGTTTTATACCCATTCAACAATGGATTTTAACAAATCAAAGAGATCACTCGACCCCATTAGTCGGGTGATTGCTCTGATTTGTTAAAATCCCATTGATGAATGGGTATAGCTAACTTTGAAAAATCACCAATTCAATGAAGTATCACAGTCGCAGCCGTTTGAGCGACCTCACAAAATGAGGCTGCGTATGCGGCGATGAAGCGAGGCTGCTAGGATCCGGCGGGTCTAGGAATAAAATTACGAGGGGCATAACTTTTAAATAGCACTGAAAAAAAAAAGGAAAAGTTTGCACATTTGTACTCCTGGCCAGGTCAGTCATTGTTTTTTTTTCACCAAACAGCTAGTATGATTAGTCAGAAGCTGCACTAGCAAGGATCCGTTCTATCCTCTCCTTTTCTGTCTCTTGTCTATCTGATTGTGCAACCAGATTTTCTTGTGAGACCTAGGAACTGATCACTCTGACAGTCTCATGATTCTCCCCCTCTCACTATCTCCCTGCGTGTATCTCTATGTGAAACTGGGTTGTCTGGTTTGAACATGTATATAGTTATATTGTTAAAATGATTGCAAAAAGCTATTTGGAACTCAGGGGGTTAACCTTGAGATGAATTTTGACCTCTTCAGGCTTGTATGCAAAACTGTCAGCAGCAGGCCAGCTTGGGACACAGTGTTCTGTTTGCAAGCCTGCTGAAGAAAGAAACTGACAAAAACTCTGATGCATTTTGTGAGAAACAGGATGTCTCTTAATGAGCTCAGGATGCAGAAATTAATTGCCAGGCAAAGACTTCTTACAAAAAGAGAACAATCTTTTGTTGAGGAGAGAGAGAGACTGAAATTTAGAATTAGAGATACCCTCAGAGGAAGGACTTTATTTTGTTTGAACTGCTTGTATAAAAGGTATCCTGCACAATTTTATTTTTGATTTTATTGTTATTGAAAATAATAAACGCTACTTGTGAATTTTATAACTTCTCCTGGTTTGCCTTTGCTTCCTGACCTGCACCTCGACAACAGGCCCTCAAAAAAAATCAGAATTCCTGATACTGGTGATTGTTGTTGGAAAAAATGACGGGCTTAGCTCTTCCATATTGTGGACAGACTGTTAAATCCTGTCTCTCTGTCTGCAGTCAAGAAGAGTCTTTTCTGCAGAAAAATGCAAGGAGTTCAATAATTTTTTTTCTGGATAAAGTATCCTTCATTCTGACTGAGATCTTGCAGCGGGTCTGTCATGGACTAGCAGTGTCCAGTTGAAGTTGGGCGATAGCACTCTATATCGGTGGGAGGAGTTCTAGATAGTTCTGGTGGAAGATTTCTTCCAGGTGGTCTTGGGACTGTACCCTACTTACTGTGTACTGGATCCAGGACCCACTAGTCTTCTTGTGCAGTGCTGAGGGGAAGTATGTCGGTATTCATGGAGAATAGAGATTGCTTGGTGTTCCCTGAAAGAGGGTGTCTTTCCCACTGCATTTTAAAAAAAGTAGTGGTGAAGCCCCTCCTGATGAAACCATCCTTGAACCCTGATGTTCTTGTGAACTACAGGCTTCTTTTTAACCTTCCCTTTTTGGGGTAGATTTTCAAAAAGGTGGTAGCAGCTTGCTGGTCCGGTCGTGCAGAGGGTTGAGGCACCATAAAACGCCTTACCTCGCGTCGTGCCAGTAACCTGAGTTTGGGAACAAACTTGAGTTGCTGGGAGCTGGGAGACAGAGTGAATGGCTGACGGGCAGCTCTCCTCTCCTGAGCAGGGGTGATTCATCTTCCTGGCTCTTGGCTGCCACCAGATGGATGTGTGGTGGTAGCACCAGTGCTACAGGGGCCAGATAAATGTCTGGGTGGGTGGAAGAAGGCCATGGTTCTAGAGCGCATGTGCACCTGCATGTACATGTGCTTCTGTGCTTGGCTGTAGTTCCAGGACAGTGGGAGAAAATTAGGAAAATGGAAGATGACCAGGCTACATGAAGAACTGCCTGAGGTGCCACTGCCCACTATGCCACTCTGTTGGATAAGGATGGGGACTTCTGCATGAGAGTCACTTGGGGGGGAAGATTGCTCTCTCCCCCAGCCTGCTGCGGGAAGGGGGGTCCGTGCAGGAAATTCCCCTCACCAGCAGGACAGATGCAGCTGACTGGCTGTTGGCACCCAGGGACAGGGCTGAAGAGCCACCCAGTCAGCAATGGAGGATAAACACCTTTATCCTGGCTCCAGTGTTGTTCGCTGTGTATATGCTGCTGCTGGGGGAGATTATTCAATGTTATGGTCTTGGTTTTCACAGTTATGCTGATAATACCTTGTTGTACCTGTCCTGTGCCCCAGATGGGTTGATACGGTTGCAATACTGAGAGAGTTCCTTAAGGAAATTCAAGACTGGATGGTCGCCAGCTGACTCAGTTAGTCTAAATTCCACAAATAGAGAGGTGCTAACTGGTAGAACCAGGTTAGTTTGAGCCGACTATGAATAGTGTTAGCGTTAGTTTGCCATCTCTAAATGGCATCATACTTGTAGCTGTGGATAGGATGAGAAACCTGGGGGTTATTATGGAGTTTAGGCTGACGGTAGTACATCAGGGGCCCAATACTGAAATATGTGCAAAGTTCTGCGCTGTGCTTGCCTTTGCACCCAACCCTGAGGATGCTATATTCAGTTGGATGGCACACTGCACTATCCAACTAATATATAGGGTTATGTCAGCACAGCACAAAGCCAAGTAGTGCTGCACCAACATGGATCTAGGCTGTATGCAGCCCATAGGGATATATAGGGAAATGCTCCCTCAGACCAGATAGTGCCGGGAATCATGGCTCAATATCTTGCCCACAACATGCAAATGAGCCCACTAGGCATGCAAGGCACTAAGGGGCCATATTTATGCCCATTATGGGCTCATTTGAATGGGACATGGCATCAGGTTTGTGCCCCTCCTGTGGCAGTCTGCCACATCAGGCATGGTGATGACCAGCCCCCCCCCACTACCCCAATCACCCGTCCATGTATGTGGCTGAATTTTCCGGGGGCCTAGTGTCACCCCCTGCCCTCTGATCACCTGTCCCAGTAAATTATGAAGTTACCCAGGTGTCTAGTGACACCTTCTGCCCTCAGAGCACCTATCCCTATCAGTGGTGAGATAGTCCCTGGTGGCTAGTGGTACCACCTACCCTCTGATCACCTGCTACCACATCACGAAGATTGTCCCTGTTGTCCTGTGGAACCCCCCCACCCTCTGATTGCCTGCTGCTGCACCATGAAAGAATACCCTGGTGTCCAGTGGCATCCGCTGCCCCCAAGCACCTGTCCCTGTAGACATCCTGTAAACCCTGGTGTCTAGTGTCCCCACCACACTGCTTGCACTGAGCACACCACCCTGCCACCTGCTGTACCACAAAACCTAATTAGCACAGGCAAACACCCTTTAGTGCCTGGGCTAAGTTTTGAATATCTGCCCCAGGGGTCAGCGGTTGTCTGCAGTGGCTTTTTCCACCTTTGAAACATCACCTGGATTAAACCCTTTTTTTTGCCAACTGACTTGGAGACCCTGGTGCATGCCTTTGTCACTTCTAGACTGGACTACTCTAACACTCTCTACCTAGGGTTCCCTGTGAGGCTGATGCATTGCCTACAGCTGGTGCAGAATGCAACAGCCTGACTGATTGCTGTGACTTCCTGGATTGAGCTCATCACCTCAGTGCTCCATGAACTGTACTGGCTACCAGCTCAGTGACACATCAGTTTCAAGGTATGTTTGTTAACTTACAAGGCCCTGCATGTTCTGGGCCTGGCTTACCTGAAAGATCTCCTGGTTCCATATGCTCTTAACAGGTCTCACTAGTCCGCGCAAAGGAGAATCTCCTCTGTACTCATAGTTTTATTTATTGAATTTTGTTGACCGGGTAGGCCCACTGGGCCCCAGAGGTCCCTTTTTCAAGGGCGACCCGGGGGTAAAAAATAACATACAGGTAAACAGAACAGTAAAAGCAGGTAAGCAGAGCTGTAAAAATAACATACAGGTAAACAGACAGTACAAGTAGGTAAGCAGAGCTGTAAACTTGCGTAAATACCAAATGGTTTAACAGTGATAACACACATAAGGCAAATTCCATACTGTATAACTGTGAAAGACTTAATGGCATTTACAATACGGAAGGTGGAGAGGGAGGAGGGGCCGTGGCATAAGGTCAGTTCCTTATGCATTGGCAAGTGCTCCTGGCGAGCAGGTGTGCTTTGAGCTTAGACCAGAAGCAGGGGCTCGACCCTGCCTCCCGTATCTCCAGTGGGAGTTTGTTCCAGTGGGAAGGTGCAGTAAAAGCAAAGGACCTGGACCCAGCTTTAGTCTTTGTTTTGGGGACCACAAGGAGGTTTTGTCCTGAGGAACGGAGACTCCTCTAGTTCTTAGTTGAAATCTTTGGGGGAATCACGTGCTTGGGGATCACAGCTTCCCTTTTGTGGAATGTACTTCCCCCAGAGGTTGGAGGAGCCTCCTTGCTGGAAATGTTTAAATGAAAACTCAAAACTCATATATTTACATGTTGTCATGGATCTGGTGGCTGAATTTTATTGTTTTATTGATTCATGTTTGATGTTTTTATTCTGTTTTATGTCTTTAAGGATCCCAGAGCCTCTGGGATTGGTCACAATAAAAATAAAACTGCCTCGTTTTACTACATCTCTTAGTATCTGACACATAGTTAAATTGCTTTTGGTACAGTATTCTCAAAAAACATATTTTATCCTATGTAAAATCCTCATAGCCCAGTAGACAACAGGCAGCGTCAGTGGCTCAGCAGGTTGTACACTTGCACACTTGCCTCTGAGGCCAGAAGATCAGAAGGCTGTGGGTTCTATCCCCACACCAGAAACTTGTGTTCAATCCCAATACTGACACTGTAGTGCAGCATGAGGGAGGTGCTGCACTCCTGAGGTGCCATCTTTCGGATGAGATGTTAAACTGAGGCCCAGTCTGCCTGTTCTGGTGGTTGTTCAGGTGGATGTTAAAGATTCCACGGCACTTCTCAAAAAGTGTAGGGGAATTTCTCTGGTGTCCTGGCCAAATTTCTCCCAATCACTAAAAATACCACCAACAGCTTAACCTGGTTCGATGTCAGTTGGTTTCCATCTGTATTCACCCTTCCTGGGATGAGGCTTAAAATAGGCAGAATTGCCTAGTCCTCCTTTCCTGGTCAACAAAAACTAAATAAATAAATACATTTGGTGGATGTGGCTCCCCAAAAGTTGGTGAAATCAGATTAAAGTTCACTTTTGTATAACTTGTCACCTACAAAATTAAAATAATGAACTGCTATACCAGAAAGGTTCCATTAGACATCCGGATAGTGTGACACATTTTACTGGACTACTTCCTTCATTGGATGCTTTAGCAGTCTGAATAGGAGAAGCAGCTACAGTGGCATCCCCCAGGATGAAACGCAATTCTGCAGCATTTTGCAGCACTCTGCAGAATGCTGCAGCAGGCCTACTGAATAAAACAATGTAATTTCAATGGCCATTAGTCCCTACTGTCATTCAGGAAAATGTGAGGCTGCCAGGATGAAGTGAATGCCACAGTTTCCTGCATGACAAAGGGGACTAATTGCCTTTGAAATTAAATTGCTTTATTCAGTAGGTCTGCTGCAGCATACTGCAGAGTGATTTAAAAGTGAGTTTCATCCTGGGGGATGCCACTATACATGTATCGTAAAGGAAGGTCTCAGATGTACTAAATTGCTGTTGCTGCCTCACTGAATCCCAATTTAGGCTCGGAACAGTATTCACAGTATTTTCTTAATGTTACCGCAAGTCTAACTTTCATGCTGTCAGGCTCCGTTAAGAAATAATGGTCTGAACAGAAACTAAGAGTTAGCCAACAGTCATTGCTCCAACAAGTGGATGAATATTATTTGAGTCTGTGCATGAGATGCATCAATACCACAGATCAAGTACTGATGGTTAGTTCTTAAAATAGACCTCTCTCTGTAGGAATCAGATAGAGTAGCTACCAACCCTTAGTTGTCCTGGAGAGTTCACAAGTGGCATCTTACATCCTTTTGAGTGACTATCCATATCAAATAGTATTACGTATAGCTATTTCTTTATTCTTTGTATAGAATGTTTTGTTTGCCCAGACATATTAGAGAACATATTCTGAATGCCATTTCATTCAAAGATTGTAACACTGTGTTGATCAGAAGAGCAATGTTTCTCTCAACAGTGCCAATATAGAATTCTTCTTTAGTTCTTTAGTGCTCTGCACTCTTTGGCAGTGTACACAGCATTTCCATATGCTTAATAATGTATGATGCAGGAAGCAGATATCTTGGGCTAAACAAAATGCATAAATATTGTCTAATTATCTGCAAGTTGTTGCCTAGGCTACTGTAACCAAACACCACCTGCAAGATATGTGACTCAGCTGAGGGGAGAAAAGAGTGTGACTGGGTCTTTAGACCTCTGAGTGAATGGTGCTTGGGTTGGGTTTGTGAGTTCTGGGGTACAGATATAGCACCATGCCTCCACCTATGAGGATCCTTCCAACATTAGACAACTATGGTGCTTCCCTGCAGGAAAGTAGTTGTCTCCCACCCACAGTGACAGGGGACCTGCTACTTTGTGCTTCAGTAACCCGAATAACCATAGATCATAACACAAGGTAATAATAAAACTCTTTGTAATGGTAGCCGAGGAGTAAGTGAATACAAAACAGTTTGTTTTTTTGGGGGGCGGGCAGAATTTCAGGAACAAGGTTCTGGAAGGGAAAGGCAAGGTAAAACAGGTCTTCAAATTAACAAATAGTAGTCTACAACCCATCAACATAAACAGGCCCACTGAGTCTCACAAACTCCTCCCCCCTGGTACACCAGTTACCACAGTCCCTCAGGGAGCTACCACAGTCTCTAGGTGTGCACACAGAGTGAGAAGTTGTAGGCCTGAAAAGATGGAGTTGTGGTGCTGTTTGGTGGTACTAGTGAGTGTTATGATCCACAACAGATTTTCTCAAACATGAGGGTAGCAAGTGATAGCTGTTTTCTGAGACAAAAGCAATTTCTCAAAGAGCTGATTTCTATGGACACTTGTCTAAATTGTGCAGTCCAGTCTCAATCTGTCTAATTGTCCCTAGCTATCTATCCAGGCTGGAGAGTAATACTCTGCACAGCAAGTTGTTTGGGATACATCATCCTCACTGACAATCCCAGGCTGGCTGGTCTAAAGTTGCAGTTGACCTATTGCTGCCCTTCTCTGATTACCAGGTGTGAGCAGTGGTGCTGGGGAGGTGCAAGAAAACAGGGTCGGCTAGATCCTGTAATTCAATCAATTTTTCCAAACACAAAACTTTGTGCAGTCAGGTAACTGGTAAAAACATATGTACCAAACAGCCATATGCCTGTGCCCTATGATGTTTACAAAAGAGTCAGAGGAAAAAAGAAATAGCAGCAAAGGCAGTTTGAGGCATTATAGCGTAGTGGTTAAGAACACTGAGCTGCAAACCTGAAGAACTGGATCTGAATTCCATAGCTACCACTTGTATACTGTGTGATCATGAACTAGTCATGTAACTTCCCTGTACTCCCAGGACACATGTGAAAACAAGCCTCAGTTCTGTGTGTCTTTCCTGGCCCCAAAAATTGTAAATAAACAAATAAAAAATACTATATATATATATATATAGTGGTGTCCCCTAGGATGAAACCCAATTCCGCAGCATTTTGCAGCACCCTGCAGAATGCTGCAGCAGACCTACTGAATAAAGCAATGTAATTTCAATGGCAATTAGTCCCTTTTGTCATTCAAGAAAATGTGACACTGCCAGGATGAAGTGAATGCCACAGTTTCCTGCATGACGAAAGGGACTAATTGCCATTGAAATTACGTTGCTTTATTCAGTAGGTCTGCTGCAGCATACTGCAGAGTGTTTTAAAAGGGGGTTTCATCCTGGGGGACAACACTGTATACTGCATCCCCTGAGGTGTTTCCATGCACAATACACATACATCAAGCAGTTCACTTTCAGAAGATATTCTTTATACTTTCCAGCAGATACAATTAGCATCCATCACAAGTGAATCTACTGACTCTTACACAGCTTTAAAAAAGGGCAAACATGGGGCTAAAGTACCATAACATATAAAGTAATCAGAAAAAGTATCAGCTACCCTGATTCAGGGTGCCACCACCTACCCTGGTACTTCGCACATCCTGAGCTTTGTCAGAGGCATGGTTAGGTGGTCTCTGCTGAGTTTAAATATCAGTGCCATTGCCCATGGGTATGTAAGGGTAAATCCCATCTAAAAAGGGACAACTACATAAATGTAAAAACATTTTTGGATACAGAATGACATGGGGTGTGATCACTAGCCCTAATCAACTATACCACCAAAATGTCTGTCTTCTATCTTTTGCTCTGCATCTCAGAAATCAGGATACTGCTGCACTCTAAACACTATTGCTCTAAAGTTATTTTGTCTATTAAATTGTTTTATTGCAACATCTCTTTTTGAATTAACTTTTAAAAGAATAGTTTTCAAATATTAGTTTTCCTGGCACTAATTATAGCAGCATAAGCCAGCAAAAGATGTGGACTATACATTTATTGTCTAATCAGATATTTGAGGCTATATACTGCTTAATATTTTTGGTTTTGGTATTTCTCGTTTGCACTTTATATTTGCATAAGTACACTTGTTCTAAGCTTCCCAGAACCACTTACAAGGAGCTTCAGTTGTAAACAATGCCCCAAGGTAGCAGCTTTGTGCTCCGACATGGTATCAGATAAAAGGAAAGCATCAGATACATTGACTCCACCCTCTGATGAAGATGTAGGTCAAAGTGCTAGGGTGTCTGAGTGGCTGAGACCTGCCTCACTCTATGTTCACACTGTAATTCTTGGTTGGAATAAAATTATCTGTTTTTGGAACTGTTCTTGGTCTCTCTGAATTTGTGATCAGCCTGGATTTGTATCCTCGAGTGCCTGGCTCTCCTTTGACTTGACTGCTATCTCCTGGAGGGTTCACTTAATATTCTTACTTTTCCACTTAGTTCAAACACCACATGCAAATTGTACAACTTTTATACAATAATGCATGAAGAATTTATGTTAATTGAAAATGAGAATAACAAAAAGTGTTCAAGTCAAAAACAGAACTAGTCAGATGACTGAATTACGATGAGGTCCCAAATTAGAAATACAGTCTTTTCATCCATATCAGAGGCAGGTGGGCTCATGAGAAGTTGAATGATACCTCAGCAGGTATTTTTGCCAAGTTACTGCTTCACATTCTCTGCTTCTTTTTCTTGGCAGGAGTTCCAATCTCTGCCAGCAAAAATGTTGAAATTGCCTGCTTGTTTGACTTAGTTCCATGTCTCCCTCCCTACAGCTGGTATACAGTTACTCCATGGTTACTGTTTTCATGTAAATAGACACCTCCACAATCAAACAGAAAAAGGATATATTAACAATTGACAAACTGCAGACAAATTCCTGGAGACAAGAAACCATTAACATTCATGATAACATTACTTTCATATTATATATTAAGTGGAGACACTCAAGGGGGGCCTTTTGGAAAAAGGAGAGGAAAATGTAGGTTAGCTATGTATAAAATATATAACATTATACAATGGCAAGAAAAAATGCTGGTCTGTGACTGGTCCATCTGGGACTGTACCTGTGATGTTATCCCGGCATAACATCATGGATCTAGTCCCGGCACACTCAGGACCTCATTAAATAGTCAAAAAGATTGCTCCATAGTTGTCACTACCAGCAGTGTCAACAGTTCTGAAACTGCTGGGAATCCATGCTCCTCGCCCCACTTGGAAACATAGAAATCCTTCCCTATCACAGTGTCACACACGCACCCAAAAATTTGTCTTACTTCCCCCACCAAATAGTTGTAGCATATTGCCGTCATTTGCTAATAAATTCAAAAAGTAAAAGTAAGTGAAGCCGTTAGTGCAATCGGCTTCATGCTACCGGTCTGGTGCCAGCTTCATTGTGCCTGCTCATCACTGCGTAACAAGTGACCCAGGCAGCAGCTTAACAGATATTCAGTAATTTAAATGTAAAGCACATTTCACGTTAGAAAAAGAAAAGGAAAAATCTCAAGATAAACGCATCTTCTCATAACGTTGTCTGTGTTGGCCTCAGCATTCAGCTCTCCCTGCCTGCCCTGAACTGAGTAAGCTGAGCATGCACTTCTGTTCTATAGCAAATGTAGGTTCTTACTACACATGGTTTCCTTCATTTTCTTGGTTTGTGCTTTCTTCTCCCGGTACAAAACACAGACCTGCTGTACCAGGAGAACAACACACAGACAACTAATGCCACTACAATGTACGGACTGCGGAGGGGGGAGAGGGGAGGGGGCAGTGCCTTCATGGAACCATAGTGCGACAACTGGGGATTTCCATCTTCACTGTGACCAAAACAAAACAAAATGAAGACACAAAGAAACAGACTCAGAAATGTGTGTGTGGGAGGGGGCTGGTGCAGGGGTTACTAGTACACAAAACAAGGAAGGTTCGGGCAGCACAGCCACAGTGTATTTCGGGGCATGAGAAACAGAATAATGGTAGGAGCTCCACCTAGTGGCCAAAATAAACAGAACGACTTTCCTTGTTAGTATTCCTACACATTGAAAAAAATATTTAAAAAATCACTTTTAATGACTTTTTCTTTTTTTTTTAATGAATGAGCCATTGTATAATAGGAATAATGCACTCCAGGGTGTGTGTTGTGCTGGGATATTGTCACTTCTGGGATGATTAGTTGCACTCGGCCTGCGGCCTCATGCCTAATCCCTCCAGGCATGATGTTATCCCAGCACGACACACACACCCTGTCATGCATTATTCCTTTAATATCACATGCCTGAAGCTAACACCAGGTAAGTACTGCAAATATATCAATATAACATCCAATACATTTTAATATCAAAGACACAGCAATGCATTTACCCAAACCCAGCAGCTAGGGATGAGGGTTGTCATTCAGTTTTTAAAATACCTTACAGATACAGAAATGGTTTAAAGTCCAACTCATTATTAAGGCCATCTGGATTTAGGCTTTCAAGCCTAAAGATCAATGATGACTCCCTTTGCAGCAGAGCCCTAAGATGGATGAAGCTCATGCTGAGTGAAGCACCAGGGTAGGAGGTGGCAGCCTGAACTGGGACAGCTGGTATTTTTTCTGAGCACTTTATGTGCTGCTGCACTTTAGTTCCTTCAGCCCCATGTTTGCACTTTATAAATCTGTGTAAGGGTTAGTAGGTTCACTTGTGATAGATGCTAATTGTATCTGCTGGACACTGTTTATGAAGACTATCTTCCAAAAGTGAACTGTTTGAGGAATGTGAAATTGCACACTGAAGCATGGAAGAAACAAAGGGAGAGGCAGATACTGAGTGGATTAATCTGCAATAATATCAATACTACCAACACACAAAATGGTTCAGATTAGGTACTGCCCCACCATGGAGGTATGTGAATCTATTGTTGTTAATATCTCTCATAGAACACTTATGACAATGGAAGAATCTGTTCTTAACAAGTGTCTTTCTTTTTCACCCACTGCACAACTTGATTAATTTAGGACTACTTTGGATCTTCACAGGTTTGTGAGGTCATTAACTTTAAAGGCTATATATTCACCTGGTGATACTAACTCAGATCAATCCTTGGATGCTGATACTAATCTTCCATTTATCAACCAGCCACTTTGAGTCCTAAATCTCTCTACTGTCTACCACACAGTGCACCCATGAACATTTATTTAAAGAAATGTGAACTGAACATATAGATTTTGCAAAATACCTCTACTAATACCTATTTTGAGAACTGTTCCAGCATAGAAAAACAAGCACTGAAACAACTAGCCTAGGATACTGATTTTACAATTAAGCCTGCTGACAAGGGTATGGCGATTGTGATAATGAATATGGATCAATATGAAAAGGAGATTTTGTGCCAGCTTCAGGATTTGCAGTACTACACCAGACTACCTTGTAATAGGACAGCCATTTATAAAAAAACAGATAGGCTCTTTTTTTAAATCAATCAATCAATCAATCAATCAATCAATCAAATCTTTATTTATTCAGGCGAACATCATTGAGCATAGCTCATTTGCAAGATGGACCTGATAAGGTCAAGGTTCAATAATTGGTACATGTATAGGAAGATTTAAAACATGTATATACTTATATACAGTAATCAAGGTTCAATAATTGGTATATGTACATGAATAATTAAAACACTTATATACAGAAATCAAGAACAGAAATTGTTTAAACATAACAGGATATGGTAGGAACATATGAGATGCACTCTAGGTAAACCAGTATATACATATCAACATTGGCAGTAAACATGGCATACATTCAACATGATATACCCAAGATTCCAAAGATCCAAGGGCAGTCAATGCGGACAAAGAGAAATAGTGATTGGATGACTGAAAGAGGTGGTCATAGACTGAGACAAGTGACATGGTAGGAAGGGGGTACGCATGACTAGAGCAGGGGCTGGTGCTAGAACTGGGAGGTGAAAGGCAGTGATAAGGGCTAAGGTAGGAGCCTGGAGTTAATAGGAGAAGATTATAGCCAGGGGGTGAGGTATCTGTGGAGATGAATTCTAGGGAAGTGAATTGCCATGATATGATGGCAGCCTGAGAGGGGGGAAGGAAAGAACTGCGAATAAACTAGAACTTGTGGAAGCAATTGCATTTTTCAGGGATGAGACTTAGGTATAGATGCTTGAAGGATGCTAAGGATACCCGGTTGATCAGCTTCAAGGTCTTTTGAATCGTGTTCCATGATATAGCTAGATTATAGCTGATAGCAGATCTCCCATGCCGGGTGTTGACTTTAGGCACTTCGAGCATAATGAAATTGTAGCTTCTTAGGGCGTAGGTGCCAGCTGTGGCCTGTGTGAAGCAGTCTAATATATAGTTTGGAAGCATCTTAGTCAAAATTCTGTATGTCCACACTGCAGCATTTCTGTTTCTTCTGAGATGTAGAGATGTCCAACCGACTGCTGCATAGAGAGAGCAATGGTGAGTGTTAAATGGTAGATATGTTATGAACCTCAGAGCTCTGTGGTATAGTGTATCCAATTTGCATAGGTAGGAGATAGGGCAGTGACTATAGAGAAGTCTGCATAGTCAATTACTGAGAGAAATGTGGCCTGGACCAACCTCATTTTGGAATCTCTGTTTAGAAAGTGCCTTATTCTAAAAATAGACCAAGTCTCTGGTGAAGCTTTTTTAAAGTTCTTTAATATGAACTGTGTAGTCAGTTTGCTATCTATCCACACCCAAAATACTTGAATTTTTCTACATAATCAAGGCTTTCACCAAGGATAGTGGATAGCTGGGGGAGGTTGTTTAGTAATGAGGGATTTGTATGGCTTTGGGTGGAGAAAAACATTGCTTTTGTTTTCTTTGCATTTAAAAGAAGCTTTTTTTCCAGTAATTTATGTTGTAGTATAGAGAATTCTGTTTGTAGAACTTCACAAGCTGTAGCAGGCGATGGGTTGCTGACATATAAAACAGTGTCATCTGCGAACAAGTGTACAGTGGCTTTGGTAAGATTCGAATCAATATTGTTAATATAAATGGCAAAAAGGATAGGGCCCAGGATAGATCCTTGTGGAACTCCTCTTAGAAGTGGTTTTAGTGGAGATAGGTCTCCTTCAGCTTTCACTTGCTGTGTTCTTCCTGTTAGGTAACACCTGAACCATGTAAGGAGGATGGATCCAAGCCTATGGAGTGCAAGGAAGAGAGTAGCAGCTCATGGTCCACTGTATCAAATGCCTTGCTTAGATCAAGGAATACAGCACAAACGCTATTCTTTTATCCAGTTCGGTTTGCCAATCGTTTGTAACTTTAGCCAGTGCAGAAATAGTACCATGCTTAGATCAAAGCCGGATTGTGCTGGATTTAAAAGATTAGATTCTTCAAGGTAATCTCTTAATTGGATGCTTACCAGTTTTCTAGCAGCTTAGATGGTACTGGAAGGATAGAGATTGGCCTATAGTTGTTAAGGTCCATGGGGTCCCCTGATTTCAGTAGAGGGAAAACTTGGGCTGTTTTCCAAGTTGCAGGAATAGAACCAGATTTTAAGGACAAGTTAAAAAGGTGTGTTAAAGGAACTGCAAGTGCATGCATTGCAATCTTTAGAAAGTAGGGGTCAAGGGAGTCAGCACCTGCACTTTTTTTTATATCCATCTGCGAGATTAGATCCTCCACTTGTTTCAACAGAATCGGTTTGAAGGAGAAGGAGGATTCAGCTAACTGAGATCCTGTATACTGGGAGTTTAACTGAGCACTGAACTGAGCTTAAATGATGGCTATCTAAAGGGCTACACACTGTATAAGGCATTAACAGTTACATACCCTGCAATACTACAATTTACATTTTACCCAAAATTCATAAGCAGTTACAATATCCACCAGGTCATCCAATTATATCGGGGAGGGGGTGGCTAACAGAACCCATCCTGAGAGTTTTAAATGAACAGTTACAACTTACAAAATTTTTTTTAGTCTCTACCTTCGTACATTAGAGACTGTATGGAGATGATTCACCTGGTGGAAAATATGGATATGTAAGATGACTGTTGTTTTGCAACATTAGGTGTGAATTCTCTTTATACTGTTATCCCTTACAGTAAAGGCTTGAATGCTTTGTGCTATTTTCTAGATAAAAAGGATGAAGCAGCTTGTGTTGAACTTCCCAATAGATATTTTGTGAAAATGGCAAATTTGGTTTTAGATTCCTGCATGTTTGTTTTCAAGTCCAAATATTACAAACAGGAGCGAGCTACTGTGATGGGGGCCACAGTGGCCCCCTAGTTATGCAAATCTATACATGGGTAAATGGGAAGCTGATATCCTATATGACAAGGCCACAAATCCTTACTTTTAGCAGTTTGGATTTGTGGCATTGTTATATAGACTATATCTTGATTATCTCGTGTGGTACGAAGGAAGAATTTTATCAATTTGTTTTGTGGTTAGAAAATACGAATCCTTGTTTGAAGTTCAAGCTGACCATTGGTAGGGACAGCATTATATTTTTGGACTTGAACATTAAGAAATTGTGAAATGAGCGGGTTGGTACAACCTGTTTCATAAACCCACGGACAGGAACAGTATACTCAGATTTGCTAGTTGGCATCCTCTTCATATTGCAGTGAATATTCCTAAAGGTCAACCTATTTGCACTTTGAGGAACTTCACAGATAGGGATAATTTTGAGTGAGAAAAACAACATCAGATTGATCATTTTTAAGGGGTGGGGCAATAGCAGTAACTCTACAGTGAATACAGTACAGCATGTAGAAAATATTCCCAGGGAGTCAACATTAGTTCCAAGATCCAGAGATCAGACAACAGGAACTTGCCTTTGACCATTTATCACCACATATAACATGAGGTCCAGAGGAGTGAAACAAATTATCTTTGATAATTGGGGGATCCTTAGTTTAGAGCCAAGGCTGAGGTGGTCAAAGCAGAACCAAAGGTACTGTTCAGATGTCCACCAACAATAAATGCTAGGGTTGTCTTCACTTTACTTGTGAATCAAAAGACTGTGTTGACTGAATGGCTACCCCCTCCATCTTATGGCACATATTTATTTATTTAGTTTTTGTTGACCAGGAAAGGAGGACTAGACAATTCTGCCTGTTTTCAGCCTTGTCCTGGGGGAGGTGGATACAGATGGATGCCAACTGATATTGAACCAGGTTAAGCTGTTGGTGGTATTTTTTAGTGAATGGAGAAAATTTGGCCAGGACACCAGGGAAATCCCCTACTCTTGTCAGGGGGCACTGTTGGCCCACTGTCCAAGATGGCGGACTCTGGTATGGAGGAGAAGGAGGAGGTGCAGCAGACTGGGGACAGGTCCTTGATCCCAGTCAGGGTTCTGCAAGAGAATGAATAAATGGATCATAACACTGTGAAAAACTCTGCAGAAATTGAAACAGCAACTGGCATAATGGAAGCTATGGAAACAGAGGAACAACAAGAAAAAGGACAAAAGGACAGTGCTTTCGAAAGGCAGCCAAAATCATCGGACAAAGGTGAACATATGAAGGAAAAAGTGCACACCACAAAAAAATTGGGTAAAATGCACAGAAAACTCCAGCAAACTGCTGGATGAACAGGTAGTTCAAACCTAAACTTGGCACCAAAAGTTGCATGTCAGTTTGACAATCAGCTGAGAGCAAGTGACACAGCTGACACTTCTCTTTCAGCTAGACAGTAGATGCAGAAAACATTTGCAGTCTCAGAAAAAGACTCACCAATAAATTTCACTGAATGGACCCTTAACGCTTCTATTCTAACAAGCATTTGTCAATGCCGAATGTTGCTTGCTTCTATGTGCTGTTTAGGTATTTGGAAGTCATTGGAGTGTAAATATTGAAAATTTGCGAACTTACGAGCGTGCGTAGGAACCAACGCACGCTCGTAAAACAGTCATTTTTAGGATTTTTTTCACCAAATTTTCAACATAGCCATTTTAAGACCTCTGGTTATGAACAGTGTCACTGTGATTTTGTTAATGTGTCCCATACATTGAGTTTGCACACCGAATGCGCCACTGTGCGCTACATGGGCGGAAACACGTTTTGGGCAGGATGTGAAAAATGACAGCTGTACTGCTCATAAGGAGGTGTGGTAAAATGGCAATGTTGAAAATCTGGAGTGGAAATATTGAAAATTGCAAACCTACGAAAGTGCGTGGAACTGTGTAACATTAATTGTAAAACAGTCATTTTAGGAATTCTTTCACCAAATTTTCAACATTGTCATTTTAAGATCTCTGCTCATGAACAGTGACACTGTGATTTTCTTAATATGTCCCATACAGTGAGTTCGCTGCGACTGCGCCATTGTGCGCTACATGGTGAGCTACATTTTGGGTGAGATGTGAAAAATGACAGCTATACTACTCATAAGAAGGTGTGGAAAATGGCAATGTTGAAAATCTGGAGTGAAAATATTGAAATTTGTGAACTTACGAGCTCATGAGGAACTGCGCAACGCACGCTCGTAAAACAGTCATGTTTAGGAATTTTTTCACCAAATTTTCAACATAGCCATTTTAAGACCTCTGCTCATGAACAGTGTCACTGTGATTTTCTTAATTTGTCCCGTACATTGATTTCGCACACCGACTGCGCCATTCTGCGCTACATGAGCAGAAACACATTTTGGGTGAGATGTGAAAAATGACAGCTATACTACTCATAAGAAGGTGTGGTAAAATGGCAATGTTGAAAATCTGGAGTGAAAATATTGAAATTTCGTGAACTTGCGAGCCTGCGTAGGAACTGCGCAATGCACGCTCGTAAAACAGTCATTTTTTGGAATTTTGGCACCAAATTTTCAACATGGGGGTTTTGGGACCCCTTCTCATGAATGATTTCACTGTCATGGTGGTATTCAGGCCAAGGCTGATTTCACAGTCACTGCGCGAAATCACCCTTCGGGCCCGAATAACGCCATGACAGTGACAGCATTCATGAGAAGGGGTCCCAAAAACCCCATGTTGAAAATTTGGTGCAAAAATTCCCAAAATGGCTGAGATATGCAATAGAGTTGAAACACCCCTATCTAGCCCATTATACAGCTTACCGGCATTTCCTCAGTTCGCGGTCGGCTTTGAAGAGTGCAGACGTGTTCCTGGTCCACCGAAGATCGTCGCACCAGAGTCTGGAGGTAAGTATGGGGTGAGGGGGTGTGGGGAGGCTGGGTGAGCAGTGGGTGGAGTGCGGGTTGTGGGAGGGTCGGGAGGCGCGCAGCGAGACCGTTTTGTCTTACAGGTAAAAAAAAAAGCGTTGTGGGACCATTTGCCATGCTGGGGTGGGCTCCCAGCATGGCACAAGGACATGGGGACGTTCAGCCGACGGGGATTGGGCACCCCCATCGGCAAAGGACTGATTGCCATGCTGGTGGGCTCCCAGCATGGCTGCTACTGAAGGCGAAGCAGTTCAGCCGGCGGGGATTGGGCACCCGTTGGCTGCTACAGTGCGTCTTGAGGCGCCTGCGCCTGCGGGTGGGAGGGAGCTGCGCGTGAGCAGCTTCCTATCGCTGCTCACTCAAGCGTAGCTCCCCCTTTCAACTGTATGCCACTGCATTTTGGAGCGTGTCATAGACAGCTCCAAAATGCATTGGCTTACAGGGGCCGCGCCTGCCAGGACACTGCCTGAATTGGAGGAGGAGGTGACACACCTCCGAAATCTCAGATGATGGCACTATGTTTCTTGCACACGCATGCAAGCAACATAAAAATGGAAGAAATTAAAAAAGAAGTCACCCAATTATTAACTACTAGAAGCTCAGTAACTTGTTTATATGATGACATGTGGCCTTGGTGGTTGGACACAACAAAAGATTTAAAAGACCTCTTTGTACAATATGGCAAAACTAAGGCCAACTCAGATTACATAAACTACCTAAGTCACAGAAATAAATTATATAAGTACATGTCTTTGTCCCCAAAAGACAGGCAACACTTTATAACACAGATAGAGGAATTGAAATCTCAGATGTTTCAATTTCAATATAACAGAGCAGCAACTTTACAAGTGGGAACAAAATATGGGACAGAAAAGCAACCATCTGTTGACCCTTTCACGGCCTGCAAACAAACCCTAGACTCCACTTTAATGGATAGTCTCTATGATAGTATAGGAAATGAAAAACACACACACACACACACATAGAATTATTGCATATTGTTAAAGATAACTTATAAAAATCTTTTGGGCAAAAATATAGTCCACAATACTGTTTGTTAGAATTTATGACAGCTCCTTTCCCTTGTCTAACCAAGGTATAAAAGGAAACTTTAGAAGCCCCCATCACAGCAGAAGAAATAGCAGATGCCATTTCTTCCCTAAAATAGGTTCATCACCAGGGACAGACAGAATATCTAATGAATTTTTATAAAACATTCACTCAAGATATTAACACATATTTGGAACTAGTATATAACTATATTTTAACTTCTCCAGATACAGTATGTGTACAGAATTTGGAACTGCTGTTATGATTATTCTATACAAAAAGGGAGAAAGAAAAAAGCTTCAATAATTGGAGACCAATCAGCTTGCTCAACGCTGATTATAAAATATTCTCCAAACTACTCTGCCTAAGATTACAGAAAGTAGCAGATAGTTTAATTCATCCAGCACAAACATGTTCAAGTCCCAGAAGGAACACAACACAAAATTTAACACTGCTTAGAGACCTGTTTGAGCTTGGCAGACTAAATAGGATACAAGGGTGTATTCTATCCATAGATCAGGCAAAAGCATTTGATAAGATTTCACATAGCTTCTTGTTCCAACTACTAGAAACATGTCGGATTCCCCAAAAAATGTTGTTATGGAAAAAAATGCCTCTACAAAGAAACCTCTATTATCCCTTCAGTGAATGGACTTTTAGGAGAATCAGTAGTTCTGAGGGTGGGTGTAAGGCAGGGATGCCCAGTAAGCCCCCTGCTGTACACTTTTGCACTAGATCTCCTGATTCAGACAAAAATAGATCATTCAAAGATAGAAGGAATTACTCCAGGAGTAGGATTAGTCCCACAAAAAATCTCTGCTAATGCAGATGATGTGTGCTAATTTATAAAAATCAATCCTCAGGAGAAGAAGCCATGAAACAGATAAAATCTTCTCAAATATTTCAGGTGCCACAATTAATTATACTAAAAGCACTGGCTTAAGTATATGGCTTTCTAACCAAACTCCCTAAGAAATAGCACAAATTAACATTTCACCTACCCTGATAAAAATATTAGGACTCTTTTTCGGCTACGGTAATCTTACACAAATTAATTAGAAAATTCAAATTATACTTTGTGAAAAGAAAGTACAGATCTGGAAAACTTGTAAATTTTCAAAAAAGAAGAGAATTTTAACAGTAAAGAAATTTTTATTACCGATGTTTACTTATCTAAGCTTCATTTTCCACCCCCTGTTAATCTAGAGACATGCTTATATAGTACATTTTTTTCAGATGATATGGGGGAGTAGACTAAACCCCATAAAAAGAAAATATACATATCTACCTTATAAACCTGGAGGGCTCAACATGATTGACCATTAGCATTTTTCTATTCATTTTTTATAAATTCCACAATAAGAATAGGATGGAGTGCAACAACACACCCCTGGCAGGAATGGACCAAACTACTGTTAAATGTGCATCTATCTAAATGGGATACAGAACCCCCAAAATTGATGGCAGTCTATAGAATCCCAGAATATGCAGAGTCCTCCCTTCGTAAAGTAAAGCAATGGAAACTAAGTACAACATCAATTACTGCTCAAACTAGAAAACAGCTGTATTCCCATGTGATGAAAAGCACCCATGCAAGTTCAATAGTGTTCCCCCTACGTCTTCCTTCCAAAATGAAAGCTGCATTAAACAATGCTTAATAATCATAGAATACCACAAAAAACTTGGGATGTGGTATGGCTCTGCTGCCATGCTAGACTAGGGGTTAAATGAAACTTAAAAACGCAAATCACTTGAAGAAAGATTTTGTCCTAGAGTAGAATGTAACAATATAGAAGAAACACAAGAACGTTTTTTTTTTTTTTTGTGGTGTAATTTTAGTTCATAATTTTGGAACTTTCTAGCAACAAGATGGATCTGGATCTTTTTGAATACATTAACATATGAAATCCTGATCTTAGGTGACTACACTGGGACACTTAAACAATATCATCCAAGTACCTTAAATGTTATTTTTGCATGTTTAAAGTTTTTCTTATGGCAAGCCAGGTGTCAATTTCTTTTACAGCATTCACAGTCTCCCAATGTGACAATTGCATTATTAGTTGAAAATACACTAAAGCAAGTTAAACTGCAAGATTACCAGAGATTTCTTAAAGAGAAAGCAGACAGTCTGTGCTGAAAAATTACTTGGGTTTAAGGTAAACCTCTCAGGCATGAAATCATGCTTTCTTTAAAGGATGGTGTGATACTAACTGTAAAATTACTTAGATACAATGCACAGTTTGGTTGATATTTAATATTATGCTTTTTTTCCCGTTATGTATAAAGAAAACATTTTCATGTATTTTTTTCTTTTGTGAGGTTTTGTTTTCTGTATGAATATTTTGAATGATGTAATAGTTTAATTTTCTCAATAAAAATTCCACTACTCTTTTTGAGAAGTGCCATGGGATCTTTAATATCCACCTGAACAGGCAGATGGGACCTCAGTTTAACGTCTCTTCCGGAAAACGACACCTCACGAGTGCAGCACTCCCCTCATGCTGCACTACAGTGCCAGTATTGGGATTTAACCCAAATGCTTGGTGTGGGGATAGAACCCACAGCCTTCTGATCATCCAGCCTCAGAGGCAAGTGTGCAACCTGCTGAGTCTCTGACACTGCTATATATACACATGCATATAGGTGTGGACGATGCATGTATTGTGGATACATTAAACAAGGCAAACATTTTAGCAGCCCCAATAATGGTGTTGAAGTGTATGCCAATGACTTTATAAATTGTAATACCTTTGGCGTTGTTTACATTTTGTTTTGCTCATGTGGTGCTTTCTATATTGGATGTACAATACTCCAATCTAAAACAAGGATTGCTGAACACATTCATGCAGTTCAAAATGGTGATGTTTCCTATGCTATAATTAAACATTTGCAAAGGTCTACCCAAGGTACCTATGATGTGACTTTCATGGTTATTGAAAAAGTGAGTCTGAGCCCTCATGGTGGCAATTGGGAGAGGATAATAGGACAGAACAGAATCCTATTGGATTTCTACACTAGAGGCCTGAAAGGGGATGGGTCTAAATGAATGTAATAGATTTATCCGCTTTCTTGTAAACAGTAAGCTTAGTCAGGTTCCCCCTCCTTTCTTTTTAGATTAGAACATAGAAACATAGAAGTTGACAGCAGAAGGAGACCGCTAGGTCCATCTAGTCTGCCCATTTGTTTTAGATCTATTTTGACACTCTAGTTGCCCTTTGTAGTCAGGACTCCCTTGTGTCAATCCCATACATTCTTGAATCTCCCCACAGTGTTGACCCCCACAACCTCTTGGGGCAGGCTGTTCCAAGCATCCACCACTCTTTCTGTGAAGAAAAACTCCCTGGTGTTGATAGAGAACCCCCCCTCCTTGCAGCCTGAGGTCATGTCCCCTCGTCCTGGAGCCCTTCTTGAAGTGAAAAAGTTCCTGTGCATGTACCTTGTTAATGTCTTTTATGTACTTGAATGTTTCAATCATGTCCCCTCTCTCTCTCTCTTCTCTGCTCCAGGGAGTACATATTCAGTTCCCTAAGTCTTTCCTCGTAGGACATGTTCTGCAGACCCTGAATAATTTTTGTTGCCTTTCTCTGTACTGTTTCCACCCAGTCAATGTCCTTACTGAGGTGAGGCCTCCAGAACTGGACTCCATATTCCAGGTGAGGCCTGACCAGAAATCTATACAGTGGTAGTACTGCCTCTCTCTTCCTGTTCGTGATTCCCCTCCCAGTGCAGCCCAACATTCTGTTGGCCTTCAATGTTGCCTTCTCACACTGCTTACTAACCTTCAAGTCATCTGAGATTATGATTTCCAGATCTCGTTCCTTGTTTGAGGCCACCAGTCTTTCACCTCCTAGGTAATACTCCTTTCTTGAATTTTTCTTTCCAATGTGCATGACCTTGCACTTTTTGGCATTAAATCTCAGCTGCCACACTCCAGAACATTCTTCTAATTTCTTGAGGTCAGCTTCCATCTTGCTCACTCCTTCTGGGGTGTCCACCCTGTTACATATCTTGGTGTCATCTGCGAACAGACACACCTTCCCTTCTAGACCATCAGTGATGTCTGCTATAAAAACATTGAAGAGCACAGGTCCCAGCACTGAGCCCTGGGGCACCCCTCTGGTCACGCTACCTTCCGTCGATTGCGCTCCATTAACCTGTACCCTCTGTGTTCTGCCTTGTAACCAGTTTTTTACCCATCTGACTACTTCTGGACCCACCCCTGTGTGGTCAAGCTTCTTTACCAGCCTGCTGTGTGGAACTGAGTCAAAGGCCTTACTAAAGTCTAGGTAGACCACATCTACTGCCCCACCATCATCCACTATTTTTGTAGCATAGTCAAAAAACTTGAACAGATTTGTCTGGCATGACCTACCTGCTGTGAAAGCATGCTGTTTAAGGTCTTGTCAGCCACTAGTTTGGAGGAATTCAATGATCCTCTGCTTGAGTAGTGTCTCCATTAGTTTCTCTATTATAGATGTGAGGCTCACTGGTCTGTAATTACTAGCCTCTTCACAACTGCCTGCTTTGTGAAGTGGAACCACTATTGCCTTTTTCCAGTCTTTGGGAACCACACCACTTTTCAAAGATTTTGTGAATAGAAGTGCCAGAGGGGCTGCTAATTCTGTCCCAGTTCCTTAAAGATTCTGGGGTCCATCTTGTCTGGTCCCATGGTTTTGTCTGCTTTTAGTTTATTTAGCACCTCCCGTACTTCAGCTTCTGTAAAGGGACTCATGTCTACCCCTGGTGCTGGGCTGTTGTGTTTTTTCAGGGCTGGGCCATCCCTGGGTCCTCTTTGGTAAACACTGAGCAGAAGTATTTGTTGAGGATTTTGACTTTCTCTGGGTCATGTCTGGTGCATTTCCCTTCTTCAGTAGCAATCTTTACTATCCCCCCTTTTGTCTTCCTACATTCCTTAATGTACATAAAAAATGATTTGTCTCCTCTCTTTTCCCCTTCTGCTATCTTTCCTTTGTCTGGGCTTTTGCCTTACTAATTTGTTTGTTTGACTCTCAAATGTTTTCCTTGTACGACTCCCAGTCTTTCACAGTTTTCGTTTCCTGGTATATGCTATATGCCTTCTTTTTTTCTTTGACTGTGGTAGCCACTTCCTTGGAAAACCATAGAGGATTTATTTTTCTTTTTGCTTTGCTGACCCATCTAGCACATTGATCTGTGGCAGTCTTTATTGCTCTCTTGAGTTTCCCCCACATGACCTCCACCTCCTTAATCTCTATTTCAATTAACTGGTTACTTATATTGTTCCTCATTTTTTGGAAGTCAGCCTTTCTGAAATCTAACACCTTTATCGTTGAATGGCTGGTGTCCTGTTTTATGTTTATCTTAAATCTTACCATGCGATAGTCACTGTTGCCCATATGGCATCCCACTTCAATGTCCTTGATCCTTTCCGAGTTTTTGAGGACAAGATCTAGACTGGCATCTCCCCTTGTTGGGGTTTTAACAAGTTGACACAGTCCCGCACCTTGTAGTGACAATGAGAAGTCCCTACTTCTTGTTGCTGCTGCCGTTAGTGTGCTCCAGTTAATATCTGGTCGGTTGAAGTCCCACACCAGTATTACTTCATCTTAATCAGACATTTTGTGGATTTCCTTTATTAGGTCTTTGCCTCCTTAATCTCCTTGATTTGGGGGCCTGTACATGACACCGATTCTGAAAGGTTTTCCCTTGCCCATGTCTACTGTTAGCCACAGTGACTCGAAGTCACCCGGTTGCCCTTTTACTTCTGTGGCTTTTATTTCTTCCTGAATGTAAATGGCTACACCACCCCCTCTTTTTTTGCCCTGCCTATCATTCCTGAACAGATTGTAACCAGGAATGGCCATATCCCATCCATAGTTTTCCATGAACCGTGTTTCTGTTACAGCCACCCGGTCCAACCTTTCTGTTTAAAAGATGGTTGTGAGTTTGGAAAGTTTGTTGGTTAGGCTTCTAGTGTTTGCAACCACTGCCTTCTAGAAATGTACATCCTCTTTGGCGAGAGGTTGTACTCTCTTCCTGGACTGCTCCAGTTGGCTCTTTCCTGCCAAGAGATTATGGAGGTTGCTGGTTTGGGCGAATGTTGGCTCTGATTTGTTTTCTGATGATGTATGCATGCATTTGGCATTTTGGGGAGTGATGATCAGCCTACCGATGGCAGGGGTGTGAGCTGCATCACACTCCCCTTTATTTAGTTTAAACTACCTGTATAGACATCAAATTTTTGTTCGAGTGCTCGCACACCTTGTCTGTTTAGGTGCAATCCATTGTATTTAAAAAAAGCTCTTTCCCAAATGTTGTGCCAGTTTCCTATGTAGTGGTATCCCTTGTCTTGGCACCAATCATGCAGCCATGAGTTGAATTTGCCTACTTCAATCTCTCTGACTCGCTTGGTGCTTTTTTCCTTTTACCCCACAGTGGCAGCACTTCTGAGAAGGCTAATTTGGATGGAAGGGAAGAAAGTTTGTCGGCCAGGACCTTGAAGTGTTTCTTGGCCTGCTGAACTGTGCGATTTGACAAGTCATTGGTACCAAGGTGCATTGTTATATATGTAACATCCCCTGACTCCTGCAAAATTGTCTTTATGCGGTTTGTGTTTATTTTATTTATTTGTACAAATTAGAATTACAATACTTTCAGTCAAGGACTTGTTTCAAAAGGCTCCTCATCAGACAAAGTACAGATTACATACAAGCAGAACACCATATTGTTACATAGCTTCATATGGTTACATTGGTACATGAGCAGGCAATGCGTAGAAAGGGTATGGCAGATTGCCATATAGCATGACTGAGGTACAGTCCAGAAGGGAAGCAATAGAGGGCAGATAGGTAGGGTACTTGGTAAAATAGTGGGATTTTTGCTGGGGTGGGGATATAGAGCGGTAGTGCTGAAATGAAGTAGTGTTCCTACTTGCAGAGGCTCCTGGTAGACACTTTGCCACAATGTCACTTTTAACATTTTGTGTTAGGTGGTGTTCCACTCCTTGGATCATGGAATCCCCGATTATGAGAATTTTGCTTTTGTTTATATTTGTGTCATTTTTATTTTGAGTTTTGGTATTTTTGTTGTTATTACATTTGGTTTTGGTATTGTTGTTGGTTATATTTTGAGTATTAGTATTTTTGTTTTTATCGTAGTTTGTATTGGTTTTAATTGGTTTGTTAGCCTTTTTTGGTGGTTGGATTTCTCTGCCTTGTATTACTTTGTCTGTGGTTGGTAGCAGTGGAGTGAACCTGTTTTTTGTTTGGATGGCCAGGAAATGCTCCTGGTTTTTGGCTTCCTTCCTGGGCCTCCTATGATGCCTCTTTTTTCTTACCACCTGCCAGTCTCTGTGCCCTGCCTCAAGTCCTGTCCCCTGGCTGACATGCTGGTACTGGTGGTAGGTGGGTTGAGGAGGTGTGCTGAAAAGTTCCCTGTATTGGAGGTCGTATAATATAGTCCAAGCATCCTGTAGTTGGGCTGCAAGATCTGCTATGGTGCAGCACATACGGCAGGGTCCTGGTTGCCGTTTATAGATCCTATTGTATAGTGCACCGCAGTTTTTGCAACTGACAAGGTCCATTTTTTTTTGTTTTGTTTTAGTTGAGAGATAGTGCTGATTCCTGTTTCTTGGCAGGAAGTGTGGATAAAAAATACAGAACAGTGAGGTTTTAATTTTTTTTGGGGGGGGTTGTTTTTTTGTTTGTTACTTCTTCCTACTGAAAAAACAGTCAGTTTGTTAAGGTCTGCCACTTAGTAGCACAACTAGAGACTGGAGGAGAGGAGGTCACTTTCCCAGTCAGTGAAGATCAGTGAAGCTCAGCAGACAGTAAGGCTAGGGGCTGGACCACACTTGGCGTATGCCTCCTAGGGGTGCCCTTTGTGTCTGAGCTGTTGCTTCCAGTCGAGAGCTTTCTATCAGTTGGCCACTATTTCAGTAATGGTACAGCAGTACAAATGCTGATTTACATATAGCCGCTAGGAATTCTGGGTAAGTGTTCCAACTGCTTCTTGTGTTGAAAGAGCAGCTGCTGGCTGGGTCTGAGCAGAGTGATCGAGGAGAGAAGTCACCTCAGCGGAGATAGGAGCCTGGACTGTGCACTCCAAGGGGGATTCAGCCAGGTAGAACTGCTGTCAAGGAATTCCTGCTTCTGCACCTGTCAGAGTCTGTCTTCCCTCTGTGATTGGTCTCTCTTGCAGGTGGTGAAGATCAGTGAAGCTCAGCAGACAGTAAGGCTAGGGGCTGAACTGCACTTGGCGTATGCCTCCTAGGGGTGCCCTTTGTGTCTGAGCTGTTGCTTCTGGTTGTTTCTGGTTGAGAGCTTTCTATTAGCTGGCTACTATTTCAGTGGTGGATACAGCAGACAGTAAGGTTAGGGGCTGGACCGCTGTTGGAGTATGCCTCCTAGGGGTGCCCTTTGTGTCTGAGCTGTTGCTTCCAGCTGAGAGCTTTCTATTAGTTGACCACTATTTCAGTAATGGTTAATTGGTGGAGTATACAATATGCATTTTGAAAATATTTTTTGCATGTGTTTCATAAATCTGATTTTTTTCCAATGCTGACTCCTATGTGCTAATTTCTAGATGTCTGGATATATGTATATGTATGGGGATTTTTGCGATTCTCTGCTTATTTTATAATATTTCATGCGTTGGAGTGATATATCATACTTTTTTGCATTAAGTTGTTTCCAAGACCCTCTAATTTTGCCACATGATATATAACCTGTGACTAATAGGTATTTTGGAGTATAAAATTAGCAGAAGACTTGTGCTTGATTTGTGATACTCAATACAATGTGCATGGCTCTGTTACTCACATGATAATGAATTTACAACTGTAGGTTCCAAATCTGGTTTAGCAAATCTGTAAATGATCTTGACTGTTATAATTCAGTGCCTGTCCAGTTGTGTCTAGGCATTAATTTTTTTTTATTTTAGGGAAGCACTTTGTAATTTAGCATGATGCATCATGCGAGTAATTTGAAATTAGTAAGAATGGTATGGTGCATTGTTGCTATGGCTACCGTCCATTAACTGACTGATACTGTGATGAAGCTTTTGGGCACCTGAGTGAAATGTTAGTGTCGCATGTCACCAGTCGGAGCCGGCGTGGTGTATGTGCTAACTCTTGGCTATGAGGTTGTTTGTTGCATGCATAATGGTGTTTTTCTCTAAATAAATGGTAAGAATATCATTACTGTTTGTGTGACCTTGAGTCCTTACCTCAGGGTGCATAGTAGTTTGTTCTCTTCAGTTTTGCATTTACACAGAGCACCACGGTTCTTATTCCTGGTGCTTGCCTGCTGTAGTTTGTTGGGTCAAACCATAATGCATAAAGTAATTGTTCCATAGTACTTTTGCAACAGTTGAAGCTTCTTGGTCCTTGGTAGGGAAAGCTTGAGCATAATAAGATTAGTGTTTACTCACAACTAGGATGTTAGCAGTCCCTCCCTTCCTTGTCAGACTCCAATGATAAGAAGTCCATCCACAGAATGTTCATAGGTCTATCACCTCAGTTGGACAGATTATTTTTCCTAAAGCACCCGGAAAAATTATTGCAATGTCTCTCAACATCTACAGCCATATGGGCCCAAAAATTGTGCATGCACTAAGTACAGAGTTTTGACTATTCCAAGATGTCCCTTATCCTCATTCAGGGCTTTCAGAACCATGCCTAGTAGGAATCTGATAGGTGAGATAAGCAGCTTCCTGGGGAAGGTCATAGGTCCTTTGATAAAATGATAAAGAAGTCCAGTCTTTAGCTTAAACCTGTTCCATTTGTGGTGAAGTAGAGGAGATTCTGGTTGAATAAAGTAAATTAGAATGTCATCCAGTGCCTTCTTTATAGTGAAAATGATCTCCCTCATACTTGAGCATCATATCCAAGCCATGTGGGGTTTAACTGGACAATGAAGTGTAGGCACCTGCCAGGTCTAGGTGTTTACAGATATCACAAATACATTTTCAAGGAGGGGACCTACACAAACCACTTACTTGACCTCCCAGGCCTGAGGTGACCTCTAGCAGCTAAAATGCTTTTTATACCAGTGCAGGGCAAATAAAATCAAGGAGGTTAGAAGCAAAAATAACTCTGAACAACAATTAAATGTCTAAACAGTATTAAACTTAAACAGGGATCCCTTTTTATTCTTCCAGTTCATGAGCATATGATGGTTTCCAAGTGTGCTTTATTTCGTAGTATAGAAGTCCCCAGTCCAAACCACATTGTGACTCACAAGTCCCATTGAGAAGGTACACTCTAAAGTTCATAATCACTCTAACTCCCATTTCTTAACAGTCCGGAGTTGAGGCAGGGCTGCAAGCAAGCCCAGAGGGATTCAACTACAATTAATCTCCCTTTCCTCTCTTTGCTATTTTGAAGACATTGCAGACTTGATACTTGCTCTATCTCAAACAGACCCCCCCCCAGTCTGGATAAGCACTCAGTGACCGAATAATAATTTATACTGTGACCCTCCTTACTTAACGGTTATTCATCTTGACCCACAAAGCGTCATAACACGGGGGCATCTCCAATGCTTTTACACTCTTATACTTTTGCACATTAAATCTTGGCTCATTCTTTATCCTGTCAGACTTCAGACACAGCAAGGGGCATTTGACTTCATGAAGCAGCTGGGGAATTCCATCATCCCACCATCCCCTAGACCTGGTACACAGTCAACCTACTACCAGCCCAGAGGAGGACTTAGGGTAGTAGCCTCCAGGCCCATAGATCTACTAAGTAATCTTAGACAGAATTAAGGGAGAATCCAGAGTGGAGTTACCCTATAATTTATATGGCGAGGGAAGGTAGGCACTCCTTGGGGGAACAAGGTGGCCATTGGTTCCACCTTTACTCTCTCCCGAGTACTAACCCCTGTGGGCAGAGAGTCTAAGGCCTAATTGCATAATCTACTGGGCTATGTCCCAGCTTCTGGGGAGTTTTGTGGGTTACTAACCCAATTTAACAGGGCAAGGACAGGCAGAAGCTGTCTGGGGGTCTGAAGCTGCCACAGGTGCTGCCTTGCACCCTCTCCCAAGGCCTGATCCCTGTGGGTAGAGGGTCTCTGGCCAAATTACTGTATAACAGGAAATATTCACTGTCTTTTTAGTTTTGCTATTTTTGCTGGTTCCATATTAGCCAGAAAATATAAAGACCATGAATATTGGGTGAATCACTATACAATAGCAGCACCAGTGGCTCCACCAGTGAAAATAAAATTATGTGAACATATTGGGGTGTGCCTGGAGTACTAAATATAATAGGCATGAATTTAAACTGTTATACAGTAGTTCACAGAGTCATACTTTACCCCTCACCTGCCTGGTGCAAGGGGGCACCGATGGGTGCCTCACAAAGTTCTCACTGCATAAAAAGATTCAGTATCCATTTCACTGCTCAAAACAGATCTCGCAGACTATCTGGTGGGTAATGGGCTCCAAGATAATAGATAGCATGGATTTGTGTCAGGGACGTCCTGTCAGACTAACCTAATAGTCTTCTTCGACTGGGTGACAAAGGAACTGGATAAAGGCCATACCATGGATCTACTTCACTTTGACTTTAGCAAGGGTTTTGACTCTGTGTTTCACAGACCACCTGTTGAGGAATTTGGAGTAATGGGGGGTGGCTAGGGATATAGTTAGATGGGTAGGAAACTGAGTAAAAGGGAGGCAGCCATGGGTTGTGGTAAACGGAGTTAAATGAGAGGGGAGAAAGTGGTCATGAGTGAGGTACCACAGGGGTCTGTCCTGGGCCTAGTCCTTTTTAAGATATTCATTTGTGACATCAGAGAAGGGATCCAGGGTTAGATAAGCCTCTTTACAGACAACACTGAACTCTGTGGAAAGGTGGAGAGTGCTTAGGGAATTAGAGAGTTACAGGGTGATCTGCAAAGGCTAGAGAGCTGGTCAAATGTCTGGCAGTTTAATTTCAATATCAAAAAGTGCAAGGTGATGCACCTAGGAAAAAAGAATCCAAGGACAGAATACTGGATGGGAGAGGTTAAACTTAGCACTACAGCAGAGGAATGGTATCTAGGAGCCATCATCAGTGACACCCTTAAACAGGCTAGCCAGTGCAACAAGGGTTGTAGTATGGTGGCAAGATGCTGGGGTGTAATGACAGGGCTATTGATTGTAGAAAGAAAGAAGTGATACTCCCCCTCTATAGTTCCTTTGTGAGGCCACATCTGGAGTACTGTGCCCAGTTCTGGAGCCCTCACCTTAGAAAGGACAAGGATAGGCTACAGGTGGTACAGCATAGGGTGACAAAGATCATACAGGGCCAGCAGGAGAAGTCCTACGAGAAACGCCTTAGGGCATTGAATATGTACTTGCTGAAGACCAGAAAGGAGAGGGGGGATATGAATGAAATCCTTCAAATTCTTGAAAAGAATAAACAAATTGACCTACAAGGAATTATTTAGCAGGACCTCCAGTTTGACAACACCAGGGCATAATTGGAAGCTGACAGGAGGAAGTTCAGAAGGGATGTGAGAAAGTATTATTTTACTGAAAGGGTGGTGGAGCCATGGAACAGCTTACTGGTTGAGGTGGTGAGAACTAAAATCAAGGAGGCCTTCAGATGGGCTTGGGACAGAGTGAAAGGAATAGTGCTCACTTGTAGAGATGAAACTGGGGAAAGGAACAGGAACACGGATGGGGAGGGTAAGAACCATGTATCAACAGTAGGTTGCAAGGTTATATAGCGCCCAATGTGCAGACTTGATGGACCTTTCATCTTCTTCTGCTATCCCTGTCTATGTTTCTATGTTTCTTTAGATGTTCTAAATGACCTTATTTAAACAGCAGTCCCTCTTTGGCATCTCCTGCATGGGAATGGTGGTGGTGGGGGTGTCCCTTTTTAGGGCTCTCATCAAGTGGTAGTGGATAGGATTCTCCAAGTTTTATCAGGATCATATTAATTGGCAAAGAGGTTTAGACAGGGGAGCAGGCACTACATGCCTGGCTTACACTTTCCACAAACTGACTCCAACTAGCTCTTGCTCTCTAGCTCTAGCTAGTTGGCTTCTTCCCCCAGAGTTCTGGAACAGACCAGCTGGCCCAGTCCTCTGAGAGACCACAGGATAACCCTTGAGGTCAACTGGAAACTCATAAGGAGCCAGGGCTCCTTAGAGGGACTACAAAAGTATTGTTCAGGGTGGCAAACTGAGCATTGACTCAGACACTATTTCAGAAGGAACTCCCCAACAAACCCATGGCTCAGTTGGGGTTGTCGGGTGTAACAAGTTGATCATGAGCAGCTGTTTGACACATAACTCTGATACCTGACTTTGAGATATGAGTCCTTGATTACCAATTGGCAAGTGTTGGGTGCTGATGTGTGGACAAGGCAATGGCATCTATAGTGCTGATCCCAGGCTGGTATTGCAGACTGAAGTTTTAGGTAGAATGAGCTGGCAACCATCTGTGTCCCACTTCGTCCAACTTGGTGGTGTGAAACACATAAGTAATGGGCTTGAATCTGTTCCTTACCAGAAACTAAGCTCTACAAAGAATCTTGAAATTGATCCATCACATCCCACTTTAAAGCCAGAAATTCGAGCTTGTGCACAGAGTAGTGTCTCTCTGTACCTTTCAGAGTGTGGTTGGCACAGGAAACAGGTCACATCCCACTTTCATGTTCTTGATAAAATATGGCTCCCAAACATTCCAGATTGGGATCAATGTGGAGAGTATGATTTCACTGGGCCAGCAGAGACTAGCACACGCACTTATGTCAGGCAGTAAACAATATCCTGAAGAGCTCGCTTGTACTGTTCAATTCATCAAGTGCCAAAGTGTTCAGTGGCCTTCATGCGGATGATGACAAGTTGAAAGTAGGTGATGTTTCCCTTTCTTCATGGTGGTGGATATCCCTGAGTCAGGCTGTACAATTGTTGTGTAACCACCCAGTCCCTGGGGTTACTAGAATCCTATCAGTATTATTGTTAGGAAGGCAGCAGGCAGCTGGCAGGGAGTTCATTAGGGGCTCCTTACATAATAACATCATTGTTTACTCAGCTAGCCTGAGGGAGGAATGATTAGGTCATTTAGAACTCTTGCAGCAGCATAAGCCATACTGTGTGGATAGCTGCTCTGGGGAGCTTAGAATGCTCATTATACAATGGCATAAAACAATCTTGGATTTTGATTGGTCCATCTGGGACTGGAGCCGTGATGTTATCCCAGCACAACATCATGGCTCTAGTCCCAGTACACAGAAAACCGCACCAATGTATGGAGAATCACTCCACACAGCTAACTTCCACCTACTTGGCAGCCACTGAATCGGTAACCCTGAGCCGCTTACTTGCCACCACCACCATCCCGCAACCACACACTGGCAACACCCCCACCCCAAAGCAAATAAATGTTTTTTTTTAAAGCCGTCATCTGAGATGGTGATTCTATCCCTTTCGCTGCAGAGTTTGTGCCGCTAACTACCACATCGCCGTCACACTTAAACAGACGCCCGCTGTCACCACACATGAAAGCCTTATTTAAAAAAAAAAAAAACAGAACAAAAAGAGTACAGCTGAGCAAACCCATACTCAGACTGACTTTCCCCTCAACAAGAAAGCTTCACGTAATTGAATTCACTTGCCGGTCAGCTCCCACTCAGTACCTCTCACCACACTCACACGATTCGGCAGCTAAGCTCCTTCCCTCCCAGCAGCACCATGGTAGCTCCTCTCTCTCTAATCTCTGCCGATAACATAAAACAGCTGTGCAATTCTGCTGCACTTGAAAATACTGTAAAAAAAACAACACTACTAGCAGACTCAGAGGTGTAAGATGAAAGCTGTGGTGAGGGGAATAAAATGCAGTACACATACTGGCTGCACCATCTAGTGGTAGAAACTGGACTTTTTCTTTAAAATGTATACCTCCACACACCTAAAATGATGAAAAAAAACCAAAATATATATTTTTTCCACTTCCTTCTTTTATAAAAAAATAAAAGAGCCATGGTGTAACAGCAATAAAGCACTCCAGGGTGTGGGTTGTGCTGGGATAACCATACGCCGGGTCATTGGACACACTCGGCCTGCGGCCTCTTGCCCAACCACCCCATGCATGAGGTTATCCCAGCACAACCCACACCCTGTCATGCATTATTGCTTAATTGTTGTTCAGCCAGTTGTGGAGGGAGGAGGTGAGAGTGGCAGAAGGACTGCCAGTGGGCTCTGAGGAGAGGGCCCAGGATTTCTCACCCTAGTGGAGTGTCATTTCCAGCTTCCAGTTGAAGTGGTAGAGACAAGACTACAGCAGGATTTCCTGATTTCTACTCCCTGTGAAGTGAAAGGACCTGCTTGTTCTCTGTGGACTCAAGGGGCAATCCCCTGAATGTTCTGTGGTGTTTTTAGCTGCCTTAGATAGTACCTGAAATAGACTGTTTGGACCGGCTACCCAAGACAGTGCTTTTTCCTTTTTCAGTTGTTCCATGCCCTGTGGATGGAACAACTCCTGTGAGTACTGTCTAGGAGACTAGATCTCCATAAGTTCTTAGGAGAGTGGATAGTCTGGGGTGCATGTGCCCATAGATAAGGCTGGATCGCACCTGTCGGTGTCCCTAGTCTCACCAGTGTGAGTGAAGTGAAGTTAAACTATGAACCCCAGTGAGTGCGGTTTATTTGCTCTGGTCACTCCAGTTTGTGACAAGTTAAAGTGTGGGACCTTTAGCATTTCAGTGGGGAATGGGGGTTTCAATGGTGTAACCCTGAAGAATGGCAGAGACTGTCTGTTGGGGCCAAGGGTGGGAGGAACGCCATCTAAGTGCTTACAAGGCAGGGCTTCCTGGTTCGAAAAGGGCACCAGTATGTTTACCTGAGTGAGGGCCAAGCTGCAGGTTAAGGTGTGTGGCTGAGTTTCAAGTATTGCACCTGTGTCTGAGAAGAGTTCTGAGTGTCTGGCTTAGATTCACTAAATAACACTCATGGGAAAAAGAGTGATGTTCATGTGCGTGGCCCGGTGTCCACAAATGCACCTTTGGGAATTTGGGAAAAAGATGTTTCTGTTGTTGTTCATGAACTGTACTGCATGCAAGGAGAGTTCTTGAATTTGTACCTGTCCAGCCTGGACCGATCCTTGGGGGTCCACTTCAGCTTTTACTTTCAATCTGTTGAATAAAGCCATACTGCAGAATCCCAGTCACTGTTATGGGCATTCCAATTATTGCTTCTAGTCGTGTGGATTTATTGGGGCCCCCTCAGCAGGTTAGATCAAGCATATGCCTAGCTGCCTCCACTCAGGACCTGGGTTTTGTTATTTACACAGGGTTCAGGTTGTTTTGTTTCTGTACCCCCACCCCTCTCTTCCTCTTGCAAATGAGCCAGGTATACATCCTAACGTCAAAGGTGGTACCTACCTTTTAGCAAAGTAAATGAGTATGCCAGTATATAGGCACCAGTGTTTCTCCAGATATTTACCTTGGGTGAGCGTTACAAGCAATGGGAGGTGTGCACAGTAGTTAAAGATGTGGTCTGGGGGTTACAGTTGCATGACAGTAGACAAATACTTGATGGAGCTGTAACAGTAACCACAGAATCCGATAAATAATTGCAGGATCTTCAAGTCAGGGGGCCTCGATCTTAGTGGGATTGGTACTCAGTGTCTTTTCTGGGCCAATGTGTCCCACATATTTGATGGAGGTTTGGTAGCACTAACACTTTTTCTTTCATTATATAATACTTTTTTGTTCCCCTGTTTCTTTTGTGAGAGGATGCTCTTTGTACATTGAAATTGTAAACTGATGTATGAAATGTGTATTTTTCTAGGCTTTCATTCAACAAATTACAGCAAGACCTTTATAGTAAATGGAGTAAGTTATCTTATTTAATTGAACTGATGTTGGAGCTTAACTGTCAGCAAAATTGATATTGTTTTAACATTTCACGTAGTTACTATGGTTAAGCGCACTACTGACAGTGTTTCTAGCACCTCCTATTGAATGGCTGGCAGTAAATTGGCAGGTTTAAATCTTAAGCTACCCACAGTGGATTCAGTAATATAAGTAATTAAATTATTAAATAGTAAATTTTTCTGGAAAAAATGTGCTCCACAGAACAGCATTTTAAGGAGGTCACAAGGGAATCGGCAGCACTCCCTGATGAAGCCATATTCTCTTGTTAAACCTCCTCAGCACACCAGATTTGCCTGTACACCTCAGCTTTGTAATTGTTTTTACTTAAATGTGCTTTATTTGATTTTCATATCAAAACTACACAACACATTACAAACATACAGCATGGACATAACAGTGTCCTACAGTCAGAGCTAGTTGATACATTATTCAATTAAGCAATAATGCCCGACAGGGTGTGTGGTGCTGGGATAACGTCAACTGAGGCGTGACGTTATCCCAAACGACACACACCCTGGAGGGCATTATTGCTATTATACAATGGCTCATTGCTGCACAAAATAAAAATAACTTTTAAAAGTGTTTTTAGTAGATTTTTAGTGTGCCAATATATCCCTGTTTCTTAAGAGGGTGGCATGCAAGGCATCATCCAAAGCATCCAAAGCATCATCCAAATCATCCAGTGCATCAGCTCTGAGACTAGACCTGTGATGTTGTGCTTTGATAACATCATGGGTCCAGTCCCAGACTGACCAATCAGAGGCAAGCATTTTTTCTTGCCATTGTATAATTTGCTATAGAGTCTGTCATGTATACATAAACAGTTCAATGCCATTTTTATACCCAAGTATCTCCTTTCCTATATTGCTACAGTAGCCTAAGACTGCCTGATTACTCGGAGGGCCCCCCTTTGGAAGACTGAGATATATTGTCTGGCTGGTCCGTGGCTGGTCCCTTGGGGAGACTAACTCCATAAAGCACCTTAAGTCTTTCCCATTTTCTCTGCTACCCTTTCAACCAGTTGTTAAGACTGGCTGTAGATTTTTCAGCCCTGATAGCAACATGAGTTCTGCATGCCACTCTGGATAACTTGGTGTTTTCAAGTCCAGCCAGTAATGCAAAAGCACTTTTTTAGCACATGCTGTGATCAGTGCAATGTGATACTCCTGGGTCCCTGGGAGTTTATGTTCATAATCTCCCACTATGCAAATTTTGGGGGTAAACTCTTCATCTAATCCCAGGAGGGGATTTAACTTTCCTTTAATGGTTTGCCACAAAGGCTGTGGCCTCAGGCATTGCTACAATATATGAGGAGGAAACCCGGCATTTTCCTACACCTCGAGCAAGTGCCTGAGGGGAAGTTTTTGCATTTTATGCAGCTTTACTGGTGTGATGTACATATTGTGCAAAATGTTGAGCTGCATCAGTCTGTAGGTATCAGACTTCACAAGCATATATAAATCAGCCCAAGTACGCTCCCAATTGTATTCCACTTGTGTCTTAAGTAGGCTAAGTTGCTAGTAATATGCTGTACCATCTACCTTGTCTGTAGTTAAGTTGTAGATGCTTTGGTACAGGTAGGATATATGATGCAGCAGTGTTGTCCAGTGTGCCAAAGGGTAATTAGCTTACCATGGTTAGATGCCCATGGGTGACCTCTGAAGTGCCTAGCCGTGATGTGTGTGATTTGAAGAAAGAATGCAGTGTAATTTGGGGTGCAGTATCTTTGTTGAAAGGTAGCGTAGTTGTTCCACTCTGTGGATACGTAATTGAGCCCGGGGGAGGGGTTGAGATAGGTTTACCTCTAATCAGGAAGTTAGAGTTACACAGTAAAGGTTGCATTATATCTACCGTGTAAGAGAGCTTCAGTAGGTGGCACAGGTGGCCATGAACTTGCACAGATGAGGCTATTGGAGTACCTTTAAGAGCCTTAGACATGGACTGGGCATATGTGTACAACAGAGCCTGGGGGTTTATAGAGGCTTTATTACATGAAGCCTACTCTATCTAAAGTCATAGGGGGATGTATACTTGCTTCTGAGTGTGGGGCAGTTCTCCAAGTCATTGCAAGCATTTCGTGGCATTTATTGCTAGGTAATACATATATCTAGGAAGCCTCAGACCTTCCAGGAGTTTGGGAGCCACCAACTTTTGATATACCCTGCAGACAGCTTTGCCCACCCATATGAAGTCTGATATTAGACTGTGCAGGGTGTCAAACCACTTTTTTGGGATAGGGGAGTTCATCATGCTCAAGAGATGGAGCACCTGTGGAAATAAGTTCATTTTAATCAAATTTATTTTACCCCATAATGTAAGTGGGAGGTGAGCCCATCTGACCATGTCCTCTTTCAGCTGAGCAACAAGTGGGTCTAGGTTGTGTGAGATCATATCCTGAGGCTGTTTAGTAACTGTAGTCCCCAAATATTTAATTTTATCAGCTTTCCAACTAAGACCCATTGCTGTAATCTCCTGCTTAGTCACACCATAATTCAGTGGCATGACCTTCGTCTTTATCTTCATTTAATTTATAGTTAGATATTGCACCAAAGGCTATGATTTCCTGAAGGGTGCGAGGCAGGGATCTATTGGAATGTGTCATGTGCAGTAGGATATCATCTATGTATTCTTAGAAACATAGAAGTTGTTGGCAGACAAGGACCTCTTGGCCCACCTAATCTGCCCTATTTTCCCTACCTACAGTGTCACCCTACTTGGTTTCTGGTTTGCACTCTCCCTTGCCTTACTTCTAAGATCCCCTGGTGTCTATCCCATGCTTTCTTGAATCCTGCAATTGTTTTAGCCCCCACCACCTCTGCTGGGAGGCTGTTCCAAGCATCCACTACCCTTTCCGTGAAGAAGTACTTCCTTATATTTCCTCTCAGCACCCCCACCCCAGCTTCATAGTGTGACCCCTTGTCCTTAAGCATATTTTTCTCTGGAAAATGCACCCTTCCTGTACCTTGTTTATACCTGTGAGGTATTTGAATGTTTCTATTGTATTGCCTCTTTCCCTCCTTTCATCTAGGTAGTACATATTTAATTCCTTAAGCATTTCTTTGTAGGGCTTCTGATGCAGGCCGTGCACCATTTTGGTTGCCCTCCTTTGTAATGCCTGTACCCTGTCTATATCCTTTCCAAGGTGAGGCCTCCAGAACTGGACACAGTGCTCAAGGTGGGGTCTCACTAGCGATCTATACAGGGGTAATATTACCTCCATCTTTCTGCTGGTGATACCCTGCCTACGCCTCTGAGCATCCTGCTAGCCTTTCCCACTGCCTTGTCACACTGTTTAGCTAACTTCAGAAATGATTACCCCAGGTCCCTTTCCTGTTTTGTGACTGCTAGTACTTCTTCTCCCAGCTGATACGTTGCTCCCAGGTTTCTGTGCCCCAAGTGTTTGATTTTGCACTTTTTTTTTGCAGTGAAGCCCAGCTGCCAAACCTGTGACCATTCTTCAAGATTTTTTAGATCTTTTCTCATTCTTTTCACCCCCCCTCCCCCGGTGAGTCTACTCTGCTGCAGATTTTTGTGTAATCTGCAAACAGGCATACCTTCCCTTCCAGTCCTTCTGCAATGTCGCTTATAAATACATTGAAGAGGACTGGGCCTAGTACTGACCCTTGTGGCACCCCACTGGTCACTTTGCCCTCTTCAGAGCGGACGCCATTTACCACCACCCTCTGACTCTTATTCTCCATACAGCTCTCTACCCATCTTACTACTTTAAGGACCCACTCCCAAGCTTCTCAGCTTGCTCACCAATCTTCTATGTGGAATAGTGTTGAAGACCTTACTGAAGTTCAGGTTGGCTACATCAACTGCTCCTCCATAATCCACTTCCTTGGTTACCCAGACAAAGAACTCGATCAGGTTTAACTGGCAAGAATTTCCCCCTGTGAACCCATGTTGCTGTGGATCCTGAAGACCATTGGAAACAAGGTATTCTCCAATCCTTTCCTGCAGTAGTGATGTACTGCATATATAGCGTAAGGACTTCTATTGTGTATACCTCTTGTATTATATATATTTTTTTTCTTTGTTGTTCTACATTTTATATCTCCTGTCTATGTAACTGCGAACTGTATGTGTATGTGCCTCAGGACCTCCTTGTGAATAAGCTTGCTCAACGGAGTCTTTCCTGCAATAAACTTGAACTTGAACTTGAACTTGACTCCATTACTTTGCCCACTACCGAAGTCAGGCTGACAGGCCTGTAATTTCCAGCTTCTCTTTGTTTCTAATTTTATGGAGTGGGACTACATCGGTGCTGCTCCTCCAGTCTCCCAGGACCTCTCCTGTTTCTAGTGACAGGTTGAACAGGTCTGTCAGAGGTGCAGCCAACTCTTCCTTGAGCTCCCTCAGTAACCTGGGGTGCACCCTGTCTGGTCCCATTGCCTTGTCTACTTTTAACTGTGACAATTCCATTAGGACTGTTTCCACTGTAAAAGGGCTAGTGTCCACCTCCCTTCCCTTAATGCCCTTGCCTTTTATCATTGGCCTGCTACCTACCCCCTCATCTGTAAATACTGAACAGAAGTATTTGTTCAATATGTCTGCTTTTTGGTGGTCTTCCTCCACGCACACCCCTCCTCCCGCTTTCAGCTTTATTATCCCTCTCTTGGTGTTTCTCTTTTCTCTTACGTGTCTAAAACATGTCTTGTCTCCTTTTGTACTAATTTGGCAATATTCTCCTCTGGTTGCACTTTTGTGCTCCTAACTGCCTTCTCTGCCTCCCTTTATTTCTCCTGACAACTCTCCCTATCCTCCTCTTTCTGTGTTTTTTTATTCTTTCTAAAAGTCAGGTTTTTGCTCTTACTTTTTCCGCTACCTCAATAGAGAACCATAGTGGTTTCTTTTTTCTCTTGCCCTTGCTAACCTGCCAGACACAGAGATTTTTAGCTTTTTCAATGCCCTCTTTTATTTTTGCCCACTGGTCCTTGACTCCCCTAGTTTCCCTATCCCTGCCAGGGTGTCTCTGAGGCATGCTCTCATTTTCTTAAAATCGTCCCTCCTGAAGTCCATGACCCTTGTCCTCGTGTGGTTCGATTCAAACCTGTTTTTTATGAAGTGTGCCGAAAAGTAAGGGGGTGTGATGTGATGGTTGGTAATAAAGAACTGAGTAGATGGAAGTCACGTATCCTGTCCGTGATGCCAAGTGAAGTGAGACGAAAAGGTGGGGGAGGGGTGATGGTGTGATGTAATGTGCTGCTTGGTCGGTTGTAAATGCCAAGTGAAGTGAGCCAAAAGCTATGACAGTCAGGCTATTCCAATACACCCACCCAGGTGGTAAGGCAGTTCTTTTCCTATTTGGCTACGTGCTGTAATTCTTCACCAAGATGGAGAGGCAGGAGGCATGAGTGGAGAAAAGGAACTGGTTTATTGGCATCTGATTATCGGGTGGGATCACAAGAGAGGGACAATCACATACAGTCCAACCCCGTTTATCTGACCCCCCATAAACCAAACCTCCCTATCTAACGAACTGACTGCTTGTCCCCCAGTGTTTCTATTGAAATGCACAGTGGTATTCTCACTTTGTTAAAGCTGTTGATCTTTCCCATCGTGATTGCAAGTAGCCATTAACAAGTTTGATCGCAGCTATGTAAAATCACAACGGGAACGATCAACAGCTTAACAAGGTGAGAATACCACCATGAAATTCAATGGAAACAGTGAGGGACAAGTAGCAGTTTGTAGACTGGGGAGTGTAGTTATAGTTTTAGCAGCGTCCAGTACCCAAAGTTGCATACCTTTTTTCATTCAATCTGTTAAAGGGACAGAATCCGGAGAGGCTTTCAAAAGCCACACAGCAGCAGGTGAACTCTGACCACCAGAATGATTCCTCCCACTGATAGGAGCAGGTCAGTGAACAAAAGCCCTAGGGAGCCAAATGGAAGCTGAACAAATACTGTAGCTTCCAATTCAAAAAGAGCCCAACTGGCTCAGCTGATGTCCTGATGTCATGTGTATCAGTTACGCAATCGTTACCCAGTGGTTGCAGATAGTGAACGGTAGTCGGGCATAGGCAGGTCATGTGTGTTATTGACTCAATAAGGGAGTCTATTTCTGTAAGCAGGTACAGTACTTCAACTAATCCGGAAAGGATGCAGTACAGTACTGTATATAGGCAATCTCGCTTATCCGAACTCCCGTTTATCCGAATTGATCGGATGTCCCCCAGACAGTTCAGATAAACGGGGTTGGACTGTATATAAACAAGCTACTACTTTACTATAGGCAAGAGGAATAACTGCTGTAACAGCTACGCTGTAAGAGCGTCTGGTTTCTATTTTTCTACCTCCCTATAAGAGGAAAACTCTACGGCAGGGAATACAAAATGGATCAATCGACTGTAACAGCTACGCTGTAAAAGCATCTTACTTATCTTCAGATATCTACTTCTAACCCGGAGGTACATCTCTCTCTAAAACTTAGGTTTTTAGAATTACGGTTATTCCAATACTACAAGAAGAGTCTATGCAATAGAGGATCGTCAGTTGGTGCACGTAACTTTCTCTGTCGACGAAAGAGATGTGGAAACACCCACTGGTTTCCCAGGAAAATACAGAACCTTGGTGGGAAAACTAAGGATGAAGAGAGGATTTAACAGACCATGGGTCCTCGGCTACACCCCACCTTTCTAGGGTTGCCAGAAAGGAATACAAGATCCGGCAGCAGTCCGCTTCTAGACTGCCCAGAAAGAATAGGCAATGCAAGCCACTTGGTCACAATCCACTTCTGGATTGCCAAGTGAAGGGATCAAGGAGAAGAAGAACCAGCCAACAGTCCGCTTCTGGACTGAAGATAAACTCTAAGCTGATGAACACACCGGATTGGGAGAATCGGAACCTCTGGACCACTCTTGGACTCCAGGCAAGCACTCCCTCTGGACTGAAGACACACTGGCTGACGCTCCCACTGGATCAGGACCTCTGGACCACTCTTGGACTCCAGGCAATCACTCTTTCTCTGGGCGTCGAAGAGCGTCGGTCTTCTGAGTTCCAAGGCCAGATGAGCCAAGGCACTCACCAAAACAATAAAATGTACGTCGAACTGCAACCAACTTGGAGTCCACGGCGGATGAGCCAGGACTCACTAAAACAATAAATCGAATGTCACTTGGAGAACTGACACTGTGAGTGACAGTACTCTGCTACGGACATGAAAACAAAATGAACGGCAGATGTCTGCACTGGGTCAAGCCGTACTGGGGGAAACTGTGAGTGGAAAATAACAAATGGGACGATGCAACTTTGAGGTGACTGCTGTACGGCTCTTCTCGGGTTGACTGTTATCTGCTTCTGGATGCACTGGAGGATGATTCTTGAAGAATAGGTGACATCTGACAGGGCTGCACCGGGGTGAAGTGATTCCGAAGACAGTTGAAGACTGATTCTGATTGTTATCCAGCACTGAAATGCTAGCATGCAGCAATGCAAAACAGTTCTGACATTCAATAATGTTTGTGAATGACTAATAACATAGGGAAATGCAAACAGAGTCTCATATTCTGCTGTAGTGGTCAATAACTATATAGTCTCAGTGTCCGTATCACATTAAATATACAGGCAGCTTATCATACAGATTTAACCCTAGCTCTGGTGGACCTAACTCTAATGGTGTCCCTTCTAGCTAAATTGGGTTCTCCTGTTACTGTGGAAACACTACAGTGATGAACTGGCTCTCGGGAAGGCAGTACCAAAAATGGGTGACCGGGCCCCTTTTACAGTGGAGGGCTTTCGAGGCTAGCTAGGCTCTTATTAAATCTGGGGTCGCTCCTATCGTTGCGCCCCTAACACAGCTGTAAGCATAAATAATTGGCTACGGGTCCTGGGCCTTGTGGTACCCCTACTTTATTACTGTTGGGTCTGGTGCCTTCACTTGGCTGGTCCTCATGCCCTTAGTACTACTAGGCTGGCTGCCCTAACTCGCTAGGCTGGGATAGCCCTTTACTACTGCTGGGCTGGCTTGCCCTAACTCACTAGTCCTGGGTAGCCCTTTACTACTACTGGGCTGGCTTGCCCTAACTGGCTAGGCCTGGCACCTACTTACTGCTCTGGCCTGGTTTGCCCTACCTCGCTAGGCCTGGCCCCTACTTACTGCTAGGGCCTGGTGCCCTCTCTATATCATGGGCCTTATGCCCTCTCTGAACTGGGCCTGGTGCCCTCTCTATATCACGGGCCTTGCACCCTCACTTAAACATGGGCCTGGTGCCCTCTCTATTATTCTGGGCCTAGTGTCCACTTTACATTGGGCCTGGTAGCCCTACCTTTACTTCGGGCCTGGAAGCCCTCTTTGTACCCTCTTTTATTTCTTGGGCCTGGTAGCCCTCTTAAACCGTAGGCCTGGTGCCTCTTTAAACCTGGGCCTGGTGCCCTCTATTACACTGGGTCTGGTGCCCTTCGAAAATGGGCCTGGTGCCCCTTTTTAGTCTGGGCCTGGTGCCCCTGAAATGGGCCTGGTGCCCCTCTTAGCTGTGCTTGGCATCGCCCTTTTAATTCCAGGAGGCAGAGCCCCTTTAATTCTTTAGCTCTCTCAGAGCTGACATTTGATCTCTCTGCCCCTCCTTAAGTTCAGCCCCCTACTGAATATTTATAAGGCCTTTGCTTGGCCTTGAGTCCTTGACCCCTTCTTGTGGGCATCGCTACATCCGCCCCCTCTGAATAATTAAATTCGGATCCTTGCTTCCTGACCCTCCCGCGGCATTCAGCTGCTGCTTCAAGCGCCTTCTGCGCACTGTTTAAAATAAATAAAAAAAGACAAAAGCAAAGTCCTTTTCTGCAGGGCGGTCAGCACAGAGTGAGTGCTGCCGCCGACTCACCACTTCTTCCTGGGCTCTGAGGTGGATCAGGAGGTGGGAGGTATCTCTGGCAGTGGGCGGGCGATTCGGCAGGCAGCCGGGAGGACAGCAAGGGGTCCTAAGACGGCCGACTGAACAACCGGCGATGCAGCACTTGCAAGCCGCCGACGAGGGACCAATTTAACTTTTAAAATACTCGGGAGGGCCCAAAATAAATAAACGAACGGGGCTCACAGCCCAGCGACCGCACTGGACGCCTTTTTTCTTCTTGTGGTGTCCCGATGGCACCATCCACCACACCGGAGCTCTTCTGATGTCTTCAGCAGCTAGAGAAGGAGCAGGCATGCAAGCAAGCCTGGAGGGACGGCTTCAGCACCAGGTAAGCCTTTTTCTGGTCCCCCCAGACCTGCTGCATCCTCTCCCCTCCACAGCTACCAGGATCTCTCTTAACTGAACTTTCTTTTTCAAACCTAAACCTACTGATTCTAGAATGGCTGGAGTGGAATGCTGTGCATGAGCAGCTCAGCACAACATTCCATCCAGGCCATTGTTGCTTAAGCTGAATATAAAATCTATTTTTTTACATGCTTTTAGTGAACTGGGCACTTTACTGTGTACCTGGGGGGGAACTGGGGACTACTGGGGCACTGCAGGGGTACCTGTAACTTTGGCACATTACATTTATATGAAACCACACTGCACAACGGCCATTGGTCTCCAGGTGATCCCCCACTGTGACATCAGCAATACTGTCCCCATTTGTCAGTACCCGGTCCAGCAATGCCCCTCATGAGTGGGTTCCATTACAAGTTGCCTGAGGAAAGCCCCCTGCAGCGAGTCCAGGATGTCCCTACTCCTGGCTGTTGCCACAGCTGGGAGGCTCCAATCCACATACGATAGATTGAAGTCCCCTACTAGTATCACCTCTCCCTTGTGAGCCATCCTGTGAATTGCTTCCATCATTTTCCCATCACTTCTTCTCCCTGTGCTGGAGGTCTGTAGATCACTCCTGTGTGAATAACAGCCTCTTTCCTTTTCTCCAGGTTGACTTGCAGTACCTCTGTGACCCACTGATCCCCTTGTATTTCCATAGCCTTTATGTTATCCCTCACATAAAGAGCTACTGCCCCCCCTTTTCTACCTACCCTGTCCCTACAGAACAGAACATAATCTGGTATGGCCATATCTCAGTCTTGGTTTTCACTGCACCAGGTCTCTGTAATGGTGACTAAATCCAGGTCCACTTCTGCCATGTTGGCCTCTAGGTATGCAATCTTGTTGCCCAGACTATGAGCATTCGCATACATGGTTTTCCAGAATTTGCTGCCACCCCCTTCCTTTTGCCTATTTGCCTTCCCTTATTTCATTCACTTGCTATCTAGGTTTCATTCTTTTCTCCCACCCACTGGATTTCATTATTTTTTGGTTTCTTTTGTGGTTGTGTGAGGGTGTATTAATTGTGATGCCTTCTATCGCTGCCCCTCCTCCATAGAAAGGAGGCAGAGGAGAGGGAGAAAGTGATGGAAGAGCCATGCCCTGATGCTCAAGACATGGTAGTTGAAAGGATAAGGTTCTGTCTTCAAGCAGCACCTCTACCAGTTAGTCCCAACAAATCAAAGTTGAGTTCTCCCCTCAACTCTCTGGGCCAAAAGCAGGGATCAGTCTCCCAAGCCTAGAGCAATTTCAGCATATCCCATACCACCTGAAGGAGTGTGGGAAGCAAATATAAAGACATCTGGGTGGGGGTGCAGAGGGCTGGGCATATCAGGGACAGTATAAAGGATGGCTGTATTCCACCTCGCCCCTTGCAGCACAGGAGAGAGCATTGGTTCTGGTGTCCCTTAGAAGGTTAACAATAATGGCTACCCACTGTAAGGCAGAGCCTTAGTTCAAGCTAGGAACAGGATGACATGCAAGAGCAGAAGGAGAGGCTCATAAGCATCTCAGATATGGGAGGTGACCTCGGGGAAGGGGAGCCCTGTTACACTTGATGACACTCAGCAGTAGCATTTGCTGCCATGGCCATATAGTTAGTCCTGATGTGCAGGGAGCATAATTAGAGAACTCCACCTCCCCCGTGGTGACCCCAAAGATATCACCTCCCACTCTGAATCCCAGCAAACCTGCTGGCATGCAACTGTCTGAGCCCATTATCAATTGCCGCCTTCCCCCTGAACAAAACCATGGCACTAACAGAAATAAGTCTGTTTTGGAACTCACTGACTTCATACTGAAACACAACTACTTTTTATACAACAACAAACTATACCTACAGAAAGCTATGGGCACTAGAATGGCACCTCAATATGCCATCATCTTCATGGACGTATTAAAGGAGAGCTTCCTATCACAGCAGAGACTAAAACCACTGATCTACAACCACTTTGTTGATGACATTTTTTTCACATGGATGGAGAGTGAGGACAAACTACATGAGTTTCACAGAACTTGCAATAACTTTCATCCATCAATCAATCTGAAAATGGAGTACTCTGAACATGAAATCAACTTTCTGGACATCACAACTGAATAGCAACAGGGCAAAACAAAAACATCAATGTATAGCAAACCAGCAGATCATTTCAACTACCTACACCATTCTAGTGTACACCCAAACCATTCAAAAAGAGCAGTTGTTTACAGCCAAGTCCTATGATACCAGCGTATATACAGTACATGGACAAATCAGTCAGGGACAGCAATTTGGAAATACTACAAGGAGCTTTCACCAGCAAAAACTACCCCTCTCGCGTAATTGACAAATATATTGCATGTACTAGAAACAAAGAAACATAGAATTTGATGGCAGATAAAGACCGCTTGGCCCACCTAGTCTGCATATTTCCCTACCTGATGGATAAGCTTCTAGTTAACCAACAGCTTATTTCTTCCTACCCCCCCCCCACTAGAATTATAGAAACATAGAATTTGATAGCAGATAAGGATCAAATACCACAAGAACAGCTACTGGCGTATAAAGAGACAAAGGAATCAAAATGCACACCTCTGGTTGTGACATACAGCTCATTAATCAGGCCACTACAGAAGAGCATCAGAGAATTGCAACCGGTCCTGTACAGTGATGACAGACTGTCCACTATATTCAGTGAACCACCTATTATATCATACAGACAACCACCAAACCTGGGAAGAATACTGGTCAGGAATTACAAACCCACATTTCAAAGAGACACACAAGGAACAAGATTGTGCAGCAAGCCCAGATGCAAAATATGCAGCATGCTTGATACATTTGACTCTGTCCACTCTCAATTTACCAAACAAGAATACAAAATAAAAGGATCTTTCTCATGGAACACCAACAAACTGACTTATCTAATAAGTAAGCAATAACCCACAACACGGTATGGGGTTACTGGGGATTAATCAACACCCTGGGTACATTGTGAGGTGCAAGGCCACAGGCAGTGTCCTCACATCATCTGGGTGTTGATTAATCCCAATAACCCCATATCATGGAGTGGTTATTGTGCTTATAACATGGATTATCCTTTTTTCTGCTAAAGAATACAGACAAATGGTGTTTTTAAGGCTGAAAATTAAAAGTTTTGTTATGTATCCTGACACCATAGAAAGTACTGTAGTTCCCATCGTACTGTCCTGCCTCTCACTCTCTGTGTCTCTCTCGCTGTAGCACATCTTCATCCCTCCACACATGGTTAAACAAGGGGGTAGGCTGGTATAATTTTCTGCTGTTCCATACCTATACTCTGTCTCTCTCTCTTGCTTTCTCTGATTGGCGACACAACACTGCGCTAAGCAAGGGGTTTACTCTGTCTCTCTCTCTCTCTCTCTCTCTTCCATGTCTGTGTGTGTCTCTCAAGCAGAGCATCTGACAGAAGTCAGGGGCAGTGCATTACAACAATCCTGGGACAGGCACTTGTGGGGAATGGGGGCGGGGCATGAAAGTTCTCTCTTTTGTACATGCCATGAGCTGCTGCTACTTCTAGGTGGGCAGTGTGTCTCATGTGGGGAGGACGGGAATCTGGGTGAGGGACATGGAATGCACTGTCTCTCTCTCTCGGTTTGTGCAGCACCCTGCACTGCTCCCTGTGTGTGTCTCTGTCTCTCCCTGTTGTGCCTCCACCGTACTGTGAACTGACAGCCACAAAGAAGAGAAACTGTACAGACAAGTGAAAATTGAGACACAGGACATCTTGCCTAAATGTGCCTCTCTCTCTCTCTCTCACACTCGCTTTGACTGTCTCTCTCTCTCTTCCCTCATGTAACAGGAGACGCCATGCTTGGTGTCCCGCTTCATCATTTTTAAACAGTAACTGTGACAGCACATTGGTGGACTCAGAGCACATCGACATGGGTTTCATAAAGGAGGAAACCCAATTGCTGGAACAGGATGACCTAACCATGGAGTAAATCTTCTCCTTAACGCATAGTTGCTGTGAGTGTCCCATGAATACTTTTGACAGGCTAATGGGAAAAAAACACATGGCTGCTTTCCACTTTCAGATTTCTGCTGGGATTTCTCTGTGTGCCCAGGGATATTGCTTCAGAGGCATTCACAACAACTGTGTATTTACTAACACTTAAACCACGGTCAGGTGATGCTGTTTGACCAATTGGGTTTCTTTATTTTTCCACAACCCATGTTATAAGATGCCAAAAATGTCCACATGGGTGGCATGTGGGAGAAACTGGACAAACACTCCATAAACTCCACAGCTAGCCAAGGCTCAGGAAAGAAGCCTGGAGGTCACCGGAGGTTGTGAGGGACTGCTGGAGCAGCCCTCCCCCAACCCCGAATCCCAAAGCGCAGATTCAGGTAGACTCATTGCTGGGCTGCACACGAGGAGGATCTCTGTGTTATCCCTGCCGACGCAGAGCGTCGGCTCCCCACCGCTACCACCACCACCCTTGCTGGACTCAGAACTATATAGCATAGCAGATTCCCGCCCACTCACAATTTTAACCAATCAGCCAGCTTTCCCATCTGCAGGTTATACTTCCCCACCACCAGAGGTTCTATCCACTCCTATGGTCTCGCTCCCTATTTGTTAAAACTATAACTTCACCTCTCTCGCTCCCTATTTGTTAAAGCTATAATTTCACCTTTCTCACTCCCTATTTGTTAAAGCTATAATTTCACCTCTCCAGCCCACCATGCTCCTGCCTACTTTCCTCACTATCACTCTGCTGCTCTCTTTTCCTTCCCAGACAAAGTGGAGCGTCACGCTCGCTTTCCATCTATGAGCAGATTGGCACTCACTTCCTTGCTCTCCCCTCTCCAGTTTACTCCTGCGTGAGGAGCTTGCACAATGGCAAACAGGTACCCGTCTGCCCTCACCCCCCACCACCATGAAAAACATAACCATAAACTTCCCCACCTTCACCCTCTCCATCAGTAGATACCCTTATGGGCAATTGACTCTATGTAGTCCTGCTCTCTCCTGCTTACCCCCAGTTGTATTCCCACCACTGCACCCTTTCCCCCTTCCCCACTTTCTCCTCTTCTTGGCCACCCCCCAAACCCTGAAACTTTTGATACCCACCTCCCATCCCCCAAGGGGTATATGCTGTGAAAATGTCATCAACTATATACTCAAACAAGAAACAATCGCCTAAGGTCCCTCCTTCTTTTACTACTCCTGACGAGCAATGTCCACCCTAACCCTGGCCCGCAGACTGCCCCCAGTCCAGCCCCTCCCCTGCCCTACCAGAGGGTTGCGCATCGCCTCACTTAACATCTGCAGCCTTCAAAAAAAATGGGACCTCTTTCAGGGTTGGGTACTCCAGCACCATCCTGACATCATTGGACTGGGTGAAACCTGGCTCTCCTCTTCTGTACCAGACTCTGCTGTTAACCTCCCCGGATACCTCCTCTATTGTTCCAAAAGAGTGGGTGAGGTGGCGGCTGCACTCTCTACCTTAAGGACTCGCTGTCAGGCCAGCTACTCCCTACGCCACAACTAGCATTGAGGGCACAGGCTCTGATGCTAAAATTAACTCTAGGCAGGTCTATTTCCCCTCTCCTACTCACCATTGTCTACATTCCTCCCAAGGAACACAAACTAGCCTTCCAGGCCATTCTGACCTACCTCTCCACTCTACCGCCTCAACATGAAAAAATAATTATACTAACATACTAACATACTATTTGCCAGCAGATTAGGCCTTACGGTCTATCGAGTCTGCTCAAACCTCAGATCCCTAGTTGGGTGCTGAGGCCCCCCCCACTGTGTTCCAGAAACCCCATCATCCATCCCCACCCCCCTGGGACAGGCCATCATCTGATACATCCACTTTCTGTGTCTGTCCCACCCTCTCTTGAAGTACTCCACTGTGGATCTCTGAACCAGCTCGCCAGGCAGTGCATTCCAAGGGTCCACCACCCTCTTAGTGAAAAACCTCCTCCTCTTTTCCCCCATCACCCTTCCACCTTCCAACTTCAAACCATGCCCTCTGGTGATACCTCCCTGCTTTAGTCTAAAGATCCCCTCCATGTTTACTCTATTTATTCCCTTGAGGTACTTGAAGACCTCAATCATGTCCCCCCTGTCTCTCCTCTCCTCCAATGAAAACAGGCCGAGCTCCTCAAGTCTGTCCTCTAAGGTCAAATCCCCAGTCCTCGTGATCATCTTAGTTGCCCTCTTCTGTACCCTCTCCAGGAGCTGTATGTCCTCTTCAAGTGTGGTCTCCAGTACTGTACACAGTACTCAAGGTGTGGTCTAACCAGTCCATTGTACAGTGGCAGAATCACTCTTGCTCCTAGAGGTGATCCCCTTATGATGCATCCCAACATCCTGTTTGCCTTGCTAGCTGCTCTCCTGCACTGCTCAGAGTTATTCATACATGCATCCACCATGACCCCTAGGTCTTTTTCCCCTATTGAGGCCTCCAGCACCTCCCCTCCCAGGGTGTATCTGTGTTCAGGGTTTCCCCACCCAAGATGTAACACCTTGCACTTGGTGATATTGAAATTTAATTTCCATGTGTGAGCCCAGATTTCCAGGGTGTCCAGGTCCCCTTGCAGGGCCAACCTCCCCTCTTCTCCCTCAACTACTGCTCCCATCTTGGAGTCATCAGCGAAGAGACTCATTTCACACCCTATACCCTCCCTGATGTCCGATATGTATGCATTAAACAGGATCGGACCCAGGACCGAGCCCTGCGGTACCCCACTACCAACCTCTCTAGGGTTTGAGAGCTCCCCACAGACCACTACTCTCTGGGTGCATCCAGCTAGCCAGTTTTCATTCCATCTGACCATCAAAGGCCTGCTCCCAACCCCATCAGTTTCTCCACCAGACCATTGTGGGGGACAGAGTCAAACGCCTTGCTGAAGTCCAAGAATAATACATCCACAGGCTTTCCTTGTCCAGTTCTGATGTTACCCATTCAGAACTCCACGAGATTGGTTTGACATGATCTACCTGGCACAAACCCATGTTGCCGACTATCCAGACCTCCCACCTCCTCCAAGTACACCCCAATCGTTCCTTTAGTATCGCTCCATTAATTTTCCCACCACCGAGGTCAAACTGATGGGTCTATAGTTACCTGGTACTTCCTCGACCCCCCTTTATGGATTGGCACCACATGTGCCTCTCGCCAATCCCTAGGTACCCTCCCTGTCTCAAGTGACCTGTTGAAGAGCTCTGCCAGGGGTGCAGCCAGTATGTCCGCCAATTCCCATAGTACTCTCGGATGAATGCCATCCAGCCCAGGAGATTTGTCTTTCTTTAGGGCCTTGAGGACTAACCACACCCTTTCGGCAGAGATAACATCATCCGTCCCCTCCACCTTACTGGCCTTTTTATCCTTATCCTGATGTGACACCCCTGGGGTACCTCTCCCTCCCTCTTGCTCCATTTCTGTTGCTCCCCTGATCCCACTCACTGCTGATTCTATCCCCATCGTGCCTTGCTTTGTAGATATCCCATCCCCCTCCCTAGTGAACACAGAGGCAAAGTACTCATTAAATACCTCTGCCTGGTCCCTCGCTTCTTTCACCCACCCTCTTTCTGATCTCAATCTGCTGAGAAGGCCCTTAGTTTTTCTCCACTCCCCAATGTACCGGAAGAACCCCTTTCCCCTCCATGTATCCCCTGTGCCAGCCGCTGCTCTTTACTGGACTTTGCCCTCCTCACCATCCGGGTGACTTTTCTAGATGCAAGATGGTACATTTCCTTATCCCTATCCCCTCTTGCTGTTTTATATTTTTTGTAGGCCGCCTTCTTTTCTCTGACCGCTACCTGAACCTCACTGACCACCAGCATGGTTTATGTGACCTTGCTCCCTTACGTTTCACCTTAGCGCAGGTCCTGACTGCCTCATGAAGTCCCGTTTATGACCTCTCATCTCCTTTCCACATTTGTCATTGATGTAATCCTCTCAAGTGATCCTGAGAATATTTCCCATGCCCACAAAGTCTGCCTCCGAAGTCCACTGCCAGTGTCCTAGATCTCACCCTCCCCATGCTTATTTGAAACCAGACAGTATTGTGGTCGCTCCCAGTCAGGGATCCTCTACAACCAGGTCCCTTACCAGATGCCCATCTGCCAGACCCCCGCCTGTCTGGGCCCACCCCCTCCCCTTCTCCTCCCTTACATCTACGCTCTCTCCCTGAGGCTGCCAAACCCTACCTAGCCAAAGCCCTTAGCCACTCACTCTATTGCAGAGATTCCCTAGACTTGAGACTTCTTCGCCTCACTCTCCCGGAAGTCCTTTGCCCACTCACTCATATTCTCAATCACTCCCTTTGTCAAGGGAAATTCCCCTCCTGCTGGAAACTGGCCTCCATTACCCCATCTATAAGAGTGGGGACCGCACCTCCACTAACAACTACCGCCCTATATCCATTCTCCCCCCACATCTAAAGCCTTAGAGCGTATAGTCGCCGACCAAATCACTGACCACCTCACAAAATACAATCTTCTCTGCAACCAACAACATGGCTTCCATAAGGGGCATAGCAACCCCACTGCCCTCCTCGATTTCACCTCGCATGTCCACTCCACCTTGGATCATGGCCACCTCACAGGAGCTATCTTCGTGGACCTCTCTAAAGCTTTTGATACTGTCAACCACGCCCTCTTGCTGAACACACTCTACTCCAGTGATTTCTCCAACAATACTTTAAACTGGTTCACCAGCTATCTGTCAAATAGAACACGACAGGTCAAGGTAGGCACTGTCCTGTCCCCTAGCCTCCCTATCTGCTCTGGTGTTCCACAGGGGTCAATTCTTGGCCCTCTACTTTTCAGCCTATATCTTAACTCCCTCCCATCAGCTGTCTCCGGTAACCTGCTTCTCTATGCGGATGACACCGTCCTGTACGCCTCCGATCCCGACCCACTTAAACTCCACCAAACACTCCAACATTGTTTCCATGAAGAAGAACATTGGTTCAGCACCCAGCGACAAATAATCAACAACAAGAAAACAAAAGTGATGATCTTCTCACATTCATAGAACCCCCTCAAGAACCACTGTCCCCCATTTCTCATTGTCAACCACACCCCTCTAGATCAAGTTAACACCTTTAAATACCTAGGGATCACTCTAGATCCAGCCCTCAACTATAAGCAACATATTCTCCACCTAGTTTCTGCCCTTAACTCGAGATTAGGTGTGCTTTATTGGCACAAACATTGCTTCACTCCCGAGGCTCTACGGCTCAACGTCAATTCCTCTGTCCTCTCCCTCCTAGACTATAGTATTACCATATACAGTGCAGCCCCCACTTTCGCATTAAACAGACTCCGCCTTAAACTCAACAAAGCCTGCCATCTCATCATCGGATGTGATCATCTCACTCACACCTGTTCACTCTACAGTTCCACAAAATGGCTAAACTTAGACAGCAGAATCAGGTAACACACCTGCCTAATGACAAAAAAGATACTTCTAGGTCTTGCCCGTCCCACTCTCTCCTCTATTATTCACCCAGCATCACCAGTCAGATCCACACGTAACTCGGACAAGCTGTTACTATGGGTACCCCACCCTCGAACCTCCCAATTGCAAAGAACCTTCAGCTACCAAGCACCTTACTGGACTAACTCTCTACCTAGCCAAATAACCAACGAAACAAGGCTAGGCCCTTTTAAATCTAGACTAAGGGAGCACCTCCAGGACTCTAACATATGTGATTGCCCCAGACACTGTCCTGCAGTATGGTGTCCTATACCGCACCTAACTGCTTCTGATCCCGGTGTCAAAATCCCACCTATATTACTATATGACTATCAGCCTGTTACAGAACTACTGCAACTATTTGGCTGTCCTAAAATGCTGAATCATTTACTATCCTGACTTTAAGCCTCCTACTGATCAACATTGACTGTCATGTAATGTATTTTAAAATGTATTGTAATGTACTGTCATCTCTTTTAACAAAGGTTGTTCTGTACCTTAATGTATGACGTAGAACCTTTGTAAATGAGTCTTCGACTCAAAAGTCTTTCTGAATATCCCAATAAATAAAATAAATGTATGAATGGACATAGATCCACCATCAAGCAGTCAGGCAACCAGACACCAGTGGCCGAGCACTTCTCCCAAAACAACCATTATTCGAAGAATCTTAAAGTGGCAATTTTGACAGGAAACCTCAAAGATGTTCATACAATACTTCTCTGGGAAGTAGAACTCATGAGGCTTTTTGGAACAGATAAACATGGGCTGAACAAAAATTTAGGCTTCCACACACATTATCAGATCCCAAACTGAGTTTTGACAGTTTCCACTGCAACTCTGGGTCCTACCATTTAGGATTTGTTTTTATATTTTTTTTTAAATCTTCATCTGCCATTGAACTCTGTTGTAGGGACATAATTGATTTAAAGGAGCCACATATACAGACACTGCTTAATTTACAGAATTGGCAGCATAGGCAGTATAGTGTAGTGGTTTAAGGCTCTGAGCTGTAAATCTGGAGAACTGGGTTTGAATCCCACAGCCCCCACTTGCATACTGTGTGATCCTGAGCAAGTCACTTAACTTCCTTGTGCTCCCAGGTCACACCTGTAAACAAGCTTTCAGTTTAGTGCGTCTCTCCTGATTAAAAAAAATAATAATAAAGCATTACAGATCCTACATTCTTAATGGAACTTTGTTCAGTCATTAATCTTTTGTTGTGGTATCACTTTGAGGTAGCTCACCATTTACATGTCTGAGCTCTCACCTTTTAATGACATAAGGCCTGTTTTCTGGAAGTCACCTATATTGTATTAAATTGCTTCCTTTACAGCTTGCCCTTTTTTAAGCAATCTAGGACCCACAAACTCTTGTATACTGTATATTCTGAAATGCTGGTTAGTTTTCCCTGTACCTGATGAAGAATCATCAGAAGTCTTAAAAGCTTGTGTAAAAATTCTTCATTTAGTCTAATAAAAAGGCACTACCACAAAAAATGTACAGGAATAAGTCACAATCCCATGACAATTGTGAAAGAAAAGGGAAAAAACGAAAAATCAGGGTCCTCAGATGATGTGTCTGCTTGCACATATAACTGTCCACTTAGAAGTCCACAGTATCAATCTAAGTGCTTCAAGTGTATGCTCTCTCAAAAGTCTCATAGGTCACCAACAATTCATTTCATTTTAGTGATGTATCCCTGGCACAAGTTAGGGATTACATACTTAAATTAAACCCAAGGCCAAAATTAGTACCTGACAATATTGATTACAGGCTTCTTAAGCTTGGAATAGACTCTTTTGCTTCACCATTGTCAATATTGTTTATTTTGTCCATGCACCCTGGATTCTTCCCTCTAAGTGGAAAAAGGCAAATGTTAAACCTATTCTAAAAAGAAGAAGTCCTTTTGTTGTATCCAGCTATCATCCTATATCCCTTCTGGCTCCCCTTTCTAAGGTTTTAGAAAAGATTATCCTGGATCAAACAGTTGAGTTCCTGGATAATACTAGTTTGCTCTCAGAGGTGCAGCATGGTTTTAAGTCAAAACATAACACCAAAACAGCCTTGGTGGGGTTCACTGGCTGCATACAGGGTGCCCTTGACAAGGGGCACTCTGTTGCAGCCATTTTCATGGACCTCACCAAGACTTTTGATTTAGTTGAACATGACTTACTACCATTTATTTTCTCTGAATTTCATTTCTCCCAAAATGTCATTAGTTGGTTTTCAAATTACTTACAGAACAGGTACCACTGTACTATAATAGATGGTATCTCTTCAAATCCTCTTGATAATCTGTGTGGAGTCCCCAAGGGTTCCATCCTGGGCCCAATGATCTGCTCACTCTTTATTAATTCGGCCCCTACCAGTAGCACCCATTCTATTATATATCTCTATACAGATGATGCTGTATTGTACTGTATCGATGATGATTATTCTCTGGCAATGAAGAATGTTCAGGATGATTTTTTCCATTTTCAGAAATGGCTCATCTCCAGGCATATGGTGCTTAATTCAAAAAAGACCAAGTTGATGATTTTTACTGGGCCCAGGATGGAACTCTTCCACCTGCCACCTGTGGTAGATTTGAAGGGTGCTACCATAGAGAAAGTTGAAATATTTAAATATCTTAGCATCTATCTCAATTCTCATTTGACTTTTGAATCCCATGTAAATTTCTTATGCAAGTCCCTTCATCAAAGATTAGGAATGCTATATAGGGTACCTCCTTTTCTAACTAGTGGGTCTAGAAAATGTTTGACCCACAGTTTTCTCTTTAGGCTGTTAGATTATGGTATTAGTATTTATACTGCTACTACAGATAATATCCTGGGCTGACTAAAGGTATCATTTAATTCAATTCTAAGATTTTTGACAGGTGCTGCCTCTCGTACTTACTCTTGTGACTTACTTAGACTTTCAGGCTGTATTTCCTTCCATAATAGGGTTAGTTTTAAGTCAGCATTATTTTTATTTAAGGGTATTGTGGGTCTGTTGCCTAATTCTAGTTTCTCATTATTTCCCAGGGCACTAAATGATTGTGGGACTCAGTCCTAGAGTAAGTTAACCTTTTCAATTCCACTATGTAGGAAATCAGCTGGGCAGAGGTCCTTTTTATTTACAGCCCCATTATTTTTTAATTCCCTCGCTTCCCACCTTGTTAAGTGTACTTCTTTATTTACTTTTAAAAATGTTTTATGGAGATGGCTTTTTGATAAGGATGAATGTAATTGTTTTGTGACATAGTAATCTTGTGGTGTTTTTTGACTGAATGTTATTATTGTATTTTTTTTGTATGTTTAACCTGTTTTTGTCATATTTTCTATGTGCATGTTTATGAGAGCACTTGTCATATGAAAATGGGCAGACATGCTCATTATGCATACAAGAATAAAAAATAAAATGAAATGAAACTGGAGCTGTCTACATGGGAGCAGGGCAAGGTGAAGCATTTCATAGTCCTCTTACATCCAAGATGAAAAAATGGTGTGCCCCGGAGTAGGAGGGAACCAGTTGAGACAAGGTCAGTGAGGGATTAGTCAAGCAGCTCAGGACGAGCTGCCCAACCTGCCTTGTGCATTGGGGGAACACAGTTTGTGTGTCAAAAGGCTTGCTGTCAAGTTTATGCATGTAAGTTCTGTGAAAATTAAACTAGGAAAAAGGTAGGCAATGTTGGAGCAATACAGGAGGGAGAACTGATGAGACTTGCTGTCCACTTTAAATAAATGTCAAGCCATGCAGTGAAGCAGCATGCACAATCTTGCAGTCCTAGTGGAAGTCTAATCACTAGAGATAATCCTACACAGACTAGTAAGTTCCTTGCATAATCAGTGGTTTGGCAGATTGGCGAGATTGTATTAGCCATGGGTGAAATTGAAAGTTCATAAAAGAAATTGCCTTGTCTATGGAAAAATAAACAGTACCTTCAGTAAATGCAATCCTGAACTAAGATAGGCCCCTTCATTTTGCTGGGGAGAGATCTTTAATTGCTTGGTGAATTTCTTCCAGGGTGATTTTGGCAGCCAGTATGGCTGTTGGCTTTAATTAAGTTTCAGTAATGGCATGTCTCTATGATAATCCCTTATTTCTAAGTCTGTGGGGGGCATTATCCATTTTTGCAGTACAGTTGCTGGTTTTATGCGAAATGGGCGAAAACAAAACAGCGAGCCCATAATCGCGACAGCAAGTCAGCGAGGACAGAAATGGAGACACATTTTTTTTTTGTGGAGGCTCTTCCCCCTGCACCCCCTTACTTAAATAACCAACTCTGAGGTGGTAGCACCTCTGGGAGGGGGTAAAACATTTGTCGCCGTTTTGTCCTCGCTGAAATGCCCTTGCTGACTTTTGGGATTGCTGTTTTGTATTCGCCCATTTCACAGGCCACCAAGTTCATACTAAGGCTCATACTAAGGAGGTAAGGAGCTAGAAGGCGATGTGCCCATACGTGTTCCATCAAAATTCAGTTATCATAATATGTTAGACTACCCCCATTAAGTATGTATTTATCCAATCTAGATTTAAATTGTTTTTTGGTTTCACTGATCGCGATATCCTCTCTGGTAGATTATTCCATAAGTTGACAACTCATAGAGTATAGAAAGAGTTGCTGGTAGAAAGCCTGGAATTCCTCAGTAATCCTTTTTGGAGTTGTGACTAAATCAGGTTTCCCAGGAATTTAGAGCCCCTGGATCATACAGAAGGCCTCTTGTTGTCTAGTATGGTGAGCCATTAATTTACTGACATTTCTCCTTGGTTAAAGTACTTTACCATAGCTCTGTATATAGGTAGCTCCATTGCTTCCCTATTAAGGTCTGCATAGGCTGCCCTAAAGGAATATAACTCAACCCATGCCTCAGCTGGCATAGAGGGAGACTGTCTGCATTTGTTCTTGTATGTTTGTTGTTAGTAATAAAGTTAACTATGTATTTCTGTATGTGCTCAACAAACTTGAGATCTTTCAGTATCTGATTGTTAAGTCTCCATTTCTTATCTTGCGAAAAACTGTTATTGAGTTGTAAGGAGAGAGTAACCAGGGAGTGGTCAGAGATTACCCTGGTCTGTATCTCACAGGTGTATAGTCCCTGGAGACAGTCCTTGCTAATTATGAAATAGTCCAGCCTAGAAAAGCTATGATGGGCAGCAGGGTAAAATGTTTAAGCTCTCTTCTCAGGGCACAGTGTGCGCCATAGGTCCACTAACCCTAGAGTATCCATGAGATCCTTGATTGCTCTCTGCACTGGACAGATGCCCTTATGTCTTTGTATGTCCATATCCAAATCAGAACCCTGGGTGATATTCCAATCCCCTGTTAGTAAAATTAGAAATTTTATCCATTGTGCCAAGATGCACACCAACTCCATAAAGAAGCTTGTCCCATTTATGTTCGGTCAATATATAGGGCTTAGTTCCACTGTCATTTGTCCTATTATCCATTTTAGGAAAATCTAGTGCCCCTGTGGGTCTATTATTTCTTCTAGCCTCTGAAATTGTACAGTATGAGCAATAGCTATAGTATACCCTTTCTCCTGGTGTCCCCCCACCCCACCCCAAGCACCTGTCCCACACAATTTCTCTGCAGTAGGTGAATTTATTCTGTTTTAATGTGTGTCTCCTGCAGAAAACAGATCTGGGCTTGAAGTTTACTAAGATGTTACGGTATCTTGTATCTTTTTTCTAGGGTTTGCACCCCCTTTAGGTACCAGGTAACATACTTAATTGGACTACTCATATGATATAGTGTGCATATATTCATTTCAATTCAATTCAGTTTAATGCAGTTCAGTTCAAGTCAATTCAATTCAGTTTAGTTCAGTTCAGTTCAATTTTATTTGTTAACCAGGTAAGTACACTAGACCAGAGGTCTGTTTACAGGCATGACCCGGGTATATTTAGGGAACACAACTTATCTATGACATTTACAAAATACCTGTACATTCACAAACATAAATTGATCAATGTTGTACAAGATTTGAGTTATCAGCACTGGACAAACATTTGTATTTACATAGTGCTGTGCAGACAATCAATAATATTTACATGAAAAACTACATACATCTTCAGTTAGGTGTCCCTCTGTGAATGACTGCATGTCCCAAATACACTCTTTTCTGTTTAGAAACTGTGATCTGCTCTGCTCCCTCCCCACACTAACAACAAAGTTCCCCACCTCTGAAAGTCCCCAGCACCACAATAAACAAACAAGTAACATCCAAACATCAACCATTAACTAAACAGTTGACTGGCTAGCTACTAGATCTCCTGCCACTCAAGGAGATATCTCTGCCTTCCCTCAGTGAAGGGTAAACTCTTCTCCTGTACAGTCCGTGAGGGTCCCAGCCCAGTAGAAATCAGTTGGGCCCCACGGTAACTTGCTATGCATGTTTGCAGAAACCATCTATATAAAGGACTGTGTGGATCCAGAAGGTGAACGAGGTAGACTGGGTTTTATGGGGGGCCACTAATAATGAGGCCCCATCCATGGGGGGGCTGATGAGGAAGAATGAAGGCTTTGTGTTCTGCACACATCTGTCCTCCTTGGGTGGCACACAGCCAATACCAACAGCATGCAGTTTCCCTTCTGCACCAACATCGCTAGTTCCTCATAATTTCTATGCAGATCCCCACTATAAGTGTATTGCTTTGTACTGACATCTGGCACAAAACTTGTTAGCACCCTTTAAATCATTACGCCCATCACCCTTAGTAACTTCTGGAGCCCTTGCCATATGTGAGTCTTCCCCCACTGGGGGGGGGGCCCTTTAGTTCACATCAGCTAAACTGGGTTGCTGATGAATCCATAGATGAGTGTCTACTCCAGAAGTGAAATGTACAGCACCACTGAACATATGCACCTCAAATTCTGACAGGACTGACCTTCTTGCACAGATGTAAACAATTCCTACATCTTGACACATAGCAAGGGTTCCGCATAAACATAAAAAACCCGTAACAATATCTTATGAAGTGGTTGCATTAGCCAGCAGTACATATCAACTACAGTATTGTGTACCCATTTGAGTCCCCCACACCACACTCCTCCCCCCATTCCCTTTATATGCAGGTGGTTAATATTATCACTGCCTCCCTCATCCAGCATTTACAGAGCTAGTGTACTGCCTACAAATAATATTAATTTATAAATGCAGTCAGCCATTACCTTTTATATGTGAGGTACTTTTACTTTTCCCTTTGGTTAATTAGAAAATTGTTTACCTCACATTAGTAGGTGTGATGTGTGAGACACTACTCTGGCTGGCAGTTGACATATCTATTTCTAGTCCCCTCAACTACATCATCAGCATTGTGACCTCACTAACTATGACATCACTGCTGCTTAGAAACATCCAGTCAGTGGCTGCCAGGACATTCACCTGTGATGTCACTGTCAGTGAGATCACAATGTTGATGATGTGGTGGGGGGATAGAGATAGTTATGTCAGCTGCCAGGCTAAGAGCTGTTCTACACATCCAGTACAGTGCTGTCACATAGTAAATTTTCTAATGAGCAAAAGGAAAAAAGGAAAATACTTCAGAAGTAGAAAGTTACAACTGACTATTTCTTCAAATTTGTATTCTTTTCCTGTCTGCCTGTTTTGGATCCACTAGCTCTTTAATCATCAAACATGAAAAGAGACCGCATGAGTCTTACAAAAATCTTACAAATGTGTAGGCTGTTAAACTGCAGCAGCATTGAGTCTGTCTGAGCTTCCATACACACTTCTGTGTTCCATGTTTTGACCACTACATTTTCAGTGTTTGCAGGGGGACAGAGGCTCTACTGAGTGCCCCAACTCACTGACGTGGACTTGAACTGTACTGCACCATGCGGCTCTGCCACATGCAGGCTGAGTGACACCACTTCTTCTTCCTCTGAATTTTGTCTCAAAGGTTGTGACATGTGGCTCAGTTGGTCAAGAAATATTAAAAATGGAAAAAGGGGCTGGTCAATTAAGGGTTCGGGGGCAGTTCCCTTCATGAGTGTTTGGACTGTCCTGGGGTCGAGAGATTCAATGCAACAGAGGGTGGACCAGAGCTGCTGCTACAGGGATCCTTCTGGGTACTATCCAGCACAACTGAAATAATCATGTTAAGGTAAATCTGAGCCCGAAAGCAAAATGTCTTATTGTTGAAAGAAGGCGCTTATATTGTCCGGTGAAACTGATTTACGGTAGCATGTCATTTCAGCGAGGCAATTTTAGCGAATGCATTTTAGCACATACAATTATAGCGAGAGCCACATTACAGTGAAAGAGTCATTTCAGCTCTTAGAAAGTTAAGCGATAGTAGTATTTAGCAAGCACAACCTTGTGAAATACCCCATGTCCAATTGTGGCTCAGAGTTGGTATCTTAAATATGTGGGGAGCCAGGGGGCATAGCCCCCTTGGGGAGTGCAGGTGGCATAGCCCCCCTGCATACATAACAACAATTAATGCAATCCTTGGGTTAAGTGGTGGCAGCTGCTGGTAATGATACCATAAATAGGATGCTAATGCATGGCAGCCCCATCATGTAAGATGGTTGTGGAGTTCCTGAGAAGCCAAAGGGGCATGCCGATGTTTGTCTATGGTAGCTTCATTTATAGGAGAGATAAAGAGGTGGCCGACAAGGTTTATTGGCAGTGTGCGGATGGGCACAAGTACCGCTGTCCTGCCAGAGTGCATACTGTGGCTGACCACATTGTTGACAGCCCCAGTGGCCACAATCTGGAAGTTCCTCGACTGTATTAAATAGGAACAGAGGATGTCCAAAGTTCGAATGGCACAGATTATGTCTGGTTCTGCAGCACCAGCTTCTAGGAGGTGCTACTCAGACCTACCTACGCATAGTCCAGGTTGTGGGTGAATATGGAATCCATCCTCGTATGGACTGTTTATTAGGGCTTGCCTTTAATTGTTAAATGCAGAAGCGATTATGATGTTCACTGAAATCGCTGTAATTACTATATATCACTGAAACTGGCAGTCGCTAAAAAAATGTGGTCGCTGAAATTTACTTCGCTATAATGTAGTCGCTGAAACTGGCAGTCGCTAAAATTGCCTCGCCGAAATGACATGGAGCCTGAGTTACACATTCTCTCCTGCTTATCTGGGCTGAGTAGGCCTCGGGGGGAGGGGACATCAAATAGGCCTGGGAAAATGGCAGAAAGACCTTCTGCCACATCCTTCACAGAATTAAACTGTTTAACGCTAACATTTGTGGTAATCAGCATTTTACGCTGGGTAGTTTATAAGAAAATGGATTCACAGGGGAGGCTATAAGTGCTACAAGAGATAAAAGAGCTTCCTAAAAGAAATACAGGAAGACCCAGAGGGAAGTCAACAGAATGGACTACCTTTGCCAAAGTCAAAACAACTAGTAGTGAGGAGACAAAGGCCAAAGCTAGTGCTGAGTTGAGGATAGCTGGGAAAGTGAAGGATGGTGACAAGACTTTTTTCAGTACATCTGAGAAAAAAGGAGGATGAAGGAAGGTATTATCAAACTAAAACATGAGGCAGAGTGGGTGGAGGACTTTAGAGAAAAGGCAGAAATACTGAATGACTACTTCTGCTCAGTTTTTACTAAAAAGAGGATAGACTGGTACCACAGGGTAGGATAGGAATAGGGAGAGATGAGGGTGCAGAGATGTGAGGAGCCAATCATAAAGGACAGCGTCTTTAAGGGATTTATGGACCTTAAGGTGGGTAAATCTCCCAGGCCAGATGGTATGCACCTAAGGATGCTGAGAGAGATGGCAGACGTTCTGGCAGCCCCTATGGCCAACTTGTTTAACAGCTCCCTAAACACAGGTGCAGTGCCACAAGAGTGAAGAACTGTGGATGTGGTGCCCATGCATAGGAATGACACAAGTGATGAGCTAGGGAACTACAGGCCAGCCAGCATGACATCGATAGTTGACAAGCTAATGAAAAAGTTTTCGAAAAAATGGTTGAATTTTTTGAGGCAAATGGGCTCCAAGGTGACAGACTCCACAGGTTATGTCAGGATGGTTGTGCCAATGAACTTAATTAATTTCTTTGACTGGGTAACAAAGATGATGGAGAGAGGCTTGGCAGTGGACATATTGTGGCTGGATTTCAGTGAGGCCTTTGACTCTGTTCCCATAAGAGATTGATCAAGGAGTTGAAAGACCTGGGGGCAGGGGGCAAACTGACTAGTTGGGTGGCAATCTGGTTGGGGGAGAACCCAGAGCATGGTGGTTGAGGGAAAATACTCACAGATGAAGGAGGTTATCAGCAGAGAACCACAGGGGCTGGTGCTTGGACAAGTGCTGTTCAATGTGTTCATAAATTACATTGGGGACAGCATAAAGAGAACATTTGCCTCTTCACGGATGGCACCAAGCTCTGTGGGAGGGTGGATACAGAGGACGGGGGTCAGGAACTTGAGGGAGGACCTCAAAAAGCTGGAAAGATGATTCAAAATCTGACAGCTAAGGTCAATCACAAGCAACCTGAAACCCACTACGCAATGCAGCAAGGCAGCAGCAAGGGGTAATAGGATGCTGGGTTGTATAAGCAGGGGGTTCAACAGAAGAAGTAAAAGTCATACTGCCAAAATACAGATCCATGGTGCCACTGCACCTGGAGTACTGTGTACAGTTCTGGAACCCCTCTCACAAAAACGACATGTAACAGCTAGAGGTGGTGCAGAGAAGGGCCACAACAATTATTCTGGGGGCACCAGGGGCTTTTGTAAGAGCAGTGGCTGGAGAACCTGAATATGTACTCACCCAAGAACAGAAGGCAACATTGAGATATTATAGAGACCTTTACGTACCTCAAGGATATTAACAAGGTAGACCCCTGTGAACTTTTCATGACCAGTGATAACAGAAACATGAGGGGCCACAGTTACAAACTAGCTGAAGAAAGTTTCCAGAAGGTGGTGAGGAGGCACTTCCTCAGAGAGAGAGTGGAACAGTTTACCAGAAGAGATGGTACATATGAAAATGGTTGATGGTTTCAAGAGGGGTGGGATAAAGTTAAGGGGAAGGCAGGAGTGTTTGTGGGGGGTAGAGCGATATGTAAAGAAGAATCCATGGGCTGTGCATCAGGCAGACTTGATAGACCATAAGGCCTTCTTCTGCTGGCTAATCCATATGTTCATATTAAGCATTTAGTGCTAGGTGTCACAAACCCACTCAGAAGGTCAGCTCTCTACTCCCAAAGTGCCAACCTTGTGAACAGTTAACAGAACAAGGTAACCCACTTGTCTGTTTTGTGGGTTCAAGTCAACCTTTAGTCTCAAGTCTTGGAGGGATTCAAACTGTGAACCTCTTGCTAGCATACCCAATGCACAGGCTCAGATAATTCTGTCTTCAGGGGTCAGATATCTTTGCCTACGGGCACCTAACCAGGTGTACAGAAATTAACCCTTAAAAACTTTAATAAAAGACCTCAGATTTAAACCGCTTACCTTTTTCCAGTTTGGTATCACCATTCAAGCTTATGTATAGTGTCTGCTTTAACCATATATATACTCTACTTGTAAAGGAAAGAAATCAAAGACAGATCAAGTAAGCACTAAAAACAGAGTTTTACTAAAATAGATAAAAAATATGTAACATAAAAGACAGAACTATTATATCACAAGACATACAAATCTCTTAAAACTGGTATTAACAGTGCAATTCTTACTACAGTACTTAGATTTGTCTCTCTCTCTCTCTCTCTCTCTCTCTCTCTAAATACCTGCTTAAAGTGCTCACAGATGTTTCTTTGTCACAGTCTAGATAGAAGTGTCTCTGTGAAGTAAAACAGAATATTCCTTAAAAAAACTGTATTTGCCAACCCCTTTGTGTGAGGTCACCTAGCTCCTCCTCTGTCAGAATATATAAAAAATATATATCTATACAAAAACAGGATGTCTTTTCAAAGTATTAAATTCTTTAATCCTGGGCATGACTCATTTTCTTCAAATGACTCTCTTTGATCTTATGGTAAGCTTCCCCCTTCCAGGACATGAAAGCATCTTTTATGACTTTGCACTAAAACGTCATACCCTGCTCTTCTTCCTCTAAGCGTTATCAAAGTTTATGATCTTCCCTCTTAGCAACTAAAGCTATAATTAACTTAGAAAAGTCTGTAATTAGCTTCTGGCCTTCCAGCTAACACCTTGTATCTAAAACCTGTGTGTGTGTGTGTGTGTGTGTGTGTGTGTGTGTGTGTGTGTGTGTGTGTGTGATCCACATGCTGTTTCAGCATTCTCATGGCAGACAGTCCATCACACATTTTTATATTACAAAATGATACAGGATCAGAACCAGCTGTCCAAGTGTCACACTAGGAATCACCTTCAAGGGATTGGTCCTATCCCGCTTGATTTCTCTGATCCTTTCTTGGGGGTGGGGGGGGGGCTTGTTCCTCCATGTCTTTTTCATAAAAGTAGTAACACATTTGTATGAATTGGGAATTTCTGGTGGTACTTGTCTTCAGCCCATTCTTGACACAACTGCACAAACTGTGCAGTGGTATATGCTTTTGGTAAAACCATCAACAATAAATTTACATATCAGTCTGTGGTTTAATGATAATTAGCACATGTATAGTTTCACAGATGACAAGATTCTGTTTAAAAAACTATCAAGAAACAGTAGGAACTGTAGCAGCGGTAGGCGAGTTCTCAGGAACTAAATACTCCATTATCTGGTTCTGAGAGTCAGGCACCTTGTTCAGTAATGACTCATATAACACAAAATTCTCATTTAATTCTATATTCATCCATCTGTGTTCATTGACAAGTGAGTTAACCTTGCCTTTGACCAGGACCTTAGAGGCCACACCCCTCATTTTTTTTTGTTTAACATTTAACATTTTCTTCTTCTGCAGCCACGGTCCTGCTTTTTACATCCAGCCACCGCTCCACTCGGCCGCCGACCCTGAAGTTGCATGCCCAACTGGAAGGCCTTAGCTACACCACCTGTGAAAGGGCCCCCCACCTTCCCCCCTTTCCGGCTGGGAACCAGTACCGGCACATGCCTCCAGGCATTGTCAGCCGACGATGCTGTGGCTATCAAGCTGCCTTGGACCCGTGCTGTGATTTTCCTAGTTCTTTTCCCCATTGGGACCACGGACGTGCAACGACGTCCGTGCACATATGTGCAGATGTCTGCAGTGGTCCCCCCTCCATTACACCGCTGCCTGCGGTACCTCTGGGCATCCCCAGGGGCCACCGCAGTGCGGTGTAAAGTCCCCATCCCACCCCAGGACTAGGAGAGCTGTCTCTCGATGCTCAATCCCAGTCCTCCCCTGCCGACCACCGACAACCCGAGCTCATTCCTGAACCTGGGTCACCAGCATAGCATGAGGTGTGGTGTCCAGCGCCTCAACCCTCAGTGCCACCGGGCCGGCTGGCCACATCCCTCATTTTTTGATTGACACGAGTCGTGCATGTACATATGAGCTGTCTGTTGTCACCGCCCCCACAGAAAAAGTGCTGTTGGCCTCCAAAGACAGCTTATGTCGCATCCCAGATGCTCTCTCTGCTGTCCTGTATGTAAGAGAAGTGTTCACAAGTATCAGGCAGCTCCTGTGGCAATGGGGACAGCCAGCCATACTCACATCAATGAACTTAGTAAGGCTAAGGCGCAATCCTTATTCTGGTGACATTTTTTTTGTGCTGAAGCAGACTACTGTTCTTAAAGAACACTCAGTATAGCTCTGGTTATTGCTTTTTTACTTGCTATTTATACAACCCCCCCTGCCACCAGCACAACGACCAGTTGGGAGTCACCAAGGCATGCCCACAGCTGTCATCCCCTCCTTATCTGGAGCTTAATGACAGTGGTCAACCCCCATGAAATTGTGGCTATATCCCCCAGGTTGGGATGAGGTGGGCTGAGCTTGTCTTCAAAATTCTGGAGTTTTATCGGTACTCTGGGCCATGGGACAGGCAGGGGAGCTCTGGATCGGTGCTGGGTGCTCCATCTTCCTGGTTTGCTGGGGTCATTTTTTCAGTCTTTTCTGGAGGTGTGATGTGTGCTGTGACATCAAGGTGCATATGCCGATGTCCATTATATCTCCTTCTCCAAGTCATGGCTGGTGCTTGCTGTACCGCCAGCTTCCATCAGAGGTCAGTCAAGTGCCGAGCCTCACCCCAGCTTCCCCTCTGGAGAAGGAGAGCGGACCATCGGATGCTCAAGTCCCCTCCCCCGGCTGGCCCTCTGACTTCCAGGCTCGTTCCTGAACCCGGGTCGCCGATGTCACAAGCGGTAGCGCTACCACTGCACCAGTGGGCTGGTTGGTTATTGCTTTCTGCAAAACCAATACAGACATTATATTATGTAAGCAAAGGCTGGCCAGGAAATTTAGAAAAAGACAAAAAAGGGTAAACAATAATGTCTAAGCTACAATCATGCAGGAGGTAAGCAGGAGATAAAAATAAATACTAAATGGTAGATACCAAATTATTTCTTTACCACAGAAAACACTATGTTAAAATAAATAGAAGAGAATAAGGTAGATACAATGATTTATAAAAGGAATTTTCTTGCATAATAAACTTGTAGGCATTGCTTGTGGTTATAAAATGCCAATACCAGTGAATACTGTATACATAGAAGATACAAAAATGTGTAAGTGAACATATCAGGCATGTTAGTTTACTACTGAGTGGCTGTATAATGGAAATTATTGGTTACTGTTGATAACAAGCCAAAATTAGTGAGTTGTTGTCAGCATCATGCACCCCTCATTATGCCAAAGTAGGTGTAATACAATTGAGTATGTGCTCTGCAGCTGCAGCCCACACTCCTCACAAATCAAAATGCACAGCATCAGCTCTGTGTGAGCGGAACAGCAGTTAGGATAGTACGTTCCCTTACTCCCTTTTGGATCTCTCTCTCTCTCTCCGGATCTTCACAAAAAAACCCAAAAAACATTATTATAAAAAATAAGGTATGGGTTACAGGGCAGTAACTCTTTTTTTCTTTTTTTTTACATATCCTTGGTGTGTGATGTCAGTATAAACCACTCAGCTTTCAATCTTGTGTATGGCTGCAAGTTCAGTTCTACAAAAGAATTGAGCACCTCAAACTTTGGGTATTTTGATTCTTTCAGACTGTGGCAAACTTTTAAGGGGAAATAGGCAGATTTTTGGTTCACCTGGTTCACCCTGGTATGAATGCTGCAGACCAGGTGAACCAGTCGAACTGCAAACTGCAGTTCATACCTGAAACAATGAACTATGGCACAGTATGAGTCAGGCCTTGTTTTGGAGCTAGATTCAGTTTGACAACATGAGCCAGCATGAAGGCTCACTTGTATGCTTATCATTGGATGGTTAGGTAGCTCAAGCAGGGCTGTGATTCACTTCTAGTTAGATTAGCTAGGAAATTCTTCAAAAAGCAAAAGAAAATATTCAAAAGCTGTACCTATACTAGTGCTGCAAACAGCAGGGTTACTGAAGGGGGGGGGTATTTAGAAGGAAAAAGAAGAAGAAGAAGAAGGAAAAAAAAAACAATGTAAAGAGTCAGGCTGAACAGTGTTCATAGAAGCAGGCCTCTGGGACCAGGAGCTTGCCTGAAAGAACTGAGTGGGGAGAGACTGGGCTCTAGAGGAGTGTGCTTGTGGCTGGGCAGTGGGCAGATGGGACATGAGGTGGCAGTCTGCCAGTGCCAACTTGTTAATTAATCTCAGCAGTGCAGCACATATTTTTTTATTGCAGAGCTAGCATTTTAGCAGGGCATACAAACAGCTGACTGAAGCCCCTGCCAGAAGCCTGATATGTGGTTGTTTTTGGGTGTTACTTTTATTTACTAAGTTTACTGGGCAGTAGGTGTGTGTGCCAGCTGGCACTGACAGCAGGACAGTGCCTGGTAGTTGGCACCTTGGTGGCATCCCAAAAAATGTTTTTAGAAATATTAATCATTCATGTTTCTTTTTGTGGCAGTTTTCAAATTCAGACTCTTTGCATGTACCCAAGTTGCAGGCTTGCTTTCAGCAGTTCCTTCTTCTTCCTCCTGAGTCCTGTAGCAGCCTTTTGCAGTGTGATCTGGACAGAGGGCAGCAAGTGTTGCCAGTTGGGAGTGTGCCGGTGCTCAAACCCTGGTAGTTGGCACTATGGTAGCATCCCATAAAAAATAAAAAAACATTTTTTTTCTTTTTGTGGTAGTTTTCAAATTCAGACTCTTCAGATTCCCACAAGTTGCTGCAGTTCCTTCCTGCTGAGGCCTGAAACAGCCTGTGTGTGTGTTATCCTGACCTGTGCTGTTGCAGTGTGATCTGGGCCCTGGGCAACAATTGTGTGTCAGCTGGCAGCATGCCTGTGCCATGCCCCTGGTAGTTGGAACCTTGGTGGCATCACATAGAACAATTAAAAAAAAGAAATTAATTTTTTTTCTTTTGGTGGCAGTTTTCAAATTCAAACTCTTCACGTTCACTCAGTTTGCTATGGTTCCTTCCTCCTCCTGAGTCCTGAATCAGTGTGTGTGCGTGTGTGTGCATGCGTGTGTGTGTGTGTCCTTCTGAGCTGTGCTGTTGCAGTGTGATCTGTGCAGAGGGCAGCAAGTGTAGGCCAGCTGGCAGTGAGTCGGTGCCAGACCTCTGGTAGTCCTTGCTGGCATCCCATAAAATAAAAATAATAAATAGATAAAAATAAGAAAATAGCAAACTAAAATAAAAAATAACACCCCCCACAAAAAAACTTAACTAAAATAAAGTTTTCATCATTCATCACCCAAGAGGTTGAGTCCTATAGTAAACATTAGGAAATGGAGCAACAGAGAGGCCAAGGAGATGGTGGCATGGGATCATCCAGTCACATCAAAGAAAAATAAAAGCAGAGAAGGCTTGGTCATTGACCTTCTGCCTCAATGTGAACTACAAGTGTAGATAAGATGACAGTAGTGGTTGAACAGTCCATGAAGTATCATATATTGTAGGAACCACTCGCAGTGGTACTGAAAGGATTGCAACATGAACAATCATTATAGAAACAAATTCTGTTCAGAGCTGATATGGCTGTGGAGAGCTTTCATGAGTGCAGCCACTGCCGCTGGAGAATGCCATGCAAAAAATGGCGGTGATGACGGAACTGTGCATGCGTGATACTCGCGCATGCAAAGTCTGAGTTGTCACCTCCATCTTGTGCATGGTTGCCATCACTTCTGCAGTTGTGGAAGAAAAAGAAGTGCCCCCAAAGTGGATGTGTTTATGCGGCCAGCGGAGGGGAAGTGCTGCATGAACACAACCACTGGAACTGTGCCTCAGCACTGTGGACTCACACCGGACAGCGGTGTGGTCATGTGCTTCCACAGTGCTAGTTAGAGATAATAATGATTGCATAACAACTGCCTAGCTCTGCCCACGCAGCTGTAAAAAGGAACAAGAAAGGAGTGCAGCAAGTAGTGACACAGGCAGAGAAGAAGGAGCAAAGTGATTTGGTAGAGCTTGGGGACAGAGATGCGGACTGTGATTATATACTCAATAAATAAAAGTGATAGCAGCAGCAGTTCTGGGGAGGAGGAGGTGGAACAGGTGGGATTCTGACTTGGGGCAGATCCACATAAAAGATAGAAAAAGATGAAAAGTGGTGGCAAAAAAAGGAAAAGAAAGGCCACAAAATAACAAGGGAAGCACAACAACACCAAGCATCTGAAATGACAGCAAATGAAGAAAACACGGATAGAACTGGTGGCTCAAGACACATGGTAGAGGAAGAAGTACCATTCCCTGATCTTGAAGAAATGGTGGAGGAACAGGAGGAGGGTGATGATGTGGAAGCAGGCCACAGTAGCCCAGCCAATAGGCAACAGCAGAGAGTGCTAGGAGGAAAGATCAAACTGATGAGGTCAGTGCTATCAGATTCTTTCGAGTGGACAAAGAATCATAGACACATGTAGTGTGTCTTTTATGTAATGACAGGCTGAGTCAGCGAAAGAAGGGAACATGGCTTGGAACATCTACCATGAAAAGGCATTTGCTGAAGTCTCACAGATCTCAGTATTAGAAGGCATGCCAACACATGGCATCAACACCAGCACCACCAGGCAGTGAAACTGATGATGACAATAATGGTGACCAAGGGAAGGAGAGCATTAGGAGACCGGGTAGCGAGGAAGAGGAAGATAGTCTTTCAAGTGGTAGCTGATGCCCAACTGCAGCAACTTCCATTCATCAGTTCATTAGCCCATTAACCCCCTCACCTCCAAGGGACTGCAAATCCCTAGCCACTTCCACCCCCCTCCCCAGAATGGCAAAAACAGAAGTCAACTGTCATGTCCAGGGGAAAAAAGCACTCAATTCTCACTGGTCAAGTCCCTGGAAATGAGCCAGAAATAAAAAACCAACAGACATGAAGCAAAAAATTAACAAGAGCAATTGTGAAAATATTAGCCACTGACTTGCTGCCATTCTCCTTTGTTTGCAACATAGGTTTTCTATTGCTAATGCAAGTTGCAGTACTAAGGTATCAAGTGTCCAGCCATACCTACTTTTCTGCAGTGGCTCTTCCTGATTTTTATCAGTGTCTACAAGACTGTGTTGCATGCTCTGAAAGCATAATTTGTTTCAGCGTTTCACATCACCACTGACATTTGGACCAGTGGTCAGACTACTGATAGCATGGCAGTGACTGTCTATTGGGCCAGTTTCCCCTCCTTGTTCTCCTGCTCTTCCTTCCTGCCTCTCTGGGTTAAGTGATAGCTGTAGCAGCAGTCACACATAACTGCGGCCCCCCAACCTCCACAAGCAGACAGATTTATTTACTGCTGGCTTTGACAATGATCATCATGCCTACGACTTGTTACAGTTCCTTCAACAGAAGTTTGATTAATGGCTGACATCACACCAAAGTTGGACTGGCCCACCAGGATACCTGGAAATTTCCAGGAGGGCACCCCCACTGTTGGGCACCTGGTCACCTTTTAAGCTCTGAAAATGTTTGTATTTATTATTTATTTTCTAATTAAATGGAGCATCTTGGGTACTGTAAGTAAATGCAAGATGCAAACACAGAGCTATTGTATCAAACTTCAGTGGAATATTCATATGTGTGTGTATCACTCTGGGCCCTCCCTATTGATTTCCAAGTTGGTCCCTGTATCCTCTTTACAGGTTGGACCCCTGCACCCCAGTCCAACCCTGCACCACACTCAATAACACCAGGTTTTATAGTATCAGATACGGTAATGCAAAGAACATTGTAAAGGCAGTTGACCATGCGGACTGTACACATATTCCATGTTTTGCTCAGTGTATAAATCTGGTAGTTCAGGGTTTCCTAGATGAGGAAGGCACCACTGTGCAGACATGGGTAGGTCTGGCCAAAAAAGTCGCAGTCATTTTAGCCATTCTATAAAGGCATGGAAGCTATTACGAAACATTTAGCAGTAGAACCACCTTCCCTCTCCACCACTTGAAACAAGATGTGGCAACAAGATGGAATTCCATCTATTACATGATGGAACAGTTGCTAGAACAACAGAAGGCTATCCATCACTATACCACTGAGCATGGTATTGGCAAGGGAGAGGTAAACATAAGCCCAAATTAGTGGTGCCTGATGGAGACCCTCTGCACTGTGTTGAAGCCCTTTGAGGAGGCCAAAGGGTTGGTAAGTTGTGATGCAATTGATCTAAACCAGGTACTCCTCCTCATTGCCCTCATCAATCTGAGACTTCTTAGTATGAAAACTCAGTATGAGGACAAGGAAGATACCACTGCTCTCAATCTAACAGAAAGGATAAGATCATGTGTCTGAAATGACACACATGTTTCAAAAATGCATAGAGATGGCCTCTACATTGTGGCCACTCTCTTGGACCTCAGTTCAAAGACACATTTGAGACATTCTTTGATTCACAAGAATGAGGTAAGGATCAGCAGTCCTATAGTGCCTGGCTTATCCATTTGAGCTCTGTACTTATGGCACAAAATACGACCAGGAACAGAAACAGAGCATAGCAACACATCATCATCCCTTGCAATTGCACTGACACACCAGGTGGAGGAGAGGGAACAAGGAGGATCGCAATGTGCTCCCACTGCTACTAGGGAACTTTACAGGAGTCACTCAGTTTTGTCTGCAAGTCAACCTGCTACTACTACTGCTGCTGCTCTTATGGCACCCCCCAGAAAGACAGTCATTGATGACAAACCACTATGGTAACAACTGTCTGACTATGGCTTGATGGAAAAGCATGGCAAGTCATTTTCTGACACAGTGGTGCCTGAAATGGCAGCAGACAAAATGGTGCATGACTATCTGGATGAGAACATGCCACCAGCAGAAGAAGAGAGCCTCTATTGCACTGGCACCAAAAAAAAAGACCATTTAGCTCTCTTTAACAAAAGTAGCTGCTGAACACCTTAGTTGCCCACCTGCAAGTACATACTCAGAGTTTTTCTTACTCTTTACTCAGAAACTCAGAATGTTTTCAGTGCTGCCTGCAGGCAATATTGTCACCAACAGTAGAACATGTCTTTTAACCTGAAATGTAGAGATGCTCACTTAAAAAAAAAAAATTACCTTCCTCTTTCTCAATAGCCCTTTTTGTCGTGGTTTGTGGATGATGACTCTCTTACATTTCTAGCTGTGCTAAAGACAGAGGAGGAGGAGGGGGAGGAAGATGGGGAGGGCTTCTGTATCCATTAGTTTGTTTGGAACCAGTAGCCTACATACACACTGGGGGATGTTATACTATTGTCTTCACGCAGTCTTCTTCAGATTAACATTTTGTGAATTTTTGCCAAGTCTACTCAGGCTGAATAAAAACATTTTGGGGCAATGTTGCCCTTGAAACCAATGTGTACAACACTTATCCATGTCATAACGGGAAGCCTTGTCCATGTGTGGCACTGTCCCAATGGGGGCACAATTTTTGGAACAATAGTCCAGACTGTGGGATGCTGCATTATTGTCACCACTCAGTCTTCTTCAGATTATCGTTTTGTGAATTTATAGCAGGCCTACACAGGCTGAATAAGTTTTTTGGGGGGCAATGTTTCCCAAGAAGACAGTGTGTACAACATTTATCCATGGTGTAACAGGAAGCCTTGTCGATGTGTGGCACTGTCCCAATGGGCACATTGGATTTGATGATGAATCTCTTACACTTCCAACTGGGCTGAAGCATAGGGGGATGATGAGGTAGGTGGGGAGGGCCTCTGTGTCCCTTAGATTTTTTGGAGCCAATAGCCTACATGCACACTGTGGGATGCTGTAATGTTGTCTTAGCTCAGTCTTCTTCAGATTAGTGTTTTGTGAATTTTTGCAAGGTCTGCTCAGGCTGAATAAATAATTTTTGGGACAATGTTGCCAATGAAACCAATGTGTACAAGACATCCAAATATCCATTGTATAACAGGAAGCCTTGTTCATGTGTGGCACTGTCCCAATGGGCACACAATTTTTGGAACCAGTAGCCAATGCTGTGAGATTCTGTACTGGTATTTTGTGGGCATACATAGGCCTTACAAACCACTTTATTTTGAGCATTGTTAACAATGTACTCTTGTTTACTGCTAGCATTGTCCATGTTTGGCATCGACTGAATAGACACAATTTTTGGAACCAGTACCCCTCAATGTGGGCCACTGCATCATTCTGATGTTTTGGGTGCTTCATCACCCCAGTGCATTATGTTATTTCATGTTATCCCAATTCCTAATGCTTTTTAATGGTTGAACCACTGCAAACTAGTCTGCCAGTAAGGGAACTTTGACAAACTTTACCTGATCCAACAGTCAAAGTTTGCATGGTCAAACTTTGGGAGGGTCGCAAAGCTCTAGTTTTGTGGTTATGTGGTCTTGCACACCTTAGGTGTGTAAACAAAACTTGTTACACATTGCAACTCATGCATTATTCTCTATGTATCCTGTGGCAGAGCATAGAGAATGCTGCACTAGTGCTGCAGTTGAGATACTGGCTATATTTATTTATATAATTAGGTACTATTTTAAGGCCAGGACAAAATTGTGTTGAAAGTCACAAAGCATCACCCAAGGTACTGTAGGTAGCACATGTTATTTGAAAATAAACTAAAAATGTATGGAGATTGATTAGGGTTGTGTGTTGTCTTTTTCTCTAATAACCGCACTCAGAACGACAAGCAGAGGTGCATGGTAATCAGCTTTGATGACAGTCTGTGTAGTCTGCTTTTCCTGGGCATTAGTTTTTTGAGAGATACTTGCAGTTTTCTGATGACACAATAACCAACTTGCTAATAGATGGTCCATTAGAACACTCAACAGGCCGCAACTGGAGGGTGTGGCACCTAAATGGCAACAGCCTTTAAAAAAAAAACAGAAGTAAGGGTGTGCAGGTCAGATTTTGTGGATCTGCTAGGTTGGGTCAGGCAAATCAGAACCAAAACCAGAATCAGAACCAAAGTATAATATATAGTAATAATTAATAGTGCATACAATAGAGCAGCACCAGAGTAATGTTACATAGTAGGTCTAGATCTGCTAAACTGAAAAGACTAGTGTGAACCAGTGGCATCATTTCTTCCTCTAACTGTTCCATCCCACTCACCCTGCTCCAATGATCATGGTCAGACTGGAGTACAGAGGCCCCACCTGGAAAGAAGATACAAGGGCACACCTGGAAAATCAGTAGAGGAGGGCCCAGGTTGACACACTTATATCAATATTCCACTTCAATCTGATACACTAGCTCTGTGTTTGCATCTTACATTTATCAGCAGTGTCCCAGATACCCCATTTAATTAGAAAAAAGAAGATAAATGCAAACGTTTTCAGAGTTCAGAAGGTAACCATTTACCCAACTGAGGGGGGCTCACCTGGAAATTTCCAGGCATCCAGGTGGGCCAGTTCGACCCTGCCAATGATACAGTGTCACACAGGTTGGCCTTGTCAGTGGAACAGATGTTTTCCTGAAAGGGAGGAATGGAATACGTGTATAGATAGATACAAGCAGTACTGTCTATATGTAACTTTCTTTCAAATCAGTGAAGGGCATCTAACTACCACTATGGGTTATGTCTTTTCAGTGTCATATATGACAGGAGTGGCAGTGGGGCATGCAGTGGTAGCAGCAGAATTATGTTAAAGAAATTAGAAGAGGAGTCACATAGGGACAATTTACAACAGTAAGAGTGGTAGTAGTCTGGGGCATCAAGTGGCAGCAACCAGCAATAGAACTATGAGAGAAATACGAAGAGGAATCACATAGGAACAGTTTATGACAGGAAGAGAGGCAGTGGTCTGGGGGGTCAAGGGGCAGCCAGCAACAGAATTATGAGAGAAATGCAAAGATGAGTCACATAGGGGCAGTTTACGACAGGAAGAGTGACAGTGGTCTGGGGCATGCAGTGACAGCAACAAAATTATGACAGAAACGAGAACAGGAGTCAGATGGGGACAATTTACAATAGGAAGTGTAACAGTGGTCTGGGGTGTGCTGTGGCAGCAACACAATTTATGTTAGAACTTATTGAGTCATAGGGAATTTAACTGTAATTGGCATAATGGTGGCATGAATTAAAAAAGAAACAGAAGACAGAGTGATAGTCCTCTTACACTCACAGCAGGTGTGCATCAGCTGCACTTAAAAGGCCGGTGTAGATGAATAAGTGGTATAATTGCTTCCTCTATCTGTTCCATCCCATCCACCCTGCTCCACTGGTACAGTCTCACACAGGTGTAATATTTTGGTCTGGTCAGTGCAACACATTTTTGATCTGTAAAGAGGGAATGGAAGACATGTAAGGATAGATATGAGCAGTACTGTATGTAACTTTATTTCTAAATCAGTGAAGGAGATGGCATATAACTGCTGCCAGTATGTGCAATTAATATTTTATAATGACTTTCAGTGACAGTGACATTGACAATAATGGAACATGTTAGTGTTTTGTTGGGTCAAAAATGAAGGTTTGTTTTACTTAGAGATAGTAGTAGACAATGTACAGTAGCGCGTAGCCTATGTGAAGAACTCAGCAGCAGTAGATAGCTGCAGTGAGGCTTTAAAATAAAGTTGAAAGTTGGCATCTGTGGTGCATTTTCTCAAAAGGTACTTCTCCTACCATGAGAAAGTTGGGTAGCATGTAATTGCCTAGTCATCTCACCCTTCGATATCATGTTCTTTTTCATCTTGCTGTACATAGTGCATGTCATTATTGTAATTCAGTGTGGGCAAATTGACTTTTAAAAATGCCAGTTATTCAAAACGTTCAGAGTGAAGTATAGCTCTGGTTGTAGGTACTGGGCCCGATTTTCAAACGAGTTAGAATGACACAAAGGACTTGCATCAAAAGAGTTTGACACAAGTGGTGATGTGTGTCACAACTTGCGTCAAATGTGATTTTCTAAAGCAGCCTGTGTAAAATCCTGAAACCGCTGCTCCAAAGCCTCCGTGCACCAAGGTTGCAGCAAACAACCAGGTGCTTCAGGTTGCAAGGGGGCTTGAGCCACAGCAGGGCTGCAGCATCCCCTTTTTGGGGATTTTATAAGCTCCGCCATGGACACAGCAAAGGGCACCAGTTAGACCAGCCAGGAAGTGGTCTGACAATAGGCTGCGGGGGAAGGGGCATGAGCAGGCATCGGGGGGTGTGGGGAAACAGCTACAATGATGGGGTAATGACACCCGTGGGATGCATTTGCTGTTATATGAATTTGTTCTTGTCCATCAATACCGAGTAGAATACTACACAGTACTGTACCTATTAATAAAACTGTACTTCTGTACTGTGTAGTATTCCACTCCATATGACCGACATGAACAAATTCCTTATAACAGCAAACCCACCCCGCTGGGTTCCACATTGCCACCATCATTCCCAGCTGTTTTTCTGACCCCTGCATGCCACCACCCGATGTCCTTCGGCCCCTGGCCCCCTCCTGTCCAGGACAGTATTACTAGATACTTTTCCTTGGTAGTCTAGTGGACCCCTTTCCCGATGTCCCCCAGAAATATTTAAATCACTTCCCTGGTGGTTAGTGGCCCTCTCTGATTCCCGATGTATCCTCAGATATGTTAATATTGCATCCCTGGTAGTCTAGCAACCTCCCAATCCCTGATCTCCCCAATACCATTTATGTAACAGCCCCTTTTGGTCTAGTGGACCCCTCACCCCATAAGGCAGTGCCCTACCACCCCACTCCCCCATGCCATCCTTGAGCCAGTGACCAGCATGGCCCTCCTCTCTCAACCATGGCTGGCCACTGACTGAGCTGTCAATGAGTGTTTACTGTATACAGTACACACTCTTTGAAAGACAGCTCACTCTGAGTGGTCAGTCACTGTCAATGAGCATGTACAGCCACATTATCTGTCACTGTCATGCCTACTCGTAATACATTTGTCAGTCTCCATTTGTTCCCCAGTTTTTCTAGGGTGCTACGTATGTTGCCTGCAGTGCATTTACCATCCATAACACTGGCACTGAGCAGTGCCATTTCCCTGTACTGGCCTTTTGGTGTCAGATTAGATTGCTTTTGTGACTGTGAGAAAGAAACTCAGTGTACAGTCAGAGAAATATGCCCGTGAGTTGATGCTCTTGCCCAAATATCTGTTGTGAAGTGTAAAACCCATCCTCTGCCTCCTTGAGCATGACCACAATATAAGTTTTGACTGCTTGGTAAATTTCTGGAACTATGCTGTGGGTAAATGTAAATCTGGATAGTATTTGATATCTCAGCTGTAATAATGCAAGCAGCCTTCAGAATCCAACATTTTCCACAATGGAACAGGGCTGAAGATCTTGCCCTGTCATTTCACCCATAAGCCATGTAATTTTGGAAGTAATTGGATGCTTGGAGCCAGATTTTGTCTTGCGATCAATTGACTGAGCTATAATTGCTTGGCTTTTGAAAAAGGACTGGCCAAAGAGCTGTTGCTCTGCCATGGCAAGGGTGTTGGCAATAGCTGATGCTGTCAAGTCCACAGAAGTGGACCTACTTCTTGTATGTGATTGAGGCGGAGGTCGCGTAACTGATCTCCCTCTGCCACCAGGATTGCCTACTGGGAACTGACTGCTACTACTACCATGATCCATCTCTGACTCATCAAAATTATCACCATCATCTGAATCACTCCTACATGACTCTGTGAGATCTCTAGGATGAATGAGTACATGAGGGTGCTGATGTATTAGGTGTCACCTCATGGCAGTGGTTCCCATGCCACAGAGTTTCTTTCCCCTACTAATGGCTGTTTTACAGTGCACAACATAAAGCTTTAAGTTCATCAGTGGAACATATCAAAATGTGATTCTACACCATGTGGGTACGTTTTTGGTTTTAAAGCCAGGCAAGGAATATGACTGTGCTCTGAGTCTTAATGGAGGTGCAGCAGGAGGCACAGGAACTGAACTGAGGCTGGTAGTAGTAGCAGCAGACATGAGTCTTGCAGTGATAGTGTCAGAGAGAGAGAGTGTAGGAGGGAACGTGGGAAAGTAGAAGTGGTTTGTCTGGTCTCTGTCATCATTGTGGCACTGGGCAAGGAGGCAGAGGAAGGGGTTTTACTCTTATCAAAACTGGATGTGACTGTGGCATCACTATTTTCATGTGACACTACTACATCATCATCATCATCATCATCATCAGACACATCATCAATGTCATAACCATGATCAGGATCAAAATCAATGGGTATATAGTCTCTGTCCGACAGATGTAAGGAGTTGGCATCATTGTCAGAAGAATTGTCACCATTCTCAGGATGGGAATCAGATTCAAAATCAGATGGAGGGTTTAGCTCATTCTCAGCCACTGCTGGTGCCAAATCCATATGTGGCAGAACTGGAGAAAAGGCCACTTGAACCAAAGCAGGAAGCTGGGATGACGCAGAGCAAACTACAGTTTGGTTCTGCATATGTGGTGTTGAACTTCTTATTTCTTTATTTAATGAAGATGATTATGGTGTAGTGGAGAAACCTGATGTAACAATACCCAAGTGCTGACCAACTGTTCTTACATTTTTTTTAAGGAAATATAGCCAAGTGCGTAAACTGCAACTAGCCCCTTGGGAAACTGTGAGAGAGTAGTACACAAGTGGATGAGACAGCAGGCAGCAAGGCACACTAGGTGGCAACACGCAGATGTGTATTACACTGACTGACTAGTCCTCAAATTCTTACTGGGGAAAATAGCCAAGTGCTGACCAGCTAGTCCTAAAAATTTAAGGAAAAATAGCCAACAGCTTAAACGCAACAATTAGCTTCTCAGGCAACTGTGAGTGTGACAGAGCAGTAGACAAGTGGACATAACAGCAGGTAGACAGGCATGTTAGATGGCAATAAGCAGAGGCACAAGACTGTAACAAATGTATTTTTCTAAAAGTAGTAGGCTTAAACTGACTGAGGGGATAATGTTGAGTTGTTTGGCCTGACAGCTGGATGCCCTAGCATGGTGCGGAGCCAGACACTGGCAGGAATTAAAAAGTGCCTTAATAAGGGGGAGGAAGTGCTCCCCCTGAAAAGTTACCACTGCCACCACCCAAAGAAACAGACTAAAAAGGAGCACCAAGATCTACTAAAAATAACCACTCACTCAGAGAGAATTTAGTGAAATAAATAGCCTTTATTATTAGGATAAGGGGGTAATACAATACAAAAATTACACTGTGGTCAACCAAATCACTGTAAAGGGCTTATCAGTGTAACCTTAGCAATAAAATCACTGTACGGGACTTATCACTGTAACCTTAGCAATAAAATCACTGTATGGGGCTTATCACCGTAGCCTTAGCAATAAGATCACTGTACTGGGCTTATCAGTGTAACTTTAGCAATAAAATCACCGTACAGGGCTTATCACTGTAGCCTTAGCAATAAAATCACTGTACTGGGCTTATCAGTGTAACTTTAGCAATAAAATCACCGTACGGGGCTTATCACTGTAGCCTTAGCAATAAAATCACTGTACTGGGCTTATCAGTGTAACTTTAGCAATAAAATCACTGTATGGGGCCTATCACTGTAACCTTAGCAATAAAACCACTGTACAGGGCTTATCACTGTAACCTTAATCATTTTCACAGGACTTATCACTGTAACCTTAGCAATAAAATCACTGTACGGGGCTTATCACTGTAACCTAAGCAATAAAATCACTGTACGGGACTTATCACTGCAACCTTCACAATAAAATCACTGTACGGGTCTTATCACTGTAACCTTAGCAATAAAATCACTGTACTGGGTGTATCACTGTAACCTTAGCAATAAGACAGGACCACCCCCCCAAGCCCACAGGAAGGAGCAAAAGGGCGAGATCCTACCTCTACCAGCCCGGAAAAACTGGACACCACAGTTAGAGGTGATGGATGGTTACTATCCTTGAAAAGGACTCTTGCAAGGGATCAGAACTGCCCTAAAGCTCTAGCCCTAGTAGCCAATTGGCAAGTACAAGGTTGAATTGCTAGCCCAACCTAGCACCTTAAATACTGGTGCCCGCTACACCACTACCCCAGGGTTCCCTCCCTTGGTGCCACACCTCCCCTAAGAACTGCTCCAAGCTTTGTAAAAGGATACAGGCCTTTGAAGCTGAGGTCCGCCGCTAGCCATCCTTCTAGCCAAGTGCCCAAAGGGTGTTTCGCTGCTAGCCGACCTGCTAGCTGAGTGTCCCAAGGTTGCTCCGCTGCTAGCCGACCTGCTAGCCGAGTCTCCCAAGATTTCTCTGCCACTAGCTGGCCTGCTAGCTGAGTGTCCCAAGGCTGCTACACTGCTAGCCAACCTGTTAGCCAAGTGACCCAAGGCTGTTCAGCTGCTAGCTGACCTGCTAGCCGAGTGTCCAAAGGGTGCTGCACCGCTAGCCACCCTGCTAGCTGAGTGTCCCACAAGGTACCTGCAAGGGTTAGGGAAAGCAGTCTAGCTTCACCAGCCTTCCCTGTTGCTGAACACCAAAGTCAATTGCTAAGCCTAGGTGATACAGTTCTTTTGAGCCCGCTTTTTAAAGTAAGGCTACCAGGCTGGCAGGGCTTTCCCAGTGACCTCTGCAGATCCCCCAAGGCTCCTTCCTGGGTTACTTCTTCAGGAATCCTCCTGAGCCCCTATTCCAGCTGCTCCTTCTCTTTCAAGCACCCCTTCTCCTTCTGGTTGCTCCTACTCCTTCAAGCAGCCACTTTTCCTCCAGGCTGCTCTTCCCCTTTGGTATCCAGTGAACACGGTGACCATGATTGAGCAACTGCAAAAAGGGCAACTCAATCATGGTGCCTGTGTTCTGGGCTACCTGGCACTGTAATACACAGTCCCGATATGTGAATGGAAGTCATTCACATATCGGGACTGTGTTTCAACTACAATGATCTGCATGCCCCATTATGGCCCATGTGACCAATGAGTGTACAGCCGTACTGTACACTGTCAGTCTGCGGCAGCCGGGTGGCTGCGGGTGGGGAGCTGCCACCTGCCATTGACTGGGGAGGGGTGGTGGGACTGAGTGGGCGGGTGGGGAGGGGGTACTGCTGGACCACCAGGGATTGTTAATTCTACAAAGCCTGCGATCGGGCTTGGGAGCGGGTCCACTGGACCACCAGGGATACATTTTATGTCACTAAGCCCGTGATCGGGCTGGATTCGTTCCACTGGACCACCAGGGATAAATGTTTTATTACAAAGCCTACGATCAGGCTGGGGGGCAGGTCCACTGGACCACCAGGGATAAAACAATTTAACAATGCTCGCGATCGGGCTGGGAGCAGGTCCACTGGACCACCAGGGATAAGGTTATTTCTACAATGCCCACGATCGGGCACTGGGGGGCTTTGCCACTGAGAGGCAGGGGGCGGCGGTCCCCGATGGCTGCAGCCTGGCAGGGTGCCAGACGCAAGTCGCCAGGGATCGGCGCACATGCATGCAAATGGGGCCATAATGACATGAAAATGGCCCCATTTGTGCCTTGCATGCATAATGGCCCCATTTGCATACCCACCACTGAATATCGTAGATCCTGCACCTAAGCGCCAACTGCACTTATGCCGCCTCATCCCCCTGCTCCCTCTCTTGCCACTTGCGCTGGCGCCAGTGCCACTCGCGCTATCGCCAATACGAGGCAACCATGGTACCATATTCAGCGGTGCTGAGCCATGGCAGCAACCTGGAATATCGCCCAGGCTACGCCCTGCGCATCCCAGCTGCGCTGCTCCCAGGCTTATGCCCTGCCTGCACAGTCTGAATATCTGGCCCTGTGTGTATAAATGGTCACTGTATGTATAAATTTATTTATTCATACAGTGACTCAGATAAATGCATTTATCACACTGAACATATGTCCGCCCCACTGCATAAAAAAAAATATATATATATATATATATATATATATAGTTTATGAAAAATAGCCAAGTGCTCAATTGTAACTAGCCCTTTGAGAACTATTTTTTTAATTCAGTATACTTTATTAAGGTTTTTAACAAAGCCAACCAATATGAATAAAGTCAAAACACATAAAAAACATAAATAAAAAATACTGTAGAACAATATCTGGAAAATCTGAAGAGAGATACATTAGAACAAAAACAAGCTCAACCGCCCCTCAGCCCCCCTCTCCCCATCGTCTACGACAATACCCCCCTACAGAATCCAAAAGCAGAATAGGCACAGCCATCAGCACACATACAAAGGAGATCAGAAAAAGGGTGGTTAATCAAGAGGGGCCAGTAGGTCCTCCGAATGAAAGAAGAGTATAAAGAGACTCCCAGGTATGACAAAAAGCCTGTGGTCTCTTCTGCATGGATGCAACATGTTTTTCCAGCATGAGGGCTAATAAAATCTCACGATGCCATTCCACGTAAGATGTAGGAAGTACATCTTTCCAGTGCCGGAGAACTACGAGTTTAGCCATGGTGGCTACAAGGTACTAGTGGGCTTTTCGCATCCTGGGGGTGCCAGGCAGGAAAATACCCAATAAACAACTCAAAGGAGTGGCCCTTTGGGAACTATGACAGAACAGTACACATATTTTCTTTTAGGTAATTTTTCAGTGCAGTTTCTCTCTAGCCCCCTCCTGCCCAACGCTCACAGTCACCCTGGACTGTCTGTTGCCAGGCCCTGTGTCTGCTCCTGTCTCCGTCTCTCTCTTGTTGACTTTTTTTTTAAAAGATATTGGGCCCCATGCACTATGCCAACACACAATGTAAACTGAGCCTGTTGGCATAGCTAAGTTGTAAGGCCGTGGAGTGGTGGTCATGTGGCATTCACGACTGGGGCATGCAGCTAGTTTGAGCCCGATCCCCTGGCTGTGCAAACAACAATGTGCCGGAGGCAGGCAGGAGGAGTGCCGGGGGCATGCCAGTACTACGTGCTATTCACTAATGCACGTAGTGCTGGCCGCACAGGTGCGGAGATGGCCACAGGTTATGGCAGTGGGGACCCTGCCATAACCCACCATGTGTCCCCACTATCAGTACCCACTAGATGCTGGGGGACCAGAACAGGGCTCTCCATGCTGCCCCTGCTGACTAGGCAGCCAGAGAAGGCAGGGGCAACAGGATGGGTGAGTGCCTGACACTGCAGCGGGGTGGCAGCACCAGGAGGGGATGTTTCTGGGTGAGGGGGGAATGGATGGACTGTGGCACAGCTCACCTATGGGGGCTTGGGTGTACAGCCACAATGTGGTCAGGGCACAGCTGCCATTGCGGGGGTGCAGGACAGATGAGGGTTCCCAATGCCAGGGTCCTGCAGTGTGCTGGGAGGGTGCTGTGAGCCGAGGTCTGGGTCGGTGGACAGACTGGCCATAGGGGCCATGCCGCGTGGGTCCGGGTGCCTGCAGTAGGCATGCACTACTCTGGACCCACTCCTCGCAGTGTGAGGGATCCAGTGTTGGACCCGGGATAGGCATCCCATTGCATACCCACCTGGGTCTGCAACTCCACCCCTGGCTGCCCTGTGGAGTCCTACATGCCTGGGGGAGGAGCCATGGACAGGTGGGAGCCGGATGTGAATACCGGCATGTGTGCACCTGTCCGCAGGTGCACAGCTACATAGGTGGGGTATGCACTGTTTCCACATACCTCTGCCCCAATAGTGCATAGTGGTCATTATTTTTTACAGTATTTTTTCAATGTAGTTAAGTGTTAGCCCCATCCTTCCCAATGCCCACACCACAGCCACCCTGAACTGCCTCTTGATAGGCCCTGCTTTTGCTGCAGTCTCTGTCTCTCTGACTTTAAAAAATATATATTATATATACTGTATTTTTTAGGTATTTTTTCAGTGCAGTTTAGTCGTAGCCTCCTGCGCCTGGCCCCAGTGGCCGCTGCCTTAATTGCTGCCTGACCCTGTTCTACTCCAGTCTGCTCCAGTCTGTCACTCTGATTTTTCTAAGAATATATTTTCATTTCTTCAGATATTTTTGTAAATGCAGTTTAGCTCTAGTCCCCCCCCCCCCCCAATGCTCAGAGCTCACTGTTTGCCCTGGACAGCCTGCCAAGCCCATTCACTCTACTGCTCCACCAGTAGTCTCTAGTTTTGAAATAGGTTTTGTTTTCAGTGCAACTTTTTTTGGAAAAAGACTTTCTTTTTAGTTTCAAATTCAAATGTCCTCTGCAGTCCCAAGCAGACCATGACTAACAGTCTCTCAGTCAGTCCTCTCATGAGCTCTCTCTGTCTCTCTCTGTACTGCCTGCTGCTGCAGTGTGTGACTGACTCCCACCCATTCACTAGCTACACCCCAGAAGCCAGCCAGCCAGCTAGTCAGAACCACTGTGATCACCCCATTCCCTCCCAGGACAGGCACCACACTGAGCCTAATTCCATGCTCCCAGTCTCTAAAGACATTGAGTAATTGCTGACTCTCCTCTCTCCAATAAGTCTCACCACCATCACTGGGTTCCACCACCTTCAGCCTGATTCCACCTCCTCCTCAGTCCACCAGCACAGCACCACTCCTCCGATGTCTGTCACACACTTATCATTCCCCTCCCACAGCTGCCCATGCCAGCCCCCCCCCACAGCAGCCATCCGCTCTCCTCCTGACATGGCACCCCCCCAACTCTATCTCTCTCTCTCTCTCTCTCTCTCCACTGACCAATGGAGGAGAGAGGATTATGTGGGGCCCTAGTGCACTCCTAGCTACCACATCAATTCTAAGTAGTTTGGCTGTAATGACCATGTAGAAGGAATCTAGATTTAGTATTTGCCGTATTGGTCCTTGTAAGAACAGATCCAGAAGCAAATGATTTGATACCTTTTAATGGACCAACATAGATGTAACAACAAGAACAAAGTGCTCTAGCTTTTGGATCAACAAGTCCTTCGTCAGAAGCGTAATGACAGTTATTTAGAAAGAACAATACTTTTAACACCCAGATCATGCAGAAAAAAGCAGAAAAAAATCCCCATTGGTTCAAAATACTCTTTTAAAAAAAAAAACTGAAGATGATGTCAGAGAAGCTTAACAGTACCATGTCACCTTCAGCTGGGAGAGTCTCAGGGTCAAAGGTGCTTAGTGCAGAAGCCCTACAAAGAACTCCACTACATATAAATTAAATTGACATGTGAGATAACAACTAGTTGAGCAGATGGCTCTTAAATCAAATTATAAGTGTCATAATGTGTATAAGAATGCAATTACTGAAAAACAACCCCCACCCAAACTAAAGACATACAAAAATCGTCTTAGGACTACAAGAAGCATCTATATATATATATATATAACAGACAAGGAGTAACCAGTAAAGCTTTCTTAAAAAGATCAGTAGTTACACACTGTATGATGTGTAAACCTTAACTGGACCCATTACCATACAGACTGTAAAAGTATGGTAGATAGTGGGTGGGGTGGAAATGGGTCAGACTGGCTGTGGTCTGATTCTGGCCCGCTAGTTTGGGCAGGGCTAAACCTAGCTGACCTGAATCTCCAAACTGGCCCGCTGCACACACCACCCAGAAGCAAGCACTCATTTAGCCTTTACAAGAAAATGCACCTGAAAATCCAGAGATGATTTAGTTAAACATCTTTATTGTTACAAAGGTACACTGCAGTGCAAGACAAGGAATCAGATCCCATAGCCACTCACCATTTCACCTCACACATGCGGCTTTCTCTGAAGTTCTGAGCCCCTTTAGAGGAAACTTAATATAGTATATAATTTAAAGTGAACTGATCAGTTAAATTCAATTATACAATGGCAAGAAAAAATCCTGGACTCTGATTGGCCAGTCTTGGGCTGGACCTGTGATGTTATCCCATCACAACATCACGGGTCTAGTCTCAGCCTCACTGTGAACCTGCAGATGAGCTTGATATGCTTGAGCATCCCATGGATTATTTCGTCTTCTCTTAAAAAATAAAAATATTTTTCCACACAAAAACATCTTTAAAATGATTTTTTTTATTCTGTATAACAACGAGCCATTGTATACTAGCATATATATGCCCTCCAGGGTGTGACTTTGGGATAATCGCCACGCCTCAGTTGTTGGACGCACTCGGCCTGCGGCCTCGTGCCCAACCACCTGAGGTGTGATGTTATCCCAGCATGACACACACTCTGTCGGGCATTATTACTTAATTGTTTAGATAGTGCTGACATGTTGTCAGTAATCAGTGTCTTAGATATTTTTGTCATGATGATTTCTATGCAAAGCCCTTGCAGAGTGGATGTCTTCCCACTTGAGTTAGGGTTAGGAGATGTCACTATCTTACAACTTCATTAGGTCTCCTTCACAACTGGGTGGGGGGGGGGTTAATATCCAGATAATAGAAATAGCATGGTGTCTCTACCCAGGGAAATATTTAAGTGGCCTGGAGACTGGTCAGTACATCCCCCTGTAATGCTATACCTGTCCACCTCCATACTGTGGTCACCCCTCCTGCAGACTCTAAACAATGGCACACAGTCCCCTCCCAGTCAGCATGCATTTATACTCTTTGTAGACAATAATGAGCAACGCCTTCAAACAAACCTATTACTTGTTAGCTGCAGTTACAGTTCACTGTCTTGTACTTCCCTGTAATGAGTCTGACACAGATAACTAACTTAGCTGTTCAATTAATTTAGCGGGTCTCTTTCTACAGCGAACATAGCAAGACTTTTTTTTACAGTTAAATAAATCAATTCTACAGTATTTAGGAATGTACCCTAAGGAAGGAAGGGGGTTGGTCTGCAATGTGAGGTAGCAATATAGCCAGTCTTCTGGCGCTCTGTGTAGGCCTCATCTAAAACAGTGACTGCTCTTTATGTGACCCTGGCACCGTCCAGCTGAAGGGCTACACTACCCCTGCTTTAGGTGGCCACACCAAGATTGAGGGGCCTGGGTTCCTATTTTACTTTAAAACTGGTTCTTTCCCAAGATAACATAAATGCGCAGTGCCTTCACCCAGAGTATACCATAAAGTGGGCTAGAATAATACCTGGTACAACCTTCTGGAATGCTGTACCACCCACATTACCATAGTACCACCCCAAACATGACTCACAATGCAAACCCCCACATTTTGAACATTTTGCAATTATTGACTCTCTCTAATAATATGCTCACGCACCATAGGTTATGCAAAAACAGTAACAACAATTTATTTACATGGGGTAAGGGTTAGGACAGGGAAATTGGAATGCAGAGGTTAAGCTATTTACATTTGATAGGCATTGGTTGGATTTGGTTTAAATAATTATTTTGCACTTAGATTTAAACAGTAATCAGCGTGGCCACTCACCAGCCTCTGATGTATTCAGTATGTCTGATCTGACTATCTAACTAGCTGCATTGGATGGCAGAAACAATAAAATGCCCACACAATACCAGTCCCAAAAATTTATTAGAACCTCGCAATTCTAAACCTTCTTCTGGGTACCCAGTACTGGAGTCTTGAATGTTGCAGGGCTGTTGTATGGTGCAGCTGTGATGGGGCCCTTGAAGAAAACAAGCAGATCAACTTTACTTTTAATTCTGATACACATTCCTGACTGTAGATTATAGAACTTAAAGATGGTTGATGTGAAAAGGCTTCACTCTAGATGCTGAACTTGGCAACAACTTTAAACTATTTACAAGTCAATCTGGATGAAATAGAGCTGGACCCTGTGTACTCACAGTTTGATAGTCATCACAGGCAAGTCACGATCAGGCTATACAAAGCAGATTTGGGTGATTGCAGCAGGTGGGCTCTGACTCCGGAGGCTAAGAGGCTGGGCAAAGGCTTTCAGCCTGGGCCCAATTACTGGCTGCAGGATCTTGTAGCTTTTGCAGATGGGATGCGTCTTTTAGCTTCTGTTGTAACACTCCTCTGGGCTGAAACCACCTTCTGGATGAGACCAGGCTGGGACTAGGGCTGGCACAATTCACACCCCACATCTAGGCTATACCCCTTAGGGGAAGTACATATGGCAGCACCCTAGGTGGCACACTACCAGCAGGGGCGTAGCTACAGGGGTGCAGGGGGTGCAGTCACACCTGGGCCCATGAGGTTTGAGGGGCCCAAATCATAATTTTGATGTCTATTCAAAACCAGGGGGGCCCTACAACATACCTTGCACCCAGGCCCTCTGGGAATTTGCTACGCTACTGACTACCAAGCTGTCTCCCAGGCTGATATGAGATTGTTGGGTTACATTCAGCACATTTATTAATAGCAGATTTATACATTAGCTCACAGTAGTCTCAATCCATTCAATCATGTGCCAGCATGGCCACCATGATCCTCTCAAGCTTGCAGACACAAGTTTCCACTAAAGGGTGCTTCTTCTCTAAGGTTAGGGTGACTCAGACTCTCACAGTCCATGCAGTGTAACTTTTATTTTTTTTTTTACCAGGAGAGATACACTAAGCTGAAGCTTGTTTACAGGTGTGACCTGGGAGCATAAGAAAGTTAAGTGACTTGCTCAGGGTCACACAGTATGCAAGTGGGGGCTGTGGGATTCAAACCCAGGTCTTCAGGTTTGCATATCAGAGCCTTAAACCACTGCACTATACTGCCTAAATCATTAACATCATCAGACAGAGCTTGAGGCTTGGTTCCTCACCATTTAAGACAATTCCAAACACGAACGGAGCTTGAGGCATGGCTCACTACCATTTGATACACATGAAACCACAGAAGGCGCTTGAGGCTTGGCTCCTCACCATTTTAGCAGACTTTACTGGTTAGCAAACTGATACTGTAGCTTCTCTCAAGCTTGAATGCACAACATGACTGTTCCTTGTGGATTTGAGGCATTAGCAGCTCCAACTTGGACACTTAGGTACATCAATAAAGCTCCTCTTGGCTATGTTGGCATTAGCAGCTCCAACTTGGACACTTAAACACATCAATAAAGTCCATCTTGGCTATGCTGGTGTTAGCAGCTCCAAATGGACAGAAAGACATTTACTGGCCTTCTCAGGCACTGTTAGACAAAGCTTGCATGGCTGGGGAACTCACTTTCAGTCCTGAAGGTATATCATCCAGTCACATTCAGCATTTCACAGACAGGACCATCCATGGTCACTTAATCAGTAGGCCTCCACCCTATCTAGGCACTGATCGGTTGTACGGTGAAGACAGTCACAAGCCTATGTATTCTGGGCTTTCCTGCCCCACATAGATCTCTCAGCTAAGCTTGCACTTGTAAGTAGAAGTTTACTCACTCAGACGGATTCAAAACTTTTCTTTTATGGTAGTCACTGATTTCTTCAGAACTCTCACTGCTGAGGCAGAACATGCATGCATCTCTCTCAGCTGAAGATTCAGGCTTCGCCCATGTTTACCCATAATGTGGAAAGGCAGATTCTAGCCCTGGAGGACAATCTCTGGCAACCCCCAGGCTGATGACTTTTGTTACTGGCAGCCACTCTTTCTCTCTGGCAGAGGCGGAGGCCCCCTCCCCTATGGAGGGGCTTTCACTGAACTGACTGGGCCCATTTCATTTAGCTGGGGGCCTGAACCCTCTCCCTGTGGAGGGACTCCTGCTGGAACTCTCCCTCAGCCTGAAAATCTCTGTCTTTTATGGAGTCCTTGTGGGGCTCCCGATTGGATGAATCCACTTGAGTGTCCCACTACAATTGGCTGGAAATACTTGTCAGTCCACAAAATGAATATTCATTAGCCTCCTTTGATGCCTGCTAGGCATCCTGTTTTGGTGCCTGAATTTGGTCCCTGCATTTTCCTAACAAGCCTTTTGCAATGTCCCAAGAGCCTCTGGCACTGTCTCAACAATTCTTGGTCTGAAATCCTGGCTGTCTGATTGGCTGCTTCCTGCTAAACATGGCTGCTCAAATACACAGTTCCAATGCAGTTTCATACAGCCCCAACATATAAGTTCTGGTGCAGCCAGATCAAAGATATTTATTTATTCTGTGCCTAGTATTTAGTAGCCACACGTATACCCTCTCAAACACTGCCACTCTTTAATGTTTTACTGCAGTCCTTAGCCTGTCGCTGCTGCCGTAACATAGTGCCCTATGCAGCAGACAGGCAATGTATTAGAAACCCCCACAATATGAGCTGGAGCTGCCAGAAACATTGGTTTATTTTAATCATTCCCCCTTTGTCTATTAGCCCCTTTAGTGTCCTTTGCAGTGCTGCCCTTATTTTATATTTATTTACATTTTTACACTGGCAGCAGTGGCCGAAACGTGCAGCCCTCGGTCAGAAAGCAGACCCACTTATGAATATTAATACCCTCTCATTAATATTCATAAAGCTGGGCCAATCACCAGACAGTATGCACGGCACTCTATTTACAATATTCAGTGGTTCCCTCCTGTCCAACCTGAGTCCCCAGCCCCCGCCCTGCACCCCACGGGGACCAGGACTACTGTAGGAGACATTCTTTGACTGCAATTGCGGTCGATACCTGGAGCGCACCCTAACACGTGCATGAGCTCACCAGCCAGCCCAGGAAATGCTGGTGGCTCATGATTTTGCTCTGTGAGCCTGAGATGGGCTGAAGAAAGGCACAGGGGCAATTTGGGGAACCTGGGGCACATGAATAGGACCTGGGGCAGAGCGGAGAGAATGGGACAACATGCAGGGATAACCGCAGGCATCTGAGGCAGATGGGAGGTGCTCTAGGAACTGGAGCAGATGAGAGCAAAGTGGAAATAAGTTAAGTACCCACTTGGGGAGGCGTTACATTTACACATGCTGAGCAGGCATGGTCAAGTAAAACTTGTTCCTGGGAGGTCAGTAAAAAGGCCCAGCTAGACATAACTTTGACCCTCAGTCCATCCCCACACCACAGTGATACAATGTTAAATCTCACTTTCTTGCACTGGAGGTGCTTCTCTCTCGGTGCTTGTGCCAGTGATTTACCCTTTATTCAAATAAGCAGCTCCCACCAAGTAATTAGGTACCCAGGGGTTGAAATGGTGTAGACCCATAGATGGTTCTGCTAGTACACCAGCAGTGGTGCTCTTGATATTAAAAGCCAGCAATGACTAATGAAACAACAAACCTCAAAACCCAAAGGCATGCAGTAGGGCTGGCAGTATAGTCTAGAGGTTAGAGTAATGATCTGTGAATGGGCTTGGTACATCTAGCAGACTTGGGTTTGATTCCAACAACCTCAACTTGCATAATGTGTGATCCTGAGTGAGTCGCTTAACCTCCCCAGTGCTCCTGAGTTGCAACTGTAAATGGTCCTTGTGCCCAGTGGGCCTTACCCAGCTACCAAAGAAAAAAAAATTAAAAGAAATTGCAATAATGGCAGAACGCAAACCTTGAATTTAGGTATGTGTAGATCCCCCGTCTGCTGACCAAATCCAATTAGCTGGTTCCCAGCTTTGGCTCAGATGCAAGGCCAAGCCCTGAGTTTACTCATGGTTTCAGTGCTGGCTGAATCACTCCCAATCAAAAGGGCTCTGCAGTCACAGCTGGTGGTGAGCATTTTCAGTCAGTTGGGCTGTCTCTGTTCTCCCACTTTCATTCTCTTCTTGGCTTCAGCAGTGGTGATGCAGGTGGAGATTCATTTGTTCTCCAGTCAATTAGGCCACTGCATGTCCACTCCAATCATATGTCTAGGTCTCTGCACTCAAGGTAGTAGCAATCTGGCAGTGGGATATAGTACTCACTAGTGAGCCCCACAGCAGTCTTGGGCTGCAGCTCACTTTCCACACACACTCTCTTTCTCTTTCTCTCTCTGTGCTTCCAATTCACAGAATCAAGCAATCTGCTGGCTAGCATGAGAGTGTCTCTCTTTTATCTTGCCGTGGATATTGTATTTTACCATTTTGAAGATGCAGTTTAAATTAGGTTTTAGATGAATAAGGTTCTTCCCATTTCATCTGCAGTTTCAGATTGAGAGTGGTTAGTATTTGAGATATATTTTATTAGTTACAGCATTCAGAGCAGTTAAGAGCAGTCCCAACAGGACAGGAATGAATATCGTGCGACTGAAGATTCCACACCAGGAGCAGCTGTAGCAGCCAAAAGAATGGACACTACCAGAATTGATCAGTAGGAGCAGGGTCAGAAGCAGGAAAGAATCAGTCAGCAGGAACATATGAACATACGAATATTGCTAACAGGAGAAGGCTCATTGGTCTATCAAGTCTGCTTGAGTTGCGGAGTCCCTAGTGGCTACTAAGGGCTCTGCACCCCCCGACTACTACCTTCCCCTCTGGCCTACCTCCTCTTGATCTTGACCTTCCTCTTTACTGTATCCCACCCTCTTCTGAAACTGTCCATCATCTCCAGGGAGACCACTTCCTAAGGGAATTTGTTGCACCATGCAACTACTCTCTCCATGAAGAAATGCCTCCTGATCTCTCTCCTTTGAATCTTCCCCCCATGCCAATTTGAGGCAGAACCACCTTGTGTTTTGCTTCGACTAAGACTGAAGCTCAGTCTTCAGCTTATTGATGACCTTCAGGTACTTGAAGGTCTCTATCATGTCCCCACTTTCCCTCCTCCAGGGAGTAGCTGTTGAGATCCTCCAGACTCTCCTTATATGGTGTGCCCTGTTGACTTTGAACCATTTTTGTCACCCATCTCTGGACTGCCTCTAGCAGGTTAATAACCTTTTTCAGGGAGGGTCACCAGTACTGCATGCTATACTCCAGGTGCGGCTGTACCAGTGATCTGTATAGTGGCAATATGACCTCCTCCCCCTGCTACTGATTCCCCTAGCAATATAACCCAGACATTTTTTGGTTTTTGCTGCCACCTTTCTGCAGTGCAAGAAGTGCTTCAAGGCATTAGTGATTGTCACCTCTAAGTCTTTTTCTTCCTCAGATTTGGTTGTTTGGGCCCACCTAGGCTGTACTCTTAGGCCGGGTGTAGATAGAGGTGGGGTGTCACTTGAGAGCTAAATAAATGCCGATGGTTGTTTAATGTAACAGATATACCAAAATTCATATTCTGTCTGTTGATCACATGAACGCTGGGGCAACATGGTAGTCTGCATCAATTTTGCACTGACACCTTGACAAATTTTGCAATTTTCAGCTCCAGGTACTTAATGCAGATTCTTGGGCCATTACTTTGTAACTAAGTGAAATATACATTCAATTGTGGTCTCAATGAATAGGTGGGAGTTAGAGCTCTAAAAGGCATACCCATATGTTACCTCAAAGATTACTGTTAAAAGTTATATGGTTAAATACCAACCACCACCTCTTAATTTCTTGTGAAATTTCAAAATATTTTTATATTTAATCTTGTCAGACAGGATGTAGTGTGCTTTAAAATATCATTTTTTTATTTTAATTTTTTTTTTACTTTCTCATGGTCCCCTACCCAGTGGATTTCTTTATCCACTGGTCTTTTCGGCTGGGCCACTTACGTAGCGTGAACCCAGCATCATAATGCTCTGGACCAGGAGATTTTTTGTCTTTGTTTTTTCTCCCGGTCCCACCTTACCCCCGAGGACACTGGTGCAAAGGACGGATGTCCTGGCAGATGACGTACTCATGCACGCCTTTGCCAAGCGCCCAGAGAATCCTCCCTCCCCAGCTCTCTCTATAGAGAGCTGCCATTGCCCCTGTGAGCCAGTGCTTCCCACCGCCACTTGAATGTTGGGTGTACAGGACACCCCTGGTAACCACTCCTGGTGGAGGAGAGATCCATTGGAACGCCGATCCTCTGCTCCCCTCGCCGTCCCCGGAAGAACTCCTGAGTCCATCCCCAATCCGGTCGCCAGCATAGTGTAAGGTGTGGCGCCCAGCGCCAACCCTCAGCGCCACCGGCCAGCTATAATATAATTTTATGTTGTCTAAAAGGGTAAGCTTTCTGCTTTGAAATGCATATGTGGTTTTGAAGTTTTACGGTAATATAAGAGGATAAACTGATAAACGTGAAGACACCATTAACAGGTGATATTTTAGCAAGTTTATAGTTTTTGAGTACATGTATGTATGTATATCTATATCTATATATATATCTATATATATCTATATCTATATATATATATATATATATATATATATATATATATATGTATACACACACACACATGTACATATATCATAAAGAACGGTTGTGCCCCTATACTTTGGGTTGAGTAGCCTGTTTAATGTTAAACCTCAAATTATGCACTTTAATAACCTTGATACCAATCCATGGATTTGCACAAAATTTGGTATGCACTGTCTTGTGGGGTAGATCTCTTCATTTGGCAAGTTTTGTTCTGGTCGGATGTGCGAATTCTGAGATCTGGATTGTGAAAAAAGTAAAAAGTCCCCCTTATTTGCAGTTTTTTCCCTCTTCACCTTGTGCCCAGATGGTGTGGAATTTTGTTGTCATATTTTATGGTATAAAGAGCTTGGGTAGCAGAACTACTACTGTTAGTTTAGTGCAAAAATATTAAACTGTTACAGAGTTATTACGTGTTTTTTCATTTACTATTTTTTGGTGCCCGCCATGCTGCCGGCCATCCACCTGGTCACAGACCCCTCGGCTGCAGCTTTCCCCACATTAACCACACTCACAGGACCCCCTGGCTTGCCTTCCAGTGCGGGGTCATGGCACCCGGCCCAAGGGTGCCATGAACGATGGGATAGGGAGGGAGTAGGCCTGGGGAGCTGATTGCAGCCGGGGGTGGGCATCATTGAGGCAGTGGGCAGGCTTCATTTTTTCCCCCTGTAAGTGGGGGGGCTGGTAACATGCAATGATGCCAGCATCCATCCCACCTCCTCGAGTCCTTATAGGTGCCGGTCACTTGTGGTACCCCATACCTCCTCTAGAGGTCCCCCATCCACTGGGAGCACACCACACCCTGCCCCCGGAGAAGGAGAGCAGTCCATAGGATGCTCGACCCTTCTCCCCCGGGCCGGCCCTCCGACAACCCAGGTCTGTTCCCGAACCCAGGTCGCCGGTGTCGCAAGCAGAAATCCAACTGCTGTGCTAATGGACCGGCAAGTTATTAAGTTTTTAAGTTTCTATTATATGCTATGCGAAGTTCATTTTTCAGGATAGATGTCTTTTTTTTTGACAAAGGATTTGATCTCGCGAATAAAGATTTAGTCTCGTGAGAGCGTTTTCTTTTTGTGAGAAAACATTTTCCATGAGAAAAAATCCTTTTTCATGAGCCGCCATCTTGTTTTCTGTTTAAAAAAATATGTATTGAAAAGCACCCAAAATTAAGGAATCTAGAGACACCAACACATGTATATTGTTCATCAGGACTCCGTTAGGTAGACTGTGAAGTTATTTGGTGGAAGAACAACCTTGCAGTGTCTTTTTTTAACATTTTAATTCTTTTTTCATGACTCGCTTAGATTCTTTTTCGTGTGCCAATTCCTTTTTCGTAAGCTGATTATTTTTTTGTGAATTCACAAAACAGATTTTACAGACTACTTTGATGCATAATTCAGCCATTTTTTAGATTTTGTCCCCAAATTTTCATCATGGCCTTTTGGGGACTTCACCTCATGAACAATACAGCTGTCATTTGTCAAATTCTGCCCGGAAAGTGATTTTGCAGTTGCTTGGTGAATTCACCTTTTGGGCAGGATTTGCATAAAGACAGTCATACTGCTCATGAGGTGGGGTTGCCAAAGGGACATGTTGAACATTTGGGGTCAAAATGTCAGAAAATGGTGGAGTTATAACCATTTGTTTCAATTTCACTACACACGCTCATAACTTTGTAAATTTAAAATATTTTGACCCAAACTTGAAACATAGACTTGTTATTACACCACCAAATGTATGTCACAACTGACATTTTTCAAACCTTGGCTGAAATGTGTTTTTGCACCTGCGGCATGGAAATAGCATTGCAGTTGCATAGAATTATGTTTTGGTGGGGATTTAAATATTTTCTGCACTGGGTACATCAGAAGGGGCAATAACATGGCTATGCTGATGATTTTATTACTCTTGGGCTACACATGGAAGTGCAGAGCATAGAGGGCCCTGCACTTCCACAGCTAAGTACATATCCGCATCTATGGAGGAATGGGAGCACGGGCCCCTGGACCCCGTGCCCTACAAGCAAATACGATATGATTATACTGTCTTAAAAAGTAAGAAATAAATCGTAAAAACTTTGTTAATGCATCAGTTAGGTTGCCAACAAAAGTAGGGAATCGTTGTTAGGGTTTCACCCTAACACCTCACCCCTACCCTGCACAGACCAAGAATCATCAGGGGGTGGCATTGGCGTCCTCAACCCTAACGCTTAACACATTCTCCTATACTGTACCCACCCAGCTTATTTTATAATGGAATTGGGTGAGTGTTAAGGTTGACGACCCTAATGCCACCTCTTGGTCTGCGCAGGGTAGGGGTAGGGTGTTAGGATGAAACCCTAATGTCACATCTCCCTACTTTTGTTACACAACCCTAAGTGATGCATTAACAACACAGCATTTATTTTTCTTTCAGACTCTTCAAGGATGTCTCTAAACTTTTCTATCAAGTGGAAATGTGCTGAGAAAAATCCTAGGACCCTGCAGTGTGTAGTGCATTACCATGCCCTCACAACAAGAGACTCTGAAGTAACTCCTCTAACTGACAAAAGTTACTGTTCACTCATAGAGAGCAAAGATATTCAAACCCAGTTAAGTGGTGAAAATTGTTATGATGAGCAGTGTACATCAATTCCAGTGCCTAACTATGACCCTGCCAAGCATGGCTACCATAGACAATGCTATCAAAAGTTCACAAAAGCCAAGAGTATCAGAAAACTTGGAGAACATGCAGATGCTGGTGAATGTAGCTTACCTCATCAGCTCAGGGGTGGTGTTCCTTGTGCCTCATCATCTGGAGTGTTATTTCCTGATGCATGTGGAATCTGTAACAGATATGCAATCAAAGTGAAGGGGAAGAAGCAATATCCAACTGCTGTTGTTACAAAACAGCTGAAACCACAATGAAAAGAGTGGCAGAGCTATGTGATGACCAAGATATACTCACAAAAATTAAGACAGAGGACTTCATTGCAAGGGAGTTTTGTAAACATGACAAGTGCTTCCTAAATTGTACAGTAATTGCAAGAGACAGGACCACAGATGATCTGAATAGGACTGATGATGAGGATGACAATGAGCAGTCAGATGGAACTGGGTTTGCTGCCGTTTATCATGTAATTGAAGATAATGTGCTCCAAAAACACCAAGCCATTTCAATGAAGGCATTGAATAAAATCTCGGGCATCGAGTAGGAGATTGATGATACAGTTATAAACTTAGAAACCAGCTGAAAAAGAAATATGGGGATTCACTTTTATTTTTAACAGCTGATCCTCAAAAACCTCAAGTTGTAATCAGCACTGAATCATTAACTGGCGGTATATCACTCACAGAGCTTTTGAGAACAGATGACAAGTCATTAAGCATGCTGCTTCCTTGTTGCATGAACATATCTTAAGATTTATAGAGACAGCACCTCCACTACCATGGCCATCAACAGTAGATGCTCTCCTGAGTAAAGAATGACAGCCCCCAGAGTCAGTTCAATCATTTTTCTCGCATGTACTAAAATCCCCCAAACATGTCTTCCAGTTGTCAAAGTCCTACTCAGAAGACCTAATTCATGGTGTCACACGTAGCAAGTTTCTCACTACAAAACATGCTCTTGTTGGAGTTGTGCTGCACAATATGACCAGACAGAAAATACCCATGAACATCCTGTTTCATTTAGGAGATAGTTGCAGTTATGACCAAGTGTGTGAAATTGAAACTCAAAATTTTAAAGAGCAAGGTCTATTACTGCCACTTCAGCCAAAATTAGAGTCTTCTGTTGTCTTAACAGTTTTCTAGATGGACGACTTTGATTAGAATGTTGAAACAGTAGCTGTACATGGAACAATACACAATACACATGGTGTTGCATACCAAGAAGAATCTGTTTATTTGTTTATTGTTTATTGAATTCTCGGATTACAACCTTTGAGCTACAAGCTCATTTACAAAGGTTCCACATCAGGAAAATAAGGCGAATGTACAATAGTAAACACAGAGTAACAAAGAACTAAACAATTAACAATGGCAAAATAACTATTAAAGAACATGGGATAGGGATAGAGCCTTAGCAGACATGCAATGACAGAACAGCAGGAGCAATAGCACGGGGAGAGTGGGTGAAGAGGAGTGTGGGGGGTTTAAGAGTGAGGGGGGAGGAAGAAGGGGTGGGCATCTTGCAGTAACCATGGGTTAGGGGGTCACCTTGTCAGAAAGAGGATGGGAGAAGTGGAGGATGGAGGTTGCGAGCATGGTGAGGGAAAAGAGGTAGGGTCTGTGACTGGGCAAGGGTCTGGGGGCAAGGGGTTGGGGAAGGAGGGAAGGAGAGGGGAAGTAGTGAATTAGGTGCTCACAAAGTGCAAATTGGTGGGGTAGTCTGAGTTTTAAGCAGGTGGGTTGGTCAGGTGAAACAGGTACATTTCCCTTGTGAGGAAAGGTGGGATCTAAGTGCAGATTTGAATGAGTCGATTTTGCTAATTGTAGCTAGTTATGTTGGGAGTGAAGAAAGCCATAGCGGGGCTCAGTAATCAAAGGATTGATGACCTTGGGTGGTGCAACAAGAGGAGATCTTATTGGATGTCCTTATAGTCCTAGTTGGTGCGACCTGGTGTATGAGGGAGCTGGGCCCTGGAGGCAGTAGGCCCAGGGTTGCTTTTTTGGCAAGGAGACAGGTTTGATAGTGGGCCCTATAAAACAGATTTAGCCAACCGGTTTGCTGGTAGAGGTGGCAGGTATGGGACAGATGAGGAGCTCCCAGAGCAAGTCTGTAGGCTTTGTTGAGCGTGGAGGCATGTCACCTCAGGGTGCTGTCAGAGGCTGCACTGTAGATGGCAAAACCATAATCAATGGTTGAGAAGACCAAGCTGATTATGGAGAGCTGGAGGGCTTTGGTAGTGAGGCAGCTTCGGTGCTTATATAGCAGGCCAAGCTTCATGTTAACTGCAGTGGCCACCTGGTCGATGTGTGCAGCATATGAGAGGGAGCTGTCAAGGGTGAGGCCCAGCTATTTGAAATTGGGGACCATTTCAATGGTGATCTTATGTAAATTCTGTATGTTAAGGGTTGCAGCCCTGTGGCGGCTGTGCACTGAGGCAAAGAGCATGGTCTTCATCTTTTTGTGGTTGACTAGGAGTTTAGCTTTGTTAAACCAGGCTTCAATGTTGTAGAAGTCCTGTTGAAGACGCTGCTCCAGTGTGATAGAGGCAGAATGATGCGATAGAGGCAGAATGACTGGAGTAGATATACATAAAACATATACACACATATACATACATATATATGCCACGCATATATAAACACAGAAGATATGGCGTGAAGAACTCAAAAAGTATAAATTTGCTAAAATTTTGTCTTTTAAAGGTGTCTTTAACTTTTATCAATTTATCCTCTTATATTACCTTAAAACTTCAAAACCACATATGTATTTCAAAGCAGAATCCTTACCCTTTTAGACAACATAAAATGATATTATAAAGCACAATAAATTTTGTCTGACAAGATTAAATATAAGAATATTTTGAAATTTCACAAGAAATTAAGGGATGGTGGTTGGTATTTAACCCTATAACTTTTAACATTAATCATCTGAGGTAATGTATGGGTATGCATTTTAAAGCTCTAACTCCAGCTTATTCATTGAGACCACACTTGAATGTATATTTCACTTAGTCTCAAAGTAATAGCCCATGAATCTGCATTAAGTACGTGGAGCTGAAAATCGCGAAATGTGTCAAGGTGTCAGTACAAAATTGATGCAAACTATCATTTTGCCCCACCGTTCATGTGATCAACAGACAGAACATGAATTTTGTGTATATCTGCTACATAAAACAACCATCATCATTTATTTAGCTCTCAAGTGACAGCCCACCTCCTTCTACACCTGGTCTATCTGTCCTCATGTTCCCACCTCCTACGTACATGACCTTGTACTTCTTTGCATTTTACCTGAGTTGCCATATTCATGACTACCTCTCCAGCCTGGCCAGATTTTCCTGTCCCCTCCGCTGTCTCCACCCTTCCACAGAGCTTGGTGCAATCAGCAAACAGGTGGCTCTTGCCCTTTATGTCGTCTTCAGTGTCATTAATGAATACGTTAAATAACACCAAACCAAGCACCAATCCCTGTAGGACACTGCTGATGATGTCCCTTGAGCCTGAGAAACTCCCCCACCCTCTTATCCTCCAGTTAGTTGTCCACCCATCCAGCATGTTTCTCCCCTACCCGCAGATCCTCCAATTTCTTGATCAACCTCCTTTGGGGCACTGAGAAAAGGCCATGCTGAAGTCGATGCAAAAGATGTCCACTGATCCACTGTTCTTGTTACCCAGCCAAAGAAATTGATCAGGTTTGTTTGGCAGGATCTCCCAGCCATGAACCTGTACTGTTTCCCATCCTGGAGATCGATCTCTTCTAAAAAATCTACCAGCCTTTCCTTGAGGATTGCCTCCATGAGTGTGCCCACAATTGAGGTCAGGCTGACTGACCTGTGGTTGCCTGGGTCATCTCTGGGTCCACTCTTGTGGAGTGGCACCATTGAGCCATGCTCCATTCCAGTGGCACTACCCCCTCGACTATAGCGAACTATTGAACAGGTCTGCTGGGGTCCTGCCAGTACCACCACCAATTGTCTCAACACCCTGGGATGGATACCATCTGGGCCTGGGGACATATCGACCTTAAGAGTCAATAGTCCCTTCCATACTCTGTCTGTAGGGTAAGGAAAGGACTATAGTGTAGTTCAACATACGGATGGCAGCAGTAACAAACTACACAAGGATGCAGGTCCTGGACTTCAGGAGGACAGATTAAAAAAATGAGTGAATGCCTCAGAGATTACCTAGTTGGGGGGGATGGCCTGTGTGGGGTGGAGGATCATGGCCAAATTAAAGGATAGCATAGCGAAGGCAACAATCCTTTGCACAGCAGAAGTGAGCAAAACCAAGAGGAAAAAGAGACTGCTGTGGTTCTCAAGGGAAATGCTACAAAGATTAAGGCCAAAAGGTTAGCATTCAGGAGGTACAAAGAGTCGCAGAGGTAAGAGGTAAGGGAGCTGTACCAGGAGAAGTGGACGGAAGCATGGAAAGTGGTGAGGGGTGCAAAGGTACTAACTGAAGAAAGAATAGCAGTATGGGTAACTAAAGGAGACAAGACAGTTTTTAAGTACATTAGTAAAAAGAGGAAGACAAGGGTAGGAATTGTGAAGTTAAGATGGGCATATTGTGCAAAGGAGGATCAGGAAAAAGTAGATATCCTGAATAGATAATTGTGTCCAGTCTTCTCAGTGGCAAGGGAGTGGGATGGAACGCACAAAAGCAGCAGGAACACTGAGAGGAGGGAGGTAGACACAAGTCCATTCACAGAGGAGGGAGTCCTGAAGGGACTTGCGAATCCGAAAGTGGAAAAGCTATGGTGCCAGATGGCATACACCCAATGGTGTTGAGGAAGCTCAGGGAGGTACTGGCTGTACCTCTGACAGCCCTATTCAACAAATCATTGGAAGCAGAAGTGCTTCAGAGAACTGGAGAAAAGGCTTGTGGGACTTCCGGTGATGTCATGCACAGAGAATCAGCCTAGTTGCTGAGCTCCATTTGGGTCCACAGGGAAAACCTCCCAAAATACCACCATTTCTTTTCAGAAATTTTGCCCTAAGCATCAGGAGGCCATTGAATGCTGCGGCGTAAGGGATCTGTGGCTTTATCCCCTCCAGAAATCATGGATTGCAAAGGATTTATCAAGGGAAGCTCTGACAGTGAGGGATTTCAGGCCTTGTGGTCCAGCTGCCGGAGCTGTGCCAAAACAGGAAACCCAAGCATACAAAATATGCAAATGCAAATGTCTCTCCTTTTAACTGAGCTGTGGGGCTTTCAAAAGGAGATGTGGTCCACTACGGCAGCTCTCTGTACAGAGATTGTAAAATCAGAAAAGTGCCAAGACTCAGTAGAAGAGCAGCCTACCACCTCTGACAATAGACTTGACACCACTGAGTGGGTCATTGTTCAGCTGCACACTGCAGTCCAGGCCAAGAGTGGGACGAAAATGCAGAGAGCCAGAACCATAGAAAAAATATTCACATATTAGGATTGCTGGAGAGGCTTGAGGGGCAAGCAATGATACCTTTCATTCAAAAACTGTTCTATAAGGCTTTGGAGCTCCCCTCCACCTCACCTCACCTCGAGATCAAATCGGCATATCTGACTTTGGGATCGGAGCCCACTGGGGGTGCCCGTCCTAGAGCAGTGATGGTTAAATTGCTCTGATTTCCAGAAAAAGAGATCATCTTACACATGGTGTGGTGGCAAAAGACTGTCACATACTGTGACTAAAGACTTTGTTTTGAAAATGTTTACCCACCTGCTCTTTCTGCCCACTGAAAAGCCTACATTCCTATACACAGAGCCCTCAGGCAAGCTCATCTGAAGTTCCAGACCCTGTATCCTGCTAAACTCACTGTGATGTTCCATGACAGCTCCCAGATGTTAGAGACTGCAGAGGAAGCAGCAGCTGAGCTTCAATGCTGGCAAACTGAGGTCACAGTCCAGTGTCCTGCTCCAGCCCTCACTCTGGCACTGAAACTAGCCCAGTGGTTATGGACCCAGAAGGGACAATGGGAGCAGTGTCAGAAGCAAGGGGTAGAGGCAATACAGCAGATCATCATAGGCCTTCAGCAGCAACAGGCCCATCCCTCTACTTCTGTGGATTCACCACCTATGCTGAACTCCTGAGCATATTCAGGTGCACTGTTTTTTGAGTAGTGGATGTGCATACGCCTTTCCCTATCTCCCTGCCCCAGCCTTGCAGCCATAAGCATTCCCTCCTTAAATGATACTGTGCCAGGGTGTCACTGCTGGAGCCAGCCCAGCAGGTAGTCTTATGAACACTACACCAGAGCTGAGAATGGAGCGGCCGGGAAATTGTGTGTCCCTCGGGGGGGGGGGGCAGTGCAGCCCACCCTGCTTCATTTACAGATACTGTGTGTGGACATACACCGCAGGCCATAGCTGGGCTCTGATAATGCAAGCATGCGCAAATCCTAGATAGAAACTGCCTAGCTCCTATTTTGGCCAGGAACCCAAATAATTTGCTTGATTCCTCAAGAGTTGTGAGCAGAATGCTCTAAACTTAGGTGTCTTTGCAGAGCAATTGTTACTGGTGGCTGGTGATAGACCTGGCCCTCGGCGCTTCAGGCAGAATGTTCACTGCAAGGGCTCAGCCCGTCTAAGGAATGACTTGCTGGCTGCTGGGCTGGGGGTACGATACAAGGGGTTGGGATTGGAGGGACTCCAGGTTACAGGGGCTACTTTGAGTGCTCTACTTTAACAGGAGAATAGCACGATGAGACACCACATTTCTGCCCAGACTGAATGAACTGCTATGGACTATTTTCAAGCTCCTGTGTCCCCAGCCAAGGCCCTGAGTGGGCCTGATGACTACATTCTGTTTCCCCTGCCTTGAATGGTACAGTATGCCACCACTCTGACTTTTGGACCCTTTTTCATTAGGTGCCGAGTGCGGGGAAGACTCATCCATGCATGTAAGTGGCTCCTGCTTATTGGCAGACCAGTTGATCCTCTTTGGCACTTTCCCCGAGTGACTAAACCTCCAGAGGCCCTTTATGAGGTCCTAATAGAACTTACTGGTCTGCTGCCTACAACTAGTGCTGCTATTTGGGAATGTTACACTGCAACCCTTTGCGCAGCATTGTATAAAAACTCACTGCCCCCCATCTGTGACGGAGACTTACGGTGGGCCTTGGTGCCACTCTTGGTCCCTCCCCCTACTCCCTCCACTTTACCAACCACAGGGCATGGGCTGTTTTATTTCACAACCACAGGTGCCTTTCCCACCCATTATTAATACCACAATTGTTTTTTTAATAAATGTTTATTATATTTAACAAGAAAAAAATGTAGCTTTCATTACATCATACGTAACAGTACAAGATAAGAGCACATTTCATATTATAAACCTTTAACATTTTCAAGTTCCATGCACTATTTATAAGGTAGTCTCTTTAACAAATAGCAATAGCAAGTAGTATATCTTAACCTTTCTATAAGGTATAGGATATGTTTTATTATTATAGTCCATGAAGAACTATGGGAAGGACTGGGAATGCACTTATGGAGAAGGAATAACTCTGTTACAGTTAATTCTCTGCACCCATAGTCATACAGCCATATCCAAATACTGAGACTGTTATTCTATAAGTATATTGTCTCTATACATTTCATAACATGAGTTATATTGAATAAAGAAGGAAAAAAAGAGAGAGAATGAAGCGAGATAGGTTCTTAGTAAGAAGCTCAAAGGGGGTTACTAGTTTAAACATACAGTATGTTGATTTTAAAGTCAGGATAAGGACATCTTATGTGAAGAGAGAGATCCGGTCCTATGGGGCAAAATCTGAAAAAGTGTCTAATTGGTACATAACCGATTTACACTATTTAATTTCAAAGTAAGAAATACAGTTCATCATCCTTGCTGAGATTCTCTCTAGAGTGTATATCTCGATCATAAGTTCCCTTCAACTGTCATGAGTGGGGATTTTCTCAGTGCACCACAATCTGGTTATGTTTTTTTTGCCTGCCAAAAGCAGTAGACTAATAAATGTTATTAAGGATCAATTCAGTGTGGAGTGGGCAGGTGGTATAGCTGTAAGGATAAAGGAGGGGGTATTCATTCCAGGGCAATCAAAAATGCCCTCAATCTCTCGGATTACTTCTTGCCAGTAGGATTGAAGGGATGGGCAAGGCCACATTATATGTGATTGATCTGCCTGCTCAGTGCCGCAATTGCACCAGCAACTTCCAGCTTGAGGGCCAACAAATTTTGCAATCACTGCTGGAGTGCGAAAATATTTGAGATGGCACTTCCACGCGAATTTCCTCCAATATGAGACTATCATGACCCTGTGGGCGAGGGGGGTATATTTATGCCATTGCTCTAAAGAATGGGTGGTGTTCTGTTCCATATTTAATCTATGCAAATACCACTAACTTTTATAATTATACCATGTCCCCCTCTTCCCACGAGGAAAAGCTGCATCACCCACACTGTGGTGGATGTCACTGCTCAGCACCCTGGGCCTGAGCGGTGCCATGATGTCTGCCCCTGACATCCTTTCCCTTAGACATTTTGTGACATCTGGATGCCCTCACTTGAGGATTTCTCCAGGTAAGGTCTTAGCCTTGCCAGGGGGATCTTAGTATAGACTCCCTCCTTGGGAGCCCAGTTTAATTCTTTTTAAGCAGGGGAGCACCTTGCTGGCACCCACTGTGACTAGTTGATACAATATTTCAAATATCTACCTGTTATTTGAAGACTCAGAGGAGGATTAGCCCCTCCTTTCTATTGGCGCTTTTACGCACAGGTTTGTAAAACGAAATAAACGTTACCTGTGTGGCGCCGATGTACTCTGTTGCGTTCGGGTTTTCTTTTACACCCCTACGAGTATTCTGGCTAATCCTGCCTCCATTTGTTTTGGGTCCCCCAGAGTTTGCTGCTCTAATGGCAGTTTCTGCAGTGGTACTGAAATGGCTGTTTTACACAGCCAGATCAAACGAAACATGTTCGTGCAAACCGCAAGAAGCAGAGATTGCAGTTTGGATGAACGTTCACCAAGGGAACAAAACAAATGCTTTATACACACAAGGGATGTAACGGGAATACTGTTTCCGTAACAGTTATTCCATTACATAGACCTGTGTGTAAAAGCACCTTATGTGTTGGTTAGGAATTTAGTAGGTAATGTGTTAAATAGTCAACATGGTCCTCTATTGTACTGGTGTGTCCTGAGGTGGGGGGGTTGGGCTTAGAGGGCTAGAATCTGGCCATTTCGTTACATGGCTCACCCAAGTGTCCAGCTTCTTTCCTTGAATATCAGTGGCTCTCCACCCCAGTAACACATTACCTGGTATTATCCCACTTCATAAAATATGAAATCAGACTTCATATGTTTTCAAGAGACACATTTATCCCAGCTTGAGCACTCAAAACCTAGGCAAAATTGGCTTTGCCTCTGTGTTTTCCTTCTCCTTTCATGGGGGCCACATATGAGGTACAGCCATTTTAATACCACTCACCACCCCCTTTCAGACTACCCATACCTATGAGGATCCTGACGGCTGCTTGTTATTGTCCAAGGACTCCTCTATAACATAGAATTCACTCTAGTGAGTTTATACCCCCACCACCTTCTTACTGTAGGTAGTGGTAGCAGTGGAATTTGAAGATGTGGTGAGGCTGTTTTGGACAGCTTATTTATCTTTTTTGTCATAAGTTTTTACAAGTTTTGCTGTTGTGTTTTAAATGTTGCCAAGTCCTTAAAACCTTTTTGTGGCTAGAGGGACAGAAATCCTTAAATCTTAAATCTTTCTGTGCTGGTTTTAGACTGTTGTTGTGGGGAAGGGTTCGTTGGCCAGTAACATAGCCAGCCAATCAAGGTTGTTTGCATTTAAGTTAGTCTTTGTTTAAATCCTCACTGAGGCATTTTAAATCTTCTTGCTGTAGGTATTGTTAGCAGTGGAATTTGAAGATGTGGTGAGGCTGTTTTGGAGAGCTTATTTATCTTTTTTGTTATAAGTTTTGTAAATTTTGCTGTTGTCTTTTAAATGTTGCCAAGTCCTTCAAATCTTTCTGTGGAAAGCCCTCCTTTCTTAAATACGGAAAAGCCACTGGGGGTTGGGTTTAAAGGCTGGGAGGGAGGAGCTTAGGGTGTTGCAAACTTCCCCTATGAGCTAACTCTTAAGGCTAATAGGTGGGGAAAAGTTCAGACACTCAAGCGTTGCAAGTTTGAAAGTCTGCACACAGTATGGGGGGATTGTCTAGGTATAGGTACTGGTAGCTTGAGAAACTGTAGAGCCACTGAATTGGTAATTTGGCCTAGAAAAGACTGCTATGATGACAGGGATGGGACCACATGTGACTAGAGCAGGGTGGGTGGTTGGTTGCACACGGTGTGGTGCGGTCATGAGACTGGACTGGGCTTGGAAGTTTGGGGGATGCCCAGTGTGCTACCAGCTGGCACAGCTTAAGGAGAAGGTAGAGGGGATCCAAAGGCAGCTGCGGGTGCTGGGAGGGGGAGGATTGGAGAGGTAGGTGGCAAGCGGTCACCTACATGGAAGCACTAGGTGCTGGGGCCTCCCATGCTGGGGGAGGAGTGAAGAGAGGAGCTCACACCAGGGGAGGAGGAAAGGGGGTACACAAGGGGCTCTAGGGGACTCTGGCAGGTGAGGCCCAAAAGGTGGCAATTTCCAGAGCAGTGGGCAAGAAACTGAGGGTGTCCAGTGGAAACCGAGAGGGGCGATAGGGTCGGGGGGCACTGGGGGATCGGCAAAGGCTCACAAATTGTTTTAACCCTCTATGCCCATTGATGGAAGAGGGGAGCATGGGGTAGAAGGAGGAGGATAATGTTGCTGTTGGTGAAGCTAGGGCAGGGAAGGATAGAAAGGGTGAAGGGGGCAAGAGGCAAGGGAGCAATAGAGTGGGACCCAGACAGGATGGGGGAAGAGGGTTGGGGGAGGAGAAAAAGGAGGATCAGGGGAACAAGGAGGAGGATGAGGGTATGGAACAGGGGAGCACGACAGGCAGGAAGGCACAGGACATAAATGGGATGATAGCGTGCAGAAAGCCAAGTAGGCAAATGGATAGGGTGGATGGATTAGTCAGGAGTGGGAAAAGAGATACACAGAAAGATATTTGGGTGGGGGGAATAAAGAAGGCCAGGACACGGGTAGAGGGGGTGACCAGGGAAAATAGTGAAAGGGCTACCTTCGACACCCAGATTGTGGGAGGTGTGAGGATCTGGTTGGGGGAAGAACCCAGACGAAGGGTTGAGAAGGGGCATGGAAGGAAAAGAAACCTGAGGGGTGAACAGGGAGGCAAGGGGGAGGTTAGAGTACTGCTGTTGGGGGACTCTTTGATCAGAGGCATCCAGTGGGAGGGGCAGGAGGAGGGTAAAACCTGTCTGATCAGAACCAAATGCAACCAAGGCCTGACGGTGCACAGGGCCAAGCATGAGCTGTATTCACTGCCAAGGGAATGTGGGGGGTCCCCGGACATTCTAGTGCACTTGGAGACAAATGACATAAATGGTAATAGTGAACTAGAAATCCAGGCAAGGTTCTGGGAGTTAGCCAGGGTATGCCTTTCCATAGGCTGTAAGATTTCCTTTTTGGAAATCCTGCCAATGCCAAGGGCTAGTGGGGAAAAAAAGAAGAAGATTAGGGAGACAAATCAGTGGCTTAGGGAGTGGTGTGGGGAATTGGGGTATGGCCTGGTGGAGGACCGGGGGGAGACCTGGGAGGATAAGGGGCAGTACACTAGGGACAGGCTCCACCTTAATTTGGAAGGGAAGTAAATCCTTCAGCTCACACTAGCTGGGTTCATCAGCGAAAGGTGGGGTTTAAACTTGTGAATGGGGGAGGGATCAAAAAAGGGGCAGTGCCAGCAGGTATGATAAATGAGAGACATGGTCTCCACTCATCTTGGGGGCTAGGGAGATTTGAAAATGGGTCACTGTAACAGGGAGATCCCTATGGGATTTCCGAGGAGAGGCTGGAATCCCTCCTCGATACTCTCTATTAGACCGCCTAGATATATATTTATAGACTACAGGGAGAACGGAGGAGATTTCATGAAGCTTTACTTGGTCAGGATACAACATTTAAGCTGGTACAAAGGTTGTAGCTTCGGTTACAAAAATAAAAAGCTGTTCTGTTTTAGGCAGAACTTTCAAAGCTTTATATACAATTGAACAAACACAGGATGCATATCCTGTCTCCAAACAAGGCAATGTTGGTATATTAGCTCTGTAATTGGAGAATTTACCTCTGCATTTACAATTTGCTTTTAGCAAATTCTCCATTGACATACCTGCACGTAGGCTTAACACATACAATAGCTGTTTTTGTTATAAACACTTAACTGTGCCCTTTTTTATTTTGGGGAAATGCAACACATAAGTTTTGTTTTGTCCACCATTTCGCACACATAAGTTTTGTTTTTAACCACAATTTTGTAATATATCTGTGTTGTAACTGCGCTGTGTATACATACCTTTTTATGTTTGCTTGCACGCATGTGCAAGAAACATAGTGCCATCATCCGAGTTTTCGGAGGTATGGCAGCCCTCTTCCAATTCAGTCAGTGTGTTTGCAGGCACGGCCACAGTTCTCCAATGCCTGCTGGAGCTGTCTATGACAGCATCCAAATGCAGTGGAGTGCAGTTGAAAGGAGCTATGCTTCAGTAAGCAGCGATAAGATATCACCTGCTCATCGTACTCCCCCTACACACCACACACACACACATGCACACGTACTCCCTTCACACACACACTGTGTAGCCGACGGGGTGCCCAAATCCCCATCGGCCGTGCTGCGCCCCCAAAGCAGAGTTACATATGTCATGCTGCGTGCACCCCAGCATGGCCGCGACATTAGAGTAGCTGACGGGGTGCCCAACTTCCGCTGGCTCCACTGGTTCCCCCCAGTGCCAACAGCCTGGAGCCCACCCCAGCATGGCAACAGATGTTATTGCCAATGGGGGTGCCCAATCCCGCTGGCTCCATGCCCCCCACCAGCCATCTCTGTGCCACGCTGGGAGCCTACCCCAGCGTGGCAAACGTCCCGCATCATCATTTAATAAAAAATACCTGAAACTTAAAACGGTCCCTTGCTGTCTCTGCCCCCACCCATGCCCTCCCACTGTGCACCCGCCTCCGCACCCCCTCACCCCATACTTACCTCTGACTCCAGCGCTGACGATCTTTGGTGGACCGGGAACATGTCTGCACTCTTCAAAGCCGACCACGAACTGAGGAAATGCCAGTAAGCTGTATAATGGGATAGATAGGGTTTTTTCAACTTTGCTGCATATCCCAGCCATTTTTTGGAATTTTTGCACCAAATTTTCAACATGGGGTTTTTGGGACCCCTTCTCATGAATGCTCTCACTGTCATAGCGTTAATCGGGCCCGAAGGGTGATTTTGCAGTCACTGCGTGAAATCACCTTTCGGGACTGAGTAATGAAATGACACTGCCACTGTTCGCATAAGGTGGGCTCTCAAAAAGCCTATGTTGAAAATTTGGTGAAAATTCCAAAATGACTGTTTTATTTAGCGCGGGTTGGCGCAGTTCCCACGCGCACACTTGTAAGTTCGAATGTTCAATATTTTCACTCCAGATTTTCAACATTGCCATTTTACCACATCTCCTTATGAGCAGTACAGCTGTCATTTTCACATCTTGCCCAAAACATTTTCCGCCCATGATGGCGCACAATGGCGAGCGTGTGTGAAATCAATGTATGGGACACATTAAGAAAATCACAGTGCCACTGTTAATGAGCAGAGGTCTTAAAATATGTTGAAAATTTGGTGAAAAAATTCCTAAAAATGACTGTTTTACGAGCGCGCATTGTGCAGTTCCTACGCACGCTCGTAAGTTTGTGAATTTTCAATATTTTCACTCCAGATTTTCAACATTGCCATTTTATTACACTTCCTTATGAGCAGTATAGATGTCATTTTCCACATCTTACCCAAAACATGTTTCCGATCATGTAGCACACAATGGCGCAGCCGGTGTGCGAAATCAATGTATGGGACACATTAAGAAAATCACAGTGAAACTATTCATGAGCAGAGGTCTTAAAATGGCTATGTTGAAAATTTGGTGAAAAAATTCCTAACAATGACTGTTTTACGGTGTGCGTGTATGCAGTTCCTACGCACGCGTAAGTTTGCTGAATTTTTATATTTTCACTCCAGATTTTCCACATTGCCATTTTATTACACTTCCTTATGAATAGTACAGCTGCCATTTTTCACATGTCGCCTAAATGTGTTTCCGCACATGTAGCGCATAATGGTGCAGTCGGTGAAAGGAAAGCAATGTTTGGGACAGATTAAGGAAATCACAGTTACACTGTTCATGAGCAGAGGTCTTAAAATGGCTATGTTGAAAATTTGGTGACAAAGTCCATAAAATGACTGTGTTATGAGTGAGCATTGTGCAGTTTCCACGCACCCTCGTAAGTTCATGACTTTGTAATATTTTCAGTCCAGATTTTCACCAGTGGCATTTTCCACACTTCTTTATGAACAGTACAGCTGTCATTTTTCACAACATGGCCAAATGTGTTTTCACACTTTCAGTGCAGAGATGCGTATCGCTGTGGGAAATCATTGTTCGACAGATAAAGAAAATCACAGTGACACTGTTCATGATCGGAGGTCCCAAAATGCCTGTGTTGACAATCTGCTGTAAAAATCCTCAACCTAATTACATTACGGTGTGCGTTGCACAGTTTCTATGCACGCCGTGACTTCACCAGTTTTTTAATATTTTTACTGCAGATTTGCAACATTGCCATTTTTACACCTCCCCATGAACAGTACAGCTGTCATTTTTCACATCCTGTTCGAATGTGTTTTGCACTCAGGAAGCAAATGCCGTAGTCGCTGTGCATAAGCAACTTTCGGCTAACAAACTGGTATTGCCACTGTTCATGAGGTGGGGGTCACAAAAAAAACATGTTGAAAATTTGGAGTGAAAATACCAACGAATGCCTGAGGTGTTAAGGTTTCCAACCATAACGCCCCACCCTGTAGAGAATGACAGGCATCATGGGTGTGACTTGGGATTCTTGCCTGTAATGCTCATACCATTCCACATCCTGCAGCCAGTGAGAGGCATCGAGGTATGCCTTGGACTCTTCGGCCCCAAAGTTCACCCCATTCTCCTATACCGCACCCATCTCACCGTATTTCCTGATGGAATGGGGTGCGATAAGGCAAGAACCCCAAGGCACACCGTGACACTTGTCAGTGTCTGCAGGGTAGGGTGGTGAAATGGTGTGGCTATGCCTGACGACCCAAAGGCGCGCCCCCAATGCCTCGTCACTCTCTGCAGGGTGGTGGTGGGGTTGGTTTCAGTTCAATACTTCACTGCCATTTCTATTATGCAGCTCTGTAACTTCTACACTACCAATGCCAATGCCAGCAAGCAAACATTCGGCATTGACAAATGCTTGTTATACTCTTGTCTCTCTGTGTATTTGCTCATGCACCCACTTACTGGCTTTATCAAATTGTACTTGGGGTTTTGTAGCCTGTCCCCTGCCAACTATTAAAGTTTGTGCAAAGACACACATTATAGTAAAATAACTCTCTACAATACCTTCTTTGCGGCTTTGCCACAAATTTTATTATTATTATTTATTTGCACGTCATGCCTCTTGTGTATTTATGCCATTGCTGACCAAGGGCAAACAATATATTACTTTCCCACCCTTCACTAATAATAGCGATTGGGACAGAGACTCCAAACCTAGTTGGTAGCCCCTGTACTGGTATTTGTTTCCCTTGTGTATATTCCTGCTTAGGGCTTATACACCACAGGCACACTGATCACAGCTGCATGACGGGGAATTGGTACCATAATCTATTTAAGAACTTTACAGGTACTTGGCCTAATTTAAGCATAGGCATACAATTGACAAAGCCACCAAATGTAGTGCATTAACATTTAAAAAAAAGAAAATGCAAAACGTATCCAAAGCATTAGTACCAGTGACACTGCCTTGACTAGTTTAAATGCCGTTTTGTACAAAAATATTATGCATTACATATGCAAAAGTAACCCATGGGACAATCCCATTGGGGTGTTTCTAACCTGCAATCTAAAAAACTATATTATCTTGTATTACAATCTGTTACAATAGCAGAGCTGACATTGTATTCTTGCATCATTATTTTGCTTAGATTAGTGCTTGACCTTCCCTTCTTTGAGCAATTTTGGTTATTATTCTTTGTCTAGTCTGCAGTTCATCTATTTTATGGGTTAGCTTAATTAGTCTTTTACAGCTTTTTGTACTTCTGGAGTTTGGGAGTTTACTCTGTGCGCTCTTCTGGTAAGTATTCAACTAACATAAACTCCATATGTATTTGCTCTTTTGACGTTCTGATGCCATTTAAATTCATAGTTTCAGTCATTTTTAAAGGGTGGCATGTATGTTGGCTCATTGGTTTCTGTCCACTCCGATGGCAAGTTTGGGTCCTCTAGATACCTTTTCAGAAAGTCAGGTTGTTTAAAACCTCAAGTATTGAAAAGCCAGAATAGTCCACACATCGGTCTATTGCCCCCCCATACCTCCTAAGCATATACTATACAAATCAATGTCCAGTAGGCCTCTGTGAGTTCCATTATTTATTGCCTGCCAGAAGTGTGATATGGTGATATCATTTTTACGTTCGCATGTGCACATGCGCAAGGAACGTTTTGGGAGAGTAGCACACTTTGGAGGTGTGCCTCTCCCTTGCAATCCAGTGCTCCATTGAGCAGGCGTGGCAGTCCTGCACCAATGGGTGCGGGGAGCTGAGTATGACAGCGGTGGTCTTCGCTTCAAAGAAAACCACTGCTGCCATACCCAGCACCACGTCACGCCACCCACCTCACGCCACGCCGCCTCGCTCGTCACACCGCCTCCAAAGTTTGGTGCCACACTGGGAGCCCACCCCAGCGTGGCAAACGTTGTTTGCCGACGGGGTACCCTATCCTCGCTGGCTCCACTCGCCCCCAAAGCTATCTCTGCTGCCACACTGGGAGCCCACCCAGTGTGGCAACATCCTGTTTTTGCCGACGGGGTGCCCAATCCCCGCTGGCTCCTCAGCCTCCCTGCAAGTTGTCGATGGGGGTGCCCAATCCCCGTCGGCCTCCTGCCCCCAGCTATTTTTTTCAATGCTGGGAGCCCACCCAGCATGGCAAGCGTCTCCATAGTCCGCTTTTTTACACCTGTAAAGAAAAACGGTCCCATCGTAGTCTCCCACCCTCCCACAACTCCGCACCCACCCACCGCGCACTCCAGCCTCTCGCACTCCTCACCCCATACTTACCTCCTCGAGCTTGGCGCGATGATCTTCGTGGACTGGGAACACGCCTGCACCTTCAAAGCCTACCATGAACTGAGGAAATGCCGGTAAGCTGTATAATGGGCTAGATGGGGGGTTCAACTTTATTGCATATCTCAGGCATTTTTTGATTTTGATTAATTATCAACAGTTTTGGGACCCTTCTCATGAATGATGTCACTGTCATGGCATTATTCATTCAAGGGTGATTTTGCTGTCACTGCACAGTCACTGCATGAAATCACCTTTAGGCCTGAATAATGCCATGACAGTGACATCATTCATGAGAAGGGGTCCCAAAACCCCATGTTGAAAATTTGGTGCAAAAATCCAAAAATGACTGTTTTACTAGCGTGCATTGCGCAGTTCCTATGCAGGCTCGTAAGTTCGCGAATTTTCAATATTTTCACTCCAGATTTTCAACCTTGCCATTTTACCACACCTCCTTATGAGCAGTACAGCTCTCATTTTTCACATCCTGCCCAAAATGTGTTTCCACCCATGTAGCGCACAATGGCGCAGTTGGTGTGTGAAATCAATGTATGGGATGCATTAGGAAAATCACAGTGACACTGTTCATTAGCAGAGGTCTTAAAATGGCTATGTTGAAAATTTGGTGAAAGAATTCCTAAAAATGACTGTTTTACGAGTGTGCGTTGCACAGTTCCCACGCATGCTCGTAGGTTTGCGAATTTTCAATATTTTCACTCCACATTTTCAACATTGCCATTTTACTGCACCTCCTTATGAGTAGTGCAGCTGTCATTTTTCACATCTTGCCCAAAACGTGTTTCCGCCCATGTAGCGCACAATGGCACAGTCGCTGTGTGAACTCAATGTATGGGACACATTAAGAAAATCACAGTGTTACTGTTCATGAGCAGAGATCTTAAAATGGCTATGTTGAAAATTTGGTGAACAAATTCCTACAAATAACTGTTTTACAAGCGTGCATTGTGCACTTCCTACGCACGCTTGTAAGTTTGCGAATTTTCAATATTTTCACTACAGATTTTCAACATTGCCATTTTACCACACCTCCTTATGAGCAGTACAGCTGTCATTTTTCACATCCTGCCCAAAACGTGTTTCCGCCCATGTAGTGCACAATGGCGCAGTCGGTGCGCAAAATCAATGTATGGCACACAGTAAGACAATCACAGTGACACTGTTCATTAGCAGAGGTTTTAAAATGCCAATGTTGACAATTTGGTGAAAAAATTCCTAACAATGACTGTTTTACGAGCGTGCATTGCACACTTCCCATGCACGCTCATAGGTTTGCGAATTTTCAATATTTCCACTCCACATTTTCAACATTGCCATTTTACCACACTTCCTTATGAGCAGTACAGCTGTCATTTTTCACATCCTGCCCAAAATGTGTTTCCGCCTATGTAGCGCACAATGGGGGTAACAAAAAGGTCATGCTGAAAATTTATTGTGCAAATACCAGCAATCGCACAGGGCATTAGGGTAAAGCACCATACATGCCAAACACCACTGCAAATACCTGCAAGCGAATGTTCGGCATTGACAAATGCTTGTTATTATTACACTTGCTTGTTGTAGTCCAAATGGGCCACACAAGGCAGTATAGTACACAGATGCTGGCGATAGTCTCCTTTTTTGTAGCTTTGATTGCATATCTGGAAAGAAAATCAAATGCAATATTTATTCTTTTGATAGTTTGTCTGATACCTTTTTACATTGGTCCACATGGACCTATTTGTGTTTACCTTTTCCTTTTCCCATTCTTTCCACGTATGCTGCTGTATTGTCTAGGACCTCTGTAACTTTATATGGCCTTAGCCAATTGGCATCTTTTCAAGGTATTTTCTGATCCCAATTTTTAATCATTACCATGCCTTCCCCTATTTTGGGTTCCCTTTGTTTTAGGTTATTTTGGTATGCTTAGGACATGTGCCAACAAGCATGTGGTAGATGCTTTTTTAACTGTTCTTGCACTTGATGTAAAAAGACACTGTGCTTGACACTGTCTGTTAACACATTGGAAGGTTCTGGTAATTCTGATGGGTAGTTCAGTCTCATCCTCCTCCCTGTCATGAGCTCATAAGGGGACAGACCAGTACTAGCCTGAACCGTTTCCCTTATGGCCATGAGGACTCCTGGCAAGTGAGTGACCCAGTCTTTCCTTGAATTCATCACCGCCTTTTTCAGGGCATTTTTTAGCATCCTGTTCATCTTTTCTACCATCCCCGACGATTGTGGATGGTATGGTAGATGGAATCTTTGTTGTACTCCGATAATTTCACAAAGCTATTTTATTGTCTCATTAACAAAATGGGTACCTCTGTCAGATTCCATTATGTTGGGGAATCCCCATCTACTACAAACTTGGTCGAACAAGATTTTTGCAGTTGTTTGGACAGTATTGTTTGTAGTAGGGAATGCCTCCACCCATTTTGAAAACATATTAACTATAGTAGATATTTATACCCTCCTTTTGCAGTTGGGAGTGGCCCCACATAATGCATCCCAGGAGCCATCTGCCAACGGCAACCTAATTAATTTAGGTTTTCCTCTTTTTGTGTCTTGCTGGAGACATACAAGACAAGTGTCCAATGTGTCATTTACAGTGGCCTCCATTTTTGGCCACCAATACTTATTCTTGATGATCTGCAGGGTTTTGTCTTTACCACAATGGCCTGCCCATCTGTGGTTCTCTAGAACAATTTGTTGTTTCATACTATCTGGGGGCACCCATTTGGCCTTTTTAGTATTTGGGTCCATCCACCACAAAACCTCTCCTTTTCTAAACAGGTGATCTTTGTTATTAGTTGTCCTTTCCTTTATTTCTTTAATTTTCTCTTGAATCCATTGGTCTGTACTTTGTAGTTTACCTATATCTATTTCCTGGACCTCTTTTGGGATGGCACTACTAACAGTGGCATGTCTTATGCCTGGCCATATTCGTGACCCCCTTGCCCCCTCCTTTGCTGCTTGGTCAGCCAATTGGTTTGCCAGTTTGTGTATGTTTGGGTCTTTGGTCACATGTGCCTTAACCTTTTGTATTTCTACTGTGTGTGGGTGTTTTTCTACTAGGTCCCAAATAGCATCAAGTAACTGTTTGTGTTGGACATCTTGTCCATCTGCCTTGACCATTCCTCTTTTTATCCACAAATGTGTCCACTCATTTAGTGAAGATTCTCCAAATTTTGAGTCAGTGTGTATGGTTATTTTTTGTCCTTCATGTCTAATGATGGCCTCATATATTGCTACTAGTTCTGCATACTGTGCTGATTTGTTTCCACCCAAAGCAAACTGCAGAGTTTGTCTCCACTTACATGGTGTGTTGTGGAATATACTGCTGCTCCAGTATATGGCACACCACTCACATAGTACCTTGACCCATCCGCATATAGGTGTAGTGTTTGGGTAGTGTCACTTGGTAGATGACCCATGGGGGTGCTCTCCAGAATTTCTGTTTTGACCTCTCCACAATTGTGGGGTGCACCCTCAAAGTCTGCATATTGTATAAACATAAGATGTTGTACTGGCTCAAAACTGACATTGTTTTGTTGAATGGTTAGTACCCACTTTATGGCTCTCTGATTTGATATGTCTCTTAGGTTTCCTGTCAGTACGTATTTTGTGACACTGTGTGTAGACTGCATTATAAGTTCTGAAAATTGTGTAATTGTTTGTGCCTGTTGTATAGCCCACACAATTGCCTTTTTTTTTACTTTGTCTATCTTCCTAGACAAAAAATGTATTATGTCACTTAGGTCATTCATCTGATCTGTGGTTTTGTTAACCCTTTTATTCATTTTTCCTTTTCCATTTTTGACTGTATATGGGGCCATTGGTATTTGGAGTTTCTTTTTTGTTTTGATTTTGATTGCCTCTTCTTTATCAGCTGCAGTCCTTGGTAATTCAGGATAGATTTTAACTACCTCTGCCACTTGGGTTGCTATGGCTATTGTCTCATCTCTCGCTTCCTCCACCATTTGTAGTTTTGTCTTTAAATAATTTTTCTCTTCTGTATTATTATACTGGTCTTGCAGCTCTTTTATTTTCCTGAGGTCTTCCTGTTGCTTATAAATTTGATTTTCTAATCTTAATTTTTCTGCCTCTTTCTCTAGTTCTTGGTTTTTATTGTCATAAACCTAACATCCTGATCCCATCTGTCCTGTCAAGCTTTTAATTGATCCCTTTTTTCTAATACCAATATTTTATTTCCCTCTTTTGAGCAAGCCAGTAATTGTTTTACCTCCTCGTGTCTTCTATTAAGATGGTCTAAATATTGTATTACTGCCTGTAATAAATTGGCACACTTTTCTTTCTCAATTTTGCAGCCTGCATTTCTTTCTAAGACACATTGGTTAAAATATGGTCTTAATTGTTGGTCCCATTCATATGGCCCTAACTTACCATGTTTCTCTACATTTTTATTCATTAATTCTTTCATCTTGTTTATAGTCTTCCCTGGTCTCACACACCCAAAATGAGACTGTACTCCCTCTCCCTGGGGAGGTATTGTGCACACTTAATAAGGCCTTCACTATTACACTTACTCTCTAAGTGTCTCTGTTAGGTCTCTGGGCATCCCCTTCGACCTTCCGTGTATCCTGCCTCTTTATTAATTTAATTATTCCTGGTCGCACAGGCAAAATGCCTTCGTCTAGTAGGCTTAAGACCTATGCTCTTACACAGTTGTCTTGGTATAATTAATCATACTAGTATTCTGAGACTGTTCAGATATATTAATAATCCACCAAATAATAACTAAACAAATAAGCAAAATCACTACAATTTAACAATTCCTTTCCTTATTACAAGCCTTCATTTAGATAGTATACTAATACCTGGTTTCTTGCATTTTTCTTTGCCTTATGTTCATTACAGTCTGTCATCCAGTGAGTTGACCAGTCTCTCCATGGACACATTGCTTCAATAAGGAGAAAAAAAAAGTTTTGCCGGTGAGAAAAAAAAAAAAATTACCGAATGGTCATAAGTTCTAGGTGGTTTTTAACTTTGGTTTGGCCCTTTGATTGGCAGTGGCTTTAGTAATCTGAGTCACAGCCCCAAATGTAACAGGGAGACCCCAATGGGATCTCCAAGGAGAGGCTGGCATCCCTCCTCGATACTCTCTATTAGACCACCTAGATATATATTTGTAGATGACACGGAGAAAGGAGGAGGAGATTTCATGAAGCTTTACTTGGTCAGGATGCAACATTTAAGCTGGTACAAAGGTTGTAGCTTCAGTTACAAAAATAAAAAGCAGTTCTGGTTTAGGCAGAACTTACAAAGGTTTATATACAATTGAACAAACACAGGATGCATATCCTGTCTCCAAACAAGGCAATGTTGGTATATTAGCTCTGTAATTGGAGAATTTTCCTCTGCATTTACAGTTTGCTTTTAGAAAATTCTCCATTGACATACCTGCATGTAGGCTTAACACATACAATAGCTGGTTTTGTTATAAACACTTAACTGTGCCCTTTTTCATTTTGGGGAAATGCAACACATAAGTTTTGTTTTGTCCACCATTTCACACACATAAGTTTTGTTTTTAACCACAATTTTGTAATATATCTGTGTTGTAACTGCGTTGTGTATACATACCTTTTTATACTCTTGTCTCTCTGTGTATTTGCTCATGCACCCACTTACTGGCTTTATCAAACTGTACTTGGGGTTTTGTAGCCTGTCCCCTGCCAACTATTAAAATTTGTGCAAAGACACACATTACAGTAAAATGAATCTCTGCAGTCACCAGGTAGGGTGCAGGAGCTGAGAAATTGGAGTTCAAGGAGGGGAAGGAGAGGAGGGGAAAAGGGGTGGAGAGTGGTCCTGATAAATGCCAGGAGCTTAGGAAATAAAATGCCTGAGCTCCAGGCAATGCTAGCTGAGGGGGAGAGGAATATGAGCTAACAGCCAAGAGAGTCACCAGGGTGGTGAGAGCAGCTAAGGCAAAAAAGGAGCAGTCCTTGGCTAGTGGGATCTGGAGGGGGGACAAGGGGTCCTTTAGATACGTAGGGGAAAAAAGGAAAGTAAGGGGGCACATCATCAGGATAAGGATAGGGGATGGTTGGGAACAGGAGGTAGGGAAACAGGCAGAAGTCCTAAATGAGTACTTTGCCTCAGTTTTTACCCGGGGGGATGGAGGAGCTATGTCTTGCGGGGTGGAGCGGGAGCAAACCAGAGGAAGGAGTGGGACCGGTAGAGATCAGGGGCCTTGATGGGTCTGGGGAAAGGGAGTGGCCACCACAGACAGGTGGGGGGCCAGCAGTACGGGGTGAAAAGGGGGAGGATGTGGAGACTGAAATCCCAGTAGAGAGAGAGAGTAAGGGAAGCAATCAGGTCCCTTCGGATGGAGAAAGCACCTGGGCCAGATGACATACATCCCAGGGTGCTGAGGGAACTGGCAGATGTCCTGGCAGTCCCCCTAGTGGAGCTTTTCAACATCTCTCTGAGGACTGGGTGCCCCAAGACTGGAGAGTGACCCATGTCATGCTGATCCACAAGAGGGGATCAAGAGAGGAGACAGGAAATTACAGGCCCATTAGCCTGACGTTGGTGGTTGGCAAGGTGATGGAGGGTATTATCAAGGAAAGGCTAGGGGGTTAGTGGAGCAAACTGGGTATTTGGATGATAGACAGCATGGCTTTGTCCTGGGAAGATCATGCCAGACAAACCTTGTTGAGTTCTATGACTGGGTGACAAGGGCTCTGGACCAGGGTAGGCCGGTGGATGTCCTCTTTCTGGACTTCAGCAAGGTGTTTGATTCAGTACTCCACAGTGGCCTGTTGGCTAAGCTGAAGGAAATGGGGGTAGGGAGACAGTTGCTAAGATAGTTAGGACATTGGCGCTCTGAGCGTACTCAAAAGGTGGTGGTTGGAGGGTTAACCTCATCCCCAAGGTGGGTTTGGTGCCCCAGGGGTCAGTGCTGGGGCCACTCCTGTTCAATGCCTATGTTGCAGACATAAGGAAGGGGATCAAGAGTGAAATGAGTCTCTTTGCAGACGATTCAAAGCTGGGTGCAGTGGTGGATGAGGAGGAGGGGAGGGTGGCGTTGCAGGAGGACCTGGAGGCTCTGGAAAGGTGGTCAGGAAAATGGAAACTAAAATTCAATGCAGGGAAGTGCAAGGTTCTGCACCTGGGAGTCAGAAATCCATTCCAGGGATATACCCTGGGAGGAGACATGATTCAAGTCATGGAGGGTGAGAGGGACATGGGGGTAGTGGTAGATGTCAAAATGAACAACTCAGAGACCTGTAGGAGGGCAGCAGCAAGGGCAAATAGGATGCTGGGATGCATTGCCCGGGGGATTATCTCCAGAAAGGCAGAAGTGATCTTTCCACTGTACAACTGCTTGGTTAGGCCACATCTAGTGTTTTATGTACAGTTTTGGAGACCACATTTAAAGAGGGACGTTACACTACTAGAAAGGGTCCAAAGGAGGGCAACCAAAATGATCTGGGGCCTGGGGGAGAGGGCCTATGAGGAGAGGCTCAAGGAGCTCGACATGTACACCCTGGAGGAGAGGAGGGATGGGGGGACATGATAGAGGTCTTTAAGTACATGAAAGGGATCAATAAGGATGGCCCAGTCAGGGTGCTCCAAAGGAAGGTGGGTGAGGCAACGAGAGTTCACAGGTGTAAGCTGGAAGGGGGCAGGCTCAGAGGGGAGAAGAGAAGGTGTTATTTCACTGAAAGGGAGGTGGAGCCAAGGAATGCAATGCCCAGGGACCTGGTAGAGGTGGAGACTGTGTACTGGTTTAAGAGGGGATAGGACAGGTACAGGGGAGGGTAAATCTGACCAGGCCCAATACAGGTGGAACATCTGGGACTGGGGACAGTATAACCCAAGGGGGAGGGGGGGCACCAAAATCGGCCCGCAGTGTGGGTGCCGAAAATCGAGCAGACTCGAAAGACCATTAGGCCTATTCTGCTGGCATTTTAGTATGTTAGCATGTTAGTAACTAACATGCTCATGATCAAAAGGCTTCTTGACAAAATTTTGCAGTTGACTAAAGAGATCTTACTCCGAGTGTGGGACTTCAACATTGTGACTAATCCTAGTTGGGACTCCTCTAACCTGCTCCACCCTGCCAGCCACTGACTCACAAATGCTTTAAGTGTTTCATCCAAGCAGCAGGCTGGACAGATGTATGGCACTTTCTGCATACCCACGCTAGAAACTACACACTTTATTCGGTTGTCCATGGCTCTTGCTCAAGGATAAACAACTATTACATTCAGGTAGCGAATCTAACCCCCTTGAGGGATTGTAGGCTGGATGACATCTCTCTCTCTCGGATCACACCCCGGTGATCAGTCACTGGGATTTGAGCTTGGAGAGATGCAATGCCTTTTGACAACTCAACCCTTATTAGCTATGTACTCAGGAGTTTAAGGAATGTTTACAAACTAATATTGAGCAAATCTGCAGGAATAATACCTCCAAGGAGACCTCCCCAGTCATTCTGTGGGATACACTTAAAACTGCCTTTGGGGACAAATTATGCAGTGCACTTCAACCCAAACCAGGAAGCAATGGGAACAGAGACAGTATCTAGAGGATGCCCTTCATTTCCTCCAGATTGCCCACCAGCAAAGGGATGCCTCAGTACCACCACAGCTGAAACACATTTGGGTGCTTGCAACAAACCAAAATTGCATTGATGTTTCTCAGGCAGTGGTACTATGGGGGGGGGGGGCATGCTCCCTACCTACTAGCCTACCAAGTTCATAGGCAAAGGACAAATGCAATGATCTTGACCACCATGCACCCTATGACAGGGGCTAGACTCACTAGACTCCATGAGATAACAAATACGTTTTGTGTATACTATCAAAATCTTTATACCCAAGAGCAGATAGCACCCCAGGAAGCCATAGTGGCATTCCTCGATATGCTCACCCTGCTCCACCTCACTGATGACTAAGGCTCCTACCTTACAACATCGATTACAGTTTAAATTACAGCCCATCATATCCATGTTTGTTTAAATATTGTTGTGCCGTTTGCATACACCAATTTTGTATATACATTATGGCTTTGGAGCAGAATTTTATAACACACAGCAAGCTATCCAACATGCTAACTTTTGTTGGGTCACTTAATTGCTGGTTCTGTGATCGAGTTAGGATTTGTGGAATAGCATGCTCCCCCCAATCCAGTTACCCCTTCCAGAATCAGCAGTATCATAACCCTACAGAGACATGTTTGGTTGCTATGCTGAGTGCTGCTTCACAACTCACACTGCCTCTCTTGTGAAAACTGTAATGGCAGTAGCAAGCTGTTAAAGAAAGGGAGGTCCCAAGGGATCAGAGCAGGCAACCCTGAAGACTGATCTTCATTTGTTCAGTAAGGCTAGAGGGCTGGAGGTAGGGAGGGCTACTGGCTGGTGGCTGTAGGGTTGCCAATGGGTAGGGCTAAACAAATGCATTATAAGTGCACCTGGGGATAGCCAAGGTGGTTGGGCAGATGCAGAGATTTGAAGGCTAACTAGGACCTTTGGGGGTATGTTAGTGTTTTTGTTTGGAGTTGAGAGACGTGGTGGGGACTATCTGGTAGTATACAATTGGCTTTTTCTATACAGCAGGCTACCAGATAGGATTGTTACATTTTCTGAATAGCATGGTTACAATATATGCCAGAAAATGAAACCATTTTTTCTTGGTTGCCTGCTCTGGGGAAAAACTAGATACTTGCCCCATCCGCTAGTTTACAGCAGGTGCAGTTAATGCTCTACCCACACAACTCTAATAAATGAACACTTTGACTGTGTAGGGATCATGCATGTACTGAATACGGTTAATAAATGGATCTTTATGGTCAAATGCTGGTATAGAAAATGCACAAGCTCCATATAGTAGGGTGTCTGCCAATATCCTTATCAATTTTTCTCCCAGGAACTATTATTTTTTTATGTGCCAACACCATGGTCAACAGAAAATTAAAGTTTGTTTTTGTTAAGTAACACCCCAAAATCAGCAATCCAATTGCTGTAGGTAAGATGCACATTCCTCTTTCCTTTATCTAAATTACAGCACGTCATATCTGTATGTTAGTTTGAATTACAGCCCATCATATCCATGTTTGTGTAAATACTGTTGAGCTGTTTGCGTACACCAATTTTGTATATACATTTAACAGAAGCAAATATCAGTACTAAATCCACATCAGTCGCACATCTGCCAAGGAGTGACTAGTTGATGCATCATTTCTGTCATTGTAGCTGCCCTGTTTTCCTAGTCAGGCTTAAGGAAAAAAAATCATAGGATCTTTAAAATAACAGTTGACAGCAGGTAGTTACTGGGAAGTGCTTGTCCCTGCTTTTTAACTTTGTAGCTTCCATCCAGATGGCAGATTAGAGTCTTGGATCTGCAGACTAGTGACAAATACATGGATAATAGCATTCAGTTTACCTAACTGTAAAAGTGAATTCACCATTCCACTGTGTTTGATAGTAGACCTGACACATCAGATGAGAGGAGTCTTCGGGACAACCTGCCAAAGCAACAGCTCGTATAAATGCTAGAGACAAGTGGTGCTTGATGTAGAATCACAAACGTTGCACCCATCAGTGACTCAAAGGCAGCTGTTATGTAAAGTCTACGCTGTTATAACATTAGAAAATCAGGAGCCTAGGAGAACCAACCAGTATTTATGTGTTAGTCATTAAGAAAGTGTCAAGGGTTATGTATTATAGGGTTTTAATTCTAGGCTATAATGCTACCTAACTTGTTTTAATGTTTAGTGGAAAAATAAATACAAACAAAATATCTTGGTTCATAGTTATCAAATAAAAATGCAGACTCGGCTCTGATACTCTGCTTAGCGAGGTTATATCACAGGAGACAAAGGACCTAGTTTCATCTTACATAGTGCTGTTTGCTCTGTATTTTCAGGCAATTTTGCACTGTTGTTGAATAGTATTATTCCACATAACATTAGCACTAGCTAACCACATCCTGGAGTACTTGTTGTTTATGTACTAGTAAACTGGAGTAAATATATGCTATATGCAATACTCAAAGTAAATCAATGTATTATGTTTAGCCCCTGTAATCTGACAAATCTTAACTGATTTTTATTCACTGAATTCTAAGTTATCATTAACTATTTTGTGCCAGATAAAAGCAAGATTCATTCAGTGAATTCTTAACTCTGATTGGCAGGCTAGTACAATTCAGAGTAACTGAATTTTATACACAAAAATTCTGTTTGTTGATTGGCTACATCCCATCTGTTCACTGCAATTGCCACCTGTTCAAAAACAAAGCGAGAAACTGCCTCCATCAATCCGAGGCCCTTGGCTAGCATGAAATAATAGTGATTATCTTGAGAAGAGAGAGCCTTTTGTACTCATCAAAAGATAGTTTTCCCACTTTTGTAAATGCTTTGGCATGTAAACCCTTCTATTAATCAACACAACAGAGCCATTTATTGGTTCATATATTCAGCTCATCTAAAGAGTGGCACTTAAATATTTTATTGTTACTGAGAGGGGTGGAATATTTACAGTATGTTATTGAAGTGCTACTAATAGCATCTCATGGCATGCATTATCTAGCTTCCCTCACACACACAGGAAGTTTTGGGCTTCAACACCAGTAGAGAAGGGCTTAGTACAATAGTACCAATGCAGCAAGCCAGTGTAGCTGTATTTGCTCATTTTAGAGCTGTGTAAAATGAAATTCCTGCTGGAAATTTTTTAAATCTCATTTCCCAATTTTCAGTGATTTGTTAATATGTTAAGTAGGGGCACCCAGGTGGTCTCACTGGTAGTGTGTCACACTGCCACCATGCCAATGACCTGGGGTTAGGAGCAAACTTGAGCACTGACAAACAGGAAAATGGGTAGAGTGCCACTGAAGGCAATGTATCTCTGATTGGGTGAGTTGGCACTACACTTTGGTGGCATCAAGGATCCCTGCGGTAGGGTCCTGGGTGGTCTGTCTCCCAGCTGCAGGGGAAGCTGCTTGCCAGCAAGATCTCAGTGGTTGGGTGGAGCACCATTGGGTGGTGTGTGGACATATTTACAGGAGCAGAAAACAACCAGTGGTTATTAGAATAATGGTGAGAGTTGGTACACTGGGGCCCCACCTCTCATGAATCTCATTGTCTCCACTGGAACCTGAACTAGTTGCCAGGGGAGGATGCCTTCCAACTGGAAACCCCTGCAATGGAGGGGAATAACCATGAGAGCTGGCAGCAGGGGATTGGTTAGGGGTAGGTAGATCTGGGTGGCTGGGCATGGGTGGTGTTAATGTTTTACTGGGTTGGGCTGAGGAGGAGGGTGGGTGTGGAAATCCTACAAGGGGTGTGGGGAAGGGATTTAAACACATTTCATTGACTTTACCAGACTTGAGTCTGTTTCCAGAGTCAGACACTGCTACACCTTTACTGCTGATGACATCACAAAGGCAATGAGCTGCACAAAAAACTGAGTGGTGAACTTTAACAGAAACAGTTAAATATTTATATGAAGGGCTAAAATGACCTTCATGGTTTTCAGGTGGGTTAAAATACAACATTTTCAATTATTTCATTTTTCTTAAGTATCCACTGTCCCTCCCCCAAAAAAGTCCTAACAAAGAATAGATAAATTACTTTAAAATGTGAGGTTTTTTTTCTATTTTTTTTTCCCAGTTCTTTTTCCCTCTGGTCGTGGCCCCAAGGTCCTCTTTCAGGCATCCTAGCCTTGTCCTGCCTGCCTGAAGATCCCCGAGCTAAGCCTCCTCTCTCCCTCCTCTCCGATGGCAGCACCCTTGGCTAACCCTATCTGGGGTAGGTTGCCCCCTCCTACCTGGGCACACTTACGAGTCAGGCTCTGTCATCAGGAGAGGATTGGATCCTGGAAATCAAAGGCCGCCCGTGGAGAGCCTGGCATTGGGCATGGTGGATAGGTGCCATCGCCTGATCTTCAGCGCTGGGTTTTCCGTGTTCCTGGTTACCCCCCTCGATGTGAGACGTGCAATGTCACAGAGCCCGTAGAGTAGGTGCTCCCACCTATGTCTGGAGGCAGCTGTCTGACGTTGTCACCTTCCTGTATGAGCCCGAGTGCGTAGCAGCACCGCCAGTCTCCACCGGGGGCCGCTTCTGTACCAGGCTGCTCCTGGATCCCTCCCCGAGAGAGGAGAGCAGTCCAGTGGATGCTCAATCCTCTCTCATCCCTGCCGACCCCCAGCGGTCCGGGCTCATTCCCAAACCCGGGTCGCCGGGCGCGGACGCCGAGGTGTGCCCAGCACATCAACCCTCAGTGCCACTGGGCTGGTCTAAAATGTGAGTTTGAAGTGCATTAAAGAGAAATAGGTTGTTCTAGAGGATAAAGTGCAGAGTTGTGAACCTAGAGACCCTGGTTTGAATCCCACACCTGCCATTTGATTATGGTACAACCCTAAACAAATCACTTAGATTCCTTATGCGTAACCTCTCCATAATCACTCTCTTACTGTAGCTTTCTTTGTGCTGTCTCCATTTGCACCTGAAATAGCAACATTTCCTACCCTTTTGTAAAGTACTTTGGGATGCAGATTTTGTGAAAGGTGCTATATAAATCAAATTCCTTTCCTTTCCTAAATGTATTCTTCACCTTCTGTACCTTGTGTACCCTAGCAGTGTGGGAGTGCCATGATGGGAAGACTGTTTTGTGACACAGTTGCCTACCGGTTGGCTTGAGTAGCTTTTCTGCCAAGTGGCTGGCAAATCTTTTGTTCTACATTGAGTCTACAGTGCCTACAGGAGGCAATATAGCATAGTGATTAAGAGCACTGAGATGCAAACCTGCAGACCTTGGTTTGAATCCTGCTGCCACCACTTGAACATTGTGTGATTGTGAGCAAGTTACTTAACTTCCCTGTGCTCCTGGGATGCACCTTGAAACAAGTCTTGGCTTAATGGGCCTTTCCTGCCCCCCCCCAAAAAAAAATTATAAAATAACTGACCTATCTGTAGCAGAAAACTTTTCATTTAGTTATAAGGTAAATTTTCTTTTTAGCCTTAATAGGAATCAAAGTGTACCAGATGAAACTTTTTTCAATGTGTGGGTTGAGAAAAGTCATTTGCACACAGCCTGGTTGTTTGTGTGTTTGTGTGTAGTGGTGGTGTAGGTGGAATCTAGTGTCATCTAAATTGATTTAAAAAAAAGAAAGAGATCTGTGCTGTTGTGTTGGCATAGCAGCTCAGGTTGGTGCCCTGAGCACCCAATCAGCAGAATGCATTTTAACTGGCCATTTCAAAACTCTGTTCATAGCTTGCCTGAAATGCAGCAGTAGCAGTTAATCTACTGGCACTCTCATCAGAGAGAAATTGTAACTGAAAGAAAAGCAGCTATCAAAAAAGCCAAAGTTGAATATTATCAGAATTATTGTGTCGAAAAGAATCAAACAAGTCAGTTCTGTTAGGGTATAACAGAACATCTTAGATCATTCCCAAAGTGGTCAATTAATTAAATAATTATCACAACAAGAAATCTGATCACTGACTTTAATAAGATTACTAATGAATGTAACTAACATGTCAGTCACCAATCTAAATACTGTAAATGGTGACTGGTCAATAATGTAGATAGGGCTAACATCTGTAATGGAGTCCAGATTAGAGCCAGCTCTGGAGTTATGGGAACCTCAGTAGATTCAGCTTTAGGTTGATCTTGGGTTCTGAGGTCCTTAAAGTTCTGTTCCAACTTCACCTGAACAAAAGCGCTGGGGCAGGCAACCTCAACCACAAAGCTTCTTGGCCCCCCTCTTCCCCCACACACACATAATACACTATCACTTTGCCAGCAACTGAAATGTCTAATCTCATCTTGCAAACCTTGGAACTGTTATCTATTGTATATAGAAATGTACTTTGAAATGTATTTGTTTTACTGTGGATGCAATTCATTGGTGCATACCTCTTTTGTGAGATTGCCTGGGGACTTGGGGGAAGGCAGAAGCATTCTAACAAAAAAAAAGCATAATCACACAACTGAAGTAGCACCATAATAATTTAGAAGCATTTACATATGCCTTTTAGAGAATCAGGGAAAATTAGTTTGAACCTGGAAAGAGAATGTACCACTGTATCAAGCACTGTTTTTACTTATTATGTTTGAAGTATATTTACTGTATTTTTATAGTATGTTTTATATTCCATGAGTGCGTACATTTGTAAAATGCTCCTAGCCTATTTTGGATGGGGTGCCATAGAAAAATAAATGCCTCTCCTTGCTTTGCCCAACCATTTGATAGAGGAAAATGGTATAAGCCAAACCAGGAAATGGCGGAAAACTCCAGGCCTAGTATAACATTATGGTGCAGAGTTTAGAATGCTCTCTTATGCTCTTAGAAAGAAACATCAGTTCTGAGTGAATGCTATATATCCTGCAACCTAAAGAGGACTTTCCCATTTGTTTAGTAATCTTTCGGGGAAGTGTGACTGTGCGTGAAGTTCTTTACAAGAAAACCTGCGTGGCCACTGTGGTACCCCACAGTGACTTGCTGGTTAAGCTGAAGGAAATGGGGGTAGGGAGACAGTTGTTAAGATGGATAGGAAATTGGCTGTCTGACAGTACTCAGAAGGTGGTGGTTGGAGGGTTAGCCTCATCCCCAAGGTGGGTTACTAGTGGGGTTCCCCAGGGGTCAGTGCTGGGGCCACTCCTGTTCAACACCTATATCTCAGACATCAGGAGGGGGATCAGGAGTGAGATGGGTCTCTTTGCAGAAGACTCAAAGCTGGGTGCAGTGGTGGATGGGAAGGAGGGGATCGTGGCCTTGCAGGAGGATCTGGAGGCTCTGGAAAGGTGGTCGGGAACATGGAAACTAAAGTTCAATGAGGGGAAGTGCAAGGTTCTGCACCTGGGATTCAGAAATCCAGACCAGGGGTATACCCTGGGAGGAGACATGATTCAAGTCACCGAGGGTGAGAGGGACATGGGGGTAGTGGTAGATGTCAAAATGGACAACTCATAGACCCGTAGGAGGGCAGCGGCAAGGGCAAACAGGATGCTGGGATGCATCGCCAGGGGGATTACCTCCAGAAAGGTGGAAGTGATCTTTCCACTGTACAACTGCTTGGTTAGGCCACACCTTGAGTATTGTGTACAGTTTTGGAGACCACATTTAAAGAGGGATATTACATTCCTAGAGAGGGTCCAAAGGAGGGCAACCAAAATGATCTGGGGCCTGGGGGAGAGGACCTATGAGGAGAGGCTCAAGGAGCTCGACATGTACACCCTGGAGGAGAGGAGGGATGGGGGGACATGATAGAGGTCTTTATGTACATGAAAGGGATCAATAAAGAAGGCCCAGTCAGGGTGTTCCGAAGGAAGGAGGGTGAGGCAACAAGAGGTCATGGGTCTAAGCTGGAAGGGGGCAGTCTCAGAGGGGAGAGGAGGAGATGTTACTTCACTGAAAGGGTGGTGGAGCCATGGAATGCATTGCCCAGGGAGCTGGTAGAGGTAGAGACTGTGTACGGGTTTAAGAGGGGATGGGACAGGTACAGGGGAGGGTAAATCTGACCAGGCCCAATACAGGTGGAACATCTGGGACTGGAGACAGTATAACCCAAGGGGGGGACACCAAAATCGGCCCTCAGTGCGGGTGCTGAAAATCGAGCAGACTTGAGAGACCATTAGGCCTATTCTGCTGGCATTTTAGTATGTTAGTATGTTAGTAATGCCTGTTTATTTGTAAATTCATTAGTGTATAAAGACCACACACATATGCTATTTTAAAATTTTTTGTTGATACGATTAAATGTTTTATATTTAATCCATCTGTTTCTGTGTTTTAAAAGGTTGATTTAACTTGTTTTACTGTCCACTCCATGTTCATGCACATTACCACATTAAAGTGAGACCCCTTCAACTATAGAAGCAGGGCTAGTAGTGTATGAAGCAAACATGAGTTCCTATATCTTGACCTTGTAATGTGTGTGCAAGTGAATAAGTGGGATGTGAAGGAAACAGCCCTGTGTGAGTTTATAACAGGCTGGTGGCAACAAAGATGTTGGGTCTCAACCTGTTGGTAGTATAAGTGAGAGGGCCGTACATCACACTGGTGTGCAAAATTGAACCAAGTATCAAAATAAATGTATATACTTCATGTGGGCAGATAAAGCAACCTTCAGCTAGCAAGTATAAGAGGACAACTCAATGGCGCAGAGGGCTGAGGCACTTAGCGAGCCTTACCTCTACCAGGCTGGCAACCCATGTTCGGGAATGAGCACAGGTTGCCAGGGGTCAGCTGGGGGAGAAGGGCTAGGAGTAGGACCGAGCAGCCACTAGGCAACTCTTCTGTCCCGGGTAAAGGAAGCTGGTCTTCCTGGCACTTGGCTGCCACCAAGTGGAGACTCAGTGGTAGTGCTGCACAAATGGGGTACTGGGCATTAAGCTAGGATTGGGTGGAGCAGAGACCACTTGGTCCAGCATGCGCACATGCCTCCACGCACATGCGCGATCGTGCTGCTGTGGCCTCTGGGGAGATAAAGGGGAGAAAATCTAGAGGAAAAAGGATGGGCATGGTGAGATCGTATGATGCCTGCTAGCCAGACCTCCACCCAATGTGTCACAAGGGAGATATCAGGGAGTGGAAGAGGGTGGCAATAGCTGGCTTATGGGAGCTTCCCCCGCCAGGGCCAGTTATATATATATATATATATATATATATATATATATATATATATATATATATATATATATATATATATATATATATCTGTATACTAGCAAGTTGTGGAGCATCAGAATTACAGGATGCTTTAAGGATGATCAAGGAAAAGTTTTAATGTTCTGTATTGGTGGTAATATAAACAAAGCCTGTTCATGCAACCGTCGCATTCTGTCACTTTCATTTACTCATTGTATTATAAGACAGTAATCATATAAATTATAAAAACAGACTATAAGATACTCCGTCTTCTGCTTTTGGTGCTAGAAATGTGCATGTGCAGTTTTTTTATTTAATGTTATAAAATGGGAAGAAGAAATCCTGTGTCCTGATTGGCTGTTACCTGTGCATTAGATCCATCTAATGCACAGGTAAAAACAAGTACACTGAAACTGGACCTAGTGCAACTTAAATCAATGTACTGTTTAGAATGTTGATGTTTTAAGATGCCGCCATTTTTCAAATCTCTTTGCGAGGAAATCGGTTAAGAATTGCTGCTGCTGCTGCTACTCAACATCTGTCAGTGTCTGTCAGTTCTTGCAGTAATCAAAAAGTCACAGAAAAAGTCTGTGGGAAGCCACAGCATTCATTTTAGTAGTAGTAATCTACACCAAGCTGGTAGCCTAGCTCGTCCAGTAAAAGATTCTTTACTTTATTTCCTGGCTACTGCTACACACACAAATTGAAATTCAGTTACTCAGGCTTGAACTTTCTGATCCTGTACCTTCGTCCCCCCATCAGCTGTCAAATCATGTGTTCTGGGCCAGTCAAGAAAATCTTTGTCACCCAACTGTTCACTTGGCACTCGGTCCCATCCAGTGCTCTATGCTGCTTCTATACAAATGAACTATCAATTCAGGGTATGTAATGTGTCGGCTCACTTGCTGTTCAAACAGGAATACAGCCAAACGCTCACCCTTCCGGCAACCCGCAAACTTGCTCACTCCACTAAGTCACTTGCAAGTGCTGGACAGCCTCTGTTTAAAAAAAAAAAAAAAAAGAAACTTTCCTGACCTCGAGTTCCCGATTTTGCTTTCCCTCACTGTCCTCAAAACACCGTTGTCCACTAGATCAAAATGCAGTACCATTTTGTAACACACAGGCTTGCCAATTCTTCTTATAGCACCTGACATTTTTTTTAAATAAAATCACCGACAAACTCAGTGACAAAAGCTCACATCTTCCCTGTCATGTTTACATCTTTCCTATCTCCAGTCCACTCGCTCTCATGGTCACAGTCTATCAAGATATAGGGAGAATCAAAATGTACAGCTCTATATAAACAATTTATGAATATAAAATACAATTTATTCAATTGTTTTTCAAATCAATTAGTGTCTGAGTGTATGTGAGGGGGGCTGGGGCATAGCAAAAGCATGGCAACCAACCAGAACTACGGTGGTCACAGTAGGACAAAACTGTTCAGGGAAAAAAAAACACCCAGGCGGAGGGACTATTTTACATCAAAATTTATCAGAAGGCTTATTATTTTAATGTCTAAATCAGTTTATTTTAACTTTTTCATGCATGTAAAACACACAGCTCCATTTATAAGTGCAATGAAATTGGTAGATAGACATTTCAATGCACTGCCAGGGGCTGAAGGCACTCGGCCCACTACGCCCCTGGCCATGCATTAGAAATGTCTAATGCACACCCCATCATGTCTTATTGCTTACATATCACTATAGTAAACTAGCAAAACAAAAAACCAAAAACAAACAAACAAAAAGCAGTGCGATGCCTTTACTTTGGGTCAAGTTTAAAGTTTAAAGCAACAGTATCCTTTAGTTGGCTAAAACTTTTCATCATATAACATTTTAGCAAACATTTATATAAGACGTAGATTTAACTGCAGTGAATTTTTAAATTTCTTCAGATATGTTTACAATAGCTTTCATTACTAATTGGTCATTAATGATGGAAGTCAATAAAGATGGCCACCGCTGTCAAGGCTTAAATATCTCTTCCAGTGAGGTTGCGTTTTCACTGTACAAACTAGATTCCTACTGTGAATGTATTAGGAATGTACTAACACATGTTTCTGATAGTAAACAGCCCAACATCAGCTCAAGATGTTTAATTTATTCATAGTGGGTGTGGCAAGTGAGAAGGAACATTTTAAAACTTCAAAACCACATGCCTCTTCAGGAATGAAATAAAATAAAAAGAAAAGTGGATATATAGAGTATAGTGGAGTGTTGTTCTGTATAGAATTCCTTCCCTTTCAAAATGCTGTTTACCATAGTTCAAAGGTCATGGACTGTGATTCTACCCTACTGTGGTAGAACAGCATTCCAGAACCTCTAGAGACTGCATGAGTCAGTTTCATTTTGAAAGCAAAATAACTCAAACACACATATTTCACACAGTACTGTACACTATAAAAAATACAGGATGAGCAACTCTGTGCACAACCAGTGTGTTTTGCCACTTTGGGGTTCTGATTCCCATGGACCTCTCGAGCTTCGCTCTCAAGGTCAGAGGGAATCAGAACCCCTCTGTGGCAGAACACACTGGTTGTGCATAGTTGCCCATCCAGTATTATCGATATTGTTGTTTTTGATAGAAATACATTATTACTAAAAGTATATGATGAATTTTTTAAGTTATGAAGTCAGTGAACTTTTTGGTGGGGGTGTATATAACATGTTTTATATATTTAATTTAATTTTATATTTTACAACTTACTAATCCATGATAATACTGCTGAGATGCAACATCTCTTTTTCAGTGGGAAATTAAAGGAATTTGTAACTCATTTGCCTACTTCCGCTAGGACTCCTATGGAGATATTCACTTATTATGATTATACTGGTGTGGGCAAATTTAAATAAATAAAATAAATAGATTATTTTGCTTACTGATGCCAAGCATATGTTTTTCAGTTGACAGCAAAATGATTAAGAAACAGCTGTGAGAATGATCTCTCCTCAACTTGAATTATTGATTACCTGCCATGTAATCTACTGTTTTCTCATTGATTTACATTCTCTCCCCTTCCCCTTTTCCCCAGGATCCATCTGGAAATGAGATGTTATTCAGCTCAGTATGCTTTTTCCTGGTGAAACCTCTGAAATAAATAAATATTAATGTTATAATACTGTGTATGGTGAAGCATAATTTCTGCATAACCTACAGAAGTCTAGAGTCTTATTATTTGCAATATATATATATATATATATATATAATCTATATATATATAGATATATATATATATATCTATCTATATATAGATATATATATATACACTGGGCTGGATATTCAAACTGCGCTATTCTGTGGTGCAAGCCCTTGCGCTGCACAAAATAGTTGCACAGGGGTGTGGCAGGCGATATTCAAGCGGGTTGCACTATTGAACAACTCCTTTGAATATCACTCGGCCACAGCCACTGTGCATGGCGAGTGAATCCTGCTTACCACAAGTGGTCAGAGTGAGCATTCAAGATGCGGTAGCGTTATACCATTGCGCCATGCGCAAATTCGATATTCAAAAGGTGACATGCAAATGGGGCCATAATTCATGCAAGGTGCAGGGGGCCATTTGCATATATTTCATAGCCCCATTTGCATGCCATTATAGCATGCAGGTGCGCCGATCCCCGAGGACTTGTGCCTGGTGCCCCTGCCAGGCAGGCACATTGGGGACTGACGCCTGCAGCCCGATCAGGCATATGCAAAAATCCCCCTACCTCCGCACTGGCCCGATCAAGGGCATAAGTTTAGAAACTCCCACCTCCAATTGGCCCGATCGCGGGCATAAGTGAAAAAACCTCACCCCCACTAGCCCGATTGCGGGCAGAAAAGAGTTCAACCCCTCCAAGAACATATCCCTGGTTGTCCAGTGATTACGGGCTCATCGCTGTGGCAGTAGGGAAAAGCTGGCCCTTTCAGTGATTACCTACTTCCTCGGTTACCAGTAGCCCTCACTCATCTTCAGAAGACACCCGCCTTTCATCGCCGGCGAGGGCAGTATTCACCTGCCTGCCGCCTCACATTTCCGGCCGAGCTGACTGCTGTTAAAGGCCAGAGCAGAGCTACGGCGCAGTTTACAGATACAGAACCAGATGTGAATGAATTCATTCACATATTCGATCGCCTTGTACGGTATGGGTACCCTTGGCTCTCTGCCTGAACCAATGGTGGGCATGCAGCCGCACCGGCAGTCGGTCGGTGGGCGGCGGGCGGCAGGCGGGTGGGATACTGCCACCCGCCGCTGACGGGAGGAGCGGGGTGGGTCTGTGGTGGGTGGGGCCACCAGATCACCAGGGTAGGTGGTCCTTGGGGGGTTTGAACTCTTTCTGCCCGGCGATCGGCTAGTGGGGTGGGTCTTTTTCACTTATGCCCGCTATCGGGCCAGTCGGGTGGGAGGGGTTACTGTATGCCCACGATTGGGCTTCAGGGGCACAGGGAGTACGTTGAGGGCCACCCACAGGTGGCAGCTGCTGTGTTGCGCCCTGCAATGTGGCAGCTCACCTGTGGGTGGCCCTCAACTTACTCCTTTTTTTTGCTCAAAGTTGTGCAGGCACAGGTTGGGGGTTGCACCTGCACAACTCTGCACAGCCCGCTGAATATCGGGCTGTGCAGTTTATGCAAGGTTCCTCCCCCTCCAGTTCAGCATGCCTTCATTAGCATTGCGCTGTTGCTCAGCTTGACTTGGGGGGGTGCAACTGCTTCCTGCTGAATATGGCACAATGGCACAATTTTGGACTTGCGCAGGTGCAACCCTATTGCGCATGGTGCAACCCTTTTGAATATCCAGCCCACTGTGTATTAATTCATCAGTTTTGGGTTCAAGTACAGAACATAAAAAGAAGGGAAGTGAAAAGTCCCCTGAGCCTTAAAGAATTGTAAGTGTGGTGTTCCTCTATGTTTGAACAGTCATTCAGCCTGGCATTGACATTAACCCAATTTTGACACTGTCTTTTCAAGCACAGAAAAATACTCATACAGCAATGCTTGGACAGAGGGTGCTGAAGTTAGCGTAACACCAATGCTGTGTCACGTGATCATTTAAATCTTAAGGAACACCACACCACAGATTCATCAAGACGCTAGGAACTTTTCATTTCCCTTCTTTTTATGTTTTGTGTTTAAACTCTATCTGTTCCATTAACATAGTTTATTTTTGTTGTTATTTTTGCAATTAATTTACTTACTTAAAAAAAAAAGATGTAAAATTACATGGGGCCCCTGACAGTGGCTCAGGCTTATATGTTACTTTGTGAATGAGCATTCATAAAGCACGCTGCTCCTCACACTGCCTCAGGCCAATAATATTCTTTTTAAATGTCCCTGCAGGTCATTCACAAAGCACAGGATCCCCCATACTGTCTCAGAGCTACCACATTCTACCCAAATCCAGGTAGTCCTGGCATCCAGTGGTCATACTTCCAGCCCCTCCCTCATGTCCAAGTATCCCTGGTGCCCAGTAGCAGCCCCATCTCATATCCTACCCCATGTCTAGGTATCACTGGCATTTAGTGTTCCCTCAAAACCTCACCAATTCCTTCAACTCCTGGTCTGAATGCTTACGAGACACAGCACTGGTGTTACCCTGACTTCCACACTGTCTTTCCAGGCACAGAAAAATACTCACACACCAGTGTTTGGATAGAGGGTGCCAAAGTTAAGCATGATCATTCAAACCCTGAGGAACACCACACCACAGATACAGAGCAAACGGGGTTGGGCATCCAGTGACTGCTTGTTTGTTCAATTAAAAATATGTGTAGTAATGCTGACAATGGGGCTGGGCTCCCAGTGTCAGAAATGGGGGTATGGTGGGGGTGCCTGAGGGGCCATAGGAAATCGGCTGCAGGCGGTCCAGTTTTTTTTTGTTATTGTACGCACACATTTTCTTTCATATCTACAGGAAAAAAATCATGCCTTTTCTGCTGTAGTAACTAAATTTGCAATAACCTTGACAAAGTCAACCATGATAGTTTTTTGGTTTTATGCTGCGATGGAAAAATAACTGTTTTTTTCCTATTGTGATTGGGCTTCTGTGCCCACAACAAACCTATACACTTTCAAAGGGCACTATTTTGGAACAAAGCCTAATTAGCCGGAATGTGTCAAGTTTCAGTTTGTAACCATTTTTAGTTATTGGTGAGCAAAACCAAAAGCTTAATTTTAAAACTTTCATTTCTTTCCTGAAGACAAACTCTTCTAGTATTTTGTTTTATTTGGGTAGGAGGTGGTTGGTGGGTTGCAGGTTACTGGTTTTTGGGCTGTAATTATAGGAAATACTTGTTTGAGTGTCTGAGTGCATGGTTAGCTGATTTATGTATGTATTAGGTTGACTGGGAGTGACTGTGTTTAGATAGGCTGTGGTATGGGTTAGTTGGTTTGGTATGTATGAGGTAAATGTGAACTGTATGTGAGTGTTGAATAGGTAGATTTTAGTGGGATTATCCCAGTCTGGTTGGGTGTTTTGCTCGAAAATCTAGCAGTTGCCTGGCTATTGTGGGATGTACTGGGGCCGGAGACCTTTGCGAACTACCTATGATGCATCTCAGCTGCGCAACCTCTGTCCCTTTGCTGGCTTCCCTGTGTCAGCTATGACAGCGAGGTGCTATCAGGAGGTCAGCATTATGAGGGAGCGGAGGGATTGACATTGGTGGGGTGCTGTGCACATAGCGGAGGTGAGAGGTATTGAGGTAGTCTGGTGTAGGAGGCACCCTGGGTTTAGACGGATCCAAGAGAGAGGCCAGATGTGTTTGGTTTCCATTCTCAGGGTTCTCACTGGACCAAGTGGGCAGGTAGCTAGAGGGGCTGCAGTGTCTACCAGTCTCCTTCAGGTGGTGCTGTGCAATGCCAGATTGATGGGGAACAAGATCGCAATTATTGTGGACTTGATTTCCTCTGTCGATCTGGCTTGCATTATGGAGATCTGGTTGGGTGATGATGCCGGTCCAGTTTTGGAGACAGACGTCCCCGCTGGGTACTCTATGGTGCACTGCCTGAGGTGGGAATGCAGGGGTTGGGGAGTAGCCATCTGTTTTAGATCTGACTTGGGCTTCACCTTGCACTCGGTGGGAACTACCAGGTCTTTGAATGTGTGGCAGTGTGTGGGGGTCAATGTGCAGGCTGCAGGATTCTCCTTATTTATCGCCCTCCTGGGGTGGGGGGAGACTTCCTGTAGGAGGTTGCAGACTTTGTCATCGGCGAGGTGTTGGTGTCCCCCAGATCTTAATTCTAGGGGACTTCAATGCCTGGGATGATGATGAATCCTCACAGTTTGGATCCAGCCTCCTCCAGTTGATGTCATCACTGGGCCTGACACAAGAAGTTACTTCCGTGACCCACCTCCACGGCCACATGTTGGACCTGGTGTTCTCACTGGGGTTTGAGGTAATTAATCTCGGGACTGATCAGGCTGTGTGGTCTGATCATTGCACAGTGAAGTTCTCATTCAGGGCTCCTCCCCGAGATTCTCCCCCCCATTGAGATGGTCAGCTATTGCCATTTAAGGGGATTGTCCCTGGAAGGACTATTGGTGGTAGCTGATCTAGCTAGTGTAGATGCTGCATATGCGATGGATATGGGTGATGCGGTGGCCGCATATAATAGGACGGTCTCCGGAGCTCTCAATATCCTGGCACCAGTCTGTGCATGACTCAGATCCTCTCACTTGAGGTCTCCATGGTTTGATGGTGACCTCAAGGTGATGCAGATCAGGGGTTAGAAGTTGGAGCGTTGTTGGTGGAGGTCCCGGTCAGATATAGAAAAAATAGCCCTGCGTGCTCACTATGTTTGAGTACCAGGGAGCAATCAACAGTAAGAAGGTAGGATTCCTGTTCATGGAGATTGCTGCAGGGAAGAATCGACCATCCCAACTTTTTCAAACTATAGACAGACATCTTCATCCGGTCTGTCTGCAGCTGTAAAAAGCCTTTTCAATCACTTTATGTGATGAATTTGCTCGGTTCTTCGCTGACAGGGTGTCCTGTATCTGGCAGAGGATCCCATCAATGAGTCACATTGTGACTCACAGTGATAAGCTTGGGGGTCATGGTGGTGCTCTGCCTGTCTGGGATGAGTTTAAACCAGTGGAGGTGGCTGAATTCACTGAGGTTATATCAAAGCTGAAGCACACATATTGTGAGTTGGACCTGGCTCCAACACATTTTTAATGAGATGTATTGGTTCCATTGGCCCAGTGTTTTCCATGATTGTCCCGTGCTCATTGTTGGAGGGTTTTTTCTAGATTTCTTGTAAGAGACTCTGGTGAGGCCCCTTCTAAAGAAGTCATCTCTTGACCTGGATATCTTGGTGAATTACAGTCCTATCTCCAACCTCCCCTTTTTGGCTAAGGTTATTGAGAAGACTGTGGTGCAACAGCTTGTGGAGTACCTCATGGCCTTTGACATCTATGAGCCACTCCAGTCAGGTTTCAGAGCCAGGTACAGCTCTGAAATAGCGTTAGTCAGGGTGCATAATGACCACCTCAGGGCTAGGGATAGAGGAGACAGGTAATTTCTTGTTCTCCTCGATATCTTCTCAGCTTTTGACACTGTAGATCACATTGTGCTTCTTGATCACCTTGGAGAGTACTGTGGACTCACTGGCACTGTCATCAGTTGGTTTGAGTCCTAGCTCACTGGCAGGAAGCAGCGGGTAGCGATGGGGAATTTCTCCCCCTCCCCGAGACTCCTGCCTTGTGGAGTACCTCAAGGGTCAATCTTGTCGCCGATGCTATTTGCAGTGTATATGCTGCCCCTGGGAGAACTCTTTTGGCAATACAATGTGGATTTTCACTGCTATGCAGATGATACCCAGTTGTATCTGTCCTTTGCCCCTGTATCATCAGATGCTGTGGAAGTGCTTAACATCTGATTGGCTGAGATCAATGACTGGATGTCCTCCAGCTGGTTGCGACTGAACCCTGATAAGACGGAGGTGCTGGTGGTTGAGCTGGGTTGAGGGCATGATGGGAGTGCTTCCGGTGGGGTGTCAGTTATTTTCCTGGAACCTACACCATTCATAGCCTCTTCTAGGGTGCAAGATCTTAGCGTGATCATGGATGACAGGTTGACTTTTGAAGCTCAGGTGTAATCTGTTGTTCAAAGTGTTTTTTACCATTTGAGGAATATCGCCAGGATCAAACCCCTAGTACTGCCTGAAGATCTGCCCACACTAGTTCATGTCTTTGTGATGTCCAGGCTTGATTACTGTAACGCTCTCTACTTCGGGGTCTCTGGTGGTACCCTTTGCTGGCTGCAGATGGTGCAGAATGCTGCTCCCAGGTTACTGACTGGCCTCTCTAGGTCCAGTCACATGACTCCAGTTTTGCGGGCTCTGCACTGGCTGCTGATCAGGTGGAGGGTTATCTTCAAAGTGAGTTTCCTCACCTGTAAGGCCCTACATGGACTAGGCCCTGGCTATCTGACTAACCTTCTGACACCGGCTCTCTCAGTCCAATCCCTCCACTTCTCGACCAGGGGCCTCCTTGAGGTTCCCAGGACTCGACTTAAAACTGCTGGCGATCGGGCATTTAGCATCACTGGCCCGGTCCTGTGGAATGCCCTTCCATTGTACATTAGGGAGGCCCCGTCGGTCAAGTGTTTCAAGAGTGGTCTCCAGGCCCATTTATTTTATCTGGCCTTCCCAGATGATGTGATTTAACCAGCTTTTACACCTGATTTTAACTATATTTACTGTTTTAAATGTTTTTATTGATATTTATTAATCTTCGTGTGTTGTGTGTTGGTTTTATTTTACCTGCCTTTTTGTGTGCTAGGCACCCAGAACCTCTGGGATTGGGTGCCCTACAAATAAACTTTGCCTTGCCATAATTTTCTCCAAAACTACAGGCCCAATTAATTTCAAGATTGACAGGTTTAGTGAACCTACCTCAGAGGCTGTGCATGCTAAATGCCGGGTCCCTAAGTCCCAGGATGTTGAGTTATAAGCAGCTGAAAATCGAGGTTTAACATAGACATGTCTGCTCAGTGCTAACTATTTTTTTTTTGTTTAGTTTTTGTTGGCCAGGTAAGTACACTAGACAAATTCTGCCTATTTTCAGGCATGACCCAGGGAAGGGGGATACAGATGAATGCCAACTGATCTTGAACCAGATTAAGCTGTTGGTGGTAATTTTAGTGAATGGGGGGAAATTTGGCCAGGGCACCGGGGAAATTCCAATACTCTTTTTATGAGAAGTGGCAAGGGATCTTTAACATCCACCTGAACTACCACCAGAACAGGCAGATGGAACCTCGGTTTAACATCTCATCCGAAAGACGGCACCTCAGGAGTGCAGCACCCCCCTCATGCTGCACTACAGTGTCAGTACTGGGACTTAACCCAAGTGCCTGGTGTGGGGATAGAACCCACAGTCTTTTGATCTCCCGGTCTCAGAGGCGAGTATGCTGAGCCACTGACACTGACTATTGTGGTGCTACCGAACCATTATAATAATCAATCAGTGCTTATGACAGCGGTGAATGATTATGAGATATGATGTAAGCACAGGATGTTTTTAAGCCTGTAATTATTCAGTGCTTACACCATGCTCAGATAATGACCATATATAGTGTTATAACAAATGAGGTGCACTGGGTGGGTTGTTAGGCCCGAGTCGCAGCCAAGGGCCTTCAATCACCAGAAGGTGATGAGGTTATTACAGCACTGATGCACACTTGGAGGGGATTATTACACTTATTCATAAAATGATCAGACATGTTATAATAAGGGTATAATGCTGTATTGTGGTTGCAGAAACAAATTTAAGTCACTCAAACAACTGTCACCAGAACTCCTCATTTTACTACTATTATGTATGGTTGGGTGTAGTTTCATCCTGATATTATTCTCATGTTTGGGCTGAGTGAAAACCATTTCAAGAAATTAAGTAAATATTTTTTTTGCGAGTAAAAGTCTAGTTTGGGTTTAAGGCTAATTATTTCTTTAAAAGTCATATATTGCATCAGATCTCCAGTATGCAATCTTTACTGGACCTTTTTTCTTTTTATACATTAGCTTAATATATATTCAGTACCCTTTTTCTCTTTTTTATGGCTTAATATATGTTAAATATTTAATAACTTCTCAACCCCCAATTATATAACAAGATCCTGAGGTCCAATTTAATGACCCATGAATCACAGGTTAGGCCCTTATGACTCTTAACTTGCATATACAACCTTCAGCAACGTATAGTATGCTAAAAACCCTTTCAAATAAGAAAAGACTTGCACCCCTGTGGAACTATGTATAGCATCCAATTAAAGAGGCAGCTGGAATACCTGACATGCCATCTGAAACAATAATGTCCTGAATCTCTGTACTGTAGATTGCAGTTATCAAAATGCTGAACTCATATTGGCTTATAGCTACTGTAGGCCAAGACCAACAGTGACCACCGTGCAATAATAGAATAATAAAATGAAACCTTTTAGATTTATTTTTTCATAAGGATTTAGACCTATTAGATACAGTGTTTTAAATGATAACTAGAGAAGGTCAGCTAACTCTTGGAGAACTTAAGACAGGCCTGTGGTATTTCTTTATATATTCCATGTTATGAAACCCCTCCTCTTCCAGTGCTTAATCAACTCTGTTATAATAATTGCATTATTTTCCTCCCCTTGGATTGGAAGAAAAAGAACAACAAAACTCACATTTTTAAGGTATTACACTATTATTGCCTATTTACAGTGACAGTGTCAATTTTCAATCTAATGGGTATCTCATCCATAGTGAAACATAGTAGCTAAAAGTCTCATCTCAGGCAAAGGTTTGCCATATTTACTGTATGCCTTGCATCATTTGGACAATTTCCAAGATTGTAAGAGCTTGTATAGCTTTCTTGTTTTTCAACTTTCTTTATTTGCCCAGTGCGTTGGGGGATTTCTTGTCCCCCTACCAGCCCTGGTACATGGACCTCTTAGCTCCCCACTGACCTGGCCTCCACCACAGCAGTGAGATAGGGAGGACCGTGGCTTGCCTCCATGGAGGGGCCTCCCCGGATGGGAACAGGGGATGAGACTGAGATCACCCTTGAGCTCCCGCCCCAACTTAGTCCGGGCTTTGTTTGGGCTGAGGAGAGAGGTGGTCTATCAGATGTGTCCTTAGTGCTTGCTCCAGAGGGGTTCTTCCTGCTTTTTAACCCTCAGAGGTTGGACATGCCATGACCTCTAGCGCATGATGGGCATGCTCCCGTGCCCACCAGCAGGATGTCCGCTGTCACCTCTACCCATTCCAAGGTGCCCCCCAGCTGCAGCACTCCCAGTCTCCACTGGGAGCCTAGAGGATGGGGATCCACAACCCAACCCTTCCCAGGAGAGGAGAGCAGTCTTCCGGACGCTCAATCCTCTCCTCCCTGGCTGACCCCCCAATGACACCAGCTGGCTGCTGAACCTGGGTCACCGGCGTGGCATGTGGCAAGGCATCCAGCACCTCAGCCCTTAGTGCCAACAGGCCAGCTAGAACTTATATAGTTTTTTATATGCAGGATCTTCCTAAGTCAAATGTGCCACCAAATATTTGATCATGAACTGTAAACGGTAGAAATGATCAAAACAACAAGTCTACAATTTATGTTTTTCCTTTGCCTTTATTTCTGGAGTAATTCCCTTCCCACTGATTGAGGAACTACTGTAAATTGCAGAACTAAAATAAATAGGGTCAGGACAGACTAAATGGGAATGAAAGTTGGGTCAATATCTGTCCTTGGCATTCTATGTTTCTGTGTAATCGTCAACCTTTTGCTTTTTCTGAACGTTGGTTTTCTTTTTAGTTGGGCATTGATTCTGTGTAGTTATAGCAGCTCTGCCATTAGTGATAAAACCATTGCAAATGTGGCAAAAATTAGTCTACAACCTTTTTAAGAACACTGGGCTGGAAAAGTTTGAGAATGTTGATGTTAAATGGTCATGGGGCTTGTGGCTCTTTTACCATACAGTAATCTAGCACCTACTTTCCCAGACAAGTGTATTTACAATGTAAACCACCATACATTTGTGGTAGTAGCAGTACAGTAGTACTTTATTTATTTGTTGCCCAACCTCATGGACTCTGGTCACCTTCCAGAACATACAACTTACAACTACCCTCTCACCCCCTTCCTTTCTTCACTTTCCTCTTATCTTACCCCTGCCCTTGTCCTCTTTTTGACTTTGCCTTGGCCTCCCTCCACCCTCCTCATATACTTATCTTTTAAAATCCCCCCCTTACTCTACTTTATTTCACAGTTGCCCTCCTTCTGCTATTTCCTCTTTTGAAATTCTTAGGTGTCACACTGAGCTAAGCTGTATCCTATATGTGTTGACACATGTGCATGCATTTTTGACTGCTGGTGCTGTGACTCATTCTAATATTTGTTTATTTGACTGTATCTCCTATACTATGATGCATATGCTTTTGATATTGTCTGCATGTACTGCTTGCTGTTGTTCTGTTATTGATCTGCTGTTGTATCCTTGTTTAAATGGTTATAAACTCAGCTGTATGTATTATTGTAATGCACTTCTGAAATGTTTCTTGTATGTAATCCCTTGTACTCTCCCAGGTCGTGCCTGAAAATAGTGATTTTTTGGCTAGTGCACTTACCCAGTCAACAAAAACTAAATAAATAAATACAAACAAAAGCTAAACATATTAACAACTCCATTAAAAGGATTAATTAAATAGAAACTGTGAGCAATCTAAAACTCAGCAGCTAGTCTTCTCCACAAGATTATTAACTTTGGACATGTATCGTCGTGGCAATAACAAGTTTCACGTTTCAGTTTTAAAGTTGCTTGTTTAGAGTAAATATTGGCAATGGAAATGTCATCCTGCTCCATATCCACTATTGCTTTGCCTACATAGTGCTGTGTGGAAAGAATAAAAAAAAAATAAAAGAAACCTCCTAGATTTTAAAGGGCCTGTTGCCATTCAACTTTTGATGAATTCTAGAAACTAAATGCACTGATAAGCGGCATAGATCCAAATAAAATATGCTGGACCTTATTCTTGGTCATACTCAGTCTTGGTTACATGGTTGTACTTCGGGGGGAGCAGTGCAAAGTGGGCGTTTTGTTGCCCACTTTATTAAGCCACCATATACAGCTGATATTCATAGCTGAGTTCTTGCATCAATAGCTACAAGTATGGTGTAATGTAAATTGAGATACCACCTTCTAACATTCCAGCAATGGCTCGAAGATTAGTTGTTCTGTAGCATGGCAACATGGACCTGGGCTTATCACAATGCTACACTGTAGCACCACATTTACAATCACTGACTCTCTCATCCCCATCCCTGTTCCACTAATTCCCTAATGTCTGCCAGCTTCATCTTATGCTCTGTCTCTGACACAGCTGACACAGAACTCCATATTACGAAGGGGGTCAGGGGGACAATTTTTTAGATACATTAGGGAAGAAAGGAAGACAAGAGGATGAATTATTAGGCCGACAGAGGGGGGCAGGGTGATAGAGGAGGACGAGCAAAAGTCAACCATTCTAAACAACTAATTTTGCTCTGTGTTCACAGTACATGATAACGGGCTCTTGCCTGAAAATGACAAAAACGCTGCTGTAATAAAGATCTCAAAAATGAGGCACATAGTGTTTATAGAAGAAAGGGTTAGAAAAGGGCCAGCAGCCTTGAAAACAGAGAAGGCTCCTGGACCAGATGGGATGCAGCTCATGGATCAGATGGGATGCACCCAAGGGTGCTCAGGGAACTGGAATTGGAAATGGCTGAACCCTTGGCAGGGGTGTTCATTAGCTTCCTACAGTCAGGGGTGGTTCAGAAAGATTGAGGGGTAGAGGACGTAGTCCTGCTCCACAAGGAAGGAGACAAAGAACAACTAGGAAGTTGCATACCTGTTAGTCTTACCTCCATAGCAGATAAACTACTGGAAACATTAGTCATAGCTAGAGCTGCAAGTCTGGTTCTCAAAAGAATTCAAACACATAAAACTTCAGGTGTTCAGTTCTTTCAGACCATGGCAAACTTTTAAGGGAGATAGGTGGACTTTTGCTTCAACTGCTTCACCATGGTCCAAATGGGGTGGACCAGGCAAACTAATCAAACTACTACAGTTTGCATCTTAATGGCTAAAAGAAAAGTAATGCACACATCATTTCTGGAAGTCCTGGAATGAAAATATATTTATTTAAACAGCAAACCTCACAGCCAGCAAACCTCTATGTAGCAGCTTCTTAAGCTTCCTCAATGCCTGGCAGCCCTGCTAGTGTCTCTCCCCTTCCACGTTCCTGCCAGCCTTGCAGTTACCACCAGCTTTGCTGCCCTCTCCCCTGGCTCACATCTTGTATCAGTGCCAGTGGATTTTTACTTATCTGTTGCTTCACGAGTCCCAGGTGCTCTGTTCCACCACCAAAAATGACAAATACTCATGGACTCTGACATAATTCCCCAAAAGACCCATGCCACATTGCTGACACCACATCATCAAGCTGCCCATGGCCATCTTGCACACACCAAGTGGCTTCCATTGCATGGGCTATGATGATAAGGGCTACCAACCAATGGCAGAGTTGGTAGCTTTCATTAGCATACCCCACATGATGGAAGCCACCTAGTGTGCTTGAGATGACTGTGGGTGGTGAACTGGTGAACTAGTTCACCATTTTGGCAAACTTTCTAGAGTTTGACTGCCAAAGTTTGCATGGTTGAAGTTTGGGAGGTTCACACAGCTCTAGTCCAAGTGGACCTAGTGGATTACCTGGAGGAAATGGATACTAGGATAGTAAGCAGCACAGAGATCATGTCAAGCTAACCTGATAGTATTCTTTGACTGATTAACTAGGGCAATGAGGAAGCACAAGCAGTGGATTTGCTTTACTTCAACTTCAGCAAGGCGTTTGATTCTGTGCCACACAGAAGGTTACTGTATAAGTTAGAGGATCTGTGAACAACAAAGAATCTAGTTAGATGGGTAGGAAGCTGGCTGGGGAGAGAGGGAGACAGCAGAGGGTGGTGGTAAATGAGGCCAAGTCAGGGTAGAGGGAAGTCATGAGTGGGGTGCCACAGGGATCAGTTCTGGGACTGGTTCTTTTCAACATTTTCATCTGTGACATATAACAAGGAATGCAAGGCAAGATGTGTCTTTTCAGCTATGACACTAATCCCTGTATCTGTGTAGACCATGAGAAAGTGGTTAGCTGCAGAGGAATCTGCAAAGAGATGAGGTGGTCCGTAGTTTCGCAGTTGAAATTCAATGACAAAAGTTCAAGGTGAGGCACATAGTGAGCAAGAACCATAGGAAGGAATATTGGATGGGAAGGGTTAAACTGGACATTACCACTGAGGAGAAGGACCTGGGAGTCATCATAAGTGACTACCTAAAGTAATGTAGCCAATGTAACAAGCTTAGAGCAAGGCGACTGTGTATTCAGAGGGGGTTTGACAGCAGGAGGAAGGCGGTGATACTGCCTGTTTGTAAATTATTGGTGAGCTGCATCTGGAATACTGTGCCCAGTTCTAGAGCCACTACCTAAGAAAAGGCAAAGACTGGACAGAGATGGTACAGTGCAGGGTAACCAAAATGATTCAGGGTCAACAGGGCAGATCCTATGAGGATGGGCTTAAGGCACTGTATATGCACTCGCTGGAGACCAGAAGGGAGAGGGGAGATAAGCTAGAGACCTTCAAGTTCCTGAAGTGAATGAACAAGGTAGACTGTAGGTAAATATTCAGCAGGTTTGGTGACTCAAGAACACAGGGACATGAGAGGAAACTGTCAGGGTGGACAATCTTTCTAGAACAATGCGAGAAAGTTTTATTTTAATGTGAGAGTGGTTGAGCTAAGGACCTGCCAACCAGCAAAGGAGGAGGGCACAAGAACCATTAATGGTTTCAAGCATGGCTGGGACTGAGCAAAAGACTTAACAGCTACACAGGGGAAACAGTAAGGGGGCAAGGGGGGTGACAGCAATAATCCTGACTAGACAATAGATCCCGGGACAGGGTAGGGTGAAAAAGGGCACAAAGAATGGACCAATTGCCTTTTTCTGCTGATATGTTCTATGTTTCTATGTTATAATCACTCCCTGAAGTCTAGTGGCACCTCTTCCAACATTCTGATGTGTTCCAAGCTTGCCCTAGTCGCAAATGGCACACCTCCCACTCCCTGATATTTTACAAAGCACTTCTAAGTGTTCAGCGGCACTTCCTGATCACCAGATGCCATCCCTTCATCACCAGATCTACACCAATATAGCAATACATACATGCAGACATAGATGCATAGATACATACATACATATTTAGGGGTCATCCATTGAGTTCATCCTGCCCACTAGCTCAGTGGGAACAATACCCTGCCACCCCATTTTCTTCAAAGTACTTGCTCAGGGGTTGATTTCAACATTGTTTAACTAGCCTATGACCTAATGAAAATTGGCCAGGACTAGCACAGATAACCCTCTACATGTCCATCTTGACTAGTACAGGTTTTCCGTGGCTGTCAATGAAGTTAAAAAAGTCCCTACTTTAGCAGGATCTAATCCTCATGTTAATCTTCCTCAGTGTCCCGGATGGCCTGGTGTACTTAACAGCTCATTAAGAGCTGCAATTATCTGGCAGTAGAAGAGGGGGATCCCACAAAAGACTCAATGTGAGCCATTATCACGCCATTGTTAGGACTTTCCTCTAATGCCCAGGCTGTGATCAAGGGTAGAGTACTGCTAAGTCATTAGCTTCAAATTTTCTGAACTTGTCTTTGTCTGATGATTTGATCCACATTATTAAAACCAGTGCCCCTAATTCCCTATATTTTGGGTGTCTGTATCCAACATTCCAGTAACAATCAGTAACAGTAATGGCCCTTCTCCTGTTCTGGTGCAGCTGTATTCTCTTAAAGACTGCCCTCACTCTGGAACACCCTCCCCTCCCATATCAGACACTCCCTGTCTGCCTCTCTCCTAAAATGTGCCTTGTCACACATAACTGAGCTCTCTGACTCCTGCCCTTGCAAATGCTAATTTCTCCCCTCCCCCAAAACCTTCACCCTTTGTTCAACTATCAAATCTCAGCCCCATTGATTACAGGAACTTTGTCGTACTTTATCTCTGTTGGTCCCCTTCTCTATTACTCCCTCTTACCTTTTACTCTACTCCTTTCTATTTCTCCTAACAGCTCCCCGTCCCCCTGAACACTAACCCCTTGTTCAACTAAACTGACATTTCCCTGCATTTAACTCAGTCCCTCTCTATTTTCCCCCTCATAGCACTTTCACTCTACCATCCTCCAAATCTTTTCTATTTGCAGCTTTCACTATTTGGTAACTTGGTATTAATGCTTTGATGCCACCTGAATTTAGCATACCCTGTATAATTCTACTCATATTACTGTACTTTGTTTAACTTTCCGTATACTAGCCCTATTGTTGTATTGCAAATCTTATTTAACTTACTCTGTATAAGCTGCTGTTATTAATGTGCTCTGATTTAAGTTCCCTGTATTACTAGTACAATTGATGGATTGCAAACTTCCCTGCTCCCCTTCCCCCACCCACACCTGGAAATGAGCTTCAGCTCAGTGTGCCTGTCCTGGTCAATAACTTTAAATAAATAAATAAAATTAAATAAAAATGCTAAGAGGTATACAGGGTATGCCCTGCAGATAGTGGATTTTATCTCAGCATCACTATAGCTGCATCCTCTCCTCTCCCAATCTCCCATCTCTGTACATCCTCTGGACACCACTGCAGACCAGGCTCTGAAATGGCCATCCACAGACCCATAGCTCCACTTACTGGCAGGTGTAGGGGTCCCCAGCTCTTCTTAATGTACCATGCCAGCCAATACCATCCATGGAGTCCCACCCTTATCCCACACAACATATCCTTTCATCCTAAAAACAATGCTTTGGGCATGTATGGTACAAAAATAAATCTTAATAAAATATAACAAAAACAAATAAAATATATAATTTGAAAGGTTAAAGGCTCACATGCTAGAGACCAGTACTTGCCACTGTCTAGGTATAGGGTAGTCTTCCCCTTGATCCAACAAATAATACTACCCCTCTCCCCTTTCACCCAAACAATCTCTCTGGCATGTCTTGTCTCATAAAATCACTGCTTGTATGTTGAATATGTTCTCTGACTCAATTACTTAATGTGAATTACTGCTTTTACTGTGTTGCTGTCTTCATTGTTACCTGGTTAGGAGTGTACTATCTCTGTAAGAAGTTGCACCCAACAATCTGTACCAAATAATATGTCTCTGTTTGGTATCCTGGGTCACCCCTGAAAAAGTGGCCTTACTGCCTTTACTGTGTTACTGCCGTCATTGCAACCTGCTTAGGATTGCACTATCTCTGTAACTTTTTGTACCCATTAATCTGTACCCTATAACCTGTCTCTGTCTCTGTTTCTGTATCCCAGGTCGCCCCTGAAAAAGGGACCTTCGGGGCTCAGTGGGCTCACCCGGTAATCAAAATTTGATAAATAAATAAATAAATACATAAAATAGGCATTCCTGGGGTGCATAGATCCTCCTAAATAGAAACAGAGGTGGTATAACTTCATGCTTGGGTACTGTTTCCCCATGACTGATGAAAGGGCAATGTTAAAAAAAAATCTGTTATCGTTGGGGCAGAGCATGCTAGCACCACTATATTTAGGGTTGAGTAGGGTGTGCAATGTTAAACCCCAATTTTTGCTCTTTAATAACTTCACAATCGCAACCATTCTGTGGATTTGCACATTTTGAATGCTTGGTGTCATGGGGTAGATCTCTTGATGTGCCAAGTTTTATTATAGTTGGATATGTGGATTCCGAGAGTGAAAAATTTAATAAAAATGCTGTTTTTTGCTGGTTTTTTTTTGTCATCACCTTGCACCCAGATGGTTTCAAATTTTGGTCTGAAATGTTCAGGATAGAAAGGGCTATGTCCACAGTTTGATGAAAAAATATTAATCTGTTCCAAAGTTATTCAATTTTAACATTTTGGTTTCTGAGCATGCTCAGTAAGCACTTCAGGATAGATGTTTGGAATGAAAAAAGAATTTGGTGTATACGAAAAAGGATTCTTTTTCATATGGGGCCAATCCTTTTTTGTGAGGGAGAAATTCTTTTTCATTTTTTACCATCTTGTTTCCGTTTAAAAAAAAAAATCAACCCCACTCCCAAATGACAGCCTGCACAGAGATCAACACATGTATCTTGCTCATCAGGACTCCATTAGGTGGATTCTGCACTTCACTGTTGGAAAAATGACCCTCAAATCTGTTCATTTTTCCATTCTTTTTCATGACTCACTTCTGCTATTTTTGTATGGGCTTTTTCATTCACACGAAAAGGCTCCCTTTATAGGGAAAAAGATTTTGGACTTTTTTTTTTTTCTGCTTTTTTTGTATGGCCTTTTCGTATGAATGAAAAAGGATCCCTTACATGAAAAAGGATTTTGAACTCAGATTGTTTTTCTGATTCTTTTTTCATTTGAAGAGATCCTTTTGCATATGCTTTTTTCATTTAAATGGAAAAGGACCCCTTCAAATGAAAAAACAGGGATCCTTTTTCATATGCTATTTTCGTTTAAATGAAAAAGGATCCCTTCATATGGAAAAGGATTTTGGATTTAGTTTTTTTGTGATTCCTTTTTAATTTGAAGGGATCCTTTTTCATTTCCTTTTTCATTTGATATGGATATGGAAAAGGATTCCAGCAAATGAAAAAGGACTTTGAATGCCATCCCTATAATTATGTTACTTTTCCCTGGTGTCTAGTGGCATCCCACCGTCTGATCAGCATCCCCCTAATTATTTTATTTTTCCCTGGTGTCTAGTGGTACCCCCCACCCATCCCTGTAATTATTTTATTTTCCTTGGTGTCTAGTGGCACCCCCCAACCCTCTGTTCTCTGTCAAACTAATTATTTTATTTTTTCCTGGTGGCTACTGGCACCCCCTCCACTCCAACCTCCCACTGAGCACGCACCATCCTGCACCCCCTCACACACCCCACACACCCTCATGCACCTGATCAGCTCCCAGGGTGAAGATCCACTCTCCAATTGAAGACATGTCTTGCTGCTGGAACTGCCGACTGCAATATGAGAAAGTAAGGTAAGTGTGGTTCAAAGTATTTCAATGGGGTTTTCAACTCTGATGCATAAGTTTGCAAGTTTTGCATATTTTGACACCATATTTTCAACATGGCCTTTTTGAGACCCCACCTCATGAACAATGGTGATGGAATTATGCAAATCTGGCCCAAAATGAGATTTTGCAGTTGCTTGATGAAATCACTTTTTGTTTGGGAGGTGAGGACATAAGAAAGGTATGTTGAAAATCTGGGGTCAAAATATGTTACAATGGTAAAGTTATATGCATCCATTGAAAGTTTGCTATGCTGGCTCATAACTTTATTAATTTTTAATATTTTAACCCCAAATTTTTAACGTACCCATTTTTCACACCACCTCATGAATGAACAGCTGTCATTTTTCAAATCCTGGCTAAACTGTCTTTTCACACCTGGGGTATGGATCAAAGCTGTGGTGGCATTGAATCAGGTTTTGGTGGGGATCTGAAAATTTTCAGTACCGGGTACATGCGGTGGGGTAAAGAGAAGGCTATGCTGATAATTTGGTTGGTGTTGTCCTACAAGTGGAAGTGCAGGGACAATAAGAAGGCTATGCAGATAATTTGGTTGATGTTCTTCTACCAGTGGAAGCACAGGGCCCTCTGGGCCCTGCATTCTACAGCAACATACATATACGGATATATGAAGGGATGGGAGTGCAGGGCCCAAAGGTAAATAAGGATATGATTACACTATCTTAAACTGTATGGATGGATGGGAGCACATGGCCCTCTGGGACCTATGCTCCCACAGGCAAATAAGGCTGATGTGGGGAGAAATGTACACTGAACTTAAGATGAGGCTGGACCAAGGAAGTATATAAAGGCAGTACAACATGTCTACATCTACATATGAAGTGTGTCTTTTTTTTTTGTTAATATCTGTTTATTGAGTCTGCATTGTACAGGCAAAATACATTACAAAAATCATCAGATAGAGGTTCAAATGATACAGCATTTAGAATGTTTACAGTAAGGTCTGACATTTTGATGGATAGACTGTATTCATGTAAGCTGCCAAAATAGAGGATAAATACCCTGCCCTTTAGTTACAGCTCAGGTTGGGGGAGATAGCAATGTACACTTTTCAAAATATTTGTGCTGCTTATATAATACTGCCTCATCAGAAGTGACATAGAGTATCATAGAACCCTGGTTTAGTTCATAGAAGGAGGTTGTGCGAAGCGGAGGGAGGGAGACCCGGGGACCCTGAGGCTGGTCTTATACTCCACAAAGTGAGGGGTGTGGGCTCCCCTCATAGCTCCCATATCTTGGTTGGTGTCAGGAAATAATGAACCCAAGTTAAATCTGTGTGTGTACTTTACAGGGGACAACCTTAACCATTTTTTGCACTAAACAGCAGGACAAGTTGATCCAAAATGCTCTAGCCTGCAGATTATAATGGTAAATTTTGATCATTTATACAGGAAAAAAATGCAAGCCAGGAAATACTCTTTTGCATATTTATCTTGCTCTCACATTGCTTCCTACCCTAGCAAAAAAAAAAAATAAAAATTGTTTTGTACTATGGCCCTCTCTCTTCCTCTTTCTGTGCCCACCACCCACCAAACTGGAGGATCCTACAGCAGCAAATGTTCACTCAAGCAGCCCTAGCTCTGCACACACAATATCTGACAACATCATGCACCTCACCACACTCTCACCCTCCCACACACACAGTGCAATGAGCAGAGTCAGGCAGAAAAATACACTTTTAGCCCCCACCCTGTGATCAACCGGAGACCTGCACTTCTGGAAGTTTCTGTACAGTATTAAGTGAGCCAGGGCTTAAGAAATAGAAAACTTTATAACATTTTTATTTATACATACCATGCAGAAGAATTGATTTTAATATGTTCTGCTGTAATAACAATAGATTTTTTAACATTGCCCTTTCATCAGCCCAGGGGAAACAATACCCATGCATGAAGCAATACCACCACTATTTCTATTTAGGAGGATCTATGCACCCCAGGAATGCCTATTTTAACCTTTCACATTATATATTTTATTAAGGTTTATTTTTGTACCATACATGCTTCAAAGCATTGGTCTTAGGATGAAAGGACATGCTGTGTGGGATAGGGTGTGGCTGTATGGATGTCATGGACTGGCATGTCCATTAAGAAGAGCTGGAGACCCTTACACCTTCCAGTAATGGCTGCTATGGGTCTGTGGATGGTAATTTCAAAGTCTGATCTACAGTGGTGTCCAGGGAAAGTACAGAGGTGGGAGACTGGGAGGGGAGAGGGAGCAGCTATAGTGAAGCTGGGATAAAACCCACCATCTGCAAGGCATTCCCTGTATACCTCTTAGATACATAGATACATAAATGTTGACGGCAGATAGGGGCCTACGGCCCACCTAGTCTGCCCATGCGCTCATGTACTTTGCATCTCCAAGCTTCTCTAGAACTAGGTTGAGTCAGTTGACTCCTTCCCCCAATGACCAGGATCCCCGATGCCTATCACATGCATTCTTAAATCCTGTTACCGTCTCAGCCCCCACCGCCTCCTCCTGCAGGGCTTTCCATTTTGTCCACCACCCTATCCATAAAGCATGTTCCCTCTGAACCTCCCTCCCTCCAGCTCCACCCCATGTCCCCTAGTCCTGGAACATCTTTTCCTATGAAAAATTGTGTTTTCCTGCACTTTGTTCCTCCCCGGGAGGTACTTGTATGTCTCAGTCATATCCCCCTCTCCCTCCTCTCCTCCAAGGAATACATATTTTAGTCCTTCAGCCTGTCCTCATTGGCTTTATGATATAATCCTTGCACCATCTTGGTTGCCCTCCTCTGAACTGCCTCCACCCTGTCTATGTCCTTATGTAGGTAAGGCCTCCAGAACAGGACACTGTACTCGAGGTGTGGCCTCACTAGGGTCTTGTATAGTGGAGTTATGACCTCCCTTTTCCTTCTGGTGATACCTGTCTATGCAATCCAGCATCCTGTTTGCTTTTCCTGCCACCTTGTCACACTGACTCCCTACATTGAGGTCATTAGAGATGATAACCCCTAGATCTCTTTCCTGCTTGGAGCATTCTGTAGCCTCCCCCAGCTGATATGTTTCGGGGTTTTTGTGCCCCATTTGCATTATTTTGCATTTCTTTGCATTGAATCTCAACTGCCACTCTCTTGACCAGTCCTCAAGCTTTTGCAGATCTCTTCTCATTCTATCCACACCCTCCGGTATGTCCACCCTGTTGCAGAGCTTTGTGTCGTCAGCAAACAGGCAAATTCTCCCCTCTAGGTCTTCTGTAATGTCACTGATAAAGATGTTGAGGAGGACTGAAGACAGTGCTGATCTCTGTGGTACCCCACTGGTCACCCTTCCCTCTGTAGAGTGACAACCATTTACTACCACCCTCTGTGTCCTGTAATCTGGCTAGTTCCCCACCCACCGCACCACCATCCTACCCACTCTCATATTCCCCAGCTTGTTTAGCAGCCTTCTATGTGGCACAGTGTCAAAGACCTTGCTGAAGTCCAGGTAGGCCACGTCCACTGCCCCCCCCGATCCACCTCCCTTGTCACCCAATCGAGAAATTCAATAATGTTAGTCTGGCACAACCTCCCCAGTAAAACCATGTTGCCTTGGGTCCTGTAGACTGTTGGCAACCAGGTGTTCTACTATTCTTTCCTTCAGTAATGTTTCCCAGATTTTCCCCACTGCTGAGATCAGGCTAACTGGTCTGTAGTTTTCTGCTTCCTCTCTGTTCCACCACGGACATCTTGGATACTTGAAAGGAAATGTTTGCTGACAGAGGGAAATCTGCATTGAGATGGGAATCAATGGATCTCAAACTGGCCTTTCTGCCCCTCTTATAAGCAGAGCCAGCCACATGTCTGAGAAGGAGGACTTGAAACTGCACTGCCCAGAAGTAAAGGTGCAGATTCAGCAGTGAGAGCCCCCCTGAAGTGTGAAGGAGAGAAAGAATTTGGAACCAGAGTTGAGGGCATTGCCCCACTGAGACAAACCTAGATATCAACTGCTGCAATTGTCTTCAGATTGATTCTGGGAGGTGTAGAGGTACATTTAGGAAGAGTTACAAAGCACATGGTAGAACCACCACTCTCATGACGTCCACTCTGTGAGATAAGGAACCAGAAAGGTGTCTGACTCACTGGGGGATAGCAACAGTGTAGGCAGTGATATAGGTGCAGACTGCAGCTAAAACAGCACATCATCTGTGTATAGGGCAAGCCGGTGTTCCCCATCCTGCATTTGCAATCCATGGATGACAGAAGATTCCCAAATTGTGAGCAAGCAAGGGCAGCGATAGAGGGTAATCCTGATGAGTGCCACGTAGTAAGGAAAATGCAGCTAAGTGGTGTCCACTTACTCTGACACAGGCGTGCAGTGCCTGCTAAAGGCTCTTGATGAGTTGAATAAAAGTAACTCTAAATCCTACCCTCCCCATAACCAAATATAGGATGGACCAGGAGACCCAGTAAAAGGCCTTTTCAGCATCTGGGCTCAAAATTACTGTTGGAGCAGGTGAGTTTCAAGATGGTGTACAGTATAATATGCAGTGTCCGTTGCATGTCGTCTGCTGCTGTATGGGCATGGACAAAACCTGGCTGGTCAGGGTCAATTAAGAAGGGTGTCATCCTATCAAGGTATTTGGCAGTCACCAACATGAACATTTTGTAATCTTTGTCCAGCACTGAGGTCAAGCGGCATGAACTGCAGTACTGGGGATTTTTCCCCAGTTTTAGTATGATCAAAACTTTTGAATGGGCCCAAGAAGGTGTAGGGGTGCCCCCCCCCCGACCTTGTTGAAAGTGCGGTAAAAGCAGGTTACTCCACTGCACAAAGTGTCTCCTAATGATTGCCTTTATTTTGTTTGCCTTGATACAGTACCTGCTGCCTCACACTCCTGGTCCCACTTAAGTTACTGCTGATCTTGACACCCAAGTCTTTTTCCTGCTTGATTTTGGTAATCCCTATGCCATTCAGGTGGGTTTTTGTCTTCATGTTCTCTTTTTCTAAATGCATCATCTTGCATTTCTTAATGTTGAAGTTTGCCTGTCATTTTACTACCCATTTCCCAAACCTGTCTAGACCATTCTATATTTAGCTCATGTTGTATTGTGGCTACTCTTCTTATCTTGGTGTCATCAGCAAAGGTAGTGATCCAGCTACTAGTACCAACCTCCAGATCACTTATCAATGTACTGAACAAGGTAGGTTCCAGAATCCACTATTGCCGAACCCCACTGGTCACTTGCTTCCATGTTGATAGGTCAGCATTAATTATGCCTCTTTGCCTCCTACGCTGCATTGAGTTTTTAACCCCCCCCAGTTATACTGAGGTTCTCTAATTTAAGAACTAACTACCTGTGTGGAACAATATTAAATGCTCCAGATACACAGCATCCACAGGATTCTCCATATCCGGTTCTTTTGCAACATTTTTAAATAAGCAATGAGGTTTGTTTGGCATGATTTCCCTTAACAGCAGATATACTGGGCCATCACTGCAGGGACAATGCAGTCACCCCCAGTTATTGATGCAGTTGCCTTTTCTTGGCATTGCTGGTGCAATGGGTATTCCTCTTTCTACCTGCCTGCCCTCTGACCTTCTACCCCTTTTCCCTGGCTTGATCAATTGCAAGCTCTCTCAGCCTGAGCTATTACCTGATTTTATCAGGCAGTAGCTCAGGATGAGTACAGAAGCCTGCAACCCTGCCCTTCTTCCCAGGCAGTAACAAAGGGCCGTGTGGGTAGCCAAAATAATTTGTGGCCCCGCTGAACGGCATGGGCACAAAATGATTTTTGCAACTGTTTTGTATCCAACTTTGTGACCAAGGATCAGTCTCAGATTTTGTGCAACCAGTGGAAGAGGGATTTCCAGTATTGGTGCCAGCTGCTGAAAGCTGCAACCAAAGTGTGACTTAACTGTTTCCCTTCTATCCATTTCCCTACACCCAGTTTTCTGTTATTTGAATGCAGATTGACTTGCATCCACACTTACACAGTATGTGCAAAATACTGTATGGATGCAAGCCAGTCTGGAGTTAATGTTTGGACACAAACCTTCTCAGTCTGGATGCAAGGGCAAAAATGAAATCATGGCACATTATAAAGGAAGACTAGTTTTCAAAAAAGGAAAAACACTTCTCTATACATATTGGCATGGGTATGGCGAAAAAGACTGAAAAGGCTTTGGGTATCTTGTGGTCAATAGTTGAAAAAAAGGTTTAGTCTGTTAGATCTGCATTTCATAGTTTGTTTTTCATTTCAAAATCCTAACTTACAGAACCTCCAAACCCAGTCCTGATTGTAGCCACATAATAGGTACTATGCATTGCTTGCATCCAAAAAGGGGCTCTGTTCTGGTCACAGGCTGTCCCTGCATTGGATGCAAAGATCATGAAGAATATAGACTGAAAGAAGGTAGTTTTGGATGCAATATCACACTGTACCTGGAATTTTGGATACAGGTCAGGCCTGTGTCCCCCCCAAAAAACTTGGAAAATCCTACCCATGACCACTTAGCACATGGTGGTGGCATTGGTCAGGTAGAGTTGGGGTTCTAGTATATTAGTATCTTGAACCACTAGCCAAAACATACCCTTCTCAGACCATTATACTTTTAAGAATTGTGTCTGACTCCCTAAGTCTTCAGATGCTGGTGGACTGATAGTCTATGTTCTGCTTTATTTTAAGAAACTGAGTAATGTTAAGTGTACAATTATATATTTTCTTGACATATCTGGTATTATGGATTTTGGGTCAAGGTCTGGTTTAAAAGTATTCGCTTCATTCAGTAATCATATTATTAGTATATCACGTAAGATCAGACTTCATTTGAGATTAAGCATATTCTCACATAACACTAGCTAATATGTGCAGAGCTGCGTACTCCTCATCTTGTTTAAGTTGTTGAAGCGACTGAGCTACAGAACATGCATAGCATAATTTAGATTTCTGGTGCAGGGAACCATCACAATGATGGGCTGTACTTTAGTTTCCTTTATTCCACTGTTTACATCAGTAGATATCAACAATTAACTCTGTTCTGTAGCAATATTTATTTGACATGGTTAAAGTAGTAATATCTGCCAGAAGCAAATAAACATATTAGCAGGAAATGTTTAAATGATCTAGATAACCTTATGAGCCAACATAGCAGGTGGTAATATCCTGTTTTTAAATTACATTTCAGCAAGTGAACATAATAAATCCTCTTGTGTTATACATTTTGCTGGTAGCAACTTATACTCACATTATTCTATTTGACCTCATTACTACTAATCATTATCACATTCCATAATAGCTGCCACAGTGAGTGAAACAGTTAATACGGTATTTCTTGCCGAAAGAGAGCCTGTCAGGTTATTGATGACAAATTAAAATTAATAAAGAAGATCTGTCTTGAATTTGAGGGAACAGAATAACTATGAGCATACAGATGATTGCTAAGGCCTCTGGGGTACTCTGTGAAGAATAATGTTTTCAGTGTACGTGTATTGTCTTGAAAGGGCCGCTAAAACTGCCAAATCTCTGCTTTTGCCTGGAAGACTCCCTGAAATAGGAATTGTATTTAGTTATCCCTCATCACATACAATTTCTCCCTGAGAGAGTTATTTCTGGACCTGTACCCGTTGTTCTGTGCTGTAGTAATAACATGCTACTAAGGCTGTTCAATTTTATTTACCTCAGTAAGGACCTTTGAAAATATGGGTTACACAAAATAATCATAAGACTGGACTACAGTAAGGAAATTAAGGCTCACAACTTTTAAAAATACATAAAGGATATATGACCTTTTAATGACAAGTGCAGCTATTTCTCTTAGAAAACACCACGTTAGCTGTTTATCTATTGTAACTTTGTTACCATTGATGTTTTTGGGTGAGAATAATTAACTTCTCACTAACATATATTATGTACTATAAGTCTGATGTAGTATAGAATGTTTTGGTGTGCATTTTGCTACAGTACTACAGCCCAAACATATGTCAGATATATCATTAAATGAATATTTAGTCAAATATAAGATTATTATACAGATAGAAATAGACTGCAGTACTCAGGTTTAAATGGGTTTGGCCATTTACAGATGTCTATATTTCATAAAGCAGTTTGTACCAGTTTTGCATTGGCAGTATGGTAGATATAGCTTTATGCAGCTCATAAAAATGTAATAAGGCTTCATCTCACATCACCGCATGCTCATTTTGACCTTGATTTCATACAGGGTTAGGGAATGTTGAATGTTTCAAGAGCTAAGGTAATGTGACAGAGGATATAAATGTTAGACTAGGGTTAAAATACTTCTTTATTAGAGTACAGACAATATAGTAGTTGAAAAAATATAAAGACAATTAAAGAAGTAAAACATTTAAAAAGTATGTATTTTACTTAAAAATGAAATTACATAACACAATAATGTGTTAGTACTACAACACTGGTGCAATTAGACTTCAGACAATGCCACGCAATAGGAAAGATTTTCCTGTATCTATGGATAAGACACATCTATCTTTGAGGATATCCTTGTTAATGGAACATTGAATCACCACCACTGCATCACAATGCCTGTAATTACTTTAACTTAATCTTTGCAGGACATGTTATTCTTGACATTTTTTTTCTTTTACATTTGAAAACTCTAGCTCTAATGGTAAAATTATGGTATCTAAACAACTACTTGGGCAAAAATTACTAGTGACAATGTTTTAATGTGTACAGGATCAATGATAGCACCATGTAACCCTCCTGGGTTGTGCCTGAAAATAGGCAAAATCTCTTGTCTAGTGCACCTACCTGGTTAACAAAAACGAAATAAATAAATAAAATAACATACCATTATTTTCTAGTGATACATGGTGGATTACTTTCTTGAATAACTTGCACTTTTATTCCTTTGTCACACAATTTTCATGTATTGTCCTTCTGGGACTGACTCACAGGGCACGAATTTCAAAGGGATCCATCCAGGATCCACCTGCCCTGCTTTTCAAAGGGATCCATGCAGGATCCACCTGCACCTTTTCTCATTGGGATCCATCCAGGATCCACCTGTCCCTGTTTTCAAAGGGATCTGTCCAGCACCTACCTGCCCATAGTTATATAAGGATCCATACAGGATTTACCTTGCCCTATTTTCAAAGGGATCTATCCAGGAACTACCTGCCCCTATTTTCAGAAGGGATCTTCCCAGGATCCACCTGCCACTATTTATAAAGGGAGCCTGCTAGGATCCTCCTGACTCTGTTTTCAAAGGGATCTGTCTAGTGCTGACTGGCCACTTTTCAAAGGGATCCATCTAGTATCCATCTGCCCCTATTTTCAAAGGGATCCATCCAGGATCCACCTGCCCTATTTTAAAGGGATCCATTCAGGATCCACCTACCCCTATATTCAAAGGGATTTGCCCAGCATCCACCTGCCCCTAGTTTCTTAGGGATCCATCCAGGACTCATCTTCCCATATTTTCGAAGGAATCTGTCCAGGATCCACCTGCCCCTATTTTCAAAGGGATCTGCCCAGAATCTACCTGCCCTATTTACAAATGGATCTATCCAGGATCCACCTGTGTCTGTTTTCAAAGGGATCCATCCAGCATTGACCTGCCCATATTTTTAAAGGGATCCATACAGGATCACCTGCTTCTATTTTCAAAGGAATCTGTCCAGCATTTACTTGCCCCTGTTTTCAAAGGAATCCATCCAGGATCCACCTGCCTTTCTTTTCAGAGGTATTTGTCCAGGACTCTCCTGCTCCTATTTTCAAAGGGATCATCCAGGATCCATCTGCCTCTATTTTAAAAGCATCCATCCAGGACCTTCCTACCCCTGGTTTCAAAGGAATCTGTTCAGGCTCCACCTGCCCCTATTCGTAAAATTAGACATATGTCTTTGCCCAGCTGGATAATTTTAAATTTTCATGAACAATCTGATGCAAATAATAGTTTTTTTGTACAATTTTGAATGCCAGTTCAGATGCTGATACAAGCAGATAGCAGTTGCTTCTGTATCTGCCGTTTTTGATAATCATGGCCACTGTATTTCTTCTCTTTATATGTCTTGAGTTTTAAACCAGGTTTGGGCCTCAAGTATTCTTTTTTAATTTTAGCTGGGGACATCAATTAACTTTGTATTATGCTAAATATCAAGAAGTAGTACAATTTGGAATGTTAAGACTGTATTTCAATCATGGTGCCTCTCTGCTAGTCACCGACCGCTTAAAGAAGGAGTGCATGTTATGAAAAATGTTGACCTACATCTTTCTATTCTGTTTTTGAGGGCCCCTGTTCTCCTGTCATGTAAGATGCCCTTTTTTTCCATTTTGAGTAGACTGTAGCACTTGATTGACATTTGAAACATTTAAAAGGCACACTTCTTTCAATATGGCTCTCCCCCAGGTTTCTATCATTATTCTCAGCTGTTTTTGAACACCTGTTGTTTAACATCACTTTTCTTATGACTAAGGTCAACTAGCATGCAACAGGCACAGCTCATCAACATTATGGGGAAATGAATGTTTAAAAACATGACAAATACTGAGGAAACCCTAGGAACTGCCTTTATATTTCAAATGTTAAAAAAAAGTACCAAAGCTGGCTCAAAATAAGGAAAAAGAATAGCTTGCAAAACAAGGGCACAGGACTCCAAAGTAAAATACTTATAGATCAAAATTGTCACCGTAACTTGCACTTCTGCTTCACTCTGCAATGTTTCTGTTTATATGAACAGAACCACCATAATGGAAATGCAACCTTGCATTCAGAATCACAACATTACCATTTGTGTGTTTGTCTGTCTTTCTGTCACTGTCCATCATCAGCCTGTCAGTCTGGCTGCTTTATTACTGTGCAGACTTGTTGCCCTCATTTAAATGCTACTAGAGAATAGTGAACTGTATGCAAGGTTGTGATGCTAGCCTTTTTATTCAGGTTTGTCTTCACTGTCATAAATGCCATAGATCAGACTTTTGGATTCCCAGTAATCTTTATCTAACCATGATCTTTTGCTGCAAGTCAGTCTACTAAAATTAAAACTGCTACCAACCTACTGGATGTTTATCAAAAAGCAGAGCTTTTTATATTCAGAATAATTTGAGAGTATGCGCTGATTTTGTAGCATTTTGGCATTGCTGTAAATCACAAGTACCATAATTGTAGCATAGCAGCATTGTACTGTTGTCAGAATAGCAGCATTATTTTAAAGAAAATAACATAACAGTGAGAAAAGCAAGGTGAAAGAATAAAACTCCCCTATGCTCCTGATAGTGGGTTTGGGCAGTCTGTCAATCAGTGAGAGTTTATAATTCTGGTCAGCTGTTATTTTGCTCCTAGAAATGGGACCACATCATTTCCATCCTCCGTAACCTCAACTGGCTCCCTATACTGCATCCATTATAAAACTGCCCCACTGTTTTCACAATTCTTCATGGCCTTGCCCTCTCCCTATCTCTTTGACCCCATCACTGAATAAGGAGACACATTTGCATTTATATAACATTTTCCTATATGCTGTATCTCAAAGTGCTTCACAAGCAATGAGAAAGATTTTTCTGGACACCAGGAAAGAATCAGGATCCACATGTAAATTAGGTGATATGCCTTATGGGATTTTCTCTTAGAGGACATCAGTTGGAAATAAATTAAAGATCCTCCTACTCTTTGCTCCCTATATGATGTTTTGCTTCATTCAGTTACATTTCAGCAATTGTCTAGCCCTTTCAACAGCCACCTAGCCCCATTGCTGTTCCTCCATGCCCCCCCTTCCCTGTGATAGGGTCAGGAGGTAGGCCTATTGACCCCACCAGCAAACAAGTATCCAGTCAGACTATGGGCAGCAATTTGTAGAGTCTTAGTGTACCAGATGCCATCACGTAGACCATGTTTTTTTTTTTTCTCCAAATTTTCATAGGCTGTTCTATCACCCTGCTGTTGGGCCAGAACTATGGTGGTCTGGCATGATGCAGAGCTTCTTAGCACACATTTCCCCTATCTCACGGGAGCAGGCTCCCCGGACTGTGGAGAGGAGTTTCTGCATGAGTGGACTTGATGTCATCCCTCCCTGGATGGGCTGCACTGTACTTAACAGCATTCTCTGTCTCTGGCCATTCACTCCTGGCTCCCTGAGTTGGCTCCTGAACTTAGGTTACCAGCACAGTAGTGCAGTACATATGTCCCTAGCCATCAGGCTGCTATCATTTACTGTTGATAAAGGTGTCATGGGCTGGCCTGTCAGCACAGTGGCAGCATTGTCAGTTTGGGTACGGGTGACTTGAGTCTGAGAATGAGCTCAGGGGTTAGGGATCAGTACGGGGAAGAGGAGGAGGAGGAGGAGGAGGAGGAGGATTGAGCAACTCACAGGATACTCTACTTCTCCAAGGAGGGAGGCCAGCATTCTATGCTACAACACCACCACCTAGGTAACCACAGGTGAAAGTGCAGATGGAGGAGCTCACAGAAGGTAGAATGCAAGCATGGCTTCAAAACATGACCCTGCAATAGCATGCACACCTTGAAGCCTTTGCCAGCTATGTCCTAGAGGCCGAGAAGAAACAAAAGGAAAATCCCCGGAGCATGACTACATGGAGCCAGCACAACCAGGTTTCCCCACTCTGACTTGCTGCTGCACTCCACACTTTGCAGAATGAGGGTGGGGTAATTCACCAAGAATGGGTCTGGGTGGTTGCAAGAGGCAGAGGTGGGCACCTGTGGTAACGAGATGATACACAATAAATAAATAAATAAAAAAAGATGAATGTGCCAATATTCTTCACCAACCCAGACACCTCACAGGACAGCACCTGATATAGTAAGACGAAACCTTGGTTTGCTATCTGATCTGAGGGATTGCACACTCAGATTGTACAGCACCCTCTAGTACTGCAGTTGAGAGTCAACATTTGGGTATGAACCCATGTCCTGGTTTGGGACTAGAGCCCTCACCTTATGGCCCAGAGGCAGACATGTTACATACTGAGACTTGCTGACACTGCTTCACAGTGCCAACTATCCATCCATAATCTCTGCTACTCCAACTCTAGGCTTATTTCTGTCTCTTACACAGTAACTTTCTCATTACCACAATTGGGTGGTCCTTTAGCATCTCTGCTCCTATTGTCTGGAACAGTCTCCTTCACTTGCCATCTCACTAATTCTCCATTCATATCTTGCCTGAACATTCACCTCTTTCCCTGTCAGTGAGTCCTGAGCTCCTGATCAATTTTTTTCTGATTTTACTGTTCAATAACACGAACATATTGACATACAAAGAAGCCAGCAAAAAAAAGGGGATTTGGTCTGTCTAGTCTGCTTGTATTGCAGGGTCTTTAGCTTATGCTACTGATCCTGCCTCTCCTCCCCAACCCATCCCTCCCTTGACCCTTATTTCTCCCTAACTGTATCCTAGCCTTTATTGAAGGTGCCTACCATCCGCAATGAAACCACCTCTTCTTGCAACACATTGCCACCACCCTCTCTTTGAAGAAGTGCCTCTTAGTCTCTCTCCTGAGCCTCCCCCCTCCAGTTTGAGACTGTGCCCCCCTCATATTTCAGTTTCCACTAAGCTTAAAGGGACACTCCTTATCTACCCTATTTATTCCTTTCAAATACTTGAAGGTCTCAGTCATGTCCTCTCTCTCTCTCTCTCTCTTTCTCCTCTCTCTCTCTCTCCTCTATTCCAGGGAGTACATGTTCAGGGCCTCCAATCTCTCCTCGTATGTTCTACCCTGCTGGCCCATGATCATATTCATTGCCCTCCTTTGGACCGTCTCTAGCAGGTTACTGTCATTGTTAAGGTATGAGTACCAGTACTGTATACTGTACTCCAGATGCGTTCTCACTAATGACCTGTACAAGGACAATATTACCTCCTCTCGTCTGCTGCTGATCCCTCTGGCAATGCAGCCCAACATTTTATTTGTCTTTGCTGCTGCCTTCCTGCACTGCATGGAGTGCTCCAGGTTGCTAGTGATCATCACTCCCAGATCTTTCTCCTCCTCAGTTTCAGATACCTCAACCCCCCCCCCCCGGGGTTCTTGGCTTCAATGTGCATAACTTTGCATTTCTTTGCATTGAAGCCAAGCTGCCAAACCCCAGACCATCTCTCTGGTTTTTCCAGACATGAGTGTCAGCAGTCATACTCACTGTACTTTACTGGTACAGTAAAATCTGGATGATCCAGGGGCAACATGAGCCTCAGGTCAGGGCAGCAAACACCGAACCTGATGTATCTGAAAACCTGTTTTTCCCTCCTTGGATGCTTTAATATGAGTTTGTGAGTGATCTTTGGAAGATGTGTGGGTGCTAAAGTTAGAGGCCATAATTGTATGAGCGACTCGATAGAGTATGTATGCATGCACGAATGCTGGTGTGAATGTACTTCTGTAATTGGTGGGGTACCAAGGCTTATCATAATGTATCCTAAATACTAACTAAAAGCCAGCCAGCTTCTGTCTGATTGGTAGTGTGTGTGTTTGATAAAATAAAATGTTGTGAATCTATTGGGATCATTGGCTTACTACATGTTGATGGCTGAAATGGGGGTGGGTCAATGTTTGTGTGGCAGGGCAGCACACCTTTTGGTTTGTGTTGTGGGGCAACAGTTCCATCAACTCAAGCACAAGTTTAAAATGCCTGGCTACACCCCTGTTTCCAGATCCTCCTTTAGGTCCTGTATCCCTTCTGCTGTGTCCACTCTCCCACAGAGTTTGGTGTCATCCGTGAATAGGTACACTTTGCCCTTTTTGCCATCCCCAATATAATTTATGAAGACATTGAACAGCAGTGGTCTCAGCACCAACCCATTCGGGATCCCACCGGTGACCTCCCTGGTGTTAGAAAACTCTCCCCCCCCCACTACTGTCTGGGTTCTGCCCTTCAGCCAGTTTTCCACCCATCTGATCAACTTCTCTCCTACCCTAAGATCCATCAACTTCCTGATCAATCTTTTATGGAGTACAGAGATAATAGCCTTGCTGAACTCCAGGTAGAGGATGTCCACTGCTTAGCTGCTGTCCACTGTTTTAGTGATCCAGTCACAGAAGTCAGTCAGATTTGTTTGACATGACCTCCCTTCCATAAATCCATGCTTCTTCACATCCTGGAGACCATGCTTGCCTAGATACTCTACCAACTTTTCCTTACATATGGTTTCTATGAGTTTGCACATGATGGAGGTGAGACTGACCAGTCTGTAATTTCCTGGGTCATCCTTGCGACTGATGTTATGGTGGGGAACTACATGCACCATTCTCCAGTCCTACAGCACCACACCTAACTCCAGTGAACAACTGAACAGGCCAGCCAGTGTATGTGCAGGCTCCTCCACTAATTCCCTCAGCACCCTTGGTTGTATGCTGTCTGGACTGGGGGACGTGCCCACCTTCAATGCTAGCAGCCCTGTCCACACCCTATCCACCTCTATCACTACATCTGTGCCCCAACCCCCTCTTCTTCACCCCAGTGACACTGGTCATCATCCTTCCTGGTGAAGATGGAACTAAAGAACTCGTTCAGTACCTCTGCTTTGCCTCAATTTCCACCATCCATCTGTCCCCTTTTCTGAGCCTAACAATCCCACCTTTCTTGTCCCTTTTCTCACTAATATAGTGAAAAAAGACCTTGTCCCCCTTTTTAACTCCTCAGTTAGCTCAGTACCTTCTGAGCCATAGCCTGCCAGACTACCTTACCTGCTAAACTAGCCATTTTCAGGAAATCCTCCCTGTCTTGCTCTCTCTTGGGCCTCCTGGATTTCTTGTAGGCTACCCTTTTGTCCCTTACTGCCTGAGCAATCTCAGTAATGAACCAGCTGGGTGTTTTGGCCCTTCAGTTTTCTTGTGTCTAATGCGTGCCTCTGTGGCAACTGTTATTCCCTCCTTGATGATGGACCAGCTTTGGCCCACCCCCATATACCCTTGGATGCCTGCCATGTGACTCCTTAGCAACTCACCTATCTTTCAGAAATCTGCCTTCATAAAATCCAGGATTTTAGCTTTAGTGGGTGTCCTTTCCCAGCCCATGTCTAACTGGAACTACACTGTGCAATGATCACTTTCACCCAGGGGCTTTTTAAATGACATATCCTGGACGTGCTTCCAATTTGACAGTACCAGATCAAGGCTTTCCCCCTCTCTTTTGGGTTAATTCCTTACAGGGTTTCTCTGTATACTGGCCATAGATGAAGAAATACATTTGATGTATGTATTTTCACATTTACTGTCTACAGTATCTCAGTTTGTATCACTAATATTATTGAGTATTCCAATTTCAAACACTCTGTATGTGTTCTTGTACTAAATGCTCTTATAGTAAATCATTAATATTTATTTTTATTTTTTGATGTTACTACATATTTCCTTAATTTAAAGAATGTTGAGATCTGTTTGTACGAATGATGATACAAGAAATGAAATTATATTGTATAGAACAATCTCTATGAAGTATCTATCACAGAAGGCTGGTAAACAAGTTGAGTAGCCTGGGGATGGGCCACAAAGTGGAGAACTGGTTTAGAAATTGGTTGAGGCACAGGAAGCAAAGGGTGGTAGTAAATGGGATTAAATCCGAAGAGGGGGGTGTCCAGTGAGGTGCCTCAAGGATCAGTCCTGGAGCCAGTCCTTTTCAATGTCTTTATTAGTGACATTTCAGAAGGGCTGGAGGGGAAGGTTTGCCTATTTGCAGATGACACCAAGATCTGCAACAGAGTAGACACTCCAGAGGGGTCGCAAGAATGAGGAGGGATCAAGGTAAGCTGGAAAGATGGTCCAAACTGTGGCAATTAAAATTCAACACAAAGAAGTGCAAAATCATGCACCTGGGGTGCAGAAACCCTGTGACGATTTACAGGATTAGGGTTGGGGGGTTACTAGTGGTCACCAGGAAAGAAATGGATTTAGGGATATAATCATCTCAGATGACCTAAAGGTGGCCAAACAATGTAACAAAGCTGTTGGAAGGGCCAGAGGGATGTTAGGGTGAATAGGAAGGGGCATTACTAGCAGAAGAAGGGAGGTGGTGATGCCACTGTACAAAATATTGGTGAGGCCTCATCTGGAGTATGGAGTACAGTTCTGGAGACAACATCTTCGCAAAGATGTGGACAGGGTGGAGGCAGTCCAGAAAAGGGCAACTAGGATGGTATGGGGCTTGCATCTGAAGATATATGAGGAGAAACTAAACCTCAATATATATACACTGGAGGAGAGGCAAGAGCAGGGAGATATGATTGAAACCTTCAAGTATTTTAAGGGCTTGAACAAAGTGCAGGTGGGTGACATATTTCAGTATAGGAGCTGTGCAAGGACCAGGGGGCATGATATGAGATTAGAGGTGGGCAGGATAAAGGATAATGTGAGGAAGTTTTTCTTCACTGAAAGGGTGGTGGATGCATGAAAAAACATAGCCCTAGGGGTAGTAGGAGCTAACACAGTGGGGGGGGGGGATTCAAATATGCATGAAATAGACATAAGGGAACTTTAGTGGTGGGAAAGAGAGGCGAAAGCCAATGACCAACCAGGATCAGTGGCCACTCATACAGGCAGGAAATACAGGCAGACTAGGAGGGTCTAGTGATCCTTATCTGCCGTCAATTACTATGTTACTATTTATTTTTGTTAAAGTCATGGTGCCGGATTCACAAAACATAGTGGGAGTAAGTCCCACATCACAACTCCAGTTGCAGACCAAAATCTTCACAGCTGCGGAGATTCGTATTCTCAGTCTGCCACAGCTGTGGGAGATGTTGTGCCTGGTCCCATTGGGTGTAACATTTTATGCAGCTGCGGGGGAAAAACACCCACAAGCTGCTGTAAATCATGGAGCCAGTCATAAACCAGCTCCACATTTGTGAATACTGCAGCTGCAGAAAAAACTGTAGCTCCACAACTGCTAACCCAACTGCACTGGGTTTTTCCCACAGCTGCAGGGTTTTGGGGGGCTTTGGGAATCTGGCCCATGGTATGTTTTTGTATGTACCCAAGACTAAAGTAATACACATATTCTGAATGTTCATTTTATTCTGCTTATTACTGCATTGTGAATAATAAAACCATAGACTCTGTTGGCAGAAAAAGGCCTGCTGACCCATCATGTCTACCCATTTCTACCTAAATAATATTGCGTGAGAGAGCCCTAAAGGCTCTTCACTGTCTCTTTCCTCTCCTTTTCTGGTACAGTCTTTACCAAACCCTTGTATGTTTTCCACCTTGCTTGAATCCCCTCATTGATTCTGCACAGGCCACCTCCTCCGGCAGATTATTTCCTCCTACCACAATCCTCTCCATGGAAAAGTGCTTCTTGGTATTTCTTTTATGTTTGCCAGCCCCTCACCAGTTTCCTGGAGTTGCTCCTGGTGTCTGTCTTTCCACTCAGTCTGAATGAACAATTCCCTACTATACATTTTATTTACCCTGTGGAGGTTGTGAAGACACTGGAGTTCAGGGGTCAGAACTCTATCCTTTTTTTTTCATGCTCCCTGACTTGCTCTCCAGCACCTCTCCAGCCCTTTCTCCAGCTTTCTCTTGGACATATCAGTAATCTACCACTTGCCCAAGAACATGAAGGTGGTGGGTAGCCTGCCATGTCTGTTGTGCATGGGTGGGAGTGGGTTGCTGGCACAATGGCAGGCAGGGGCCTTTTCCTCCAGCTTCTGAATTTTCTCCACAAAGGTACTGGTGTGCAATGATGTGCACGCATACATGTGAGGGCTGGCATCTGGTGGCTGCCCCTTGCCTTGCTGTGGTCCCACTTTGCTGTCTTCTGGCCTCTGCCAGGTGGCAGATAAAAAGTGGACTGCTGTGTCTCCCCTCCCTAAGGGGAAGAGAGCAGTCCCTGAGAAGCTCAATCCTGCCTCCCCTGATCAGCCCCTGAGAGTTGCAAGTCTGTTCCCGAACCCAGGACATTGGCATAGCGAACAGTTCTGTTACCATTGTGCTATTGGGCCAGCCCCAAGCTCTTTACTGGGAAACAGGAGGTGGCAAGTTTGGGTTTCAGCACAGCCATTGGCTTTCTGTATTGCATAATCCCAAAAAGTAACTTGACCTCTTAGTGCTTCAGTCCAGCTAGCTGTAAAACTAGGTAGATGTAGGGCTCAACTGAAACCAGGATTTGGCATTTAAGTTCAGCTATCCCAGGTAAATAAACTGCACATGAAAACACATCTTATTCTGATGCACCCACAATATATCCAATTCTAGATAGGTCTATGCCAATTAAAACAACTGGATCACTTTCATACCTGATATTTGTTAATGTTGTGTGTCAGTTTTTATTTGTGTGTCATTGATAGTGGTACTACTTGGCAAAAACAGAAAAACTAAATTTAAAACCCAACAGACAGAGAGGACAAGTACTGTGTGTAAGGTAAATGTAAGTTCATGTTTAGCACAACTAGACTTTGTCTCAAGATCTACTGTACACTGCTTTATTGAGTACTTAGCACCAAAACAAATAAAAAGAAAGGAGTTGACTTTGTCCACCACTACATTATGCAACATGGTATGCTAATCTTCCTATGCAAATATAAGGTGCTAGGAAGAAAAATGTGTTATATTTTTAACCAGTTAACTATGACTGTGAAGTATGGTGTGAGGTTCTCAGTGGTTTCATTTTTATATCGTTCTTGTAAATAATGCATACAGTATGTAGATGTTGTCAAAATATGATTAAGCTATTAGCTTTATAGGTTTCATAGTTAAGAATGTGTTCACCATGTAGCTTATAATAACTCATTTCTAAATGCGGAGACCATTATACAACATTTCTTGTTCAAGTGAATGTTATCATGTGGCATAATGATTTTGCTTAAAACCAAGTTAAATGAGGAGTAAAATTAAACAATATTGCATGAATTGTGTTTGACTAATTTTGTGTCACATTATATTAGCCGAGCTTTCAAAATATGTGTTAATGACAAATAGTATAAATTTTAACGTACTTTGTCTGAATGTGCAATCACTTTTAAGTCATTAACTTCCTTAAGGTTTATATTATTTTCAGTACTGTTGCCAGTGGCTCTTAGTAATTACTGTTTGCTGTTGCTATAACTTCATATGTAAGATGTGGCATTTGTTTTAGGGACCTACTAATCCTCTCACTACTAATCCTGTAGATTTGAGACCGATTGTCTACTTAAGTGTGCTTTAATGGTTAAATGGACTTTATACACGAGTCTTTAAAAACAGTACACATTTAGTAGCAGTTTCATAAATGGATTCTTGATGCTTAAAATAATAAAGGGCTGCCAGAATGCTTTTTACTAAACATTATGCACATCTTGCAAAACTGAGCTTTGCTCAAAGAAAACATGTACTGTATGTGTAACCAGGATGGCATTGATGCTGGCAGTTACTTCCTCTCCATTGTGGGATCAAACAAGATTGAGGGGCCTTGGTCATTAAATTATTGATTGGGGGTATGTATCTAAAGGTTTAAGATAACTTTGCGATGCCTCCATTCAGAGAAAGGTTTAAATGGCCTGGTGGAAGGATAGCACCACCCCCTGGGTTTCAAAACTTACCCACCTCCCCACAAGAGTAACCCACCTGTGAACCAATGAAATAGTTTCCCACAAATTGCAGTACTTATACACCATTAATGAGATATTCCCAGACAATAAATACAACCCCCCCCAAAAAAAAACAAGGGCTTTATTTTGAGTATCTGTAGCCCTAAAGGGGGAAAGAAAAGGTTATTAGCAATGAGACAGTAATGCATTTAAATCCTTTGCTTGTTGCTCCAGTGGCTGTCTAGGCCTAGCCTAAATTACATACAAAGTCTGCATTTCTATCACCCTTCTAGGCTGAGCCTGAAATAGATAGCCCTCTCACAAACCTCACGTGCACAGCCTGTTGGCAAGCTGTACTGTTGGGCACTGCCCATGCCCTTCTGGTACAGTCATTACAATCCTTTGTAGTATATGGGTGCTCCCTGTGTTTCACTAGGTATCCATTCATAAGAATGGTGTAGGTATGGTGTTATTGCACATGGTTGGCCAGACCTGGTGTGCTTAAAGCCCAGCTGTACTGCTGGCACCACCGAGACCCCTCTGGTGCCGACAAGTATAGTTTTAAATTATATGGGCGCTCTGGTGCATCACTGGGTACCCAGCCATAAGAACAGTGTTGGCATAGTATCACTGCATGTGGTTGGCAGGTGTTGGAGAACATAAAGACTTAAACAGTAAATTCCAAATGAACCTAAAATGCAAACTCAAACCCCAAGTGGGTAATTGTATTCCTGCCAGGATGGCCTAACCCACTGAATGATTTCCCAAATATTTCCCAAGAAAGTGTGGTGCTACAGGCACAAGGCACTGAATTACTCACAGTTTACCCAGTCCAATGGGATCTCCCTCAAGCAGGATGCAATGGCCCAGCACTCCAGCAGAGATTCTTCCTCTGATTGATTTCAGCTTCTCTCTCAGGGTAAAGGCATCTGGTGTCAGCTGGTGAAACCTGTCTTCTGGAGGTCCATTCAGGCTTCTTCAGACCTCTTCATGTAGCAGATGATTCACTTCTGTTTTCTTTCACAGGGCAGCTACAAAATCTTCAGTTTGAACCACTTCAATCCAGCATACCACATCAGGGCATCCAGTCCCTGGTATGTTGTGATGACCAGCACCAAGCAGAGGTATTGGCTTATTGGCTTCCCAAACACAGAGCTGCACTCTATTCCAGTTTGTTCAGGTGATGCAAACAGATCAATGTCTCTCTGGGTTCCAGGAAAACAGCTGCAGCACAGCTCACCTTTGCAACTAGTGCTCTTGGCTTCTGTTCTCACTTTAAGACTTTCAGACCATGCTGTAGAAACATGTGATCCACTCCTTTCCTGTAGAAGGAAATCAGCTTGGTCTCCCTCTCTCTCTGTCTGTCTCTCTCTCTCTCTCAGTCAGATGCGTAGCCTGTCCCATCCAGCTTTCAGCTGCAGTTCAATCAAGTCTGCTCCTCACTGTAGTCATATGCAGACTGACATAGCTCTGGCACAGCCCCTGTCATTTACTGGGAATGCCAGCTCTCCATCTGTCCATAGTGCTGTCAATCACTCTGGGGCAATGCTGGAGGTCTGCCAACTGGAAGTTAATTGGCCAAAAACTCATGCTGAGATTAATTAAGTCCTCTAGTGTCCCAAGGGTTTTTCTGGCTCCTTCCACAGGCTTCTGTTGCCTGATTGACTGGGGTGTGACCTCTGACCCCAGTTGCTGTGGAGGTGGGAGTCAGAGGGTGAACAAGATGGCTGCCCAAGTTGTAGTTCAGGTGGCACTTGTCTCAGTTTTGTATTTCACAAGGGTTGATGCCCTTAAACAGTTATTTGTTCCCCAGATACAGGCAGTCCAGTTCAGTTGAGGCAGTCTGCTTGATATCTCTGTGGTCGTTCTGAGTGCTGATCACTCAGTTTACCAACTGCAGGCAGTCGTATTGATGTGCAGTGTGGAGCCCCTGACAATGGCACTGTTGATGCCAAAGATTTCTGGCACTCCTTCACTTCTCAAGGTCTGATGCCCACAACAGTAGGAGTTCTACTGAGGGACCGTCGGGAGCAACAGTAGTGGTGGCATGGGTTGGCTCCGTGGTGTCATTAAATAAGCCCCACATAGGGGATTGCATATGTATCTGTAGTAGTAGCACGTCTGCATGGCTCATTTGGTAGTACTGTTGTTTCTGAGTCAGAAGGTTGAGAACTCTTGCCCCATATCAGGAACTGAGCTTATTCCTAATGCTGACACTGCAATATACAGTTTACTTTTGTACAGTGTCTTTCATACAGTGGTATCCCAAAATGCTTATTACAAGAAATAAAAGCAGAAAAAGGTCAAAGTGAATAGATGAGAAAATGAAAATACTAGATTGTAATAATAATAATATAATAAAATGATAATGACAATGCTAGATAATGAAGCAAAATGCAAAGCCATAAAATGCAATGAATTTGCATATATTAATGTAATAAACTTCAATGACAACTCATCGCTATTAAATTGATGAAATACAATTAATTCTGAAGAGAAAGGCAGTGACTGAATATAAAGCTGGTAATAAACAGAGACAGGTAAAATATGAAATCCAGAGTGAAATGTGAAAATGAACATAAGGGGCTCCATACATTGTCACTAGGGACTGTTGTCAAGTGGTTTCAATTACCACTTGACAACGGTCTGTACTCTTATGCCCCCATTCTATGATGCACAATGAAGTCTGAGTTTTCCATACATGGCCATTAAATATATTGCATCCTTTTAGGAAGGGTGCCATACTCAAATCATGGCAATCCTCACAACCTTTGGTGCAGAGTTTTGTGACACTCAATGCCTGTATTACTATCACAGGCAGGCAGTGGGGTGCTACAGCTTAGTGACTCGCAACTTGAGTGTCCCATAGGAGACAGAGATCATTATGCGATTCTTTCATTGGAAGTATTTCATCAGAGAGCGGGGATATGGGGAGGGTTCTACAGTTTGCCGGGGGCAAAGGAGGTGCTGGGGAGCTCCTGGATCACCAGAAAAAAAGTATGGGACACCATGAAAAAACAAAGATTGCCTCAGGATGATGCAAAAAGGAACAAGAAGGCAAGAATATGATGTAGGTAAGGGGGTGTGATTGTACTGCTAGGATGGGTTGCCCAGTCTTTAAATTGCATAGCACTACAGTATGTGACTGGCACAGACCTATGCCATGCCCAGATCTCTGTAGGAGTTGCTAACTGGGATGTTAGTGGGTTGCAGATTGTAAGGTGAGAGTGAAATCCAGAGAACAAATCAGTTAGGAGAGGGAAAGTGGCAGGTCATTTTGAATAGTGGTGCCGGCAGACTAGAGGAAGCATTTTGACCTCCTAATTTAGTTAGTGATGTGAAAACAAGATTAGGCTTGAAGGAATTTAAATGTATTTATTTCAAAAGTTTCACCAGGAAAGACATACTGAGCTGTTAACAGCTAATTTCAAGATGTGTCCTGGGGGAGAGAAGGAGGAGGAGGAGGAGAAGAGATTAAGAAGAAGCAATAATTGTTAGCACACTGACAGAATACATAAACAGTAGTAGATGCAGGCAATACAGTACAACAAAAGGAGCAAGGAACAATATATTACAGATGCACAAATTAGTGATCAGTACAGTGAAAAACAGTAAAACAAAGTGCTTAAGGCAGACACCATCATGGTGTAACAGTAGAGGGAATCACCTCCACAAACCATATAAAAACTACAAACAGGTATCTGCCTCTGTCTCTGAAATCAAGCAAAGGGGCCGGGGACACTGCAGAGCAGGACACTACAGCACAAGAGCTAGTGCAGAAAAACTCATCCAAAACAGGGACCAAAGCAAAAAAAAGCAAAAAGGAAATCACAAACACTTCTGATCGTAGGAAACTCCATGATTCGGGGAGTTCATACCTACCTCCAGCTGGGGGTAATGGTCAGATTTCTCCCAGATACATCAGCATGGAGAGACACTGACTGCATTGCTAAAATTGTGCAGGAAGCAGGAGAAAACATCGATGTTCTAGTACACATAGGGAATAATGATCTCGCCAGAGGGTTAGTTATGGTGACCAAGGAACACCTAACCAGGCTGGGAGACACACTGTCATCCATTTCATCCAGCATCTCTTTCTCAGAGATCCTGCCAGTCTGGGAGAGGTGGGCAGATGGATGGAAGGTCAGAGAAGGGGAGAAAGGGGAGTTAAACATGTGGTTCAAGGGCCGGTGCCAGGAAAAAGGACACAAATTTGTAGGTAGCTGGCAACAGTTTTGGGAGTGAAAGCTCTTTAAATTTGATGGACTGCATCTGTCTAAGGAAGGAGTCAGTGCATTGGGGCAGAAGTTTGATGTCTTTACAGAATATTTAAACTAGCAAATGGGGAGAGGGGTGCAGCACCCGATACATCGAATGGGAAGAACACCTCTCCCCTCTCAGCTAGTGATCAAACAGGAGTTGAGCATGTTTATAGTTCATTTGCATTACCAGGTAAGGAAAAAGGTCTGGCTCCCCATACGATGTATAGGGGAAATACCAGACCTCGTCCAACAACTAACACACCAAAATCTGACCAATGGAAAATCATGTACACTAATACCCGCAGTCTGGGAGACAAGATCCCAGACCTGCAGGCAAAAATGACAGAGGCTAAACTGGACATAGTAGCCATTAGTGAGACATAGTTCACCAGTAACCACACTTGGGAGACTTCAGTACCCGGCTATGTACTGTTCAGAAGAGACTGAGGTGCAAAAAAGGGGGGGGGGTGGAGTGGCCCTTTATGTCAATGAAGATATCAAAGCTACAGTAATTCAGAATACACATAAGGAGCCAGAAGAAATGTGGGTCACCCTGGAAACAGGAAATGGGACAGCCATATGAACTGGGGTTATCTACAGACCTCCAGACCAGGGGGAGAACATAGACACATTACTGTTAGAAGATTTACAAAACAAGACAGCTAAAGAAGAGGTTCTGATAATGGGAGACTTCAACATGCCAGATACAAGCTGGTCAATACCAGCAGGAACATCCACCAGAACTAGACACATGGTGGATTCCCTGCAGGGGGAGGGCCTCAAACAACTGGTACAACAATCCACAAGAGACAGGGCTATCCTAGATCTAGTACTGACTAACAGGGAAAGGATCACATATCTCCAGGTAGAAGGTCACTTGGGGGCCAGTGACCATCACATGGTATGGTTCAATTTGGCTACTAGAACTAAATCACCCCATTCCAAGGCAAAAATATGGGACTTCAGAGGAGCTGACTTTGATAAGATGGCTAACAAAGTTAAGCTAGCCCTGGCAAGAAGAAATACAGGTGAGGGGATACAGGCAAAGTGGGCAAGCATTAAGGATGCAATACTTGAAGCAACATCCCATTGTGTTAGAGAGAAAAGCAAGAGCAAAAGAAGTAGGAAACCACTTTGGTTCTCAAAAACAGTAGCAGAAAAGGTCAGAGCCAAAAAGCTGGCCTTCAGGAAATATAAGGGAGCGAGGAAGAAGATAGGGAGGCATACCAAACTTCCTTAAGGGAAGCAGGGAAGGCCGTAAGGTAGGCAAAGGCCCAAATCGAGGAAACACTAGCACGAACAGTAAAAGAAGGGACAAGACTTTCTATAGATACATTAATGAAAGGAAAAAGTCCAGAGGGGGTACTGCTAAGATCAAAGGGGGTAAGGGGGAATGTGTGGAGGAGGACCTAGGAAAAGCATTTATCCTAAATAGAAACTTCTACTCAGTATTTACTGAGGAGAAGGTAGGGCAGGGCCCACAGCTCAGCACCATAGACACAGGGGGGAGGGAGGTGTGCACTAGTTCCTTCACAAAAGAAAGAGTCCTACAAGAGCTTGATAAGTTCAGGGAGGACAAGGCAATGGGACCTGATGGCATACATCCCAGGGTACTAAAGGAGCTAAGGGTGGAACTAGCAGAGCCATTAACACAACTGTTGAGTGAGTCTCTGAGCACAGGAGAGGTCCCAGAAGACTGGAGAAGGGGATCATGTGATCCCGCTCCACAAGAGTGGTAGCAGGGAGGAGACAAGGAAATACAGATCAGTCAGTCTTACCTCAGTAGTGGGCAAGATTATGGAGGCACTCCTTTTAAGGAAAGGATAGTGCAACACCTGGAATCCATAGGAGCACAGGATCCAAAACAGCATGGGTTAACAACAGGAAGGTCCTGTTAAACTAATCGCATAGATTTCTTTGACTGGGTAACCAGAGTGGTGGACCAAGGGGGTGCAGTTGATGTTGCCTACCTTGACTTCAGCAAAGCTTTTCATACTGTTCCACATAGAAGATTGATTAATAAGCTGGATAGGCTCAGGGTGGGTCAGAAGTTGGTCAACTGGGTGGAAAACTGGCTGGTGGGCAGAAAACAGAGCAGTGGTAAATGGTATGCAGTCAGAAGAGATGCAAGTCACAAGTGGGGTACCTCATGGATCGGTCCTGGGGCCAGTTCTCTTCAATATCTTCATCAGTGACATTGCAGATGGACTGGAGGGTAAGGTTTGTCTGTTTGCAGATGACACCAAGATCTGCAACAGAGCAGATGATCCAGATGGGGTGGGCAGAATGAGAAGAGATCTGGCTAAACTGGCAAAATGGTCGGAAGAGTGGCAACTGGGGTTTAACGTAAAGAAGTGGAAGATCATGCACATAGAGAAGAGAAACCCTGAAGCCACCTATAGGTTGGGAAGGGAGTTGCTGGCAATCAGAATGGAAGAAAGAGATTTGGGTGGCATCATCATCACAGATGACCTGAAATCATCCAAGCACACCACTAAAGCAGTATGTAGGGCTAGAGGGATGTTGGGTTGTATTAGTAGGGGTATCGCAAGTCGTAAGAGGGAGGTAATAATTCCTCTTTACTAGACACTGGTTAGGCCCCATCTGGAGTACTGCATGCAGTATTGGAGGCCACACCTGCACAAGGACATTAATAAAATGGAGGCAGTCCAGAGAAGGGCAACCAAAATGGTGCAGGGACTGCATCAGAAAACATATGAGGACAGATTAACGGAGCTCAATATGTATACCCTAGAGCAAAGGAGGGAGAGAGGTGATATGATCGAAATATTCAAACATCTTAAGGGCATTAACCAGGTAAAAGAGTCTAACATGTTTCAATATAAGAAAAATAGCAGAACAAGAGGACACAGCATGAGATTAGAGGGAGGCTGATTAAGGGCTAATGTGAGGAAGTTCTTTTTCACAGAAAGGGTGGTGGATGCATGGAACAGCCGACCTCAGGAAGTGGTGGATATGAATACAGTGCAGGACTTCAAACAGGCATGGGATAGGAATAACGGAGCAATACAGATGAGTATGAGTAGATAGGCCATTGACAGAGTAAAGGCCTATGGCACATTCATAAGGTAGCAAAAATGGAAAGACTGGATGAGCCTTGCAGTCCTTATCTGCCGTCAACTTTTATGTTTCTATGTTTCTATGAGGGCAAAACTTGGACAGCCAAGCAGTGAAGGGGTTAGGGGATATCTAAGTAAAGGGTCAAGGACAGTTGTAGTTGGGAGATGTAAAGTCATGAACAAGAGACTTAAGGGAGAAAGCAATTAAGTCAAAGTGGATGGACGGGGGGAGAGAGAAGCAGAAATTAAAATGTAGCTTAGCCAGGAGTAGATTTCCTGGGGAGAATAGAAAGAGAATGGGAAACACTGCTGTGGAAAGGGTAGTAGGTAGTGGAGGGGGCAGAAAAGAGGTAAGGTAGGAAGGAAAAGAGATAATGAGAGGTTGCATATGGAGAAACTAGATAAGTCTGGTAAGCAGGAGCAAGCCCATGTAAAACATGAAAGATATGGAGCTGGGTTTTTGAAGTCCTTCTTGATAGATTTTTGGCCATGCATCATGGTCTGAGTGCATTTTCACGGCTTGCAGCACAACAGTTTGACTACCTACAACGTGGTCTAACTTCTTGACACGAGTGTCGCATGTTGTGCTAGGAATATGAAGCATGCATTGCAGTATTGTCGCGTGTCATTTTTGTTTGCCATAAAGTAAGTAAACTGTCATAAATGTGCTGAAATGTCTAAAAATAACATTCATACATTTCATTTTGACACAGGCGCAGCCCAAAATGGGGAACTGCATTAGCATCCTGACCTTTGAAAATCTCATATAAGTAATTCTCAAAGTCATTTTAGGAGTCACTGGTCCCATGGATTCTGAAGGAAATCAGGAGCCAATGGAGGTGACACAGAATAGATGTGATATGGCACATCTAATACTAAGGGTTGCTGCTACTTTTCCATGAAACATTAAATGAAGGTATGGAAGTCAATAGGACTGTTACATAAACATAGAAACATAGACTTTGACGGCAGATAAGGACCACTTGGCCCACCTAGTCTGCCCATTTCCCTACCTAGAGGATAAGCTGCAGATCCTATTTAACCAACAGCCTATTTCTTCCTACCCCCCACAAAAATTGTCTTATGTCTGTCCCATGCATTCTTGAATTGTCCCACAGTTTTAGACCCCACAACCTCCTTAGGAAGGCTTTTCCATGCGTCCACCACCCTCTCTGTGAAAAATATTCTCACATTGCCCTGAGCCGCCCCTCTATCTTCAGATTGTGTCCCCTTGTTCTGCACATCTCTTTTCTGAAAGATGCTACCCTCTTGGACTTTGTTGATTCCACTGAGGTACTTAAACATTTCTATCATGTCCCCCTCTCCTCCTTTCCTCAAGGGTATACATATTAAGCTCCTTTAGTCTCTCCTCATATGGCTTCTCTTGCAGACCCTGCACCATTTTAGCTGCTCTCCTCTGAACTGCCTCCATCCTGTCTATGTCCTTGCGGAGATGGGGTCTCCAGAACTGGACGCAGTACTCCAGATGGGGTCTCACCAACTGTCTGTACAGGGGGATAATAACTTCCTGTTTTCTGCTGGTGATACCTCTCCCTATACATCCCAGTATCCCTCCAGCCCTCCCTACTGCCTTCTCACATTGCTTGCCAACCTTAAGGTCATCTGTTATGATTACCCCCAGGTCCCTTTCGATTTTTGTCGTTGTTACTACCTCCCCCCCATTATGTAATTTTCCCCTGAGTTTTTGTTTACCAGGTGCATTACCTTGTTCTTTGCATTGATCCGAGCTGCCATACTTCTAACCATTCCTCCAACCTTGTCAAGTCCCTTCTCATCCTTTCCACGCCTCCTTATGTATCAACCCTGTTGCAGATCTTTGTGTGATCTGCAAAGAGGCATACTTTTCCTTCCAGTCCCTCTGCAATGTCTCTTTTAAAGACATTAAAAAGGACAGGACCCAGTACTGAACCCTGCGGTACCCCACTAGTAACCCCCTTTCTTCAGAGTGGACTCCATTTACAATTACCTTCTGTGTCCTGTTGTTCAGCCAATGTTTTATCTAGGCTACCACCCTGGGACCCACTCCCAGGCTGGTTAATTTGACTACTAATCTTTCTGTGGGACTGTGTCAAATGCCTTGCTAAAGTCTAGGTAGGCCATGTCCACAGCCCCTCCCTGGTCTACTACTTTGGCCACCCAGTCAAAGAAATCGATTAGATTCATCTGACATGACCTTCCCGCTGAGAACCCATGCTGCCTTGGGTCCTGTGCCCCACTGGCATCTAGGTACTCAACAATTCTTTCCTTCAGAAGTGATTCCATCACTTTCCCTACCACAGAGGTCAAACTTGACATTTAAATCAAGAGACAGACTGCTGCCAGATAGCTGGCAAGTCGCATGTTAAATGCAGCCACAGGACTGTGAACAAGTTCTATCAATACCCAGTACTGTGACAGATTTAGTTCTGAAGAAGGAGTCACCTGGCTCCAAAATGTCAGCAAATTCATTCATGCCAAGCTGACAGGTTACCAAATGCCAGGTATCAACTCCATGTAGCTGACCCTAGCCTGGGGAACTATGGAGTATGCTATGAGGGACACCAGCCTATACTGGCAGGATGGTCTGCATCTGTCCAGGAAGGGAACAAGTCTTTTGAGCAATCGGTTTAAATGCTTCATTGGCAAGCTTTTAAACTAGTCAAGGGGGGAGGCACTGATAAGCAGCAGGAAAATCCCAGCCTCTCCCTACAAAACAGGGTACTAAATGAGAAAAAGACCGAGGTAGACAGGTCAGTGGAGGATGCTGCAAAAGAAAGTAAAGCCATCAAAAAATGGAGAGCAATGAGTACCAATGCCCGTAGTCTGAGTAACAAGCTTCCTGAATTAGTGGCATTGATGGAGGAGGAACATCTGGATATCGTGGCAGTCACAGAAACATGGTACACACAAAACAATGACTGGGACATAAACATACCAGGATACACTATCTGCAGGAGGGACAGGGAGGGTAAAAGAGGAGGAGGAGTAGCTTTTTACATAAGGGAAGGAATCAAAGCAACAGAACAAAACGGGAAACAGGGAGGAGAAGAAGCACTGTGGGTAAATTTGGAGACCGGCAATGGCACCACAATCCGCATAGGGTTAGATCACAGACCTTCTCAGGGGAGGAAATGGACAAGGAAATGATAGAAAGAATACTTAGAATGGCAGAAAAAGGGGAGATATTGCTGATGGGTGATCTGAATATGCCAGATGTTAACTGGAGTGCAGTTGCAGCAGCCATTTCAAAGAGTGGGGTTATTCTAGATGCCCTACAAGGGCATGCCTTAGACAACTAGTATTGGAGCCCACTCAAGAGGGAGCAATCTTAGACCTGGTTCTCTCAAATGGAGATGAAGAGAGGATCACAGATGTAGAAGTGGGTAGCCATCTGGGAACTAGCGACCATCGAACAGTATGGTTCACAATAAACACAGCAATAGAGTCAAGCCATACAAAGGCAAAAGTACTGGACTTTAGGAGGGCTGACTTTGCCAAAATGGGTGAGTGCCTAAGGAATGCACTAGGAAATGGTCAGGAAGGAGGGGTGGAAGAACAATGGGGAATATTAAAAACTGCCATCACAGAGGTAACAAGCCTTTGTGTGACGCAAATTAACAAAACAAAACGATGTAAGAAACTACTATGGTTCTCAAAGGAAGTGGCAGTGAAGGTTCAAGAGAAAAAGAAATCATTCAGGAAGTACAAGGAATCACAGAAGGAGCAGGACAGGGAACTGTATCAGTTAAAGCAAAAGGAAGCTGGGAAGGCAGTCAGAACAGCAAAGGCCCAAACCGAGGAAAAGATAGCCAACTCAGTTAAGAAGGAGGATAAAACCTTTTATAGGTACATCAGGGAGCGAAGGAAGACCAAGGGAGGGCTAGTGAGGCTTAATAAAGAGGAGGGAGGGTGGGCAGAGGGTGACTGTGAAAAGGCAGAGATACTAAACAAATATTTTTGCTCAGTATTTACAAAGGAAGTGGGGGAGGTACTTAAACAAACAGTAGAAACACTCTGGATACAGAAGTTGATACCAGCCCATTTACAGAAGAAAGGGTTCGGAAGAACTCTTAAACTGAAGGTGGACAAAGCAATGGGGCCTGATGGGATTCATCCCAGAATTCTAAAAGAACTAAGGTAGAACTAGTGGCACCACTGACTACCCTCTTTAATAAATCATGGGAGGATGGGTGGTACCCGAGGACTGGAGAAGGGCAGATGTGATTCCCCTTCACAAAAGTGGGAGCAAGGCAGAAGCAGAAAACTACAGACCTGTTAGTTTAACCTCAGTGGTAGGGAAAATGATGGAATCACTTCTGAAGGAAAGAATTGTTGAGTATCTAGAGGCCAGAGGGGCTCAGGACCCAAGGCAGCATGGATTCACAAAGGGAAGGTCATGCCAGACAAATCTGATAGATTTCTTTGACTGGGTGACCAAAGTAGTAGATCAGGGAGGGGCTATGGACATGGCCTACCTAGACTTTAGCAAGGCATTTGACACAGTCCCACACAAAAGATTAATATACAAGTTAGCCAGCCTGGGAGTGGGTCCCAAGATGACAGCCTGGGTAAAGAATTGGCTGGAGAATAGGACACAGAGAGTAATAGTAAATGGAGTCCACTCTGAAGAAAGGGGTTACTAGTGGGGAACCGCAGGGTTCAGTATTAGACTGGTCCTCTCCAATGTCTTTATGCTTTACATTGCAGAGGGACTGGAAGGAAAGTATGTCTCTTTGCAGATGCACAAAGATCTGCAATAGAGTTGATGCAACAAGGTGGGGTGGAAAGGATGAGAAGGGACTTGGCAAGGTTAGAGGAATGGTCAAATGTATGGCAGCTTAGATTCAATGCTAAGAAGTGCAAGGTAATGCACCTGGGAAACAAAAACCAGGGGAAGAGTACACAATGGGGGGTGAGATACTAACAACAACAAAAATGGAAAGGGACCTGGGTGTGGTCATATCAGATGACCTAAAGGAGGGCAAGCAATGTGAGAGGGCAGCAAGGAGGGCTGGGGGGATACTGGGATGCATAGGGAGAGGCATCACCAGTAGAAAACAGGAAGTTATCCCTCTGTACAGACAGTTGGTGAGACCCCATCTGGAGTACTGCGTGCAGTTCTGGAGATGCAATCTCTGCAAGGACATAGACAGGATAGAGGCTGTCCAGAGGAGGGCAACTAAAATGGTGCAGGGTCTGCACCGGAAGACGTATGAAGAGAGACTTAAGGAGCTGAATATGTATAGCCTCGAGGAAAGGAGGGAGAGGGGGGACATGATAGAAACTTTCAAGTATCTCAAGGGAATCAACAAAGTCCAAGAGGGTAGCATCTTTCAAAAAAAGAGGTGTGCAAGAACAAGGGGGCACAATTTGAAGATAGAAGGGGTGGCTCAGAGGTAATTTAAGGAAGTATGTTTTCACAGAGAGGGTTGTGGATGCATGGAACAGCCTTCCAGAGGAGGTTGTGGAGTCAAAAACAGTGGTGGAATTCAAGCATGCATGGGACCGTCATAAGGCAATTCTAGGGGGTGGGGGTAGGAAGAAGTAGGCTGCTGGTTAACTAGGATCTGCAGCTTATCCAATAGGTAGGGAAATGGGCAGACTGGGTGGGCCAAGCGGTCCTTATCTGCTGTCAAAATCTATGTTTCTATGTTTCTATGAGTACTGTGGTGGCTGCGGTATGTGAGCACGGTGGGATACCTGCTTGATTTGAATTCCAGTAGCCATTTGAAGCATAGCTGCTCTTAGCCAGGGGAGATGGGAGACATGAGATGAAATAGGGGCAAACATGGAGTTCTGATGGAGATGGTGAAAACAGACTAGGAGGTTTTTTTCACTGCACAATACCATGCATGATTAGGCAATTGAGCCAGGAAGATGTATCAAACTGTATGTGCTAGAGTGACTGTAAGTGACTGACTTCCTTAAAAAGCAAAATCAAATTGAATTATTAATGTTTGCCTTTTGTCTGGTAAATTATAATTGTTTCACTAGGTTTTGGCTACAAAATAACTTTTTTTTAATCACAAAATTATTTGTCACCTCCTCTGTGGACCCATCAGGGGCTACAACCCCCCCCGAGGGGTACATAATCCGGCCCATTGGGGCCATCATGGGCCCTACTGGGTCCCAGTATTTTCCTCTGTTTTTTTCTCCCCTGCCTATGCACCCATGCAATGGGCACAGCGGCTGTCTCCACCTCCGTGGAGGTGGCCAAGCACACCTGGGCATGGGTCAAACCCCTCTTGTGCTGATGTGCGTGGCACACAAACACCCCCCACCCTGAGGCAGGAGAGCAGTCCAATGGACACTTAATCCTTACCTCCCCAGCTGACCCCTGAATGATGCAAGTCCATTCCCGAACTTGGTCGCCGGTGTGGTGTGAGGTGTTGCGTCCAGCACCTCAACCCTCAGCGCCACCAGGCCGGGGGGGGGGGGCTACAACATAACTTAAATCTGCCAAAACACTGGGTGCTGATAGAACTGGTTCACAGTCCTGTGGCCACTTTAACATTAAATGAAGGTACCTTTTGCCTTCCTCTGCTGGCTGCCCAGATGAAAGTTAATTTTAAAATGGGATAGGAAAATCTTGTACTATGATTGGTGGAATGTAATTTCATGATGGTGGTAAGTCCTACAATAACGCATGGTCTGGAATTCTGTATTGTTTCTGTATTCTGTTTATTTTTCTCCTTTTTATTTTTACCAAATGGTTAAAACTGGCCTTAATTTTATAACTGCAGTATGGTACTTTGAGGGTATAGGTCATTGGGGTATTTTGTCACTACCTGGTATGATTTAAGGCACTCAGCTTCACCTTGTGCCATTCCATCCAAGACAAGGGTAATCCTTCAGTGATCCACACTCTGTTGTGCTTTGCTGCTAAAACATCCAATGGCACTATTTTAAATGATTAGGGGAAGCTGCGTTTTACTGGTCAACATCCCAGCTCTCAACAAAAAAGGTTCAATTGTTTTGTCCACGGCTGTGTTTTGGATGTTGCCAATACATAACTGCAATTCTGTTTGTCTGAAAACAGTCACTGTATTACCCCTATCTAACGATCAGCGTTAGAAAGCACTTTGAAATATTGTGTGTATAAATAGAGCAATGTATAGCCTTATTCTATTATATTCTATTCTATTCTGCATCTGAGGCAGTTTTTAACTTTAAACTTAAATTTATTGTGAAGCATTTGCTTGTTTTTTTTTGGCTCTGGCAAACACAAGTTATTTCTTTATGTGAAATGCATATACAGAGGTTCTTTTTTTCACTCTAGAATGATGCAGCTGTGGGGAAAGATGTCTGGTGTGTTTCCATTCCTGAGAGGAAACCCTCTGTTTGTTCAAAGTTATGAATCCACTACGGAAGTTCATTGCTGGTAGGGTAAGATTATTAAGTGTGTGAGGAGTATTGCTACTTGCAAAGGATAGAGTGTAACATGCTTAGAGTATTATTTACATTCATTGTCTGGAAGTACTGCTTGACCTTTAACCAGAGCAGTGGCAACCTATATGTAGTTATAACTAGAGCCTTTGGTGATCATATAAAGGGATTTAAAGTGTAGCAGTACACAGCAACCCATAACACCATGTACTGAGTAATAAAACTGAAGCAAACATCATGTTGGTGTTGATGTTGTTTTCCAAGATGTCTGCAATTTCAGCCACAGATTGCTTGTATACTATAGGACATGCCAGTGCATACAACAGAACAGAAAGGGAAGGTGTTTGATGAGAACTGATATGCAGATCCATTCTGCAAACATGGAAGGAACTGTGGAGCTATTTTTTTTTATTTTGCACTACAGTTCCAATGGCTGTAAGTTTGGCAGACAAGCAGTTTTAATATTCTTGAATAAATGTAAGTTTGAGGGGAACGTGGTAGCAGTGTTCCACAGGCTGTTCAGGTTGCCCACTTCTCAACAGTAAAGCATTATTAATAGAATATAACAAAGCTATAAAGAATCCAGTGCACACTGGTTGAAAATTTACCAGAAAATGAAAAAAAAAAGAAAAGAAAAACACTGAAGAAGGAGAAGTAACAGTAGGTATATAACTCTGATAAGGTGTTTCATTGTCAGAAAATATTTGACATTCTGCAGTGGTAAATTAATAGATCAAGAAGTTCTACCCCCTTTGTTATAGCTATGGCTTCTGCAGACATTTTTTTAAGGGGTGAGGATGTGCATGCTAATTAACTGCTTTAGGACATACAACTGCACCTTCATGTTTTGCCTAAAAAATACAGCAGGGTGGCTTAAGTTATACAATGTATAGTTTTGTTTAAAGGATTTGGTCTATGTTTATTGTTGCATAATAAACTGCAAAGTTTTTGAACAGTTTCTTATTTAAAGTGACAAAAATGATGAGTCTGATTGACACCTTGTATGCTCAGACAGATGTAGGGAATGGGTAAGCTTTAAACAATCAACTTGGAATGATACTGTGTTTGCTAGAGACCCCCAATAACATTCCCTGAAGTCATCCCAATTCACTGACTTTTGTCTTTTATTGGATGTCTGACTCCGGCGATGCACTGTCTTGTGCAGTAGTTTCATGATGAAATGGAGGACCACAGATCATGTGAGTATCATCCTTACTTTGTGTTCATATCTATTTCAGATGTTGACTAGAACCCATAACAAAACTTACTTGGCAAACAATAGTTCCACTCAACAAACTTCATGCAAACCTGAATCCACTTTTTTTTCCATGTAAAAATTCTATTTCTTCTGCTTCCAGAAAAAAATAAATATACCAAGGTTCTTTGAGGTTAAGGCAGTTCTAAACAGGAACTTATGTAACAAAATATAAATAATGATGCAATATGAGGTACTTTACTTTGTATATTCTGGTAAAGAACCATTTTTGTATAAAGGCACCTTAAGCTTTCTACTAGTATGATTGCAAAAACCAAAAGTACACCCTGCCTTCAGCCTTTTCCCATTACTCATGGCATACTCATAAAATATTAATAAGTCACTCACTAATTTGTGAAAGGCATAGCAGCTGATGTCATCAAATCAGTCCATCTGCCTATTAATTAGCAGTAATCATTATATTCAGAAATCAGTTCCAATCATGAAAGGCAGTACCATTTATGGGGCAGAGACATACATCAATATGAAAAAAACTGTGTGCGGAAGCTGTTCATCTTTGTGCGTGGTTGCATGAATACATTTTAGAAGTTTCTTGACTAAATCCCATTTTTTCCATTATGTCCCTCCCCAGGATTATTTTGGACATAGTGACCCCTGCTGTGGGATGAAGGCAGAGACAATCAGCCCCCTTCCCCATGTAGTGGATAGAGGCATGCAGGCCTGAGACAACAGAAGCCAGTTTTACCTTCCCTGAGCACCCACAGGAAAGAACAAGGCATGTTGAATATCCCTCTGGCTGATTGCCCAAGACTAGGAAACTTAATGGATGTTGTCTCCTTTTCAGTTCCAATCATTTCTGTTGACACTCAGGATAAATTCACAATTCAGATGCAGACATTTAGTACCCCAGTGCTAACCTTTGTGTTGAAACACTATGTTGGCTTCATTGAAAGTTTGAAATAATGTGAAGCCCATACTTGAAATATTTTCAAAGTATATGTCACACAGTATACATTAATTAATAAAGATGTTTGGTTGGAGATGGATTCTCACAGAGAGAACATTGGGAAATACACATGTATAATTTAGATGACAGCATCTCATCCCAGATGGGACCCAATAACATTAGGCTTATGCATCTAGCACTTTCAGAAATACCTTTAAAAATAACATTTTCTCTCATTGACATGGTTACAATACTTCCAAAAGACTGCCATATTCCACGTAAATGTGAAAAAACTCCAAGTATTTTAAAAATGTCCATTAATTTCATTCAGGTTGTAAATTTAGAACTCAAGCCATTATTATAGGGATTTTCCAAGCCATGATGACTGCTTTGAATCATTCATTTTTTAGGTAACACCTTCATGCTTATTAGGAACTAATGTCAACATTATCACAGAAGGTAGCAGTTTTGTCAGATACAATCAGGAACACACGTTGTGCCAACAATAAGGCAGTGCTAGACCAAAAATTATTGAAGTTAATAATTTTTTTTGTGAAATGATTTAATTAACATTACTGAATAAAATGATAATTTTCAGCTGTTTAAATCTGTTATATGTATTCCCTTTAAAACAGTATTAATACACATGCTTAAAATGAGCTGTGTCTGGTAGAGATAATCTGTTTAAATAAGAGAATGTACTATCAATGCAGTTTGTACATTTAAAATTCAAGTGTTTTAACTTCCTGTAGATTAAGTGTGCTTAAACGGTTGCTATTCCTGACTTTAACAGCATTATAAAATACATTAGAGATTGAGAGGATAAAATTCTGCCATGTTAGGTTATAACCTAACTGCTATTTGCAGTTGTAAGGACTACTAATGGAGCAGGGACAAGATTTATTACAGCAAAGACATCCTGCTTAACATTAGCCTTGTCATTCCATTAATAATGACTGCTTATGAGCTATCTCTTTGGCATCTTTGTTGTCCTAAAAACTTAAAACACACAGTGCAATTCTTTACGATGTGCTACATTGCCCCCTCTGGGTATTCCTGGCCATTATCCCATTTGGTTATATTCAAAACTGCTGGCTCCTGAGAGAGCATTAGGGCTGACCTTTAACCCTGCAATATTCTTGGTTCAAATGGCATAATAACATGCAGTGAATATTTACAAGCATACTTATAATATAATAGAGTACTGCTGTGAACATTAGCACATATTTTCTGCTCACTCAGGCTTTGATGTAGAGCTTGGTTTGCACCCAGGAGAAAATGCAGTCCCCAATAAGCTGTGCGAGTAGAACACCATTGAACCTAAACAGCTTACAGAACAGAACAGACTAGATGCAGATTAGCAAGCAAACATATACATTTGAAATGTTGCAAGTCCCAGTAGCATGTTCACATGCAGCATAATGTCCTGGAGTCTTCCCACAAGAGGAATCAGCTGTGAGGGGGCTTAGTACATTACTCAGTGCCCAGAACATTGCAACAGTCTGTAGTCAGAGGAATTAAGGTACAGGGGATTGTATAAAAACACATTAAAACGTCACATGCTTCATAAAAAACATTCTATTTACTCTGAATTTGGAAACAGTGGCCTTTCCAAAATTTGTATAATGGCAAAACTCAGCACATTACTGTTTCCAACAATCCACTTACAGTACCTTTTGATTAGTCATCTGTATTTTAACTGGGACTCTCCTATAAGCATCTGTAAAATTCCAAACATGAACTAGAATACTAGACAGTGTGGCCTAGTGGTTAGAGCATGGATTTGGGAACCCAAAGATAAAAGTCCCTGTCCCACCACAGTCAGTGACTCTCTGTTTGACCTTGAGCAAGTCACTTAACCTCCCTTTGCTTAAGTTATGCCAGGTGTAAAACTTAGATTAAATCGGAACTCAGCTAAAAATGAGCAGTTTGGATTTTCCTGGGTAAATAAGTTGTAACAGTAATAGTAATAGACACACTTTCCACTTGATATACATGAACGCATGAACGGTAGCAACTTGGTTCATTCCCTCTATAGCAGTGACAAAAGGGCCTTGATGTGACTATTTGTCCTTCCCATCGCTCCCCTTTTCTTGTGCTTGGGTGCACAATCATGCTGAGGAGGGGGAGCTATTTGCAGGTAGACTGTTCTGGTCCACCATGAAATGCAGCCAGGTGGAAACAGCCACTGGAGGAACTAAAGTTTGGTTCCTCCATTCTCTGCTTGCCTCTGCAGTCAAATATATGAATTTGCACATGCCAGCACAGCAGGGGGTCTGCTTTGCTGATGCTGGGTGACTGGAAGTGTCCCAGTTGGGACAATAGGCCATATGGGAAGTGGGAACTGAGGAGATAGGGAAATAGGAGGAGGGGAGCAAATGAGAGTCCAGACAGGATTGGCCAGAGGAAGCCCCAAGACTCTGTCCTTGGCTATGATTGGGGATCACAGAACAAATGAGGCAGGGGTTTATAAGTTCAGGGTCAAGGTCCCCCTGCCTCATTCTGCTTCAGTTTCTTGTCTCATCCTCCCATCTTCTTTATATCAGGGGATGTTATGAATTATGAGGCCATGAAGCATATCAGAGTAGCAAACAGACAATAAAGGCCATGCACTAACTGATCTGGGATGGTTTTAGCGGGGCTTCTTGTGGCCACTGGTTTGGGGTAGTCATGTGGTGGTGCAGGGGCACCCCTGGTCTGTGGCAATCAGGGGTGTCAGAGAGAAATACAGACCATCTCTGGGACAGTTAGGCTGTGCAAAGGACCCAAAAGGCTGTGACTGAGAGGCCTTTGTGGACAGCATGGCAAAGGTGTAACTTCAGCAGTGGTTTGAGTTAGGCAGGCTGAAGAACTCAGGAGCTTGCGCTGTGGCTAAGAGGCTAGGTGGCTTTCAGAGAGTGAGGGTCTGGAAGGAATGGGGGGAAGAAAAAGGAGGGGTGCACCAGCAAAGAGGGACAACACAAATGGGAGGGTCTAATAGGTAGAGGCAGAGAGGGCTGAGAAAAGGAGAAAGGAATGGGTAAGAGACCCAAAAGATACTGGGCCTACGTGTACATCAAGGTGACTTGCAAGCACAGACCTGGTTTACACTAGAGTCTTTTGGATGCACCATAGTGTACATCAGTTCATAGCTAGAAAAAAGCGGGAAGATGGGGATAGAAGTATATACAGTATGTGTATTAGCAACTTGTCATATTAGATAGGAGTGATTAATTGTTTCAATATATGATATAATGCAATGTATATGTAAATATTGAATATGTGTAATGTAGATGTTGTGCATTATGAATGTGTAAGAGGGCATTATTGTAATAAAACTGGCATAATGGACACACCCAGTGAGGAATCACCTGTGGTAAATTAGCAAAGGCGGGGGAATCGGGGGGTTGAAGGACAAGTGCATAGAAACAGGAGATTTTCACCTCAGTGCACTGATAGCATCAATTTTGTTAAAGGCATGTATAAGGAAAGAAAACTCCACTCCTCAGCCAGTGGTGTTCTTGGTAAAAAAAAAAAATGCAAATTAAGAAAAAAAAACTAGCACTCAAGGATAAAGCACCAGGTATACTACGGCTGCGTAAGAATTTACCGTAACAGTAGATCTTCGAGAGTATCTCTTGCAGCAGGTCATAACAAGTGGGATTCAGCCACAGGCGTCATCTCCTTCAGATGATTTTCACAGCAGTCGACCCTGAGACCTGCCCCTAGCACTACCACGTGGTGTTCACCTGGCAGGTATAAAATGGGGAGGTCCTAGACACTCCTCAGTTCTTTTTCCATCCTGGCAACCATATGTGTAACCATATCTCAGGGCCTCCGATGGGAACTGAGGAGGGAAAGTAAGGCAGCAGCTCATGGAGTACTAGAGGCAGGACCAAGGAACTCTTTTGAAGCAACAGCAAGGTGGAAAGAGGGTGGGGCTGCCTGACCTGCTGCAAGAGATACTTTTGAAGATCTATTGTTACGGTAAGTTCTTACGCAACAATACTATCTTCTTTGAGGCAATCTCTTGCAGCAGGTCATAACGAGTGGGAAGATTCCCAAGCAGTTGTTATATCCAGTGGGAGGAGGAAGCAAATCATGAATGCTCAGGACAGTAGGCCTTGTAGGAAGGCCCATCCAAAAACGGTCCACCTCTTAGAAGTGATGTCTAGACTATAATGTTTAGTGAAGGTATGTATAGTAGACCACGTGGAGGCTTCGCAAATACCCAAGGCTGAAATGCCCTGGAAACATGCCATAGAGGTGGCCATGCCTCTGGTAGAATGTGGTTTTACAACTTCTGCGAGAGGTATGTTGTATTTAGCATGAATAAACGTAATGCAGTTGGTCAATCATGTGGACAAGCACTGCTCAGAAAACTGACACCCTGGTTTCCAGGGGCGAAAGAAACAAAAGGTTGCTTGGATCTTCGCAACTTGGAAGTGCGGAGAAGGTAAATACTCAATGTTCTACACACATCGAGAGTATGAAGCAAGGCTTCCCCCAGATTCTGAGGCTCTGCAAAGTATACTGGCAATTAGATGATCTGATTTAAAGTAAATTCAGAAGCAGCCATAGGCAAGAATGCCAGGTTAGTGCGAAAAGACACCCAGTTCCCCCCTGAACAGAGGAGGCTGCAGAGGAGGACTGAGGGGATTCATCATGGTCCATGTCATCCTCTTCTTCCCTATCTGCCAGACCCCAGTCCTGCAGAAAAGGGTCCTCCATGTCTACATCCTTGGTGTACAGACTGGGGGGAGACAGGGGAAGAACTGGTCATCTGCTGAGCCGAAGGAGGCCAAGACAGAGCAGAGACCAGAGGTGACTCCTCCCTTGGGGGGAGTGTTGAGTCTGAGTGAGGTCTAGGATGGTGTTCACCAGTGCCTGGACATATATTATGGTCATCTGTCCAGTGGAATTGCCCATGGCAGACTGGGTGGAGCTAATGGGTATCATTAACAAAATGGGAGCAGGCAGTGGGACCAAATGAGCAGCCGTTGATGAGGGGTGTACATTGAACCCCAGGATTGTCAACGATGGTGCCAGTAGTAAGCTCTGTGGTGCAAGGCTGGCCATCAATGAAGAGATCGTCGTTGGGTCCCTAGTCCCTGCCATCAATGAGAGCATTGTCGACAGAGTATCCAGAATCATTGATGACTGCAGAATCGACAACGGACTGCTGTGCATCGTTGACGACAGAACCGTCGATGGGCCATGAGGCAAGGTCATCGATGAGAGAGTCGTCAATGAGCCAGAAGGCATCATCAATGGATGATGGCTAGGCAGCATGGAAGGTGGGGGCAGCATTGGAAACTGCAGGATTACCCCAGAGCTGCTCATCGATGGAGGAGCCGTCGATGAGGAAGAAGAGGAGCCCACAATCATTGATGGTTTAGAAGACGATGTGTGAGGGGCTACCTGCTCCATACTTACTTGTGTATCACAAGATGATACACGGGTGGTAGAGACATGCTTCATATTAGAGGCATGTTTCTTACCGTGACACTGTGTTGAGATGGAGGGTTCTCCCAAGGAGTGGTGAGACCCTGAAGAGGATGCCGAGGAGTCTCTAGAAGAGGAGCGGTGCTGCTGCTCCAAGCGGGCTACCTTCTGCTCCATGAGATACTCACGGAGCTGCTGCAACCGTTAGTGTTTTGGGGCTCTGTTAAATTTATTACAGAAGGCACACTCCATGGAGTTGTGTTCAGGACCAAGGCAATAAACAAAGACTGCGTGGAGGTTTTCTTTTGCAATTCAGTGGCCACAGGAACAAATTTGGAATAAAGGCTCTGAAGACATCACTAATGAATTTCTAAAAATAAAAAAACAATGTAAAGTTGTGGGTTGTAGAACTTTTCTAAGATGACTGGAAAGCAGGAACTCTGAAGAAGCATTTGTTGCATGCAGGTCACAGTTGAAAAGAACTGAGGCATGGCTGGGACCTCCCCCTTTTATACCTGCCAGGTGAACACCACGTGGTGGTGCTAAGGGGAGGTCCCAGAGTTGACTGCTGTGAAAATCATCTGAAGGAAATGATGCCTGCGGCTGAATCCCACTCATTATGACCTGTTGCAAGAGACTGCCTCAGAGAAGATCTGAGCGAAAAATATTTTTTTTGGAGGGGAGGTCCCTTGTTCGTGCTCATTGTATCTGCTTGCATTATAGTGGTGTGGTAGTGCCACTATAGTTAAGGTTGAGCAGGGGTTTCTGTGTTAAACCTCAAACTTCGGACTTTCATATCTTCACAACCATTCAGTAGATTTGCATGAAATGTTGCTTGTGTGGTCTTGGGAAGGGGGTAGATCTCTTGTTATGCCGAGCTTTGTTCCAGTCAGATGTGTGGATTCTGAGAGCTGGAAAGAGAAAAAAGTTAAATAATTACAGTTTTTTTTGTCATTGCCTAGTGTCCAAACGGTTTGGAATTTAAGTCTGACATTTTCAGGGTAGAAAGAACTTGGTCCGCAGATGTGCTTTTTGCTGGTTTGGTGAAAAAATATTGTAAACACCCCCAAATGCAGTGCTGTAGGAAGGGTGGGGTTGGTGGTGCTCCTGCCCCGGGCGCAAAGCCTCTGAGGGGAGCAGTTTTCAAGTCTAAAGCTTCACTTTTAATCTACTTGCGCTGTCGCCTGCTGTTTCTTTTTTTTATATACTTTGGTTTTGTAATTACAACTGGCTGTCAGCAGGGGCGCATCTGTGGAACAAACATCAGCAAATCGGGGGGTGTCACATGGTTGCGCCGTCTGCTGCAGACAATATAATCATGTGGTGGTGGTACAGAGAAAAACTGTGGGAGGGCCACCGCCACCCAACCCATTAGTATAAAAGGTACTGGGTGGAGTGCCGTGAGCACATGGCACTGAGAGGCAGTTAAATAGAGACTGGAGATACAGTTGTTTGTTGAGACGAGACAGAAAGAGACTAGCATCAAAAAACAGCAATAAACTATAAAGTGTAGAGAGGAGAGATGAGACCAAGAGACAGAGAGATATTGGATTTGTGCAAGCAATGCACTACTGTCTTCTGTGATGTCTATAATGTAGTAGTCTGACTGGACTGCATTAAGTAAAAGCAACAGCAAGCATTTTTCATTTCCATCCACGTCCATCCTGTGAGTGACCCAAAATGATTTTTTTTTTAAATGAGAACTTGTGTCATATTGTGTCTCAGTGAGATGAATATGGTGTATGTGGCAGCAGTGGTGCCAGGTGGGGGGTACTAGATTGGAAAAAATGCAAACTCAGGAAATCTTCTTTGAATTTGATTACTGGGCTGGCTCAGCTGACTGACTGGCAGCTGCTGTGTATTATTTCATGATCGAGGAGTCCGTCCAGTTCACTTTTGTGACTGTCTGTGTGAAAGAAGTTTTAACTTGTACTGTCCACAGTGAATTTTTTTGCTCAGCATGTTGTTAAGCTAAGTTTTATAATCACACTCCCATACAGTGCTTACTCGTGAGTTTCTTTTGGGAGTGACTGGGAGTGAAGAACAGAAGTCATTGCCTTCCTAAATTGGGCTGACTTCCATGGCACAGGCCGCGAGGCACCATCCTCCAGTCCATGTTATACGTTTTAATTTTTCTTCTCCTCTTGACCCATCCCTTGCACTCCCATTCCATTGCCATTGTTTTTTTTTTTCCATGTCTTCCATTATCCCCACCCCACCCACACCAGTCTTGCTGTAGAAAATGAAGCATTGCCTTGCCTTTGATGGAAGTTAGTTGGCCTGCTGGCAGGCCTGGCTCTGGCTGCTCCAGTTACAGGGCAGGCAGGCTCCCGCACTGCTTTCCTTATACTCCAGGTGGGTGGCTGTTGGCAGTGGCCTTCTCATCCCAGTCCCATGGCAGACAGATCCTCCAGACCTGAGACAGTTCTTCATTCTGACTCCACTGCCCTGACTCCCCCACAACCAGGGACCCCTACTATTACCCTAGTACTCAGTACCTGCTAGGCTGCTACTGAATGAAGAATCAGCTGTAGCAGGCCAGGTAGCCAGCACTGGGAAGTAGCACTTATAGGTACTGCAATCAGTTGTATTTAAGACGAGCATAGATATACAATACCCAATACCTACAATACACCTAAATCAATCAAGATTTTTTTCTTCTTATTCAGTTAGCCTCCCTCTGCCACCTTAGCTGGCATCAGGCAAGTGTAGACTAGTACATTTTATTTGTTGGTTGATCAGCAAAAGAGAGCTTCATTTTACAGCTCACACTCTGATGCCAGCCAGCCAGAGTCTCACACACCTCAGATTCCATGGGAGCAACATTTCCCTGCAATCAGGGGTAGGGAACATATACCTGTACCAAAACTATGTTTTTACCTCATGAAAAGCCCCAAAACTCACCACAGAGCATGTAAATCCCACAGGAATTCTGGGGGCCTTGCGGCCCTCAGACCCCCGGCAATTTTCTGGATGGGGGGGCACCAAATTAGTCTCTAGCCCAGCGCACCAAAATGCCTTCCTATGGCTCTGCCCAAATGGTGGGGCTTACCTTAAATCATCACCCTGGACACTGCTGTTGCCCTCTGCCTGGCCATGTTTCAGCCTGAGTTCTGCCTTTTGAACCTGGCTAATATCCAGCAGAAAGTGTAAATCCAGTGTAAAGTATTGCTATATCAAAAGTTCCTGCACAAACGTGCGAATGAATGCTGTTGTGCTGTAGCTTTAAGAGGCTCAGCCCTGTATATAGTGTGTATAGCCTGTGTTGGGTCCATGTAAAATGAAGCTCATGACCGGCCAGAGAATGCTCCTTCAGGTTCCACTCTGCAGTCACTTAAATGTGCAGAGGGAGCCCTTTCAAATGCTGTAAGTATTTATTTCTAAAGCTAAACTGTTGTATATAAAATGAACTGCAAAGTTTGGACTGTTTACATTGTGCACTGCAGCAGCCATGTTTGGTACTTTGACCCTGCTTTCTGGCCAATGGGAACTCAAGTGGTCCTAAAGGGGTCCTTCTGCTATGGCTGCTGGGAAAAATAGTGAACTGTGTGCTTGGTGCATATTTTAGCCAATCAGAATGCTGAAATTGTGATGGACAGCTCCAGCATCCAGTTGGATTACAGGACTCTGTTTTCTTCCGTTTAGTGGGACAGTCGAAGTGGAGCAGTTGCTAGAGGGCTTTCAGAGTGGAAAGAGGCTCTGTGTTCAGCTCTGAGAGAAAGTGGGGAGGCCTGCTTGCTGCTTCACTGCCTAACAGCCCACAAACGGAGCTGTCTGAACTGCTAAAGCTGCAGAAAAATCCTCTAAGCTACCAAAGCCAAAAGGGAGTGTAGTTTCTGCCCAAAACTGCAATTTCTGACTGAACTGTATCAGAGCCTGTGTTGGAGATAGACAAGCCAAGCTGCTGCAAGGTAAAATATTGCCTCAGAGACTGCTGTTTAAAAGTGAAGTCTGTGGCTACAGAGTTGTCTCCTGCCTAGCTGTGTTTTGAGGAGAGTGGAATATAATTGTGCTAGCTTACTGTCAGATTCTACCATTTGCCAAGTGAGTAAGCTGTGTGGCCTAGTTGAACTGCATCAGAGACTGAACTGTGTATGTTTAGCCTATATGCTAAAAAAAAGAGTGAAAGACTGTTGCTGTACTGTAAATTTGAATTGCTACAGCCTGAAGACCAGATCGGGGAGTCAACTCCTATTGCAACATTCAGCATGGGTTGTGGCAACCTCTGGGAGGGAAGCTGTGATGTGGTGGTGAGTCATGTTAGCCCTGGTCTCTGTGTACTTTTCCTGTCTCCAGACGGACAGAAAATCTGCAGCCTGCAGCCGAGAGCCAGAGGATTGAATCCTGCTCCAGGATGAATCAGCCTGACAACATTTCCAGATTCAAAGGTTATGATACCGTGAGTAAATTTAGGGCCTGTCCCTGCAACCAAGTTGAAGTTATTTTGCTAAGCTTGTTTTGTTCTTCAATTGCTAAGTGCTGTTTAAACTGTTGTGCAGGCCATTGGGCCTGGGAATTACAAATACCAGTTGTTTAAAAGTTTCTGCTTATGGTTTCACTGAAAGATTACAGAATTAAGTTAAAATGTATTTGTTTAAGGGCCCTAACACCGGCCAACCTGCTGCAATGCACCGGGCCTGCAACTGCTAAATTCTGTGTACCCAGTGAGTTTAACCGGACTATCCAGTGGGAACTTAATGTGTTTTCAGAATGCTTTGCCACACCAGAAGAGCGTCTTTCAACCTGCTTTTGATTCAAATCCCCTTCCCCTTTTTTTAAATCCCTTAATAAATAAGATTTGTTGTTTGAATTTTAACACTGTCCATGAGCATATTATTACCAAGTGCTAGTTTATTGTGGGAAGCTAAAATGTGTATCGTTGTTGAATGTCATTTCTTACAGGTGCACATAGTGTGTTCTAGCAGCCAGAACCCTGTTGGTAAGTGTGGTCACTGTGAGCATATTATTAGCACTTACCAATAATTGTAGCATTGAATGTGAAGTAAAGTGTTTTATGCTAATCCATGTGTGGGACCACTAGTTGGGGCAGTGGATAGGTGCAACATTCCAGAGGGTTGTACTAGCTTGTCATCAGACCTGCTTAAAAGTTACTCTGGGTAGAGGCACCACACAAATAATTTGACTGTTGGTATTGAGCCCATTTTAAAATCCAAACCAGAACCCAGGCCTCTCAACCTGCAATCTGGTCAGCAGGCAGGGGTAGTAGCCAGTTGGGACACAGCATTCAGGTTACAATATTAATCCATTCCAAAGTAATTAAACTTTAAAATTCTGCTTCTAAGCATGCTTAGTACAGTCTTTTGAATAGCTGCTTTGAATGAAAAAAAGAACTTGGTCCATACGAAAAAGGATCCTATTTCATATGGGGGTAATCCATTTTCATGAGGAAAATTTTTTTTTTCTTATGGCCACCAAACTGTTTCCATTTAAAAGAAAAATGTCAAAACCCACAAACATGACATCCTGCACACAGACCATCACACACACACATCTTGTTAATAGGGAGTAGGTGGATTTATTTTATTTATTTTATTTAGCTTTTGTTGACCGGGTAAGTGCACTAGACAAATCCTGCCTATTTTCAGGCATGACCCGGGGGAAGGGGATACAGATTAATGCCAACTGACCTTGAACCAGATTAAGCTGTTGGTGGTATTTTTAGTGAATGAGGAAGTTTGCCAGTGATACCGGGGAAATTCTCTACTCTTTCGATAAGTGCCATGGGATCTTTAACATCCACCTGAACTACCACCAATCCAGGCAGATGGGACCTCGGTTTAACTTCTCATCCGAAAGACAGCACCTCAGAAGTGCAGCACCCCTCTCATGCTGCACTACAGTGTCAGTACTGGGATATTAACCCAAGTGCCAGATGTGGGAACTGAACCCACAGCCCTCTGATCTCCCGGCCTCAGAGGCGAGTGTGCTACCTACTGAGCCACTGACACTGACAAATTCTGCAGTTAGTTTCTGGAAAAATGACCCAGAAATGTATTTTAACATAGAAAAGGACTTTATATGAAAAAAGAATTTTGACTTCGTTTTTTTCTGATTAATTTTTTGTATGAAGGCATTCTTTTTTCACATGAATGAAAAAAGCATACAAAAAGGATACCTTCATACAAAAAAAGCATGGGGAAAAAAAGTCCAATTCTTTTTTTCTTATGAAAGCATCCTTTTTCGTATACTTTTTACATTCACATGAAAAAAGCTGCCCTCGTATGAAAAAAGATTTTGGACTTAGTGTTTTTTCTCATTTTTTTTATATGAAGGAATCCTTTCTTCACATGCTTTTTTCTTTCAAATGAAAAGAAGAATGCATTCATATGAAAAAAGAATTTGGACTTAGTGTTTTTTCCCATTCTTTTGTCATATGAAGGCATCCTTTTTCATATGCTTTTCTTGTTCATAAGAGAAAAGAATGCCATATGAAGAGAGACTGAAAGACCACATTATGTATTCACTGCAGGGGAGATGAGAGAGGGAACATATGATAGAGACTTTCAAGCACCTCAAGGGAATAAATAAGGTATAATAGGGTAGCATCTTTCAGAGATGAAAAAGTTTGAGAACAAAGGGCTATGATATGAGACTAGAGTGGGGTAGACTCCAGGGTAATGTAAGATAGTATTTCTTCACAGAAATGGTAGTGGATACATGGAACAGTCTCCTGGTAGAGGCGGCGGGAGCAAAAACAGTGGTGGAATTCCAAACTGCATAGGATAAACATGAGGAATGCTAACAATAGGAAAGAAAGGATAAGCCACAGGTTAGGTAGGGAATGTGGTTTAAGCACTGGGTAGGAAAAATGGGCAGACTAGATGGGCCCAGCAGTCCTTATCTGCCATCAAATTTTATGTTCTTTGTTCTACGTTCATACAAAAAAAGAATTTGGACTTAAGTTTTCTCCATTCTTTTTTTTATAAAGGCATCCTTTTTTGTATGCTTTTTTTTTGTTGATATGAAAAAAGAATACCTTCATATGAAAAAAAAATTTGGATTTATTTTTTTTTCTCCACATTTGAATTTTAACAAGTCATAACTCCTTCAATACAGTATTTGGACTTAAGGGACAATCTATATATATCAATACAAAGGTCTTAATGAGTGCTACAAGAATAACACATATTCCTCCCCAAAGCATTTAGGGGCAATATAAAAAAATGAAAAATTCTAATTTCCATAGGATAACATTGGAACTTCAACAAGCCATAACTCCCTCAATATGCAAAACTTAAGGGACAATCTATATATTAAAACTGAGGTTGTAATGGGGACTGAAAGCATAACACAAATTCCCCACTAAACATTTAAGGACAATGCAAAACAAAAAACAAATTCACATTCCCATAGGATAGCATTGGAACTACAATGCATGAAATAGATTGCTGTCTAGACAGAAATGGAAGTGCAGGGCCCTCCAGAGCATCATAGATGGAGGCATCTGGGGAGGCGTGGAATTGCACAGCCCTTTGGACCTTGCAGTTCCACAGGTAAATGAAGATATGATTATACTATCTCAAAAAAAAAAAAAAAAAAACACTTTGTCAATACACTAGTTAGGGTTGAAGTGAAAAAATAGGTTAATGTGGTGTTAGGGTTCCCAACCCTAACACCCCACCCCCACCTTGCAGGCAACAGGAAAAACCATTGTGGTTTGTCCTCTTTTTTATCATTGCAAATCAGGCATGGACTGTGCCTTGGGGTTGTCAACTAATGCTCACCCCATTCTCATATACTATACACATTTCAGATTATTTACCAATGGAATCGAGTGAGTATTAGTGTTGACAACCCTAAGACAATGGTAGGTAGGTAGATTTTTATTGTTCAACTAAAAGTCATTACAAATTATTACATTAAGATAAATAGACAAAAGTTTTTCTACCATAAAAACATGGGGCTTTACACATCAATATAAAATTATCACATCAATTAATTTGGACCAACTCATCATCGTTTGACAGCATGTAAGAATTTATAAAGAGAGTTAAGAATATTTCTGTCATTTGGATTAAACAAGAAGATTATAAGTTTATTGGAGCCAACCATTTTTTCCTTCGTATTGTGGGCAATACTGCACAATGTGCTTAAGATCATCCTGATGTCCATGTAAACAACTACATTTAGAGCTTACAATTCCAGATCTTTTCTGGTCATATAAAATATGATTTGCAAAGTATGGCTCTAGCCTGTATCTTGTGAATATTCTCCTCTCCTCTGGGTTTGCCATAATAGTTAAATAAGGTTCCAGTTTATGTTTTGTTTTAATAATTTTGAACCATCGATAATGACACAATTTAATTGTTTCCTGATCCTGTGATATAAAAATATCCCTAATTCTCCTTTTAACCTGCTCAGCTATCTGAGGGAATACAATAACATAAATCTCATGGTGCAAATTCCCTAAGCCCCATTGAAGAATATTTTCTTTTATAGTTTTGATAGTACTTGGCATAAAACTGGAATTATGATATTGTATTTGATCTTCGAGGCATAGCCTCAGAAGTCAATGGTTAGGTAGGAGAAATAGTTGCAATATAAAGGTTATCCATCTCTCAGTCACCAATGTTGCCAGTGAAAACTGCCCTAGTTCTTTCCTTAATATTTCTGCAGGAACTGATTGTTGTATTTTTAAAATATAGCGATACATTTTGTTAATTACTGTTTCTAAGGATTTTATATCTGCAGGGGCCCAAATTTCTATCTCATATGATATACTTAATTTTATTTTAATATTTATAACCTTTAATAAACTCAGAATTGAACTTTGACTCATTTTCTAGTTGAATCTTTTAAAGACGCTAAACACTGTTTTAATTTTTGTGTCATTTAATTAATATGTGGGGTCCAAGGAAGATTAGCGGAGAACCTAAGTCCCAAATGATCATAATGAGTAGCCAGCTCAACTTTGTTATTCCCAATGAATAATGAAGGGACTTTTTTGTTTCTATTGACAAAGATGACCATATTTGTTTTTTTTTTAGATTTATTATTAGCCCATCTTTTCTACAAAGTTCTGAAAAAAATGTTACCTTACATTGGAGTCCTAAAAAGGATGTAGATATCAGGGTGATATTGTCCGCGTACACCAAGCAAGGGACTTTTTGCATTAGAATAATAGGAAAATGGAATTCCAAGTTATTTAGATCCTTTAGCATGGTGTTTATATACAAATTGAATAATATCAGAGCTAAAAGGCAACCTTGTTGTACCCCTAGATTTGTGTATATTTTGTTTGTTAAATCTTCTTGTTGATTATACTTAATTTTAAGCCATGTGCTATTGTGAAGTTTTATTAGGATATCCAAAATATCAGGATCTATATTATATCCTTCCAATTTATGTCAAAGTATTTTTCTGCTTATGGAGTCAAACACAGATTTAAGGTTGATAAAACAGCAATATAATTTAGAATGTTTAATATTGACATATTTCCAAATAAGATGTTGAAGGACAAAGCAACGTTGTACTGTTAAACGCTTTGACCTAAACCCATTCTGTAATTCTGACAATGTGTCATTCTGCTCTATCCATTGTTATATTCTATTTAATAGAATTCTACTGAATATTTTTTGTGACGCATTGAGCAGGCTGATTGGTTGGTACATTGTGGGATCATTAGCATCTCCCTTTTTATGTATTGGGCATACTGTGCCTTCCTTCAAAGATTCCAGGAAGTATTCTCTTTGTATACAATAGTTAAAAAACACTTGCAATACTGGAGACCACCACTCTTTGAAGGATCTTTACATATTCACCAATATCTTGTCAGGGCTGGAAGCCTTGTTTGATGATATCTTGTTCAGGGCTTCCATAATTTCCAATTGGTTAATAAATAGAGATTTGGGGGAAATTGTGCTTCTAAAGTTATTAATGCACAACTGTCTATCTTCCTCTGTTTGTGAAAAATAGAGTCTAGTAAAATGCTGCTCCCAAATGTGTGGAGTAATTCCTGCCTCAATACAGGCAGCATATTTGTCATAACCTTTACCAACTAGTGTCCAGAACTGTTTAACATCCTTTTTAATAATTGACATTCTTAGTTTTTCCCACATAGTATTTTGACATTTTAATTTTTCTTTATGTAATATTTCCTTATAAAATTTCCTTTCCTTGTTTATTGTTTTATTTTTTATCTTTGAACTTTTGTTTTTATATAGCCTGACCATTTTATTCAGGTTTGTTTTGCTTTTTTACATGTAATATTAAACCATGTGTACTTTCTTTTCTTCCTTAAATCAGTATGATAAAAGAAGGGTCTAATATAGAAGCACATATTCTCCCAAGCTGATGCTATACTAGTATTGTCATCTGCTTCTAAGATTGTGCTTCTGTAGTTGATCATACAGCCATAACTCAGAATTTCTTCAAACTGGGGTATACATGAGTTCTGCCATCTTATTCGTTTTGTATTTATTATTTCAATGTGGCATTGTTCCTGTATGCCTTCCATATACCTATCTCCTATTTCCAACTGCCATTTTGTAAGTACCAGAAAGTGTGAAGATTCTGGCCTTGTAATAATCTCTAGATCTCTTATTTTGCTAAGTGCCTCCACATTTCCCCAAACATGGTCAATTACTGATGAGCCGTGTGGGCCTATAAAGGTGAAGTCACCCTCAGGGTCACTTTTGGTTCTTTCATTGAACAGGCAACACTCCAATATGGACATTATATCAATTAAACATTTCCCATTTTTGTTAATTATTTTATCTCTAGTCATGTGTTCACAAGATAAATTTGTATTTATTATGTTTATTCTATCTAATAGTTCCTTTTGTAAAGAATTATTTTCTGTAAATCTTGCATTGAAATCTCCTAAGGCTATTACAATACTCTTCTCATATTCTTTCAATAGACACTTCATTAATGTCTTAAAAGACTTCCAATATTCATCTTTGGTTATTTTCTTATTTGGAGATACATAAACATTGAATATTATCACCATTGTTTTGTTGTTAACTATCTTAAGCACTTGACAATTTTGTAGGTCCACATTTACAGACGTTATATTTAAATTAAAACTTGTCTTTATGTAAGTTGCTAGGCCAGCTTCTGGTCTACCATTTTTCTTGCATTTTGTTGCTGGAAGGGTGAATCCTAAATAACCAGGAATCATGGGAAGGTCTCCTCCCAATAACCACTATGTTTCTTGAAAACTAATATCAGATTTCATCAAAAAGGCCATAAATTCATCAACATCATCATCAGCTAATCTGGTTGAAAGCCCTTCTATATTCCATGTAAGTATACTGTATGCAACTCTGTTAATGTCTTTGCAAAATATACTCCTTCAAGATCTGGTTGTCAGTTTGAATTTGTATCTATAACAGGGGCAAAATAATTCATTATTTTCAGATTTAATGAAGCTTTTTGGTGTCAGCTAGCACCTTTCCTGGCTAATGCTTCAACATCTGTAAGATAAATTTTCTAGGGGTCCAAAACCTTTGAAGCTTGTAACACCAGCACAGACAATTTACTAGATTGAAATGTAATGTCCATCTGAGGTATGTTTGAATCAGCCCGATGCACGTGTATAAATGTGGTAGTGCTCCTGTTGATGTTCATGCCTAAGGCACAGGATAGGTGAGTACCTAGTTCCCGCTTTAATTAGCCTATCGTGTAACCCCTGGCCACTTCCCAGTCAAAGAGTGACAGAGTCTTATTTTCCCACTCTGTGACTCTGGAGAAGTTGTAATTTGAAATAACCCTTTTAACATTCTCTAGCCAAAGGTTATCCTCTACAACTTCCTTCTTTGCTAAGGTTCTCCCGAACAAGCAGTAGGCACAACTTGAGGAGGGAGCATGTAAATGCCTCTTTTACTCAACTCTTTTTCCAGGTCCCAGATTTTCTCAAGGCAATGGTTTTTCCTGTTGCTGCCTGCTGGGTGGTGATGGTGTGTTAGGGTTGGGAACGCTATCACTTTAACCCTAATTAGTGCATTAATGATTTTTTTTTGCAATGAATATATAATAAAGTGCATTTTGAACATATCTGATGTTCTTCGTGACTTTTTAGTGCATGGTTTAATGAGTGTTAGTTTTCTTTTTTCAGTTATAGGTATGTACTGTACAGCTGTCCAAATGTAAATGAAAACTTTCCTTTGTCAGTATACAGACACACACAACAATGTTGCCAATAGTACTATATGTTACTTTTTCAGCTAATAGTGAAAGTAAGTAAAGAAAACAGTATGTACTGTTGTAAGGAATACTATTTCAAGCCTCAGCTCATGCTGCATATCATCATACAGCTCTTCATGAGATGCTTATGGGTTTACATTTTCCTCTGTTGACAGTCGGTCATTTGAGGAACCCACCTGGTGATCAGCTTCTCAATTCATCTACATCTCTTTTTAGTCATAAGATTCATGAAACTGCAAATTCTCATAAACTGTAACTCAGTGTCATGCCTCTTGAGTCTACATTTCTGCATAGATCTTCTATTTTTAAACATGCCATAGCTGGATTGTGTTCCGTTAGCAAGAGGTATAGCTATAACAATGCACTCAGTGTTCATACATGCATACATACATACATACATACAATTGCTGGCAGATAAGGACCATCTCAGCCCACCTAGTCTGCCCCATGATACCCTTTATGCATTGGGTATCCCCTTTTCTCCTCCCAATTTTTTCCTGATTTCCCCTTCCTTCCTCCCCAGGTACGTTTACCCCTTCCCTCCATCCTCTCAGTATTCCCTTGTGCCTGTCTCCTGCATGCTTAAAACCAAAGACTGTTTCAGCCCCCAGTACCTCATCTGGCAGCCCATTCCAGGCATCCACCACTGTCTCTCTGTGAAAAAATACTTCCTTGTATTCCCCCTAAATTTACCTCCCTCCAGCTTCATGCCATGACCTCTAGTTTTCAATCTCTTTTTCCTTTGAAATGAGCTTTCCTCTTGCACTCTGTTAAACCCCTTCAGATACTTATAGTCTCAAGCATGTACCCCCCCTCCTTTCCTCCAGGGAGTACATATCTAGATCCCTCAGTCTGTCCTCATACGCCCTCCCATGCAGCCCCTGTATCATTCTGGTGGCCCTCCTTTGGACAGCCTCTACTCTCTCTATGTCCTTTTTCAGATGCAGTCTCCAGTACTGGATGCAGTACTCAAGATGAGGCCTGACCAACATCTTATACAGGGGACAATGACCTCCTTCCGTCTGCTAGCAAAACCCCTCCCTATGCATCTCAGCATTTTGTTTGCCTTTACAACTGCCTTTTAACATTGTCTCGCCACCTTGCGGTCCTCCATGAGGATGACACTGAGGTCCCTAATCTGTTCTGCGTTTGCTATTTCCCCCCCCAAGCACATATTTTGTCCTAGGGTTCCTATGCCCCAGGTGCATAATATTACACTTCCTCACATTGAACCACAGTCTCCACACCTTGGACCACTCCTGCAGCTTTTTTAGGTCCTCCCTCATCCTGCCAATCCCCTCCAGTGTATTCACCCTGTTACATATCTTTGTGTCACTTGCAGACAAATCCACCTTCCCCTCCTGCCCCACTGCAATGTCTCCAATGAAGACATTGAATAGGACTGAGCCCAAGACTGACCCCTTTGGTACCCCACTTGTCACCCTCTCCTCACTTGAGAGCACCCCATTTACCATCACCCTCTGGGATCTTCCTGAGAGCCAGTTTTCAACCCACCTAACCATGGCTGGACCCACTCCAAGACTACCCAGTTTGCTCGATAGCCTTCCATGAGGAGCAGTGTTGAAAGCCTTCCTGAAGTCCAGATAGGCCACGTCCACTGCTCCTCCCTGGTCCACCACCCCATTACCCAGTTGAAAAACTCTATTAAGTTTGTCTGGCAGGATCGCTCCCTGGTAAATCCATGCTGCCTGGTGTCAACCAGACCCCTCCTATCGAGGTAGCTAACTATACGTGCCTTTAAAAGTGTCTCCATTATCTTCCCAGCCACTGACGTCAGGCTGACAGGCTTGTAGTTACCCATGATGTCTCTGTCCCCATCTTTGTGCAGCGGAACCACATTTGTTTTTTTCCAATTCTCTGGGTCTGCTCCTGTTGCCAGTAAAAGGGTAAACAGCTCAGTCAGAGGTGCCACCAATTCATCCCTGAGTTCTTGCATTACCCTTGGGTGCACTGCATCTGGCCCCATTGCTGTGTTTTCCCTAAGCCTCAGTAGTTCCTTTTTGACCCTATCTTCCATGAAAGGGTTGGTGTATACCCCCTCTCCCTCTAACCCCCTGTTTTCCAGTATTGGCCCCTTATCCTCCTCTACTTTGTCAAAAATTGAGCTGAAGTATTTATTTAGCATATCAGCCTTTTGATCATTGTCCTCCATGTCATGCTGGACATTTTTGGGTGCAATAACCTTCAGGCCAGCAGAACCCAAACTATTCATTATTTGGTCAAAAACTCCTCCCAACCGGTTGGCCAGGGCAAGTCCCATGGCCACCCCTACACCATCAGTCGTCTCTCACCCTGCCCCACCCCACCTCTTCCATTTTCATATGCTATTAAAACATACCTGACTTACCGCAAGCTCCTCTTCCACCCAACACAATATTTTGTAAACCATACCCATTCTAATCCTGCTTTGTCAGTTATGGGCCAAAACCCAGTGGCATTACTGTCTTCAGGCCCCCAACCATTGGTGCATGATGAGGATATGGGCGGTGGGGAAGTGATCTTTAAAAGCCCAATGGGCATATCTGGAGTCCTACCAGCCTCTACCCTTGCCCAACACCATCTTTTGTAAATCACCCCTCTGGCTTTATGAGCCAAAGTCCACTTGCATACATTTCACCCAATCCATCCCCATAGTTGGGTGTGGGGTGAGGACAGTACAGTAGCTGACATTTTCCTGTCAGCTCAGTTGGGTCCCTCCTCCCAGCAGTGCCATCACCAACAGCTGTGAGATGCACAGGAGAAGGGGAACTGTCAGTCTATCATCATGACAGATGGGTAACATAAACAGGCAGACTGGATGGGCCTGGTGGCCCTTATCTGCCAACAGTATCTATGTATCTATCTATGCTGTAAAAGACTAGAGTGGAGTTCATCAATGCCCCCTGTTACAGTCCGCCTAGGTAGACCACCTCACCCACTGAGTCTCTGATTTTTCAGCTCTGGTGCTGTGCAGAAAAGGTGACATGACTGAACTTCTGAAAGGATTTTAGCTATTGCCCTCATCATGGATTGGGGGACAAATATTGCCAATGGGATTTGGCCCATAGGACTGGTTAATTGTTGGGTTAGGGAGGGGGCAGATTACAACAGATGGTGCATGGCAGAAAAGGGACTGGCAGGACAATAGATATACCCACTGGGTTTCAGGACCACCTTGCCCTTTTTTCCAATCAATGATCAGGGTTGGTGGGTGCTAAAGACTAGTAATGCCACTGAACTTTGGTCCATAACTGACAGGGCAGAGGATGGTGGATACTGCTTAGGGAGTTACAAAAGTTGGTGTCAGTGTTGATGGTTGGGGGGAGGAATCTGGCAGAATGCCATAAACATTTACTAATACAGTATATTGGAAGACCAGGGGGTGTGGCAGAAGACTGAAGGTTTTGTAGGTGCATGAGACTAACCCTGGTCTCCTGAAGGAGGGAAGAGTCTCTTTTAAAAAATTCGGAACTTTTTTTAGGGGTGCAATCCAAGTACAAATACCCTGATTATGGCTGATATTCATTATTTGAAATCCAAATGCCAAATTGCCTGCTAGTCGTGGTATTTGACCATTAGAAACATAAAAACATAGATGACGATGGCAGAAAAAGGCCAACAGTCCATCTAGTCTGTCCATGTTACCCTATCATACCCTGGGACCTATTGCCTCTGTGGAGTCTGCGCTTACTCTGTTCCCCTTATGCTTTCTATGTTTCAACCTCCTTCATCCTGTTCAGTAGCTACTATACCCCTAACTATATCCCTGCCGTGTTTGAAATCATTTATGGCTGTAGCATCCGCCAACTCTATCAGCAGATCATTCCTTGGCTCAACCACTCTTTCTGTAAAATAATGCTCACATCCATTTTAAACTTTCTGCCATTAACCTCCAATCATGATCCCTTGTCCTAACTTCTCTGCTCCCTGTAAATAGCTCTTCACAGTTCACCGTGTTTATTCCTTTCAGCAACTTGAAGATCTCTATCATATCCTCCCTTTCATCTGGTTTCATGTAAATACATGTTCAGCACCTCATAGGATCTGCATTCCTGGACCTGAATCATTTTGGTCACCCTGCATTGTACCATCTCTTGCCTATCCCTGTCCTTTTTTAGGTGGGGACTCGAGTACTGGGCACAGTACTCCAGGTGTGCCTTTAAGAATGACCTGTACAGAGGCAACAGTACCTCCTGCTTCCTAATATCCAACCCTCTCCAATGCACTCTAGCATCCTGTTAGCCTTGCTGAAGGTCTTGTTTCACTGGCTGGTTTGTTTAAGGGAGTTACTAATGATGACCAGCCCACCTACATAAACCTCCACCTTGCATATGTTTTCATTAACCCATGCCTTTTACTGTACCCCATTCCGCTGAAGTTATCGTATATCTTAAACTACTACATTTGAACCTCTATAAATATGTATATTTGTAAATAGTGAGAATTTTGTATATTTGTATATCCCACTGTATTTTACTTTGTAATCCATGTATTACTACACATATTGTTGTAATCTTTGTATTCAATATTTTGTATTGCATTGTGATGTATTGTATTTGTCTTCCGGGTTGCCCTGAAAAAGGGACTGCATGGTCTCAGTGGGCTTACCTGGTTACCAAAATTCTAATAAATAAATAAATAAAATAAAGACTCATATGTCCCTTTCCTCTGATGTTGTGTTCCACAGAACCCCTCCCATCCAGTACTCTGCTCTGAAGGGTTTTGTTCCCTAAGTGCATTACTTTGCAATTATTGGCATTGAATTTCAGTTGCCAGACTTTGGACCAATTTTTCAGTGATTTTAGATGTCTCTCTGCAATTCCCTTATCCCCTCCATGTTGTCAGCTCTACCACAGAGTTTAGTGTCATCTGTGAATAGACACAACCTGCCCTGGATTCTCTCTACTATGTTACTAATGAACATATTGAAGAGGACTGAGCCCAGGACAGATCCCTGTGGTACTCTACAGATGACCTCTTTCCACTGATCTGACTACATTCACCACAACTCTCTGCTGCCTCCCCTTCAACTAACTTCCTACTCACTTTATTATTTCCCTAGCTGTACCTAGATCTTCCATCTTCTTCAGCAGCCTTCAGCGTGGCACAGAGTTGAATGCCTTGCTGAAGTCAAAATATTGTAAGTGTGCTGCGTGCCCCTTGTCAACTACTCCGATTACCCAGTCAAGGACAACTATCATGTTAGTCTGACAAGACTTCTCTGCCATGAACCTGTGCTGCTTACTATCCTGAAGCCTATTGTTTTCCAGGTATTCCATTAGGTCCTCTTTGATTATTGTCTCCATCAGTTTCTCTACTACAGAGGTAAGGCTGATGGTTCTGTGGTTTCCCAGTTGCTCGTCTCTTCCCTTGTATAGCAAAGCAATGCCACCATCCTCCAGTTCTTGGGAACCATCCCTTGCTGCAAAGAACTACTGAATAGCACCACCAGGGGTTCAGCTAACACTGATACTAGTTCCCTTACTACCCTCAGATGCATCCCATCTGACTCAGGTGCCTTGTTTACCTGAAAGGAGTAGTACACCCAGAATTTGAAAAAAACATGTTGTGCAGAGTGTTTTGATTTGTGTGTGAAGTCCTAGTGTGTCTTTCCCGCAGTCTGCTATTAGGAGTTTTTCCTAAATTAGCCTGCTAGCTTTATGGTAGTTTTACAACCCCTGGGATATCCATCTCTGCCAGCTTTATTGCTTTTCTTGTACCTACAATGCATCCTGTCTCATGTGACAATGATGTAGCGGAAACCATAGATTCAGCAGCAAGAACTGCTTTAGAATCAGTTCACAACAGCAGAGCTGTGTAACATTTCTTATCCGGTGAGCCCAAATGGCTACATTTACAGTTTAGTAGATACTTGAGAACTGAGTGGGTTTTCTGTAAGAAAACCATTACAAAATAGCTCTACTTCAGTATTTTTGTTTTCTATGTGTGTCAGGTCCAGCTAGAAGGGGTAAGTGTTTTGATTTTAAAACTTTTAATTTCAGCAAATTACACACAACCATAAAAAGCACAGAAATTGCCATGAAGTGTATGGTATGAATCTGCAACCTAGAAACTGCAAATGATGAAACAACACTTGTTTTTTTATTTTATTTGCCAATCTAACTAAATAATTCACACATACACACATTCATCTTTAATAAGCAATAAATACTTTATTAACAAAATAACTTCACATTTGTAAAACAAACAAAAAATTAAAAACATGTCAAAGAGCAAAATTAGCACTAACTGCCAGTACTATGTAATGGAATGCTGGTGTCTACATTTACAGTTTAGCAAGTATTTGAGAGCTAAGTAGGTGGGGTTTTCTGAAGGAAAACAGCTAGAGTCTTTGCTAATTACAGCATTGATGATTTTGGATGATGTTTGTGCTTTTATGGTTATGTGTTGTTTGATAAAATTAAAAGTTTTAAAATCAAAACACTTACTCCTGCTTGCTAGACCTGACATACATAGAAAACAAAACAGAGCTATTTATTAGCTGTTTTACAGAAAACACACTCAGTTAGCTCTCAAGTATCTAGTAAACCGTAAATATAACCATTTACACTCACAGGATAAGAAAAGTTACACACAGCTCTGCTGTTATAAACTGATTCTAAAGCATTTCTGGCTGCTGAATCTATGGTCTCCGCTACATCACTGTCGCATGAGACAGGATGCATTGTATGTACAAGAAAAGCAATAAATCAGGCTGAGATGGAGATCCCAGGGGTCATAAAACTACCATAAAGCTAGCAGACTAATTTAGGAAAAACTTCTAATAGCAGACAGGGGGGAAGGACACACTAGAACTTCACACAAAAATCAAAACACTCTGCACAACATATGTTTTTGCAAATTCTGGGTGTACTACACCTTTAAGAGCTGCTAGCCCTTTCTTAACTCTTTTGCTAGTACAGTTCTACAGCCTAATTTCTGGGATCCCTCTATCAGTTGCCTTTATGCCATTTTCTGGCAAGGGTCTGCTGTTCTTTCCCTGGTGAATACCAAGCAGAAGTAGTCATTCAGCATGGCTACTTTCTGCCCATCTTCCTCTATTACCCTGCCTTCCTCCTTTAGCCTGACAATTCCTCCCATCTTCCCACAATACTCAGTTTTGTGTCTGCCTTTGTGATCTTGACTACCCTCTTAGTCTCTCTAATTTTTCCTTGATACCTGTCCCATTCCTCGTCCCCCTGTTTGTCTTTGCACCTTATAAAAGCCTTCTTTTTTTCCCCTCACTGCTTCCCTGACCTTTTGAGGGAACCAAATTGGTCTGTTACTTATTTCTCTTGATAACTGCTCTTGTGCATGTTTTTGTTACCTCGAGAACAGGTCCATTTATGACCCACCATATTTCTTCTATTTCTTGATGTTGCCAACCCCAGCTAATCTGCCCAGACTGGTTCCCTCATTTGGTTAAAATCTACCCTTCTGAAGTCTAGCACCCCTGGTTGGACTGAAGTACAGGGGGCCCACCTGGTTGACACAGAGGCTCACCTGAAAAATCAATAGGGGAGGGCCCAAGGTGACACACTCATGTCAGTGTTCCACTTCAATATGATACACTAGCTCTGTGTTTACATCTTACATTATAAGGCCCATTTAATTAAAAAAAGATGATGGGGGCACTAATTTATTTATTTATTTATTTACGAGTTTTACCAGGAAAGCATACTGAGCAACATGCTCGATTCCAGATGCGACCTGGGGGCTGAGACCCAATTACAACATGAAATTTACAACAAAACAGTTTTTTTTTACATACATGGTACAAAGAGAAACAATAATCAGCGAGATCCAACATTTTGAGAGAGATTAATAGACATTATAGACAGTGGTAGAACATACACTTGAATAGAAAAGTTGTAAAAACCAGTTAAATTACAACAAAAGTGTAGGGTTAGTTTATTTGAAACAGGAGCAGCTGGAGGAGAAATGTGCTCTGAGTAGGTGGTTGTGATGGAAGGGGTTAGGAGCATGTCTTATGGGGGCAGGTAGGGCATTCCAGATTAGTGGTATTCGGTAGTTAAAGGCGGCCTGACCTTTAGTAGTACGCCTGAACGGGACATGTAACAGCCTAGGGTCTGTACTCCTGAGGGAGTACGCAGGTGAAGGTTGTTTGGAGAGGGAGGATGACAGGTAGGGTGGAAGGGAGAGGGACCAGTACTTGGCTGCGAACCTGGCGCAGTTTGTTAGTCTCCAGTCATGAAGAGACGGCAGGGTTAGAGCGCTGTAAAGGTTGCAGTGGTGTGTAGAAAGTGGGCAATCGAGGATAAAGTGACAGAATGAGTGGAACAGAGTGTCGAGGCTGGCCAGGGCAGACACAGGGGCTATGGTATATACTATATCTCAGTAATCGAGTACAGGCAGTATAATTTTTTGGACAATAGCGTGCCTTGACTGTGTGAGGAGGCTGCTTTTGTTATGGTATAAAGCACCGAGTTTTGGGAGCAGCTTTTTGTGCAGGGATTCTATGTGTGAGAAGAAGTCTAGGTGTTGGTCAAGCCAGACCCCTAAATACCTGAAACTAGTGCAATTCTCCAAAGGGGTCCCGTCCAAAGTTTTGAATGGGGTGCAGTGGGATTGATGGGAGAGTCTTTGTTGGGTGCCGAATGTTAGGGATACAGTTTTTTTTGGGTTTAGGAATAACTGGTTGGGCCTGAACCAGTGCTGGATGGTGTAGAAATCTTCCTGCAGGAGGGTTGCTACGCTTGATGTTTTTGAGCCTGACGCATAAAGAACAGTGTCATCCACGTACATGTGGATGGCTGAGTGTTGGCAGGTTGATGGGAGGTTGTTTAGAAAAATGGAAAAGAGTAGGGGACCTAGAACAGATCCTTGGGGGACACCGGCAGAGACTGGTAGAGGGTTTGAGGTGTGTGTGGCAATTTTGACAGTTTGGGTCCTGCCTGCTAGATAGTCTTGGAACCAGTTTGTGGCTGGTTTAGAGAGCTCTGCATCAGTGAGTTTGGAGAGGAGTAGGGAGTGAGAGATGGTGTCAAAAGCCTTAGCTAGGTCAATAAAGATGGCCGTGGTGATGTGCCCTTTGTCCATACTCGCAAGAATGTTTCCGGTGATGCGTAGCAGGGAGGTGATGGTGGAGTGGGATTTACGGAAGCCCAATTGGAATGGAGTGAAGAAAGAAGGAGCTTCCAGGTATGGAGTGAGTTGGGTCAGAACCAGTCGTTCCTGTAATTTGGCCAGGATAGGGAGTAGGGAGATGGGTCTGTAGTTTTCTGGGGAGGAAAGATCACCTCCTTTTGGCAGTGGGATAATGGTGGCCTCCTTCCAGGCTGTAGGGAGCTTGCCCAAGGAGAAGGAGAGGTTTAAAAGGGCGGCTAGAGGAGCGGCGATGGCTGGGGCGGATAGAAAGAGCATTTTTGCATCCATGGACGTCGGGCATTTGCCTTTGTTAGGGTTCAGGGCCCGTAAAGATCGGAGGACTTCTTCACAGGTTACAGGGTGGAATGAGAATGGCTGGACTGGACTGGTAGGTTTTGGAGGACATGGGCGGAGTGGAGTGGAGGGTGGACAGGAGATTTTCTGCACAGCTGGAGAAATCGATGTTAAAAGCTTCAGCTGCGCTGATGGGATCAGAGATGAGGGAGCCCTGAACAGACAGTGTAGGGGGTTGGGGAATGGTGGAGGGGGAGATCAGGGTTTTAAGTGACTTCCAAAAATCAGTTGGATGATTTATGTTTTTGCTAAAAGCCGAGAGGAAGTAGTTTTTCTTGGCTAGGTGGATGCTGTTAGTGCAAGCATTATGAAGGGATCTATAGGTAGTGAGGGTCTCCTGTGAGCCCAGCTTTTTGTAGGCTTTCCAGGCGTGGTCCCTGGAGTGGCATAATTTGATAAAGTCTGCCATAATCCAAGGGAGGTGTGCACCTCTAACTCTTTTCGTGCGTAGGGGGGCATGTTTGTCCCATACTTTTAGGAAGCTGGTTTTGAAGCCCTCGAAAGCGGTGTCAATGGAGGGAATGCCAGAGATAAAGGACCAATTTACTCGTCCTAGGTCCAGCAGGAGGGATGCGACATTTAGGGAATTGTAGGACCTGGTGTGTAGTGTTTTGGGGGGGGTGGGGCCGTGCACCTTCCTGATCAGGTGAATCATGTGATGATCACTTATAGAGTTGGGTAGTAGGCCTGTGTTGATAATCCTGTGGGGGTGGGAGGTGAGAGCCCAATCCAATAATGAGTGAATTTGTGATTTGTGGTTTAGTCTGGTGGGATCTGCAATGAGCTGGGTGAGGTTAAGGGCCATTATTTTGGTCTTTAGGTGGGCTTTGTCAGGCCCTAGCCAGTTTGTGTTATAATCACCTGTGGCGTGGAGCTCGCCCCCCACAGACAGGGACTGTAAGGAGTTCAAGTGGGAGAGGATGTCCTTGGGGGATGTACGGGGAGGGCAGTAGGAGCCTGCCACATATATGGGGGTGGAGCATGGGAGTGAAGGTTTTATGAGTGTGGCGTCTATGTTTCCAGGGAGTGAGGGGATGTCCACTATTGAGAACTGTCAAGAATTGACGATGTACATAGCTGAGCCTCCGCCTCTTTTTTTGCCAGGCCGGTCATGTCTAATTATTGTGTACCCTGGAATGGATACTTCGGCATCAGTGTGATGAGGTTTTAGCCAGGTTTCAGAGATGACAAGAATGCCAGGGCACTGAGTTAGAGCGATTGGTTGCAGCAGCGAGAGTTTAGCTAGCAAGCTACAAATGTTTAGGTGTAGGATTCGGAGGCCTTTGGGGTAGGAGAAAGGGGGGTGGGAATTAGAATTTGAGAGGGTAGGGCCAGGGTTTGCCTCAATGTCCCCAGCCAGGAGCAAAAGTAGGCAGAAGATATGTTTTAATTTTGACCGCAGAGGGTTAGGGCAGGTGTTTGTAGCACGAGAGGATGGGGAAGTAGGAGGATAGTGGCGGGCCGGGGTGTGTAAGGCCACAAGTCCCGGATGAAAGGAGGGAGGTAGGATGGAGGCACTAATGTGACCGTAGTAGCTGGGAGACAGGTCATGAGCAGGCTAGTATGAGTGGGTAGGGTAGTAAGGGTGAGGAGTTTGCCAAGGGGGTAGTGACGGTGGTGGTTCGTGGCTTGGGAGGGCGGTTGGGGGCAAGGAGGATAGAGAGGCCAGGGAGAGGAGAATAAGAGCTGTGGGCAGCAGCATTTTGTACTGTAAATTATACTTGGGAAGCTGAGAGTTTGTTTTGGTGCCCTCTGGTGGTAGCAGCTGATAAGCTGCAAATGGCAAAATAGGCTGATAGGTTTTGGAAGTCATGTGACCTCTTCCTATAAAAGGAAGAGCTCACCAAGGGCGGTGGTGGGGGTGGTGGGGAGCCGGCGCAGAGTGCCGGCGGGGTAGACTCACACAAGCAGTTGAACAGAGCAGGCTTGATTGTTTGCAGCAGCTTGAGTTCAAAAATGGCGCCAGGACCGCGCCCGGCTGCCGAAATTCTCCTGTGTGAGACTGCGTACCTGGAAATAGCGTCTGTTGAGGGGGGGTTCGGACTCGATTCAGCTGGGGAGGGCTGGCTTCCTCCAAGGGCCCTCGCGACCCTAGAAACCTGAAATCTGCAGGGAAAAGAAGATTATTTATTTGTTTTTTGTGGGAGGAGTAAGTGCAGCTTAAAATAGGTAGCCTTTCAATTGGTCAAGGTGCAAGAATGAGGAGTTTGAATTTAGACTGCGTGGACCTGGTGTAGTGGCTGTGTGCAGTGGAATCGCGAGGGAGAGACCCTCCTAGAATGCTTGTATCAGAGCAGGAACTCAAAATACGTTCCCAAACAGCAAGTAAAACATTATCAATCAGCAAGTAAAACGAGTCTCACTTCGGGTGGTGTTTCTGTGTTGTGGGAATTGCTGCTAGCAGGGAAAAAAGGCTCCGGTTCCGTTTCCCTTAAGGGGAGTCTGACTGAAGCAGGGTAACTTGCCGCTTGGCTATGCTGAGCCAGCGGGCTCATTGGCAACATAGGGGAAAGTGGCTGCAGTGTCGCAGGGGCAGACTTTGAATCAGCAGGCTCTGGCGGTACGAAATTTTAGGCAGTACAGTTACCAGGCACGGGGAGAGCAGAAAAATTACCCCTGTTTTGGGATTCGACTGGGAGAGTGTGCAGAAGGGCTAAATGCGAATGGCAGTATGAACAAATTTCTGAACATTTAGCAGAATCCCTTATGCTGTAGTTATTTTACATGGTAATATAACTCTACACAATAGGCAGTTGTGATCAGTTGCTAGAGCAAATGCAGTTGGTAAAAATTTAGTCTTATTGCAAGTACACGAGGACAACACTACTCTTAAAGAACCTAAATTAAAGCGACCACAGAGGGGATGTTGCTGGTAAAAATAAACAGTAACATTGAAACTCAGGTAACGAGGACAATACTGGGATTAAGCACTCTTAAGGCAACCAAAAAATATAGCAACCACTGAGGGGATGCTGCTGGCAGTAACAAACAGTTAAATAAACTATCAGCATTTGTGTGCCGACTAGTAAAAATCACACAAGCAATTGAACAGAGCAGGCTTGATTGTTTGCAGCAGCTTGAGTTCAAAAATGGCGCCAGGACTGCGTCCGGCTGCCGAAATTCTCCTGTGTGAGACTGCGTACCTGGAAATAGCGTCTGTTGGGGGGGTTCGGACTCGATTCAGCTGGGGAGGGCTGGTATCCTCCAAGGGCCCTCGCGACCCTAGAAACTTGAATTCTGGAAATAGCGTCTGTTGGGGGTCTGGACTCGATTCAGCTGGGGAGGGGTGGCTTCCTCCAGGGCCCTCACGACCCTAGAAACCAGAAATCTGGAAGTAGCGTCTGTTGGGGGCCAGATTCGATTCAGCTGGGAGGCTGGCTTCCTCCAGGGCCCTCGCGACCCTAGAAACCCAAAATCTGGAAATAGCGTCTGTTGGGGCTGGGGGGGTCCGGACTCGATTCAGCTGGGGAGGACTGGCATTCTCCAAGGGCCCTCGCGACCCTAGAAACCCGAAATCTGGAAATAGCGTCTGTTGGGGGGAGGGGGTCCAGACTCAGACAAAATGCATCCTCCTTGAGCTCCCGACCCCTGAGATTGAATAAATAAAAATCAGCAAGTTTTAAACTATGGAAAGGAGGTATATAGCTAAGCGTCTATTTATACTCACAGCCATGGATGAGTATTTATCGAATGCCACCAGTAAAGTGACTAGAAATGCTGGGAAAGGCACCAAAAAGCAGACGGCGGTGCCTGCTTCAGAATCGTTAGACTCAATATCTTTCTTGGCCTGGGCTGCCCGTTTTAATAGAACTTGCTGAGGTGTCTTGTGCATTGTAGCGAAGAGAGAAATGGAGAGGTTTTGGCTTCTGTGAAGAAGAAATGTCCTGGACAACTGCAGGTAGGCCGGCGGGGGAGGGGTGTTGGCGGCAGAGGCTTGGCGTGTTTTTTGCTGTTTACTGCATGGCCTCGCCCGTCACTCCTGCCCCCCTCTCTGATCATGGGAAGATGTGCTGAAGGTGCATGCGCTCATGCAATAGGCGAGTCTAGAGGGCAGTGCGGAGGAAGTGGTTGAGGGGTGTTGAGTCTGGGTGGGGAGCTGGGTAAGTGCCAATGTCCTTCTCTTCTTTATTTTTCTTCTTTCCCCTCTCTCTTGACCTCAACAATCACAGATAGTAACAAAGAGCACTGGGACCCGGGGAACTGGGCAGTGCCTGTAGAAACGGTCTAGCAGGAGGGCTGTATTGTTGCTAACTTATCTTACTCTTACTGTAGCATTGAATATGACAAACTTTCCTTCTCCCATCTCCTCATGATAGGATGGGGGAGCAAGGAGATTGATGATTTTGGATCCAGCCCTTGAGGCCAAAGTGGGTTGGTCTTGGGGGGAAGGGGACGAGAGAGAGAGAGAGAGAGGGGGGGGGCTGCTCAACAGCAGATGATGGGGAACTGGGCCATTTGCAGAATTAATGGCACTTGGCATGCTCAACAAGGGGCATGGAGGAGGGAGTATATGAGCTAATTCATGAAACTGCAGACAGAAGTTATGTTGGTAGTTGAAGGGGCAGTGGGAGGATGGGAGGTAGGGGGGATGGTGGGTGGCATTAAACTGTTGCTGGTTTCTATGTTACTTGACATATTGGGTAATGTTATACCTAATGCTGGTTGTAGTTTTTACATATAAGGTTCACTTTTTACTGAGTTTGAAAGGTCCACTGTATCACTCTGTATTTGAGGGGTGTAGTTGTATGCTACCCTCGGTGTTCAAGTTGAATGAGGGAAGGGATTAACCCTACAATGGTAATGAGAAGTGAGTTGTTGGTTATCCAGTCCTGGAAAATGAGGGGCTTCTTCTCCCCAATTAAAAGAAAGGCTGTTCTGTTTTTCACTTAGAAGGGCTGCGGTTCAAATTGCTCTCTTGCAAGAAACCCACGTAACCCCAATAGAACATACTAAGTTGCGGAGGTGATGGGCTGGCTCCTGCTACTTCTCTTCCTTTAACTCACACAAATGTGGAGTGGTGGTATTAATTCACAAAAATCTGCCCTTGCAAGTCACTAGAACGCTCACGGACCCTCGAGAGGGCAGGCATGTTTTCGTTTCAGGCTCGTTACACAGGATGAATATTACACTGGGGAGTGTCTATGCTCTGGCCACCCTAGACCCTATATTTTATCAAGAAATATTGGACATTCCCATAAGAGAGCAGTTTGAGAACCTGATTCTCGGGGGAGATTTCAATTGCAAACCGGACCCTGACTTAGATCATTCATTGGGGAAGGGAAGAAAAGATCCCTGTACTAGGAAGTGGAGGGAGGGGATAGCGGAGTTAAATATGGTGGATGTGTGAAGAACAGCCAACCCCTGAGGGAAAGAATACAGTGTTATTTCCAACCCCCACAGAACTTGGTCGCGACTAGACCATATATATGCAAATGTGGGGTGCTATGCGAGATTGGGGAGGGTGGAACATGGGGCCATACAGCTGTCAGATCATGCCCCAGTCACAGTGTCCTTCGGTTTGCTGGGGGAGGGGAAGGGGGTATCATCATGGAAATTTCCCACGTATATATTTGGGTCGCAGGAGTTTAAGGCATACCTGAAGGCTCAAACCAAACTTTTTATGTAAACAAATGCACCCTCGGCGCCTTCTAAGCAAACGTTGTGGGATGCCTCTAAGGCATATACTGTATGAGGGGAGCTGTTATTAGTTACATGGCAAAGTACAGAAAGAAGAAGTTAGGGAAGCAGAGGGAACTGCAGAAGGCAGTTAGGGAACTAGAGTGTAAGGTGGCACTGGGAGGGGGGGAAGAAACACTCACCACCCTGGCTACTGCAAGAGGAATGCTTAATAGCCTGCTGTTGGATGAGGCGAGGAAACATTTGTTTTGTGTACAACACAAAATATTTGAATGGGGCAACAAACCACGACCCCTTTTGGTAAACTTAATTAAGGAAAGGAGAGACTCTGCACACATAACTGGTAGCTGGAATACACAGGGACATACATCTATAGGATATAGAGAAATTAGAGAGATTTTTAAGAAGTTCTATAAGCGGTTATATAAAGCTGAGTGTGGAGGGGGAGGAGATTGTATCAGGAGTTTCTGGACAAGCACAAAATACCGAGGCTTTCGGAGCAACAGCAGCAGGCATTGGGTAAGGAAATCGCAAAGGAGGAGATAGACATGGCGATAGCAAAATTAAAGTCTGGGAAAGCGAGTAGGCCGGATGGCCTGCCCATTGAATATTATAAAGTAGTCTGGGAGGAGGTTAGGGATTTCCTGTGGGAAGTATTTAAGGAGGCGAGGGACAAGGGCTCATTGCCTGATACATGCAGCAGGGTGACCATATGTCTGATACCTAAACCTGATAAGGACCACCAGGATAATGCCTCATATAGGCCAAATTGCTGCTCAACTGTGATGCCAAGGTCTATGCCAAAATTTTGGCCATACGGCTAGAGACCCTGCTGCCAGAGTTGGTGCGCCCGGACCAGACCGGATTTGTTAGGGGCAGGCACTCATATCATAATACCCACACTACACTCCTTTTATAGGGTAGCACAGTCGTAACATTTCCTGTAGCAAAGCAGGAAGGGGCGGATCAGAGAGGTATCCACACAGTGACCTCATTTACAGGGGCACAAGCAATTTAGCTTGTTATAAGAAGTTATATACAAGTAAACAAACAAAACAAAAAAATCAAACTTTTGCTTTCATTTTCCTCCTTCTAATTACTCTGATCAGGTTATAAACCCATCAACTTATCTGGAATGGAGATTATTAACTGCAGAACACTTTTCAGAAGGGCAGTTTTACAGGATTTAGGACACTGTCCTACATGCTGGGCCATTGGAGATCTAAGGGCTCAGCTCCAGGCAGCATGGGCAGAGATTACACACCTCAAATCACATATTCAGGAGGAAATATATTATAAGAACTGCCTACCATTTCCCCAACATCCACCAGAAGCACCTCAACCACAGAGGGTAGTTGGCCCGGGAAGTTGGCAGGTGGTTAGCAGGGGCAAATCGGGTGCCCTATCACTTAGTGCTCTCCAATATATCACCTCCACAAACCATATAACAACTACAAACAGGTATCTGCCTCTATCTCTGAAGTCAAACAGAGGGGCAGAGGACACTTCAGATCAGGACACTACAGCACAGGAGCTAGCACAACAAAACTCGCCCAAAACAGGAACCAAAACAAAAAAAGCAAAAAGGAAATCCAAATATCTTCTGATCATAGGAGACTGCATGATTCGGGGAGTTGATACCTATCTCCAGCCAGAGGTAATGGTCAGATGTCTCCCAGGTACATCAGCATGAAGAAACACTGACCACATGGCTAAAATTGTACAGGAAGCAGGAGAAAACATTGGTGTCCTGGTACACAAAGGGACTAATGATCTCGCCAGCTGGTCAGTTGTGGAGACCAAGGAACACCTGACCAGGCTGGGTGACAAACTATCATCCATTTCATCTGGCATCTCTTTCTCTGAGATCCTGCCAGTCTGGGAGAGGGGAGCAGATGGACGGAAGGTCAGAGAAGGGGAGACAGGGGAGCTAAACATGTGGCTCAAGGGCAGGTACCAGGAAAAAGGACACACATTTGTAGGGAACTGGCAACAGTTTTGGGAGCGAAAGTTCTTTAAATTTGATGGACTGCATCTGATTAAGGAGGGAGTCAGTGCATTGGGGCAGAGGTCTGATATCTTTGCAGAATATTTAAACTAGCAAATGGGGAGAGGGGTGCAGCACCCGATACGTTGAATGGAAAACAACCTCCCAGCTAGCAGTCAAAGGAGTTCAGCATGTTTGTAGTTCATTTGCATCACCAGGTAAGGAAAAAGGTCTGGCTCCCCATATGATGCAAAGGGGGAACGCCAGACCTCGCCCAACAACTAACACACCGAAATCTGGCCAATGGAAAATCATGTGCACAAATGCTCGCAGTCTGGAAAACAAGATCCCAGACCTGCAGGCAATAATGACTGAGGCTAAACTGGACATAGTAGCCACTAGCGAGACATGGTTTACCAGCAACCACACTTGGGAGATTTCAATACCTGGCTATGTACTGTTTAGAAGAGGTTGAAGTGCAAAAAGGGGGGTGGAGTGGCCCTTTATGTCAATGAAAATATCAAAGCTACAGAAATTCAGAATACACATAAAGAGCCAGAAGAACTATGGGTCACCCTGGAAACAGGAAATGGGAAAGTCATACGAACTGGGGTTGTCTACAGGCCTCCAGACCAGGGGGAGGACATAGACACATTACTGTTAGAAGATATACAAAACATAACAGCTAAAGGGGATGTTCTGATAATGGGAGACTTCAACATGCCAGATACAGATTGATCAATACCAGCAGGAACATCTGCCAGAACTAGACACATAGTGGATTCCCTGTAGGGGGAGGGCCTCAAACAACTAGTACAACAACCCACAAGAGACAGGGCTATCCTAGATCTAGTACTGACTAATAGGGAAAGGATCACAGATCTCCAGGTAGAAGGTCACCTGGGGGCTAGTGACCATCACATGGTATGGTTCAATTTGGCCAATAGAACTAAATCATCCCATTCCAAGGCAAAAATATGGGACTTCAGAGAAGCTAACTTTGATAAGATGGCCAACAGAGTTAAGCTAGCCCTGGTGAGAAGAAATACAGGTGAGGGGGTACAGGCAAAGTGGGCAAACATTAAGGGTGCAATACTTGAAGCAACATCCCAGTGTGTTACAGCAAAAAGGAAGTGCAAAAGAAGAAGGAAACCACTTTAGTTCTCAAAAGCAGTAGCAGAAAAGGTCAGAGCCAAAAGGCTGGCCTTCAGGAAATATAAGGGAATGTAGCGAGATGAAGATAGGGAGGCATACCAAACTTCCCTAACAGAAGCAGGGAAGGCTGTAAGGCAGGAAAGGCCCAAACTGAGGAAACACTAGCACAAACAGTAAAATAAGGTGACAAGACTTTCTACAGATACATTAGTGAAAGGAGAAAGTCCAGAGGGGGTATTGCTAAGATCAAAGGGGATAAGTGGGCATGTGGAGGAGAGGACCATGTAAAGCATCTATCCTAAATAGATACTCTGCTCAGTATTTACTGAAGAGAAGGTAGGGCAGGGCCCACAGCTCAGCACCATGGACACAGGGGGGAGAGAGGTGTGCATTAGTCCCTTCACAAAAGAAAGGGTCCTACAAGAGCTCGATAAGCTCAGGGTTGACAAGGCAATGGGACCTGATGGCATAATCCCAGGGTACTAAAGGAGCTAAGGGTGGAACTAGCAGAGCCATTATCACAACTGTTTAGTGAGTCTCTGAGCACAGGAGAGGTCCCAGAAGATAGGAGAATGGCTCATGTGATCCCGCTTCACAAGAGTGGTAGCAGGGAGGAGGCAGGGAACTACAGACCAGTCAGTCTTACCTCAATAGTGGGCAAGATTATGGAAGCACTCCTTAAGGAAAGGATAGTGCAACACCTGGAATCTATAGGAGCATAGTATCCCAGACAGCATAGGTGTACAACAGGATGGTCCTGTCACTCTAATCTCATAGATTTCTTTGACTGGATAACCAGAGTGGTGGACCAAGGGGGAGCAGTTGACTTCAGCAAAGCTTTCGATACTGTTCCACATAGAAGATTGATTGATAAGCTGGGTAGGCTTGGGATGGGTCAGAAGTTGGTCAACTGGATGGCAAACTGGTTGACTGACAGAAAACAGAGTGTGGTGGTAAACGGTATACAGTCAGAAGAGATGCAAGTCACAAGTGGGGTACCTCAGGGATCAGTCCTGGGGCCAGTCCTCTTCAATATCTTCATCAGTGACATTGCAGATGGACTAGTGGGTAATGTTAGTCTGTTTGCAGATGACACCAAGATCTGCAACAGAATATATGATCCAGATGGAGTGGGCAGAATGAGAAGAGATCTGGATAAACTGGCAAAATGGTCAGAAGAGTGGCAACTGGGGTTTAACGCAAAGAAGTGCAAGATCATGCACATAGGGAAGAGAAACCCTGAAGCCACCTATAGGTTGGGAGGGGAGTTGCTGGCAGTTACAAGAGACTTGGGCATCATCATCACAGATGACCTGAAATCATCCAAGCAGAACACTAAAGCAGTAGGTAAGGCTAGGGGGATGTTGGGGTGTATTAGTAGGGGTATCACAAGTCATAAGAGGGAGGTAATAATCCCTCTTTTCAAGACACTGGCTAGGCCCCATCTCGAGTACTGCGTGCAGTACTGGAGGCCACACCTTCACAAGGACATTAACCAAATTGAGGCAGTCCAGAGAAGGGCAACCAAAATGGTGCAGGGACTGCATCAGAAAACATATGAGGACAGATTAATGGAGCTCAACATGTATACCCTAGAGCAAAGAGGGAGAGAGGTGATATGATCAAAACATTCAAACACCTTAAGGGCATTAATAAGGTGAAAGAGTCTAACATGTTTCAATATAAGAAAAATAGCAGGACAAGAGGACACAGCACGAGATTGGAGGGAGGCCGATTAAGGGGTAATGTGAGGAAGTTCTTTTTCACAGAAAGGGTGGTGGATGCATGGAATGGCCTACCTCAGGAAGTGGTGGATATGAATACATTGCAGGGCTTCAAACAGGTGTGGGATAGGCATAAGGGAGCAATACAGATGAGTATGAATAGAGAGGCCATTGACAGAGCAAAGGCCAATGGCACATTCATAAGGTAGAAAAAGAAATGGGCAGACTGGATGGGCCTTGCGGTCCTTATCTGCCATCAACTTCTATGTTTCTATGTTTCTATGCAGATGGAGAGCTCTGCCCATTTCTTGGTTAGGCCAAATACATCTAATCAAGATGAGTGTTCTACCCAGAATACTTTATCCACTACAGATGCTGCTAATCTGCCTTTCAGAGGATATTAAGAGATTCAAGAAGGCATGTTCTGGATTTGTCTGGCAGGGCAGGAAGCCTAGGGCCAGCTTAAACAGGCTTAAGGCTAATAGGAGTATGGGTGGCTTGAACTACCCAGATATTAACACCTATTTTTTAGCATCACAGATCCAAATGTTGAAGGATTGGGTGTTCGGGGGGGGAGCCAGTTGGATAGATTTGGAGGAGGCCGAGTATGAAGGGAGGCTCTCAGTGTATTTGGCAGAGGGAGGGAGGAAGGTATATACTGCCCTGGAATGCCCTGATGTGCTGGTGGGTAGTGTTCTGGAAAGTTGGAGACAAATAAAAAAAAGGTTTATGCACAGGGAAGGGGAGTCATATGTTCTACCTCTGGCTAGAAATCCACTCTTTCTTCTTGGTTTGGAGAACCCCTCATTCCAAGAATGGGAGAGGAGAGGAATCCTCTGTCTTAATGACCTCAGGGTAAAAGGGAGTGTTTGCTCCTTTGAAGAATTGAAGGCAGGGCTGGGAGTCCCAAACACACATCTTTTCAGATACTTTCAGGCCAGGGAGTACATACAAGGGATTGAGAGGAGGAGGAGGAACCCAGAACCTCAAATACATAAAATAGAGATATTAATACAGCAGATCAAAAAGCAACCTAAGGGAATAATCAGGGATGCCTCCCAGACTCTAAGGATGCAATTCCTAGGCAGGTCTGGGAATGCTAAACAACTGTGGGAGCGAGACTTGGGTAGAGCGCTCTCGGAGAAAGCAGTGGGCAGAGGTGGAAGCTATACATCAAGGACTGTTGATATGTAACAACTATAAGGAGTCAGCATACAAGTTTGTCCACAGACTCTACCACCCCCCAGTGGCAGTGAATAAGTATAATCCAGCTGTCTTTGCAATATGCAGCAGATGTGGTTCTGCCCTGGGCACATATATGCATTCATTCTGGACTTGCCCAGTGCTACAAACATTTTGGAATGAGTTTGCACAGAAGCTTGGTGCTATGTGTGGATGGGGAATACCTGTGAAAACAATTGTAATGCTGTTTGGGATGGAGGAAGCAGAGGATGGGGAGTGGTCACCCCTTGAGAGGTGGATGCGGATATTGTTGGCACTAGCACGTCATTGCATCCTCAATACATGGGTGTCTGGAGTTGTCCCCATCTTGAGTCAATGGCGGAATTTAGCATTTGGGGCACTGGCACTAGAAAGGCTGTCTTTCATGGTGAAAAGGAGGGAAGAGACCTTTTTGAGACTGTGGAGCCAATTTTTAAAGACTCTTGGCCCAGTGGAGATGACCATAGTGCTGTGGGGCTATTGATGCTAGGGACTGACTAGAGATGAGGCCTCAGTAGTGGGACCCGGAGGGACAGTGTATAGGTCTCTGGATAGGGCAGAGCAGGAAACAATTCACTCACTTAACTTGTGTATGCAGTAACTAAAATGAAATCAGCTGGATGAGATATAGAGAAAATTCATCTTTAGGACTAATGGATTACTTTGGTAATTGAGAGATGAGTGGGACCTTTAGTTTATTTATGTTATGTTACCAGTTTCCTTTTTTATGCCTGTATTCTTATTTTTAAGTATATTGTAGCTGTTGGAATAAGCTTCTGTTTATCCTTTATTTTTCATTATTGAAGCTGTATAAGTTTGAGATGATATATATATTTTTTTTATAGCACACTAAGCTGAAAGCTTTTTTACAGGAGCAACCTGGGAGCACAAGGAGGTTAACTGACTTGCTCAGGGTCACACAGTATGCAAGTGGAAGTTGTGGGATTCAAACCCAGGTCTGGTCTGCTGGATGTTACCAGATTTGCAGCTCAGAGCCTTAGACCACTGTGCTATACTGCCTCCTTTGCTCTGTAAGTAGAGTGTATGGATGTTTTTGAAAGGATTTTTATCACTGGAGTGGATTGTGTCTGTTGGTCTAAGAAAACTCTTAATAAAAAGATTATACAAAAAAAAAGATGATTAAACCAAAGAGTCTCAGAGTTTAGTAGCTGGCCAGGTACCCAACAGAGGGGGCCCATATGGAAATTTCCAGGTATCCTGGTGGGCCAGTCCAACTCTGCAAGCACATTAGTCGTAGATGAGTGGGCCAACTCAAACCACATATTATTGTGCTCACTGGACCCCAGTGGTTCCCCAACCCACACATAGTCTACTTTTTCTGAGTTGGTGAGTACCACATTGAGAATTGCGGATTGTCTAGTAGGTTACTTGACTGGCTGCACCAGCATGCAGTTCTACAAAGAATCAGGCAGGTTCTGGTTTCTGGCACTCCTGGCTGCTTGGATGGCCCAGTTGATATCTGTCAGGTTGGGATCTCCCACCACTACTACTACTACTACTACTACTACTACCCCTCTTTCACCACCTCCTTTCCAACTTCTGTTCCTAGTTCCTTACCTCATTCCTCTCCCTGCTGTACCTTACGACTCTGTGAGCTGTACCCACAGTGATTCTACCTTCCCTTTCTCTCCCATGCATGCATCCTCTACTGCCTCTATTCCTTCACTGGTAAATGGTCACACCCTACACTTCTACTCATTCTCTATTGTGCCTATAGAGGGAGTATCCAGGGATTTCCAGGTCCCAGTTGTTGTTCTCATTGGTCCAAGTTTCTGTAATGACCACCATATCCAGCCCAGAGTCTGCCACCAGTGCCTGAAGTTCGCTAATTTGATTACCAAGATGCCTAGCATGAAGACACACTACCCTCCAACTTATGCTCCCACCCCTCTTGATTCTTGAATGACTTCCCCTATCAGAATTTCCTGATATCCTTGGTGTCTCATGTTTGTCCTTTCTTGCTGGTCTATTGGGTCTACACTCCCTGGTCCTCTAAACTTGTTCTACTCTGTTGCTACTCACTTCACCTATCTCAGCTGTGGAATTCCTAGCCTCAGACTCTCCCACAGTTAGTTTCACTATTTGCCAATGCAGACATCAGACCTCTGTCCAAACACACTAGGCCCCGCTTGTCAGGTGAAGACCATCATCTTTGCAGAGCCTCCTGCCCCAGAAGACCCCCAATCCCCTACAAAGTGGTAGCCCTGTTTCTGACGTCACCCTTTTAACAACCCATTGAACTCCTCAGTCTCCTCCTTCCTTGCTCTGTCCTCCACCTTCTCCCTACCTCAGACAAGGCTAAGGATGCCGACTGCATATTCAATCTGTTCCTCAGACTCCGGAAGTCACACTTCACTGTCTTCACAGTCTGGTGTTCACCAGATAATTGGTACCAAGGTGTAGCAGCACTCTCTGCTCCCTCCCCTCCTCACTATCCTCCCTATCTGCTCCCAATTCATGATGGCTGGTGCTCCAGGCAGGCATCTGACCACCCCTTCTCCTTTCTCACACTACCTACCACCCTCTCTACACCTCTAACTATAGAGTCCTCTATCACTAGAATCCTCCTTACTAATTTCTAGCTGCTGTTTCCCACGGGTGTCACCATGTCTTTTTTTCCCTCAGCACCAACTGACTCGAGGTCCCCCTCCTCCCTGGTTAGAGTCAGGCACATGTGCCTCTTGCAGGGGTGTAAAATGATTTGCCATTGGAATCTCTTAGGTATGACTGAATGCTGTGAGACTACTCCTGCCACCCATCTTCCTCCCTCTCTCATTTTCCTTCACCCTTCATCCCCCTGAGCCAGTGGGCTTCTGTGGTACTAGGGGTGTGAGGGGGTGGGAATTATTATTCATTACTCACACAACCCCAGCAGGCAGTATATAATCACACTATATGTATTTTTAATTTCATTTACAGAACTATACAAATGTTCTGAGTTACTGAAAGAAATCAAATGGCATGTTGTGCTACTCTGTGGGAGACCCAGGTTTATGATGTGATCCTGGCTTCTAGCCCTAGGCCAGTGGAGTCAAGGGAGCACTGGACAGCCAATGCTGTCAGACTTTGAAGGGAGGCAGTGATAACAATGCTTCCTGTTAAGGGGTTGGGGTGGAACTAAACATTGTGGGTAACAACTCCCCAGTACATGGGCCAGAATGACAAGACTGGCTTCAGTGACACTGTAGGTGGTGGAAGGGACTCTATGCAGTGAACAAACCCCTGGTAAGCTGGATGGTGCTGATGGTGCACCCAATGTCACCAGCTCCTGGTTCATACACCATAACCCTCCACAACTGCAAGGAGAATTAGAGTAAGACTAAGGACAGGAACTGGTGGTGTCTTCTTTGCTTTGGGGCCCTTGGTGAATGATCTTCCTCATAAGGTGCCTGCCGTGATGGCAGTCTGGTCACAGCTAAGGTATTATGATAAAGCCAGCAGCATAAGGCAATTAGGTAGGCCAACAGGGAATGTCCCTAAGGCGTGCTGAAAGAAGACAGGAGGTAGGTGACTAAAAGAATGGAAAAATAAGTAATTTCAGATAAAAAATGGAGCCAGGGGTTCTGTTCTGAATAAGGGTTCCTGATCATGAACTGCTCATATAATCAAAAAAGGAGTGGATGATGCAACTCAATATCTGGGAGCTAAATGCAGGGCTCCCAAATCAATAGATACTTTTTATTTTAGGGTGAAAAAGAGCTGTCTAAAGTTGAAAAGAGTAGAGGAAGTTTTTTTTTTAATTGAAAACAAACAGTACATATCACAGTTTCAAAAGCATCACTGTAAGGTACAATAAAATGAAAAATATGAAAAGGGTAAAGGAAAAAGAAAACCTCAAATAAAAACAACAGGACATTCACCACATCATGTCAAAAGGAAAAAAAACAGGATAATGAAATGTAACATAATCATGTTATCCAGCTGGGAAGCACACTAATGGACAGTATCATATGTAAAAGAAATAAGCTGCATAAGAAAAACTACATCACGTGAAAGCTAACAAAAAAACAAACAGTTTCCAGGGGAGGTGGGGTAAAAATAATTCAACAGGGTGGGAAAAAAGGAAAATATACAGTCAAACCCATTTAAATGCATAGCCTCAGGACATCCGCAGTTTATGCGTTTAAGCGGGTTATGCAGCTATTCGATCTTGCTGTTCTTAGTGCTTTGCTGTGCTCTGTGTGACAATGGGCTGCGGTCGGGCTGAGAGTTGGTGTTGTGGCAGACAAGAAAGGCTTTGATATTTTAAAACTGTTATAGAAAACTATATTTTTTGTGTGGAGTCTTTAATACAAGCAGTACTAGTTACTGACAAGTCATAAACAAACCCACCCAGATGAGTGACCCCACAGCACAGCCAATTCAGGAAAAATACAGTACCCATGCCATTCTGTTGTGAATGGCCAGTCCTCTGTTGTTGTCAGTCTCTCTTCTCTGTCACATCAATGTCGATTTCCCTGTCTCTCAGGTTTTATCGCAGTCCCATACCCTCAGTCACGGTGACTCAGCAGATGCCAAGTCCGAACTGGCACAGCCTGTTCGAAGCCTGCACTATCACCCTGTTTAGTTCATTCACTAAAAAAAAAAAAAACAATAGAGTCACTGAATATTCATACAGAGTTCAGTTCTGCTGTAGTAGCAGGTACAGGAACTGACGCAACTGCCAGAATCACACAATGAATGAATGAGGATTTGTAGGCAGGTAATCAGGTAATCAGGTTCCATTCATAGCTAATCACTCAATAATTTCCAGCAGCCTGAGAAGGAGGAAGGGCAGACTGAAAAACACTACTGAAGCCCTCCAAAAATTATGCATTTATATGGGCTGCAACAATGCATTTAAATGAGCCTAATATAATGGACTGTATAGGAATGGAATCAGGGAATGGAACAAATATTCATTTATGCGGGATTTTCTTTTAAGTGGTATGCATTTAAGTGGGCTCAACTGTAATAATAAAGTCCTGTACAGTATAATGTATTAGAAAACATTTAAGCAGGGATCAAATGTTCATGAAGAGTCCTCCATCTAGATTTGAGTGAAGCCAGCTTTAACAGTCGACAATCAGTCCAATACAATGACAACAATTCACGTTCAATCATAGTTACCAAAGCCTGGGGAGGGACTATCTCATTGTTGGAATAGATAAGCACAATGAGAATACCATAGGTAGTATTTGATGGTAGTTAAAACTAGCCTAAGGGTGCCAGCATCATACTTATGGCAGGATGGACTGGCACTCGAAATTGCTTTACCATAAGAGAGGGATGACCAGGTTCAGTCTTTCCAGGTACGTGCCAAGGTGCTCCAGAAAGAAGCTGCATAAGAGCAGTCTAATAAAAAATGGGAAATGGTTTCCATAAATGGAGCACAACCCACCTGGGGGGCAGAATCTTTCCACCAAACTTTTATGTTTAGTATTTGCTGTCACACTCAAAGGACTATGAAGACAAGGCCAGAGCACATATCACATTTTAGGAGGAGTCCTCACAACCATAACAGCTGTCCTAATAGCAGAAAACTCAGTCAAGGGGAGAACCAGGTAGAAGTGTTCTGCCTGAAAGTTACTCGCCATAATTGTGGAATAAATGCTATGTGCTACAGGGTAAGGTAGGAGGGGATAATTAATTTCCATCTCTTAACTTTGTCAATAAGAGTGCAGACATAGGGTGAAAAGGCAGGTATAACACTGAATGGAAGGGCATTGGATCGCCAATTAGCCAAGAAAGGTTCCATCCAGAAGTGTACCCATGGCCCCCAAATCCGTGATGTGGAGCTGAGGATGGCGCAACATTCCACCATAAGAAGTGACTTAAAGTGAACACTAAACAGTTAAAAATATTCAATCTACCATGTTTACAGGGAAGGTATAACACATTTCTCTTAATCGGGTTTAATCAGCTCTCCCAAATTAACTGAAAGAAAAGACTATAAAATGTAACCTCCATAGTCTTGAGTAAGGGATAAACCACACAAAATATGTAAACAAGGGTAAAATTAAAGTCTTCAAAATAGCCACTTTCTTTTGCACTGTCTTGTGCCAAGCCTTCCAAACCTGAATCTTTGCGTTGCTCTCAGTAAGCTTAATATCCCAATTGTACATGGCCATGTCATCCAAACCAAACGTTATCCCTAAGATCGTAAGAGAGGTCGATGCTATAGGAACACCTCCAATGTCTGGGACAGTAGCTGATGCACCTAAGGCCAACACATACATTTAGTTAAATTCAACTAAGCACCTGAGATGGGGGAAAAGGAATTAAAGACTTCAAATGCCATACAGTCAGAAGACACATCCCTGACAAACAAGGTCACATCATCAGCGTAAGCCATCACCTTGACGTCTGGAGTATCAGTTGGTGAGGAAATGCCTAAAATCTGAGAATGTGAGTAAATTTTGTGGAGAATGGGATCTATACAATACATATAGAGTAGGGGGCTAAGAGAGCAGCCCTGTCTAACCCCAGAACATAGGCAAATTCTGCAACCAAGATAGCTATTTATCAAGGATAAGAGACCCACTGTGTTATATATGTCTCCAACTAATCCCTTACCTCTGCTCTACACAATTACCTCTCCCTCAGCTGTTCCTGCTTTAACCCTCTTTAATACCTATCCCCGGTTTCTGCCTTCCTACCCTGACCTCCCTGGCAGAGTTCTCAACATTCTGAAGGGGGAATCAGGAAATGGCTGCCCCTTCTGCTCATATTCAGATCTTGCCTCTCCCCCTCTCTTCTCCACCTGCCCTTCTGGGTCACCCATGTGCACAACCTACTCTGTCCTTTTTACTCCAACAGCACTTGCGTACTACCTCAAGCCTGCTCATAGTACACTCATGCACTATAATGGTTCTGTTGCATTATTACTGTCTTGTACATTTATATGTTCTTTTGTATGATTTTGGACATGTATTGTAATTTACCTAATGTTCCACTACTGTTTATTGTACAATACCTTGTGTTCCAACTGTTGCATAATCTTACAATGTTGTATTGTTTGTACTACCCACATACTAATGTAACTGATCGTCCTTCACAACCCTATGTAACCCCTTCCACCCAGGTCGCACCGTGAGATGAGCAACTTGTTGTTCAGTATGCCCTCCTGGTGAAACATTTCAATAAATAAATAAATAAATAAATAAATGAAAACATAAAAGTCATAACCAAGCACAAAAGACCTTAGGGAGGCCATAATGGGCAAGAACTGTAAACAAATAGTCATGGGAGACCTGGTCAAAAGTTTTTTTCTGGTCAAGTGACTGGAGATAGCCAATGTCACCATCTTGGGTTCCTAATTGAACTACTTTTCGTAGTAGTATAACATTATCAACAATGTTTCAACCCTTGACAGAACAGGATTGTGTCTCAGATATCACTTGTGAGGAGATCCAAGATAATCTATCAGTAAGAATTTTCATCAAGATCTTAAGATCCGTGTTCAGGAGGCAAACGGTCTCCAATTATTTAAATCCATTTCCCTACGTTTTTTATAAAGGAGAATTTGCAAGGCTTCAGTAACCAAGGGAGTGACATACCTATGTTGCAAAATCCAATTAAAGAGTGCAACCAAGATAACAACCAAGGTAGGTAGTCTCTTCTAGAATTCTGAGGTTAGCCCATCAGACCGAGGAGCTACATTATTACGGAGACCAGAAATTGCCTTGGTGACCTACTCAGAAGTGATTGGCTGGATGAGATCAAGCTGGGATTGGAGGGAGAGGGGAGGGATGGTGACCGTGCCCAAAAAAGAACTACAGGAGGATGGTGAAGCCAGCTTGCCAAATTGGTTAGACAAATGGGTGTGGATAGCAGAAATTGTGCCCTCTACATCAGAATGCCAGAAACCATCAGGTGTTTCCACACCCTGGAAGTGTCACTTACACACTCTAGTTTTACAGCAATCAGATGAATCCCCTACATCTTTAGTTCCCTGAGTCCCACATATATGTTCTAAAAGGAGGGAACGGGCCCTGTCAAATTGCAGTTGCCTCATCTGAGTTTTGATGTTCGTAACATGGTGCAGATATAGGTCATCACCAGAATGGACCTTGGTTAAAGCCCTATTGAGTTGTAGGTGTAGGTCCAAGTATTTTAAATACATTCATTGAGTTCTGGACCTATAAGTATGGAGGAAAAAGTCCTTCAGAGCTCTTTTAGTGTCATCCCACCAGTGTCCTAAGTCATCCTCCATGCATGCCAGGGTTTGACATGCTATGAGGAGTTCCATGAGACCTTGTTGAACATCACGGGGTCCTCTAATAAGGTATTTAAATGCCAATAACCACACCAAAAGGGACACACAACCAACTCCAAAAAACTTCTGATCATAGGAGACTCCATGATTCGGGGAGTTGATACCCATCTCCAGCCAGGGGTGATGGTCAGATGTCTCCCAGGTACATCAGCATGGAGAGACACTGACCGCATTGCTAAAATTGTTCACAAAGCAGGAGAAAACATTGATGTCCTAGTACACATAGGGACTAATGATCTCGCCAGCCGGTCAGTTGTGGAGACCAAGGAACACCTGACTAGGCTGGGTGACAAACTATCATCTATTTCGTCTCGGCATCTCCTTCTCTGAGATCCTGCCAGTCTGGGAGAAGGGAGCAGATGGACGGAAGGTCAGAGAAGGGAGATAGGGAGCTAAACACGTGGCTCAAGGACTGGTGCCAGGAAAAGGACACAGATTTGTAGGAACTGGCAACAGTTCTGGGAGCGAAAGTTCTTTAAATTTGATGGACTGCATCTGACTAAAGAGGGAGTCAGTGCATTGGGGCAGAAGTTTGACGTCTTTGCAGAATATTTAAACTAGCAAATGGGGAGAGGGGTGCAGCACCCATCGTCCAGATGGGAAGAACACCTCCCCCCTCAGCTAGTGGTCAAACAGGAATTCAGTGTGTTTGCCGTTCATTTGCATCACCAGGTAAGAAAAAAGGTTTGTCTCCCCATACGATGCACAGGGGTAATGCCAAACTTCACCCAACAACTAACACACCAAAATCTGGCCAATGGAAAATCATGTACACAAATGCTCACAGCCTGGGAAATAAGATCCCAGACCTGCAGGCAATAATGTCAGAGGCTAAACTGGACATAGTAGCAATTAGTGAGACGTGGTTTACCAGTAACCACACTTAGGAGACTTCAGTACCCTGGCTATGTATTGTTCAGAAGAGACCGAGGTGCAAAAAGGGGGAGGTGGCCTTGTATGTTAATGAAAATATCAAGCTACAGAAATTTAGAATATACATAAGGAGCCAGAAGAACTGTGGGTCACCCTGGAAACAGGAAATGGGACAGCCATAAGAACTGGGGTTGTCTACAGGCCCCCAGACCAGAGGAGGACATAGACACATTACTGTTAGAAGATATACAAAACATGACAGCTAAAGGGAGGTTCTGATAATGGGAGACTTCAACATGCCAGATACAGATTGGTCAATACCAGCAGGAACATCTGCCAGAACTAGACTCATAGTGGATTCCCTGCAGGGGAGGGCCTCAAACAACTGGTACAGCAACCCACCAAGAGACAGGGCTATCCTAGATCTAGTACTGACTAACAAAGAAGGGATCACAGATCTCCAGGTAGAAGGTCACCTGGGGCCAGTGACCATCACATGGTATGGTTCAATTTGACTACTACATCTAAATCATCCATTCCAAAGCAAAAATATGGGACTTCAGAGGAGCTGACTTTGATAAGATGGCCAACAGAGTTAAGCTAGCCTGGCAAAAAGAAACACAGGTGAGGAGGTACAGGCAAAGTGGGCAAGCATTAGGATACAATACTTGAAGCAACATCCCATTGTGTTAGACAGAAAAGGAAGTGCAAAAGAAAAAGGAAACCACTTTGGTTCTCAAATACAGTAGCAGAAAAGGTCAGAGCCAAAAGGCTGGCTCAGAAAATATAAGGGAACACAGCGGGATGAAGATAGGGAGGCATACCAAACTGCCCTAAGGGAAGCAGGGAAGGCAGTAAGGCAGGCAAAGTCCCAAACTGAGGAAACACTAGCACGAACAGTAAAAGAAGGTGACAAGACTTTCTATAGATACATTAGTGAAAGGAGAAAGTCCAGAGGGGTCATTGCTAAGCTTAATGGAGAAAAGGGAGCATGTGAGGAGGAGGAGGACCCTGTAAAAGCATTTATCCTAAATAGATACTTTTGCTCAGTATTTACTGAAGAGAAGGTAGGGCAGGGCCCACAGCTCAGCATCATGGACACAGGGGGAGGGAGGTGAGCACCACTCCTCTCACAAAAGAAAGGGTCCCACAAGAGCTTGCTAAACTCAGGGTGGATAAGGCAATGGGACCTGATGGCATACATCCCAGGGTACTTAAGGAGCTAAAGAGGAACTAGCAGAGCCGTTAGCAGAATTGTTTAGTGAGTCTCTGAGCACAGGAGAGGTCCCAGAAGACTGGAGAAGGGCTCATGTGATCCCACCTACAAGAGTGGTAGCAGGAGGAGGCGGGAACTACAGACCGGTCAGTCTTACCTCAGTAGTGGGCAAGATTATGGAGGCACTCCTTAAGAAAGGATAGTGCAACACCTGGAATCCATAGGGCACAGGATCCAAAGCATGGGTTTACAAAGGAAGGTCCTGTCAAACTAATCTCATAGATTTCTTTGACTGGGTAACCAGAGTGGTGGACCAAGGGGGAGCAGTTGATGTCGCCTACCTTGACTTCAGCAAAGCTTTGACACTGTTCCACATAGAAGATTGATAAATAAGCTAGGTAGGCTCGGGTGGTCAGAAGTTGGTCAACTGGGTGGCAAACTGGTTGACTGGCAGAAAACAGAAGTGGTGGTAAATGGTATACAGTCAGAAGAGATGCAAGTCACAAGTGGGAATCCTCAGGGATCAGTCCTGGGCCAGTCCTATTCAACATCTTCATTAGTGACCTCGCAGATGGACTAGAGGGTAAGGCTTGTCTGTTTGCAGATGACACCAAGATCTGCAACAGAGTAGATGATCCAGATGGGGTGGGCAGAATGAGAAGAGATCTGATAAACTAGCAGAATGGTCAGAAGAGTGGCAACTGGATTTAATGCAAAGAAGTGCAAAATCATGCACATAGGGAAGAGAAACCCTGAAGCCACTTAAGGCTGGGAGGGAGTTGCTAGCAGTCACAAAGGAAGAAAGAGACTTGGGCATCATCATCACTGATGACCTAAAATCATCCAAGCAGACCTCTAAAGCAGTAGGTAAGGCTAAGGGGTGTTGGTGTATTAGTAGGGGTATCACAAGTCGTAAGAGGGAGGTAATAATCCTCTGTACAAGACATTGGTTAGCCCCATCTGGAGTATCTGCAGTATTGGAGGCCACACCTTCACAAGGACATTAACCAAATTGAGGCAGTCCAGAAGAGGCAACCAAATGGTGCAGGGACTGCACTGAAGAATATGAGGACAGATTAACGGAGCTCAATATGTATACCCTTGAGCAAAGGAGGAGAGAGGTGATATGATCGAGACATTAAACACCTTAAGGGCATAAACAAGGTGAAAGAGTCTAACATGTTTAAATATAAGAAAAATAGCAGGACAAGAGGACACAGCATGAGATTAGAGGAGGCGATTAAGGGGAATGAGGAAATCTTTTTCACAGAAAGGGTGGTAGATGCATGGAATGGCTTACCACAAGAAGTGGTGGCTATGAATACAGTGCAGGGCTTCAAACAGGCATGGGATAGGCATAAGGGAGCAATACAAATGACTATGAATAGATAGGTCACTGACAGAGCAAAGGCCGATGGCACATTTATAAGGTAGAAAAAGAAATGGGCAGACTGGATGGGCCTTGCGGTCCTTATCTGCCGTCAACTTCTATGTTTCTATGTTTCTATGTAACTCTCCAAAAGACCCTCCCAGAAGGAGGTGATCTGATAATTCTATATGGGTTAGTCCAATTTCCGGTGCACAGAGATATGCAGAAACAAAAAGAAAGTCAATACTGCTGGCCAAACTAGACCTATAATATGTAAAGCTGCCTGTGGGGTTAATGGACCAATATGTATCCACTAAAGATGTTGATTTTAACATTTTAGTGAGAAACTTGACATCACAAAACATTTTAGAAGTGCAAGCTCCCCTGTCCGATCATGTAGTGCTACGATTAAAATTACCCCCTAACACAACAGGACGGGAGGTATGAAGATAAGGCTGGATCAGTTGGAAGAGATCCACCCTGGCCCTCTTTGTTTGGGGTGTAAAAACTTTAATCATGGGAAAAGGAGAACCCTGATAAGTGATGTCCAACAGGAGAGCTCTGCCAGGGTCAATATCCACTAATCAGGATGCTGTAAAGGAGGATCCTTTAAACAAACTTCCCAGCGCATCATAAGTATCAGACCCTATAGACCAGAAAGAGGGTCCCCAGCACCAGTGTTGGTGTGCCATAGTCAAGTCTCTGGTGGATGTGTGTTGAGTTTCCTGCAGATGAAACACATCCTAAGTGAGATCTTTCAAGATGGAGAAAAGAAGGATATGCCGGGAGACATTCTTGATGCTATTCACGTTGGCAGTGTCAATTCACAGGGTGGGAGCTATAAGGAAATAGTCAGAGAAAGATGGATAAGATTCAAGGTTCACAGATCATGGGGCGCTTGACGACACTCCTCAAAATCAATTTAAGCTACTTCTGAACTTTGGATTTTGTTTGCTCTGGTGTGGTGTCATCTTCCACATCTGTGGTAACCAGGGGTTTAGACAACTTATGGGAAGAAGCTACTGAGGATTGGCTGACATCAGAGTCAGGTTTGTCTTCCTCCAAGACCTCATATCTGTCATCCAAAGGAACAAGTGCACCTTTAGATGAACATTTCAAGGGTGGAAAATTCTGTTTGTGTGACTGCATAGGTCTCTTGAGACTCAAAACTGTCATATATGGATGTGGCATATCAACGTCTTCAGGAGGCAAGGAGGGTGCAGGGTGGGGAGTTGTCAAAGGCTCAGGATAAGGGTGAGAATGAGAGACATATTGCTTGAATTCAGTGGAGCTATCGGCAGTGGGAAGAAATGAAACATCAGTAAGAGGAGAGTCTGTTGGTGCAGAGGAGGCATGAGGAGCAGCCAGAGGAAGATCAGAATCTGGAAGATGAGTCAATGTCACGATCACCTCTTTTAACGATATAGGCATCTTGCAGATCAACATCCCCAGTATTGTGAGATGCCCAAGGACAGGCCCGATAGGCGTGTCCAGAGTCCTCACAGAGATGACAACACAACACATTAGAGCTGTGGGCACTAGTATGCCCCAAAGTCAAGCAAAGATTACAGCAGACCTTGTCACAGGCATTGCTGAGATGGGATTCCGACCTGCACTTAAAACACATCTTCAGTTGACCCGGGTAGAAACAAAGAACCCTGTCTCTACCCAGGAAAAATACACTTGGCAGATGTTGCAAGCCAGAGGCAGAATGTTTAAGTGTCACCTTAAAATGCCATTTGCCAGTCCAGAACAACTCAGGATCAAGAACTGGTTCTGGATCTCCAATTACTTCACAATCTTGTGACATCCAATAGCGTATATCCTGGACACTTATGCCGTCATTTCAGAGCAGTACAGCCACTATATGAACTGCAGGTTTTATCAATTGCTGTGAATGGCAGCCAAGGGGGAGTAGAAAGATTTATAGTGCACCCAGAATCTATCCAGACAAAACGCTGTCCGAAAGCGAGGTCGAAATATGCTTCTGTGGGAGGATGAATCAAGGCATAAAGTTCATGGGGCATACAGTGGAGGGAGTTTTTTAGTAAGACCCTACCAACATAAGCCCTGTCTGGTGGTGGTGGGGGGATCCAGACCACCAGTATAGAGTAAGCAAACTGCATTCCTCTGTTGCGCTGGAGCCAGGCAGGAAGAAAATGTTTTTCTGAAAGAAGACCATGTCTGAGCAGGGGTAGGAGCAGAGGGGCAGGCAGGAGGGGGATCATCCAATACCTCCGATGATAAATCAGCATTATCAACCCTCTCAGCCCAGGACAAAGTGAACTGATTCTGTTTTGCAGTAGCAGGCAGGTCACCGTGTAGGGCAGAGAGAACAGCGGTATCAGGTAGCGGATCAGTTTGAACTGGGGGTATCTGTAATTCTGCTCAAGACCTGTCAGACCTTGGCCACAAAGAGAAGAGTTCCCCCTCAACCACTGGAAAATCTGCAGGTGAGGGAAAATAAATGTCTGCTACAGAAGGGTCCTCAGCAGCTTCAGAGGGGGGAGGGGGGTCTCCAAAATCACTGCAGTAGATGTAATCAGTGTAGTGCTGCTGGAGGTGACCTCCATCAAGTGAATGAGTTCATCTGCAAAAGGGGAATCATGTAGTTCCCCTACATCCTGAAAAGCAGCAGCAGTGGTAACTGTGGGGGGGGGGGGCAAGCATGCCACTCCCTATGGTAGCAGAAAAGATGTGAGTCAGGAGGGAGAGACTGTTGGAACAATGGAGAAACAGATGCAGGCATGCCAGGGTCTAAAATTGTCGGCGGCTCCAACAGAGGTACAGGCACAGCAGAGTTCAGAACAGGTATGGAGGCCTGCTCTTTAGGAGGGAGTTTCCTCTGTATCAAATGTTGACTTTGTTGTGTGGCAAATGGCATCCTCCTCAGCAAGCATATCCAAAAGGCACATCTTCTTACTGTGTAAAGCATCCTGCAGTCTCTTATCCAAGGCTATAACATCCAGAGGCAAATCAGTAGGCATGACAGGCTGCACAGGCAAAGCAGCGTCCATCACAGAAATGTCCATGGTAACTACTGAAGGTGCCGATTCCACAATGCTATGTGGCAAGTCTTCAGCCCTGAGAGATATGGCAGAGGGGAAAAGGGCCCACTTTCCCTAGCTGGGAGTATCCAGCGCTCCAGCCAGTTCCAGATCTTCCATCTTGGTCAATCCATGACAACAGCACCCCCTACCGAAAGAGTAGAGTAATTTATTTTAGGTAAATAAACTATATTACATGGTTTGAAACATCAACAACTACAAAAATCAAAAGGAAAATAACATAGATCTTCATCTTCACAATGCATCTCTTTTTATTTCTCAGATACAATACACATAGGAGAAACTTTATACACTACTATTTACAGAGGTTCAAAACAGATACATTACATACAAGGTTTCAAGTTATACGAGTGTCTGAGTTTGTTATTCAAGGTAGGTTTTGCCATTACTTTTCTAATTCTCTTCTGGCAATACATTTTGCTTCCGCTTGATAGATCTTTTTTAAATCCCATTCTACTTTATGTAAAACATCATAGTGGGATATTTGTTTTTGCTGTAGTGTGAATAAGCATTTCAAATTCTATATATGCCATTTAAAGATGGTACACAGATTCAAAGTACTGGAATTCCATTTTATCCACTGTTTTCAAAAATGCCCATATATTAAGTTAGCATAGGTAATTTTTGCAGATATTGGTTCTGTCCATGTAACTGCTACCAAATTCCAGAAATTAGTAATATAGGAACAGTGGAAGAGTAAGTGGTCTGTGGTTTCCAATTGTTGTGTGCATTGGGGTCGACTGCACATTCTGTCTTCCATTTTTTTTGTGTTTATGATTGAACTTTATGTTTAGTTTCTCATGGCAGCTTATCCAGTGAACATCTCACATATGTTGGGGAATTCTTGTTTCAGATAACAGCTTTAATACTGAGGGTAGACTTGGTGTGGGGTATAATTCAAACACAACTGATACCTGGCAGTTTTTTTTTCTAAAATGGGAGTGTAGAAAATTAGAACAATATCTGACTCTTACAAAACACCCAAATAGAAGAAAATTACTGACCAGGTTCAGATTTGAAGTCAATGACAACAATTGGCTGCAGTAACGACATAATAAAAGGGAAAAAAAGAACAGATGTCTACAAATGCAAAAGTGGAAAGGATGATGTAACACATCTATTAATACTATGTCCTCTTTACGAAAAGGAAAGGGACAAATACCTGGGAGATATTCTACAACATTTGGGGCTGGAACCCAAAGATATGGCAACTGATTTACTGAAATCTCATTCCTGGGAAGTTCTGGAGTCCATGGCTTCCCTCCTTGGTCTAATAGAAAATAAAATGCTCCACCTTCATAAAATCAATAAACATTAGTAAGATATAGGAGATATATGAGAATAGCAAGCTACCAGTAGGCATGAGGTAATATAGTCTTATAATTTTAATAAAAAAATTGTATTGTTGTTATACTATGAAATGTGATTGGAAAGTTTTTTATCCTTGCCTTTTTTAACCCTTTTTTCCTTCTTCATTTTATGTATAAACATTGTAAAGACATTAACATATGTCGAACAATAAACTTGAATTGAGTGTAGAGTTGTTTTATATGTAATGTCAAAATCATGTGGCTAGTTACCTGCCATTGCCTCAGTCTAGAAAAGGTTTTCTTTGTATATTCTGGTGCTAGGGCAGATTGTTTCACCATCTTTAGGGAGCCAGACTCCCACTGAGGGAACCATGGATGACAGCTTGTGTATAGCCAAGGTTCCCATCCAATGTCTTTATAAAATAGTACAGGTTTTAAACTGGCTGTGAAAAAAATACTATTAAAGAATATAATTGGGTTAACCATGCTTAACCCTTCTTGTTTAACAGGCAATGTGAGATTCCTTTTGATTAGGTTTAGGCAACTGCCCCATAGTGCTTGGAAAAATATGCTTAATAATGAAGTCTCCGAACCCTTTGGGGGTGGATATGCAACTAATATACAAAAATAAAAGTATTAGATATGTTTTTATTAGATAAATTATTTGTTTCTTTCTCATTTTCCACCTATTCCATTGTGCTACTTTTCTTTTTCCTGAGGCCATCTTTGATTCCCAGTTCATCTCATCCATACTTCCTGTCCCAAATTCTATCCCTAAAATTTGTAGAGGGTCAATCGTTATGGTTTTTCCTGCAATCTACTTAATATTTCTAATGCTGTTTCCCAGTTCCCTCCCTTTACACTTATTTATGTTTAAGGAAGCTCCTGAAATGGTCCCAAATGTTTTACATATTTGTAGAGCTACTTCTACTGATTTAACATCCTGCACTAATAGATTTACAGTATATCATCAGCATAGGCTATTGCCTTATATGGGAGAGTTCCTTCATCATTTTTAAGGGCAATATGCTGGAAGATAAGTTTAACATTCTGAGTAGTGGATCTATAAAAAATGTATATAAAATAGGGCTTAGTGGGTACCCTTGGCTAAAACCTCTATTAATGCTGACACGGGGTCCTTTCCATCCATTTACTAGTGGTGTGACTGTGGCTGTTTTGTACAAACATTTCAACCAGTTTGAAAATTTGTGACAAAATGTGAAAGCCTCCCAAACTGGGCTTACCTTGTGGGCTTCAGCCCCTGCATTTCCTGTTGGCGTCTTTCAGTGGCCCCTGCAGGACTATGGGTACATTAGTGCCCTGGTGGTGCTCTACAGTTGTGGCCACAATGATCCTGTGTCTCAGCCCCATAGAGGAAGGAAGCTGAGTGCCAAATTATGTTTCTGACCTCTGGGTGAGCTTGGAAGGCATTTTGGTTGTCCCTGGAGCTCCGGTAAGGGACCGGCTGGTCAAAATAAACAATAATGGTGGCACGCACTTCACGGAGCTTGTGCGGCTGCCTGGGGTAAAATTTAAAGGTGCCATGGCTCTGTTTAGTGTTTTGGTCATTGGCCACTATTAAAAAATATCCACGGCTCCAGGTCAGGCAGAGGAGCCAGGGAACGGGGAGATGAGAATCTGAAAGCCTGTGGGCTTAAAGGGACATGGTTTCAACCCTCTAAAGGGCAAGATAGTAATAAGAATGTGGACTGCAACATGTGGGACTAATTCAAACATGGATGGCAGCCCCCATGGACCAAGGCAGGGTGGGGTTGCTGGATAAAAGGTGAGAGGGCATCCAAAAAGCCCTGGCAGGCAGCAGCCAATCAGAAGGGACTTAGGGAAAGGTGATAAATACTGCTTCTAGCCCACCAAAAAGAGAGATTCATTTGGGAATCCGGAGTGAGCAGGGTGCAGGAGAGACTGCCATAGGCTATCTAGCCGAAAACCTGCACCAGACCTCAATGGCCAGTTTGGCCCCAACATTCTACAGATCAGCAGAGAACCTGATCAGCCAGTGATTGCCTGAGGTAGAGACTTGCCAGTTTTGTGGAAGAGGAAGATAGTTTGGAATTTTGTGCTTGACAGAGAGAGAGAGAGAGAGATTTGGGTTTGGGAGCTGTGCAAACAGATAAAGCCTATGTGCCTGAAGCTGCAGTGTGACAGCAGAGACTGCACATTTTAAGCAGGTCGAGTTGAAGTGCTGCAGCTGTGTGCAAAGACAAAGCCACTGTGTTTCCCCCTCAGTGGAGTAAGTTTGTGAAGATTGGCAATTGCTGCATGCAGACAGACTAAGTGTGCTGAGGTTAGAGACTGTGCCAGAGCCCAGCCACTGCTGTGCCTAGAGGGATGAAGTGAGAGTGCTGGTGCTAGAGACTGTGTCAAAGCCCAGTTGCTAATTGTGTTTAAAAAGGGTGTGCAATGGAGGGGTCTAGGGGGCCCCCTCTGCCCTGTCCCTAGACCGAAGAAGAGGAAGACCAGCGAGGAAGACAGTAAGAGGCCTGCCTGGTGCTCACTTACAAAGGCCTCAGAGGCAAAGCTGGCAAGGTCAGGCAGGTGAAGACTAGCATTCTCAAACCTCTTTGGTCAGCCCTGCTGCCGTTGTGGTGCCCCACCAAATAGATGCCTCCATGGTACCATGTCAATTCAACCTGCTGAAACCCCCCCTTGTGATCATCAGAACTGTAAGTGCCTCTGTGCTGTGGCACAGAGAAGCATTTACTTAGCTAGCTAGCTAGTTTGAAAGAGGGGGTTAAGTCCTGGGCTGGACTGCACCAAATCTCAAGCTGTGCCCAGGCAGCAAAGTAAAAAGTGTTTGTGTTTAAGGTTATTGGGCCCCAACAAAAGATCCCAGATTTGACATCTGCACTGAGGTGTGGTACCCACCTAAGGGACTCTAGAGATATTCTGGGCAGCTGCAAGTGGGATGCCGGGTGCACCAGCAGGTGGGAGGTGCAGATATTGTGTTGAGTAACATTGAGCCAGTTATTAATACTGTTGTACTGTTTTCCTCCCCTTTCTCCCCTTCCCCCAAATAAATACTGTTAATTGTTTATTTATATCCTAGTACTGTGCGCCGGCCCCCTTGGAGGTGTACGCAGTGTGAACCCTGATGGCCACAGAGCAACCAAGATGAGTCATGAAGCCAGCAGAATAAGGCTATTTGGTAGGCCAGCAGGGAATGTCCTTGAGGCTTGCTGAAAGAAGACAGGCAGTAGGTGCTCATCAGGTGTAGGGCCTGTGAGTGGCTGAAGACAGCCAGACAGCAGGGAACTGCTGTTTCTCCTCTGGTGTTTCTCCCTAGGGAAGTAGGCATGCAGTGCCACCCAAAATGGTCCTATGCATGCTGCCATGTACAGGATGTCAGTCTCTGCCACTTCCCTTGTTCCCTGTATGCAACTATCTTGTTTTCCTTTGCTGACTTAAACCCAGTAACCAGAGAGCACTCAAAAAGTTGAGCCAGACCCTGATAGCTGTTCTCCGGGGGGTAATGCCCTGAGACAGGATGTCTGGATGTTCATGTTGTGAGTGTCTTGACTTAGCTAAGAGTGGGAAGCTGCCCTTTCCTTGAAAGTCTATATAAGGGGAAAGCACCAGGACTCTGGAGGAAAGCTGAGCTAGAGCCTAGGGGCCTGGTGAGGAGAGAGAGAGAGGGAGAGAGAGAGAGAGAGAGAGAGAGGAGTAGTCCAGCCTCTTTGGCTGTGACTGGGCTGAAGGGGCCTGGGTTCCCAGGGATGGAGGCAGGGTCCCTGGGATCAGGTGGCACTGGTCCCTTCATGATTGATCTCCAGGGAAGGATAATGTCAGGAGCACTACGAAGGTTGGATGCCCCAGGACCTTGCCTCAAGATGAGCAGAGACCTAGCACCCAGCAGACAGTTTGGAAGAGTGGTGGACCACCCCTCAAGGGAGGTTGCTGGAACCCTTGCAGGTTCACTCTCACCAGCAGTAGAGGAGAATGGGAGACGTTAATCAGTGTTCAGATCAAACTGTAAGTTCGCCTTGCAATAAGTAATGCTCTTTGTGTGTGAGAAGTCCTAGGCAGTTCCAAAATTGTAAACAGAGCAAGAAGCAAAATTTTGAGAGCGCAACAAACATGTAGCACCTAAAAAGTCCAGACAAGGAGAATAGAGCAAACAGGTGTGTAAATAAGGCAAAAATACTCACAAAAAAGTAGCTGCTAAAGCATTTTTTATTGTGCCAAAACTCTAAAATCAAGTGCAACATAAGCCCCTAGCGCTTTGAACCCCTGTGGGTTCTTCAAAGGGAGAGTGAACGACAAAGGCAGTTCTACTCTATTTAAAACCAGGATTTAAAAGGGCACATCCCCATAAAGTGACAAAGCGCAAAGTGCAATACGAAACATACATATTGTTATTTTCCATTACTACCAAAGCGATTTAAAAACAATTAGAGAATATTCTGAATGCAAACATGTTAACTAACATTTGTCATCAATATTATTTTACGTTAAATAGTATGCAATAAATTTCAGCTTCAAGTCATATTTATAGTACACAGGCACAGGTGATGTCATTCCAAAAATGCAAGATCTTCAAAACAAAGTGAGATGAAAATAATATCCAACTTCAGTATGTAAAAATCTGCAATGAAATAATAAAGTTATGTTGAAGCAGAACAATTCATTCACTACAAAGAAGTGACAAAGGAGAATGACAAAAGTGTGTGTGGTGGAACCCCGCAGCCATCTATCAAACTAAAGTACAGGATTTTTTGCTGTTCTGCAAGTCTGAGGGCATCATTTCTGATCAGGAGTTGTGGTACCTGTACCAGGAACACCCTGTACACTGTACATTATATTTATTGTCAACGATGCATAAGGATACTCTGAGGCTGCCAGAATGTTCCATTATGTCAGGTATTGGCTCACTGTGTGAAAATCTGTCCACATTTTTGGATAGTTTCCTGTGCACTATGGTGATATGTTTACCCTCATACTTAAGGGACACCCTGGCAGTCTTAGAGGCCATGCAACATCAGAGATTTGATACTGGTCATTTGTGGTTAAGTATTGCTGTTGAAACACTATATACCAGTATCAGACATCATTTGGGACTGCATGTGGTAATTTTGTTTTATGTATCTATTTCAAACTAATGCCATCATTGACTCTGCATTTGTTTTAGAGGCTTTGGAATTGATGCTTACTAGTAACTTCTTTGTGTTGGATTCCAAATACTACTTACAGACTTGTGGCACCACTATTGGGTCAGCAACGGCACCCACCCACACTAACTTATTTTTAGGTTGGTGGGAGGAGGTTGCCATCTTTGACCCACATGCAAATAAGTTTTCAGATAAGATTCTGTATTGGGGATGTTTTAATGATGACATACTATGCCTCTGGGGTGACACAAAGTCTGAGGCAGATGAATTCCCTGAAATTCTTAGCAGAAATGATTTTAATCTACATTTCACATACAATGTGAAACCGAACACTGTGACTTTCTTGGACCTCAGACTGCGTGCCACCCCAGATGGCAGTATTGTCACTGAAAACTTTAGTAAACCAACAGCTGGTAATTCATTGTTAAAATCTGACAGCTGCCATCCTCCCCATTTACTTAAAGGCATACCCAAAGGGCAGTATTTAAGATTGAAATGTGATTACTCTGATACTAGGGACTTTGAAAATCATGCCCAAGAAGAGACTAAAAGGTTTCAGGAAAGAGGATATGAGGCAACACTATTACAGAGTTTAATAATATCTCTCCAAAAATAGCAGGCACTCTCAAGAAGTTTTGGTGTGTTCTTGATGCAGACCCAGACCTCAAGGATTAGATTGGGAAATGTCCCAAAGTGGTTTATAGAAAAGGAAAAAGAATTAAAAATGAAGTTGCTAAAAGTCACTTCTCTTTCTTTAACCCAGCCCCCTTAGGTTTTTGAATAAGCCCTGGTTGCCATAGATGTGGAGGTTGCAATATTTGCAAATATATGCATACTGGCACACAAACAATTTAAAAAATATCCTCTGGTTGTAAATTCTGGAAAATATACTAGATTAGTTAAAGAATATAAGTTTGCTATAAAAAGGGAAAAATCAAAGACAGAACAAGTAGTAGCAAGTGCAAAAGACAATAGGAAGCAGTTTTATAATTATATTGGGAGCCTTAGGATGGGAAGTAATATTATTGATGGGGAGTCTGTTATTGACAACAAGGTGGATATGGCAAATAAATGTAATGATTATTTTCTATCAGTATACCAAAAACAAGTTGGACAGGGTATATTTCATAATTACAGTGATAAGGAGTGTAAGAAATTTGCAATCACTAAGGCAAAAAATTTATAAGAGATTGATAAGCTTAGATGTGAGCAGGTCTTGTGGGCCTGATGAAATTCATCCAATGTTCCTGAATAAATTGGAAGAAGAACCATCTGGTCCACTCACCCTGTTGTTTAATAGATCACTGACCTCCAGGGAAGTTGTGCATGATTGGAAAACAGCACATATCACTCTAGCATTTAAAAAAGGGAATAAATCACATGTTGGGAATTACCTATCTAGAAGCATAACATCTCTGGTTGGTAAACTACTTGAGGGGTTTATTAGACAGTATTTGATTGATGACCAACAAAGTCTGGAGATCTTTGATGCAACCCAACATGGATTTTGCCATGGAATGTCATGTGTTACAAACTTCTGCATTGTTTTGAGCCTGTCAGCAGAGCACTGGACGAGGGGTTCCCTGTGGATGTCATGTATTTGGATTATAGCAGGGCTTTTGACTCTGTATCTCATCTAAGGTTATTGGAGGTATTAAGAGATGTGGGGGTAGACTTAGGCCTTATGAAATGGATTCAATTATGGTTCTCAAATAGATTGCAAAGAGTACTAATAAGAGGGTTTTTTTTTCAGAGTGGGGTGTTGTGACTAGTGGTGTGCCACAGGGATCAATCTTGGGCCCAACTCTTTTTTCCACCTGCTCCTTGGGTATGCAAGGTTCAGATGGAGTGTGGATACATTAATATGCTGACAATACAAAGGTGGGAGTGATAGTTAATAACAGTGAGTCCATACAACAGTTACAATGTTATTTAAACTATTTACAACAGTGGGCAATCAATCATAGAGTATCCTTTAATGAAAATAAGTGTAGTGTGATTCATTTTTGACACAATAATCCTAGAGCAGAATATATATTAAATAATAATTTTAAGTGTCATCAGTTGTGAGAAAGATATGGGGGTAACTATCTCCAATGACCTGGATTTTGAACATCATAACAGGGACTCAATTAAAAAGACTAATCAAGTCATGGGGAATATATTTATAAATATACACAGTAGAAAGAGGGAGGTTTTGCTGCCCCTGTATAGAACTTTGGTTAGACCTATCCTGGAGTATGGAGCTCAGTTCTCCACACCTCAGAGTGTTAGTATTATAAAATCTTATGAACTAGCCCAGAGGAGATTTACGAAAAAAAATTTTCTGGTTAAGGATAAATGTTATACTGAGAGGTTACAGATACTTAACTTTTTCTCTATGACATGCAGGAGGGTGAGCGGTGACCTAATTTTTGTATTTAGGGCATTCAGAGATGATAGCCTGTTGGAATCTGCTGGTCAATGTAAGAAAACACAGATAGGCAGGTCTACTAGAGGTCACTGTATGCACCTAAAGGGAGGATTTTTCAGAACTTCCAGAAGAGGATTATGGTTTAATCAGAGAGTGGTGAATGTGTGGAATGCATTGCCAGAGGAAGTGGTAAATGCCCCCACACTTGGGTCATTTAAAGGTTGGATATATATATATATATATATATATATATATATATATATATATATATGGATAGGGTCAGGAGTTCTACCACTGAAATAGTGGCAAGTCTATTATGGCTCTTGTAGCTGTTTGACTTGTGTTTAAACCTATGACCTATGACCTACTGGCTCCATTTTTCAAAGTCCCACCAATGGCACTACACATAAAGTACAACGGTTCTTAACTTGTAGGACTATTTTTGTCATTTATGCCTTATGGTGTGACAGTCCATCTCTATATGTTGGTATGACTACTCACAGCCTTAAAGAATGCATCCAAGAACACATATGTTTTAATTCCAACAGATGCTGAGATTCTACAGTGGGGAGCCACTGGGGTATACATTACAATTTTGATTTGAATTGTTTCCATTTTATGGGTATAGAACATATTCAGCAACAACCAAGTGGAGGTAATAGATGGCAACTGGTAAGACAAAGAGAAAGTAGACTTATCTTTATCTTATTTATTTAAGAGATTTATCAGATAAGCATACTTAACGGGGACCGCTTGTTTCCAGATGCGACCTGGAGGTTACATACATACAATACAAATGGTGCAAAGGCAATGGTGCTTACAACATCTTAGGTGTTTGTCACCCTGAGGGAATTAACGATGGTTCGAACTTACAGCCGTATTTATAAAAGCATTATTCTGCTATAGCTACTATACTGATCCTTTGTTTTTCTTTCTTTTTCATATATTTTTTTAAATAGGTTCACTGTAGTATTTCTATGCCTATTACTTTTTCTCCTCTTTCCTCCCCCCCATTTTCTCATTCTCCTTTGCCCCTTTTTTGTAGTGAATAAATTGTTCTGCTTCATCATAACTTGATTATTATTATTTCATTGCAGATTTTTATATACTGAAGTTGGATATTATTTCCATCTCACTTTGTTTTGAAGATCTTGCATTGTTGGAATAACATCACCGGTGCCTGTGTACTATAAATATGACTTCAAGCTGAAATTTATTGCATAATATTTAACCTAAAATAATACTGATGATAAATGTTAGTTAACATGTTTTATATTCAGAATATTCTCTAATAGTTTTTGAATTGCTTTGGTAGTAATGGAAAATAACAATATGTATGTTTGATATTGCACTTCACACTTTGTCACTTTATGGGGATGTGCCCCTTTAAATCCCGGCTTTAAATAGAGTGGAACTGCCTTTGTTGTTCACTCCCCCTTTGAAGAACCTGCAGGGGTCTGAGGCACTAGGGGCTTATGTTGCACTTGATTTTGGAGTTTTGGCACAATAAAAAACACTTTAGCAGCTACTTTTGCAAATTTTTGCCTTATTTGCACACCTTTTTGCTCTGTTCTCCTTGTCTCGAAAATTGTAAACCCCTGGGAGCTAGTTGAATGAATGGGTGTCAGGTAGGAGGGGAGTCTAGCAAGGATTGGGGTTTGTAGGTCCTCGGGAATGGGGCCAGACATGGGACTCTGTTTTTGGGCCACTAGGGCTATCTGTGGAATGTCAAAGGGAGGCATAGATGGCTGTACCAACCTTGCTTTATGCACTTAGTATTGATATCATACGCTGATACTCTTCTACTTATTGTCTTTCTTGGCATGTTGAGATATGTGCCAGCACAGCTTACCCCACAGGGTAGTGCTTGCCCTGCCTTGGGAGAGTGCCACTGCACAACTGGTCTTGGGAGCACTAGGCTCCAGTGATCCTGCAAGGGAGGTTAAGGATCTGTAGGGCTGAAATAGATCCAGTGTTTCAGGAAAATGTAACAGTGATCCTTTAGTTCAGGGGGTGGAACTGGAATTTGTTGAGGCCATGGGGTGGGTAATAGGCCCCACAAGGATGATGGGTACCATCAGACCAGTGATAGGAGATAACAGTCAAGATTTATGTCACACTAGAGGTGCAGGTTATGTAGAGCCCCGGGAGAGTACAGTATTTGAAAGAACCACCATGTATGGCATGGCCCATGAAGTAAAGAATGAGTGGTGTGAGCATGTAGCACCATGAAAATACATGGCTAGGGAATACACTGAGAGCTGTGTACCACCTAGGCAGCTGATATTAATGAAACCACCATGTCTGATCCCAGCTCTGGTATGAACATTATAGTTTGTGTGTGGTCTCATGTTAATAGTGCCCCAGAATATTAAGGTGTTCTTTAAGGCAGTTGGTTGTGGTGCAGAACTGGTGTTCATGGCGTAAGGGTGTGGGCGTTTTCTTGGACAAGATACCATCATAAGCCCCTAGACACAGGACAGTGACTCATGTCCCCCTTATATGTATATAAAAAAAGGCAAACTAGGCTCCAAAATTATTTATGTATAATAAAACAAGAAGGCCAATTTGGTCTCCCAATATATGTATAACCCCCAAAACTAAGGCACAGATATTCAAACAATGAGTGTGGTGCTGACAATCTTAGCTATGCGGTAATTAACTATACCACACCCAACAGCCTATTAGTGCAGCCGCTGCTCCATTCAAAGAGTCACCTAGCATGTCACTAAGTGGTTAGTGTGTCTGCAGTAAGCACCACTAAACTCATGCAAATGGGGTGTACATCTTGCATGCATTGTGTAGTAGTGTGTTGAGGGTTTTGGAAGTGCTAAAAGGTTGTTTGGGCAGCACTATTAAATGCTCTCAAAACCCCTTCTTTTAACTATGTGTACAGTGGTGCATGATTCCCTGATTCCCTTCTGACAGGACTGGTGCTTGTTTCAAATAAAACAGACTAAAAAAGTTCCCCATTCCTCCCTCCATCCTTGTTGGCAAATAAATATCGTTTCCTGATGTTCAGTGGTACCGCCAACCCAGCGGTAACACACCACCACAATGACATTTCGACATTGAACACTACCACAGTGACAAATCTCGCCAGGTCAAGATTGGTCACTGTGGTGGTCCACTGTCTGCCGATGCAGCGATTCCCGGTGTTGCGCTCCCATCTCAAACCAACTCAGACTCACAGTTGGTTATTTAGAGTTGGGTATGGCCCCCGCAAACAAACATGTCTTTCCGACAGTAACACTGCCGACAGTCGGCATTATTCCCATTGATGTCAGGGGAGACGACAATGACATTGTTGTTGTATTGATGTGGAACCTCCCTCAGCCAATCCCCATTGACATTATATTAATATTCTATGGTGTCAAGTGGTCCCTCCCCTTCCCCTCCCAGTAGCCTCCTGTCTCCACAGTACCAGTCCCCCACCCAGAGAGTGGCCAGCACTTCCCCTCTGGCCACCTCCCTGGCCAGACACGCTCTGCCCAGCACAAGTTCTATATTAATATACACCGCTGTGTGTGGATCAATACAAGACTTGCGGTCTTTAAATCATTTTTATTGAGGAAAACATTTATAATTACAATGTCAAACAGCAGAATGAATACAGGACATGCACCCTCATTTTGCAACTATTATAAAATAGTAACTAACTAATACCCCCCATCCCATCCTTCCCTGATTCTCCACCCGGTCTTCAGGCTGGATGTCCTACGAGTTCTTAACATGATGTCTCCCCATGGCAGCACAAGCCCTGATGGACTGGAACCCAGAATTCTCAAATTAGGCATGTCTCTTCTTGCCACCCCCATCATGCAATTGTTCAACCTCTCCATTAACTTGGGTACTGTGCCGCTGTCCTGGAAAAATGCCTGGGTTATCCCAGTCTTCAAAAAGGGTGATCCAAAAAACCTAACAAACTACCATCCTATTGTGCTCCTGCTGACCCTCAGTAAACTGCTGGAGAAGCTTATCCTTTGCCAGGTGTCTAACTTCATTGCCAACTTTTACCTGCAATCTCCTGCTCAGCATGGCTTTAGGCCAAACCACAGCACCACAACATGGCCCTAGTGCAATTCGCCAGTGACATCAAATCTGCTATGGACCAAGGCCAGCTTACCGGGACTGTTTTTATTGACATGTCAAAGGCGTTTGACTCAGTTAACCACAACCTGCTCCTGCATCAACTAGGCTCTATTGGCACCTCCCAATCCACACTTGCCTGGTTTGCCATCTATCTGTGGAGCCGCTCCCAGTCTGTCTCCTGTCATAAAGTTCTCTCTGCCCCTGCCCTGCTTCGTTTGGGCATCCCACAAGGTTCCATACTTGGGCCCTTGCTCTTTTCTTTGTTCATCAATAACCTATCTTTGGAGCCCACCCACAGTCTCTTCTTACTCTGTGACGATGACTTGGTTCTCTATGTCTCCTCCAGCTCTATTCATGAAATTAACTCCCACCTCTCCTCTGATCTTCATTGTATCCAAGCAAGGCTTACGTCCCACTGTCTGGTGTTAAATGCTGCCAAAACTCAGGCTATGCTTTTTGGGTCACAAGGGAAATCTGTCACTTCAATTCTGTCTCTCCAGGTTTCTTGTCTTGATGGATCCCTTGTGGACGTAACTCAGTCCTTCAAATACCTAGGGGTCACGCTGGATCCATCTCTTAACTTCTTTCTGCATGTCAAAGCTGTTTGCAAATCAGTCAATGCTAAAACTGGACTGTCTTACTGAGTCTGTCAGTTTCTGACCTCTTCCACCATGATGTCTGTCGCCCAAGGCCTTCTCCTCCCTGGACTCTGCTACACCCTGCCTGTCTTCACTATGGCACAGGCAAGCATCTTGCAAATGTGGGATGTTGCCTACAACAATGTCTGTAGATTTGCGCTATCTGCTCCTTGTCTCAAGCACCTTTGTACTCTCTACTCTGACCTCCACTGGTTGTCTCCTTCCTTACATCAGGCTTATTCATTAGGTTGTCTGACTGACAACGTTATTTGTTCTTCTATCCCCTCCACACTTGCTGCTATGCTCACCCCCATGGACTGCCCTTCGTCCATCAGTTCCATGTCTTTAGCTCTGTTATCCATCTCAGAATGCTCTACCAGGATGGGTGAACTTGCCTTCTCCTTCTATGCCCCCAAATTTTGGAACTCCCTCCCACTTGATCTTAGGCACTCCAAATCCCACCCCACTTTCAAGAAAGGCCTCTCCAATTACCTCGCCTCCCTTGACATTTGCAAATGTCCTTAGTTTCATGAGTCATTCAAATCTACCATTGTCCTGCGCTTAAATTTCCCTGTGGCATCTTTATTCCTCCCATCCCCACTCTTCCTCAGCTGCAGCTACTCACTTTGTTCCCTGTCTCTGCCTGGGAATTGTCTCCTTGCTGACTTACCAACAGCACTGTCATGTTTTGTACATTATTAACAGTAAATTGTGCCTTTTTGTCCATTTTGTTCCTATTATACTGTGTGATATGTACCTCCTCTATGTACTATGTAACTTGCGCCTCTGTAAAACTGTTTGAAATCTCCTGTTGTACAACACTGTATATGTATTTATTTTTACCTGTTCCTTGATTTGTACTCTCTCAGGTCGTGCCTGAAAATAGGCAGTTCTGTCTAGTGCACTTTCCCCATTACCAAAAGCAAATAAATAATAAATAAATACAAAAATTCACTATCGCAACACACAAGACAAAAGGGCAAAATAAGAAAACTACTTGGGAAAGGGGAAATCAAGTAAGTCATAAGACACGCTACACTACAAAACCTAAAATTGAGCCAAAAAGGGAGTTATCTTATACTTAACAAAATTATCAAGTAAATATAATCACTATAATACAGTTAATAAAGAAATAAAACAATGATAATCAAGTTGTGGCATCTTGGATCTATCAGTTAAGTCTAGGATTCATGTAAAGAAAGAAAAATTAAAAAATCACAGATTGGAGGGTTTGTATAGTTAAGAAAGGGTCCCACATAGCATGGTATCTGTGCATAACATGATTAGCAAGATGAGTAAGTTTTTAAAATTCTGACAGTTTAGAGAGTGCTGCCATCCATTATTTGAAGTGTAAGTGTGTGTGTGTGTGTGTGTGTGTGTGTGTGTGTGTGTGTGTGTGTATCCGTATCCGTTCTCCATTTTAGAAGGATTTGTCTTTTATCTTCTAGAGCCGTGGGAAGAATCCAGTGTTTCTGGTGCTGGATAAGGAACACTTGACTGGATGTGCCCCCCAGTATCCAGAAGAGTTGTTCTGAAGGTAGTTTGATAGCCAGGACTGAGCTCGCAAACATTTTTACTTGGGACCTGAAAGGTGCTAGTTTTGGGCAGGGCCATAGGATATGGGTGACTGAACCCACTCCTTGATGGCATCTCCAGCACATATCTGAGGGCACAAGGCCCATTTTCTTCAGGACCTGTGGTGTATGGTACCATCTGTGAAGGTTTTGTTTTTGGATCAGTTGGTATCTCATGTCCCTAAAGTCAGAATGAACACTTTTGAGCATTCCCTGCCAGTCTTTAGGAGTTTGGATCTGCAAGTCCTATTCCCAACATCTTTTCACCTTTAGCAACTCCAGGACTGTTGAGGAGAGGAGAAAGTCATATATTCTGCCTCTCAGCCTAGTAGAATGCCAGGCTCATTTAAAGATCATTATTGGGAGTGAGCCGTCATTGGGCCCAGTGGAAGCCCGGTGTCTGGCTAATATCATCGCCCTTACTAGAGATATCTCCAGAAGTCTGATTTGGGTAGATTAAAAGTCTAGGCGAAAGATTTGAGGGAAGCCAATATATCTGCTGGGGCTCTGTAACATGACCCACTATGGCTATTCCTCGGCTCTCCCACGAAGGTCAGAAAATGGGCTTCTTATGTATGGTGAGGTGTGAATTTTGCCATAGTGGTTTCCACCTTCCCAGGTGTCTAACTTTCTAATAGTGACAATTAGTGAGGCTATGCCAAGCTTGGCTAGAAAATAATTGCATTGGAGAGGGGCTGTTCGGTTGAGGTCTACCATGACCTTTAGAGTATCTGAGCCATGGCAGGATGGACTGGGGACTCAATTCCAGATGTAACCAAAGAGGACTTAGGTTCCCTTTGTGGGCAAGCCAATGAAGACTGTGCCTCATCTCTGTGCACTCAACCACTGAGGAGGCACTCCAGCACTCTGTACTCCAGCCCTTCCCCCAAATTATGGGACTCACATGTGCTACTGCTTGGCTTCTGCCAGTTGGCAGTTGAATGGTAAGTAGCGGAATCCCCCTCCCTGTGGGAAGAGAGCTGTCCTATGGACACTCAGTCTTCCCTCTCCTGGTCGAGCCCCCTGAGCAATCTGCATCTGTAACCTGAACCCGGGTTGCTGGCATTGCAGCAGGGAGGCATGGATGCCTCAACCTGCCATGTCACTGGGCCGGCTACATAGGCAGTTTTTCATTCAAGCTTTGCAGTAATGTTCTGCTGATTAGTTCATGCAGGGGGACAAAAAACATGGGATTGCAGTGGTGAAGCTGTAGCTTGTCCAAATACTTTTGTCAGTGAAGTTGAACGTGTTTTTTTTTCTGCCCTGTCTCTCAGTCTCTTCACCATCACTTTTGTCTGTAGGATTATTTTCATCACAGATATTTTTCAGTTGCTCAGGACTGCTGTCCAGCTCAATGGTTGGATGTGCTCTTTGCATATACCTTTTTAGTGATGTTGTCCCGAACTGGCTCCTCACCCCCTCCCCCCGTTACAGTAACTTCCCAATGGCAAAAGGTGCAGACAGCAAAACATTCATTTTTGGGACTTACATGAAAATACCGCCACACAACTGAGGTGGTGTGTTTTGTTGTCATGTTAGGAACTGCAGCAATTTTGGTGGCAGTTGTTTCTGACCCTGATTCATGCACGCTGTGGCTGTCCCCAGAAGAACTACTATTATTGCTATAGATTTTTTTTTTACTCTACTGGCTATGGCTAGTGGTGGTGCTTGCTGTATGTGTTTTTACTTTTTGGATTCAGGAACCCAGGTGGCATCTTCAACCTCACTGGTATAATGCTGATTCATCACCTTTGGAAGAGCATACCTGTGATACATCATGATCTTGTACATTTACAACCTCTTCATCAGAGGCATTGCTTTTTGATGAAGGAGCCAAATATGCATGAGTGGCATATCATGGAGTGCCACGTCTAGTGGTACTAGACAGAGCCTTTTGCTTCATCATTGACTTTCTAGGTCTAGTTGTTTTGGCTACCTGTTTTTGTGTTTTATCTAATTTTTCTGGCAATAATGCTGACAGTTCTGCACTACTTTGATCAGGGGATTCACCAACATTCTTTTTTTTTCTTGGTTGTGTTGCTTCATTTTTATCAATTGTATAAATTATGTCTGAAGCAGTGAAGTTTCCTTTTTTTTTCTGAATTTGTTTTCGGGGAATATTTTTATTTTTACGTGTGCCAATTTCAGCTGTACTGCTGGTGTTGGCTACATATTCCAGAACAGATTCTGATTTCTGAATCCATTTTTTTGGGTCCAGCTTAATTAGTAGTATTAGTTCAGAACCAGAAATGGGGAACACAGAGTCTGAGATGTGACACCCCCTTTAAAATCTATATGCCACTATGACCTATTAGTAGTTCAGTCACAAAGAAGGGGAACACAGAGTCTGAGGTGTAACCCCCCCAAAATACATGAGGCACTATGACCTAGTAGTAGTTCAGTCACAGAGATGGGGAACACAGAGTCTGAGGTGTGACACCCCTCCCTCAAAATACGTGAGGCACTATGACCTAGTAGTAGTTCAGTCACAGGGATGGGGAATACAGAATCTGAGATGTGATACCCTTCTTCAAATTCTGTATGTCACTATGACCTATTACCATATATAGTCATGTATAAGTTGAGTTTTTAGTACCAGAAGTAGGGACTTGACTAAAACGTGAGGTCAACCTACCTGCGGGTGTTTTACTGGCCTATAGAGGGCTCCAGTTGACTTATCCATGAGTTTTTTTATAGCAGTGCTTAAAAAGAGGGTCTGTGTAAATGTTCCCCCTCCAGCAGGTATCTTTTTACTTGTTTATAGTACATGGGTTGCCAGTACGGTAAGCATGGTAAAGAGGCGAAGTCAACTTATCTGTGAAGTATATCTAGGAAACTGCTAAAATCACATGGAAATGTGCATACCGTATATATATGGTAGTATTTCAAGTACAGAGATAGGCAAAACAGAGTCTAAGATATGCCACCCTCCTTTAAAATCTGTACAGCACTATGACCTAGTAGTAGTTACCTCAGGCACAGAGATAGAGAACACAAAGTTTGACACGTGACACTGCACCTCAAAATACATGAGGCACTATGACCTAGTAGTAGTTTCGGCACAGAGGTCGGGAGCACAGAGTCTGAGATGTGACACCTCCCCTCTCAAAATTAGTTAGTCACTATGACCTAGTAGTGGTTCAGGTGCAGAAGTAGGGAACACAGAGTTTGAGATGTGACACCCCCTCTCAAAATAAGTGAGGCACGATGACCTAGTAGTAGTTCAGGCACAGAGATGGGGAACACAGCGTCTGAGATGTGGCACCCTACTTCTCTTAGATTTCTTCTTAATTTTTTTAGTTATTTAAAACAAAAACTTTGTTGGTTGCTAAAGCCTAGCAGTGGCACCTGAACAATTTTCAATCAGCTGTTGTCACTGAATTATCAGTCAAGTTTGCCTCATGCGATGGCACTGCAGTATGTGCAGGGCCAGGCCAAAAAAAATATAAGTACCCCTCTTTTTTTAGCACTTTCATTTCCTTAACACTCAGTTAAATGAACAATAATGTTTTTTTTTCTTTCTGTTCCAGTCTTCTGAATCTCTCTCTTTATGCTGCAGAACCGAACTGCTGCACAGTACAGTCTAATCAGATACACGTCTGCTTCCTTAATCTGCAGAGCTCCAAATAAGCTGAATACAGCAAGTCCATGAGGGCCATGTGGTGGGTGACACAAAGGACTGGCTAGCACAAATGTTAATTACCCCAAAGAACTCCTAATTGGTTGGCTGCATTCAGTGCCCCAAGACTCACAAGTATTGTCTTTGTTGGTCACGAGGTATGGTTAACTAGCAGGATTAAAAAAATTTTTTTTTATTTTTTTCAACCCCTGACATGACGTCTTCACTCACAGTGACAGAAAAATTTATGGTGAGTGAATTATTTATCATTTGACTAGTTTGTTTTATTTGTTCATGCTGCTGCTGTTCCATTCCAGTCTCCCTCCTCCCCACCCCCCTTGCTGTGGTTCCATTCCAGTCTCCTTCTCTTCCCTGCCCCCTGACTTGTTCTCCCATCACCTCCTTGCTGTACTTGGTGTGAGCTGTGGACCATGGTATGAGAAACGGCATGCTGGCAACCTGCTATATCAGCGGAGTCTGGACAGTGTCAAGGGATAGCAGTGTGGTAGTGGCAGTAAACTTACTTACTGCTACTACAACTCAGATATCTCTAGACAATGACCCGACTCCCTTGCTGAAGCAGGCTGCCAGCATGCCATTTCCCTATCACCATCTGCCAGCTCTTGCTCCAGAAACCAGACCACATTTCTGAACCAGACTGACTCAAAAACTCAAGTCAAGCCATGAAAGGCTTGGTATTTGAGTTGAGCTGAGTTGTACAGGTTTGGGGGGTGGGGGGTGGGGCAGGTTCAAAAGTGCCAGGGAACCGGTATGCTCACCCCTACTTTCTAGCACCCTGTATGGACAAAGTGGTTATTTGCATGGGACCTTTTTGAATATAGCAAGTTAGTGCAAGAGCATTAACTAGTTTGAGATACCTAATCTCAGCTTGTTCCTTGCAAGTCCTATCTACAGAATGGGACCCTACCTCTCAGTGGCCATAGAGAGTTGTGCTTTGTGCCAACCACACCATTTAGTGTCTTCATTTGGGCTTTTGCTCTAAGGGTTAAATTCAAACATATATAGGGCACTCACAGTTTGCTCCAAACATGCTTTAATATAGAAACTTTAGGGCAATGCACTAATTTGTGCTCGGAATGAGGACTTTGCAAGGGAGCAAACAGAAAGCTTTGAATATAGGGTCTCGAAGAGGATTTGTATAACCCAAATCTGTATATACTAGCTTTGTACAATTGTTTAGAGTTACAGTAAAATGCTAAGTTTGCTTGAAAGGCCTATATTTTGTACCATCACTTTATTGTGCATTGTTGAGTGTACATTTCCAGCTCTTGTCTGAAAATGTGGGACATGTTTCTTCAGTGAGCAAACCGGGTCAACAAAAATGATAAATAATAAAATAATTAAATAATAGAAATAAATTAATTAAAAGGCCAACCGGACCCCCAAAACATGTATTAACAAAATAAACCTTGACTTTTCAAACTATGTAAATAAAAACAAATAAGACCAACTCAGCCACCCACAATACATATAAAAAAACCAAAACAGCACCCCCAAATGTATATAAAATCCTCGAAATGGCCTACGCAGTCCTTGAAATACAATATAAATTTTAAAAGAAAGTCACAGTGGCCACCACATATATATGCTACCCATAAAAAGACACAATACCCAAATATATTCACAATAGTAACTTTATTTTGAAGCACTGCTATAGCAAAGGCTAAACAGCCCCTAAACCTATGGTGAAAAATTGTAAAAAGGTAATATAGATACCTTTGAGATTATATTTCATCCATTTTCTGTAATTCTCAACCAATATTTTTATATTACTGTGAACATTAGTACGAATACATGGTGAGCCAACCTTACAAAGTAGTTGCATAGGAAATCTGGTTTCTCCAGCAAATTATAAAACTATTTTATGCAGAAAAGTGCATTCCCATAATTTCTGGGCACAGCTGTCAGAATTTTTAACTCTTGTGAATTCTAGTGATATCTCTAGAAATGGGCAAGCTGTTTTCTGCCAAATAACAGTGTTGTAAAATTTGCTGCAGAGACCAGTCTCTTATGCTTGATCTTTTTCTATAGCTTGTCCATAGCTGAAATCACCACCATTCTGGTATCACTACTGTGGAGAAGACTTTATTTACCAAGTTACACAGCACAGTGTGGCCGTATACTATAAGTATTGGGTGTTAGACTATTTACCAGCCAATATACCAGCCAGGTAATCTATGGCATTTATTCATGAAACAGATTTTTTATATGTTTATTCAAAACAAAAGGAATTGAACAGGTAAGAACCATTATGCTATCAGCACATTTACATGTTTCTTTATGGGGGACAGATTTAAAGGGCATGTTTTTTTTTTTACTTTACAATCTATATAGAATTGTTTCTACTTTTTATATTTATGTGCAAAGCATGCAAACACAGAAACACAGAAATATAGAATTTCACAGCAGATAAGGATCACTTGGCCCACCCAATCATTTTTATGTACCTACAGCATCCCCACAAACCCTAATTGATCTCTGGCTCTCCCCCCGCCTTCTTTCCACAAAGATACCCTTATGCCTATCTCATGCATTCTTGAACCCTCCACGGTCTTTGCCTCCTCCACTGGAAGACTATTCTAGGAATCCACCACCTTTCTGTGAAGAAGTACTCCTCACATCTCCTGAATCTGCTCCCCTCCAGCTTCATAGCATGTCCCCTTGTTCTTGAGCTCCTTTTTTTCTGAAAAAAACTTCCCTTCTGTACTTATTTACCCCCGTGAGGTATCTGTGTCATATCTCCCCTTTCCCTCCTCTCCTCTCCTCTCCTCCAGGGTGTACATACTGTGCTTTTTGGGGTGTGCCCCCTCCTCAACCTATCACAGCTTTGGAATACCAACTCTCCTTCCTAATTTCACCTACTCTCTGCTTTTCTCTTCTTTTTGAAATCCTTGCCCATTTGCAAGGCTGGAGAATGCAAGCTGCAAAGTTTTCTTGTTAACTCTTAATTATTCCTGCTTGGAACCGTACCTTTACTTCCAATTCCACAAATGTACTATTGTTAACTTCTTTCATATGTGGTGCAGTTTAGAGCTTTGTTTCTCAGGAAATGGAAGAGATATTGCAAAACTTATATAATTTGTATAACCTTATTTCAGTGCATGCAGCTCACGGAATTAATGTATTCTCATACATGGTAAAAAACAAGTGAAACATATTCTAACATGTTCTTACACTTGTTGATCACTTTAGGTAAAGAGCTGTGTTACTCTGCTGACCTGTGTTTTGAGCACTAAAAGTAAAATATTTTGGATATTACAACATAAACAAGGCTCAACACATACAGTGCCTTTAGAAAGTATTCCCCGGATTTTGTCACATTTTGTTGTGTTGCTACCAGAATTTTGAATGCATTGAAATTATCCCCCCCCTTGATTCACAAAGCATACTCAACAATTTAAAGGGGCAAACATATTTATATCGTGTAACAAAAATTTATGAAACATTAAAGACTGAAATATCTTGTTTACTTAAGTATTCACCCCCCTGAGTCAATACTTTGTAGAAGCGCCTTTGGCAGCAATTACAGCTTTGAGTCTTCTTGGGTATGTCTGTATCAGCTTTGCACATCTGGATTTGGGGATTTTGCCCATTCTTCCTTGCAGATTTGCTCAAGCTCTGTCAAGTTGGATGGGGAGCATCGGTGAACTGCAATCTTTAAGTCTTTCCACATATTCTCAATGGGATTCAAGTCTGGGCTTTGGCTGGGCCACTCAAGGACATTCACCTTCTTGTTCTGAAGCCACTCCAGTGTTGCTTTGGCTGTATGCTTGGGGTCGTTGTCCTGTTGGAAAGTAAATCTTTGCCCCAGTCCAAGGTCTGTTGCAGACTGATGCAGGTTCTCCTCAAGGATGTGCCTGTATTTGGCTCCATTCATTGTTCCCTCTATCCTGACAAGTGCCCCAGTCCCTGCCACTGAAAAGCATCCCATAACATGATGCTGCCACCACCATGCTTCATGGTAGGGATGGTGTTACATGGTGATGAGCTGAGTTCGGTTTGCGCCAGGCATAGCGCTTTGCATTCAGGCCAAAGAGTTCAATTTTTGTTTCATCAGACCAGAGAATCTTTTGTCACATGGTCTCAGAGTCTGCCATGTGCCTTCTTGCAAACTCCAGGCATGCTATTATGTGGCCTTTTCTCAGGAGTGGCTTCCGTCTAGCCACTCTCCCATAAAGGCTACATCTGTGAAATGCTGCAGAGATTGTTGTCCTCTGGACAGGTTGTCCCATCTCAGCCATGGAACTCTGTAGTTCTGTCAGGGTCTTTGGGTTCTTGGTCACCTCCCTGACCAAGGTTCTTCTTGCCCTGTTGCTCAGTTTGGGAGGATGGCCTGCTCTAGGGAGAGTCTGGGTGGTTCTGTAATCTTTCCATTTCCTAATGATGGACTTGACTATGCTCCTGGGAACTTTCAACACCCTAGAAATGTTTTTATACCCCTCCCCAGATCTATGCCTCCTCACAATTCTACAGACAGCTCCTTGGTCTTCATGGTAGAGTTTCTGCTCTGACATACACTGTCAACAGTGGGACCTTATATAGACAGGTGTATTTCCTCTGAAATCATGTCAACCATTTGAACTGACCACAAGTGGACTCCATTCAAGTTTTAGAGTGATCTCACAAGGAAATTGGATGCACCTGAGCTCAATTTGGAGTGTCGTAGCAAAGGGTGTGAATACTTATCAAATCAAGACATTTCAGGTTTTTATTTTAAATTACATGTACAAAAAAATTCCAGAAGTTTCATTCCACTTTGACATTATAGAGTAATTTGTGTAGATACGTGACAAAAAAATCCCATATAAATGTATTTTAATTTGAGTTTGCAACATCACAAAATGTGACAAAATCCCAGGGGGGTGATTACTTTCTGAAGGCACTGTATACTCAGGAAGCAAGCTGAATATGTTTGCTGGTAAATCACATGAATACTCTGATATCAGTATGAATGAGAGAGGGCTTTTGGGTGTGTGTCCCTTCTTCTCATCTAGCACAGTAATATTCAAACTGAGGCTGCCGAGCCTCAAGTGGCTCTTCAATTTATCATCTGCAACTCTTCACAGAAAATGTTATCAACATTTTTATTTACTGCATGTGTTGGTTGTGTCTTTCCTTCAGTCATGAATAATGCAACACACTCTATCTATGATCAATCAATTGCATACAGTATCTTGTTTTGGAGTATTTATAATACTACATTTCCCAGTAAGTGATGCAAATAGTTCCTGCACTATACAGTATTAACCAACCAGGATGCATTACTATGATTATATGTTTCCTGAGGAACCATTGTAGGGCTGTGAAGTAGACGAATGCAAAAGAATGACTACTGTTAAAAACTGAAGATATGAAGATGAATATATGGTAGATGATTCTGTGAAGAATTGGAAAAGGATTTTTTTCAACCTCCTCTGTTTTCATAAGAACTTGACTCTTGCTGGACATTAAAAACATGTTGTGTCATGGTAACAAAAGTTAAGTCTTCTAACTCACATATTGTAATGTCCTCTTGCATTATATTTAATGTTATGTTAGTTCAAATACCATCATTATCTCAATTGTTTTGTTACTCATTCATTTTTATGGATGTACACTGTGTGTGTTTTGCTTGTTTTTTTATGGCTGTGGGTGGTGTCTACAGCTATCTTGCTGTCTACAGCTGGAAAAATGGAGGAATGTGGAACACTTTTTTTGACATTTCAATGTATCCTTCCACATCTATAAATCACTATGCCAAATGAAATAAAATACTCCCTTCTTTCTGTTTAGAATGTTGGAGACAGCACTAAAGCTGCTTATAAGATGTCCTTAGGAAACTGAAACAGCTTGTTAAATATTGGTTGCCTATTAAACTGGAGATATGTTTACAGCCTTCAAAATGCAACAACTTGCAAATTTAAATACTTAGCATTTAAACATGTGCTTGCTACAAGCTTCAGCTGGACAAGTATTGTCTTTCAAGAAAAATTCATACCTCATAAATGTCACTTTTCCCCAGGAACAAATGTGCAAAGATTGACACTGTTTTTTAACCTCTTAAGACACTATCTGATGAGAACTGTCTCAGACATATGCCAGGTCTTGTGTGAACTATCCAAGCTACAGTAATTACATAGCAATCAGCAGACATTTTTTACTATGCTTTCTGGGGAAAAATATATATATTGAGCTACAGCAAACACACACACACATACGCCCACACACCCACACACACACCCATTCTCCTGGCCACAACATTCAAAATAAATACTGCAATCTAATATATTATAAAACAAGAAAGAAACTGTTTGTGTCAGTGAACACAGTGAAGTTCCTTTAAAGCGCTTCTGTACTGCCTAAAACTAATATTAGATTTTAAAAGCAGCCAACCATTACCTGTTATAGCTGATGTACTTTTTATTTTCCCTTTGTTTAATTAGCAGATTGTTTACCTGATGTTAGTAGGTGTGATGTGTGGAACAGCTCTTAGCCTGGAAGCAGACATATCTTACTCTACTGTCTAACACTATATCATCAGCATTGCAACCTCAATGACTGTGACATCACTACTACTTAGGAGCAGCAAGAGAGTGACTGCCAGGTCATTCACCTGTGATGTCGGAGTCAGTGAGATCACAATGTTGATGATGTAGTGTGGGGCAGTAGAAAAAGCTATGTCAGCTGCCAGGCTAAAAGCTGTTCCACACATCCAGCACAATATTATCACATAGAATATTTTCTGATGAGCAAAAGGAAAAAGGAAAATACTTCAGAAATAAAAAAACTTCAACCGACTACTACTTAAAAAAAATGGTATTATTCTATCTGCCTGTCTTGGTTCCATTAGCTCTTTAAATCTTTCTTATCCTATATTTTGTATCCTGGTTAGCGATGGGGAGATGCTACTACCACTGTCATTATGATCTTCATTTTACATATTTTTGCACTGTATTTACTCAGGATGTCCCAGATTAGATGCAATATCTTGTTTTCAGTGGGGTCATGATTTGACCATTTTTATAATGTATTTATTCAGGGTAACCTATTCCAGATGTAAAATATTGTTTTCAGTGATTTCTGATTTTACGCAATGCAGCATAATATTGCGTAGATGCAGAGCCCCACTGAAAATAAGATGCCATGTCTTCTGTGAACTGTCCAGGCTAAACATACTGCAATCAGCAAGCATATTCTAGGCAAACACATTGTAAAAATGTGTAAAAGGAAGATCACATTAAAACTGCCTCTCAGCAGATCTGTATTGTGCAAATTCATTAGAAATAATGGTAAAAACATCCCAAAAGCTCTCCACAGCCATATCTGCTCTGGCCTGAGTTTGTTTAAATAGCATGCAGAACTCCTTGATGTCACAACATCAAGGCATTATAAAAAGAATGGAGCAGTGTGTACTGTAAAATCGGTGTGGCTCTCGCATTAGTGACATTTTTGTTAAAATGTCTCTTTCTTAAAAAATAGTGATGACCACTGATCTAGCACAGCTCATCAATACTTAATCTCCTTTCTAATTCCACCCACTCTCTGCCTTTCTCTTCCTTTTGAAGACCTTACCCAATTACAAGGCTGGAAAATGCAAGAGGGTTTTCTTATCTGGTTCCTTAGACTACCACGAAACCTTGTCCCTGCTTTTATTTAGGATTCTGTGCATCTGCCCAGTACTTTCAACTCACTCTGTGCTGTGATGTACACACACACTGAATGGCATTTTTTGTTATCAATGGCACGTCCTCTATACAGCCATCCTCGATTTCTGCCATGCCTCTGTGAAATACATGATCTGCTCTTCCCCAATTGTTCTCTGTTTTTCCATGATCACTGACCCCTCCACAACATGTTAACATATTCCATCTACACTTGCTGCTCTGCACTCAGTTATTCCCTTCCCCACTCTGTAATCTATGTTTAGCCCCAAAATGCCACCATTCCCCATAATTCACATTATCTGCTGTTCGCTACTTGCCCTCTCCCCTTCCACTCCATGAACTTTGTCCTCCACAAAGTTTCCCCATTCATGCTACGTCACATTATGTGCTATTCACCACTTGATCAGTATCCCTCCCTTCACTGATCACTGCTCCACCCCAAATTGCTGCCATTCTCCATCTATATTAGCCGCTCTGTGTCACTTATTTTTCCCACACCCACCCACCCTCAAACATCTCACTACTCCCAGTACTTCAAATTAATTGTTATGTGCCCTTTGTTCTCTATTCCTCCTCTCCCTTCCCTCCCCCAACATACCACCATTCTCCATATACATGACAAGCACTCTGGCTGTAGCCCTGTTCTACCCCATATCTGACCTGCCTCCAACAAGCTGACATCCTCTGTATACATTTGCTGCTCAATGGCACTTGTTCCCTCCCACAATCTTGATATCTGCTCCACAAACTACCACTATTCACCATAATTCAAATTAGCTGCTCTGTGCCACTAGCTCCATCTCAATCTCCTCCATGATTTGTGCCCCCCACCCACAACTCCCTATACTTTAGCTGCTCTGCAGCACTTGCTCTTTCCACCCTCCGTGATCTCTGTCCCCCTCCAAAATGCTGTCATTCACTGTCATTCACATTAGCCACTCTGTGGCATTTGCTCTTTAGTCTTTTCCTTCCCTATATCTCCCACCCCCAAAAAATGGCAGTATTGTCCCAACATGTTAGCATTCTGAGGCACTTACTCTCTCTCACCTGGGAGCCCTACAAAATCCTGACACGTGTCTGCCTGACACACAAGATCCTGACTCCATTTGCCTGACACACAACTGCCAGACAAGCATAAAATCCTGATGTAAGACTGCCTGGCAATAGAAATTTGAGTGCCCTGGAGGTGATTATATTTAGTTATGGGGGTGCAGGGGTGAAGCCCTCCCTCACGTCTCACGTCGAGGTTTTATGCTTGCCAGGCAGTTGTTAATCAGGCAAATGGAGTCGGGATGCATGTGTGTTGTGCAAGACACATGTTGGGATTTTGTAGTGGATCCCTCTCATCCACCCTCAGATGTCTTGTCACTCCTGCTACTACAGATTACCCCTTGTGTGCCATTTGCTCTGTATTTCTCCCCCTCTCTGATCTCTCTCTTCCAAACAACATACCGCCATTCTCCATATACACAACATACTCTATCCCTGTTCTACTCCATCTCTGACCCCTCTAACATGCTGCAATTCTGTGTATACATTTGCTGCTCAGTGGCACTTGCTCCCTTTCCACCTGCCATGATCTTTACTCCACTAGTATGTCCCTATTCCCCATCATTCACATTGCGCTGAGGAACCAGGTTTTCCAAAAATTGCTGGGTAGTACATAACAAAGAACACTGTTGTTGCAATAGTTGCTGTAGGACCCAGAGCCCTGGTGCCTTGACCCAAACTGGTCTTCATTTATGGGAGTGCCCACAGACAGTAACTCAAGATCTAATACATTTTGCCATTAAGGCTGCATACACAAATTTTACAACATGTTACTACATTCCAGTGACATATCTCTCTCTTTAAGATGGGGTGGAATGGGGGCATGGTTTGGCAGACAACAAGATGGCTGCCTAATATTTCCTGCTTTAACAGCCCTTAACATAATTCTTCAGCATCCTGTGCTAAAGCAGCACCTACCTTCTCTGACGCTACACGGTTCACCTCGATAACTCTCCCTGAACACAACGGTGTCAGTTCCAGTCCGATCAGTGCAGTATTGTCCATCTGCCGCCAACAGATTCTCTTGACTGCTGAAATCTCCTCAGCAGCATGGCTCAGCCTCCAAAATGGTGATGCCACCTCCCGACTAGCCCTCAGCAACTCTCTGTGAAATCAGATCAATGTTTGAACAATTAATCCAACAGATCTCAAATCTAGAGGTCTCTACTCAGAGAACTAATGCTGACATCCTACAAATAGCCCAGAGGATGAGTATAGCTGAACAGAGGGTGGCTGATACTGAAGACAGAACAGAATGACTCACAGCCTACATTCATGATCAGTATTGGGCCCTCTGTCTCCTGTGGGAGAAAGTGGATGATCTGGAAAATCAGGTCCAGAAAAGCAATCTCTGCTTTGTCGGTTTCCCTGAAGGCTATGAGGAGAAGTCTGTGAATAAATTCTTTAACAGAGTTTTCCCTGAGCTGTTTGGAGACAGTGCCCACCAGACATAAAGATCGACTGATATCATAGAACACTTGCCCCCCCCCAAACCGGGTGAGCAATCCAGGCCCATTCTGCACTATTCCTCCACTTCATAGGCAAGGAAAACACTGGTTTGGGCTCACTTGAAGAAGGACCTTTAATTTCAGGGACATTTTATCTGGATCTTCCCAGACTTTTCTAAAAAAAAACTTTCTGCCAGGTGCAAAGCCTACACCCTAGCAAGACAAGAGTTCATGGACCTGGATATTCCATATGCCATCCGTTATCCAGCTGCTCTCTCGATCCTGAAAAATGGGGTTTCCAAACAAACTGAGACCCCAGAGGCAGCAGACGTGTATATCTCCTGCTCCTGGCCCCAAACAAACTGGTCAAAATATCAGCCGCACTGCTGAAAGAGAAACACAGGCAAGGTGTTCTGGTTACGGACACCTCCGCTCCCCTGGTTGATGCCCAATAGTAGTTTTACATAACTCTGCTAGCATCCTGCACCTGAGATGCTTTGCCTCTTCAGTCTCTCAAACAGAGTCCCAATACTTAAAGCGGTTCCTCTGTAGCAACTATTCAACTTTCAATCAGCAACACAGTTCTGTCAGATCAGTCCCATATACAGTACAGGATCTCTGCAACACTAATCCTCTCCAATCCAGAAAGCACAGTTCACAATACCTGGACAGCTGAAGAAATTAGTCCAGTCTCTCACTTTCTTTTTTCCTGATATTCCTTTTCTACAGTGGCAATCTTCAATGGAGGTCTAAGCAAGGCCTCTCACAGTCCAAATCCATTTACACAGAATCCTCCTGACTCAAGAAGATCCAGGGAACAGACTGACTCCAACCCACAAAGTCCCTGGGTTTTCACTCAAGTCCCCAGCCTCCTGATTGGTTGATTCTGCTTATCAGTCATTAGTCACCGTAGAGATCAATACTTCCTGATTATTCATTGTAGAAAGGTGATAGGCACCTAAAATAGTAAACTCTCTCTCCCAGAAATCCTCAGGTTCAGTTTAGGTGTGCAATTGTTTCATTGGCTGTCTGACAGGGGTTAAAGCACCAAGAATGTAGCCGCTTCCATCACTTAAACAGCAGTCCTTATGTTGTTCCTGAAACAAAGTTCTGCTGCAGCCCACAGTAACACTCTATTAAATTAACAGTCCTCCATATATGTAGCCTGTTTACTGCCCTGTCCAGTGAGTCCACTCTCATACAATTAGGTACAGCAGTTTCCCAGTTGCTGTTGCCAAAAGGCAATGCCCCTAGAGGGCAGGCAGTAACTCATTAATATTCATGAGGGTTCATGAATTATTCATGAGCCCGTACTACATGCCCTTATTCAGACTTTATTTTAAAACATTAAAGAGGCTTCTTTCCAGCTTCCTAGAGGTCTCCAGTGCCCATTTACCCTATCAGGGGCACCAGGACCACTGAACTACCCCTGATGTGACTGCAAAACTGGCAGTTGGTAAAACCAAAGAGCGCAACTTGCACATGCATAATCGGCTGCGGCACTGTAGTGGAAGAGAAGGAGCGGCAATCGCGACTAGCTCATCAAGCCCAAAGGGGCTTAGATCAAATACAGGGCTGGCTTGGGGAGGATTTGGGGCACCAAAAAGGATTAGGGATACCAGAGGAGCAAATGGGAAATCAGGAAAACCTGGCGATTAAGGTGAGCCCCCATAGGGGGGTTTACAGTAAAGAAGATCCTTGAGCTGCCTGGTTCTTCCTACACAGATACCTTAAAGTGATCCTGACACCATTGGCATATGCTTCTCTTTGGGGCAACGAGACCCTGCATATAGTTCAGATCCCTCCTATATGGAGGAAATAGCAGCAGCTAGGTATCCATAAGACATTAGACTTGCTCACACCCGATGTCAACCACGTGGACTCCTTTGAGGCACTGCAGTCCAGATTCTCCATCCCCAGGAATGACTTCTGGAGACATCTTCAACTTCGAAACCTCCTGGTTCCTAAACTGGTGGCCAACAAGCCCTCTTTACTCCAGGGGCCACACCACTAACAGCAAAATGACTGAAGTACCCCTCAGGCAATGCCAGCCACCTCTATAAAAACCTCAGGGATGCACAACCTGATCAGTTCCTCTCCCTACTGAAAGTATGGGAAACTGAATTCACCATATACATCTTAGAAGAAGCATGGGCCACATGCCTCCTGAGAGTGTATAAAGCTTGTAAGGATGGGCTCGGTTGTCTCATACAAAATAAAATACTGATGAGATGGTATCAGACTCCGGCTATCCTCAAATACCTAAGTTTACTTCCCATGGACTCCTGCTGGCATTGCCAGGGACCTGATGTGCATTTCTCGTAGGCATGGGCGGGTAGTAAAATATCCTACCCTAAATGCTACCTGCGGGTACCTCAAAACTACCCTAAATTACCCTGAAAATACCCTAATGCAAAACGGGTAGTTGGTTAGGGTCGAGTAGTTGCTACCCTAATCGTTCTACTACCCTATTATCCTACCTTGTCTATACCAAAATGTAAAAGACTTTGTTTTTGACTGCCCTAAACAAAGAGAACTACTCAAAAGGATCTGTCTTGAGTCAGGTAAGGTGGGCAAATTGTAGGTTTGAATAACTGCAAGGAATATTTTTTTATTTATTACATTTGGATTTTTAATGTCAATTTAGTTTTGAAGCGAAACTGGAATGATTAGGTTAAAATCCACTCCTCTGCAATCCAGATATGCTGTCTGCAGAAAGCTTCTTATGGTGAGTAGATAATGAGCCCCAGTTTCAGTCTGTTGTGCACATGATTGATCTATATTACTAGCCTAGAAATAGAAGTGAAATTTCTCCCTTTCTGTTCCCCAGCCCGTCTTATCAAGCACCCCTTACTTCTCTCCTTACCCAAACTAAAACATGAAGTAATGTCTGCTAACCCCAACACTGTCGATAGCCTTTCTGCCCCTCTTCCAGGTAAACTACTAACACCCAACACCATGGTGACCAGCTTAGCCCTCTCTGCACACCAGACCCCTCACACCACTTTAGCTGATCAGAATCTACTGCTGCAGGCTGCAGCTCTGTTTTGAATTTTTTTTTTTTTTCAGATAAGGCTACAGTCTCTCAGAGAGTCTGATTCCACCTCACTCCTTTCGAGAGATGGTGCCATGGCGCCTCTGCGCCTGATTCCATTTCCAGGCCAGCTTGTCAATAAAAGCACACTGACTGCACGCCTTTAAAATTTTTTTTGTGTTATTTTCTTGTTGCTATGCTCAGTTCAGTTCACCTGCTCCTTTCAGTTAAATGCTTGCTATGTCAATATATTTTAATTTTATTCATAAATTCAGACAGATTCTGAAAAAAAAAACATTTTTTTCCTGACAGGCTTGACAGCAAGCAGCTGAGCTGCCTGCTATACACACACACACATATGTGCACATATATCCTCTCCTCTTAAAGACAGTGCAATTTCCCCTGCTGACATGCACAATTCAAGTACCACATGACTCTGTAGCGGTCCGCTACAGTCATGTGGTAAGTTAATGGCGCTTGGCTCAGCACACCCTGTGACCACACCAGTCCCTCTCCCACTTCTGCTGCTGTCTCCAGGACTCTGACCCAGACAAGACTCTCGCCATGCATGCCATTGCTGGTAAGGTAAAATAAAATTTGCACTGTGTAATAAACTACCTGTTACCCGTGACAAACTACCTGACCCAAGAATTACACAATCAAGTTTGGTAGGGTAGTACCTTACCCAAACTACCCCACCCAGCTAAAACTAGACAATACCCACACTACCCGATTCAGCTACCCATCAGGTAGCCCATGCCTAATCTCTCCCATATTCTGTGGTTCTGCCCCCACATACAAGGATACTGGCAGGCCATTAAAAGGATTCCATACCCCAATCTTAGGGATCACAGTCTCCTTGGAGGCCTCCCTTCCTGCATGGCTGGACATCAGGAGAGATCCTCAAGCATTCTCCAGCAGTGCACTGGCTAGTAGCAGCCAATGTAGTGGCCAAGCGCCTTCTCTTATGTTGATAGAGATCCAAAGATGTCCCTATGGCATCTGAGTGGTTACAGGCGATGGAGCATTTGGTACCTTTGGAAAGAATATCCCACCTTAATGCACGTACCTTGCAGGTGTATATAGACATATGGGGCTCCTGCTTGCCATCACCCCACTGTCATAACACTCACTAAAGACCTACAGTAAGTAACCAGTATCATGGGTAAAAGACTACAACGTGGCCCATTGCTACCAACATTTACACTTACTCCTCTGTACTGAATTTATGTAAATTAAATTGGGGAATGATATTTCCTCAAAGCTACAAGAAGGAATGGGTGGCCCCCCACACATTAATATTAACCGTTTAGTTACTGATGCACAACCAATTGTTTTTCTTTCTTCAGATCCTGTGTATGCTCTAACCACTGTACTTTTGTTCTTTGTAATAAACAAAATACTATCAGGGAAAGGATTACAGCTCAAATACAAAATCAATTTAAAAAGCTACAAATACACCAGACTGGTAGCCCATGATATGGGCAACTCCAAAAGAGCAAGCCCCAAAACAGCAATGACAATTCAGTGACTACAAAAATGGTGAGGGTACATGTCGGTAATTGCTGAAACAGCAACAAATGCTTTTCCTCCCTTTTCAAGGTGCTACGACCTCTGAGTTGGTTATTTTAGTAAGGGTGTGTGGGGTGCAAAGACCCCTGCAATGGGGGGGGGGCCGTGTGAAGCCTCCTGCAGAAAAGCATTTGTTGCTGCTTTGGTGATTGCCAACATGTACCCTTGCCATTTTTGTAGTCCCTGAATTGCCATCACTGTTTTTGTGCTTGCTGTTTTTGAGTCACCCATTTCACATAGAACCCCGCATACCCAGCAGTTTCTTAAATAGGATTCATTATCATTTTCCTGATTGACTAGTAATGCTTCCAAACACAACATTTAATAAGAAGTCAGATCTTTGCTACATAAAGAATAAATATCAGTGAATGTATTGCTGGCTGGTGCTGGGATATAGGATCTAATTTTTTAAGGTCCTTACTTTTGCTGTGAAAATTACAAATTGTCCCTTATAGGTGTGTCTTGATCATATAACTATGGTGCTTTTTCTGTTTGTCTTACAGATTGTCAAAGTAGAAGCAGGCTATATCCTAGCACAACTTCAAAGCTCACAGTGATCCTATTGGCGTCCCACTTGTTTCTAATTATGTCCCTGTACTTTAGCTATCCCTTTGGGCTTTGAACCCCAGCATTGTACTGGCATTAACTACATCTTTTGTCAGCATGTTACCGTTATCCACAACCCTCTCTGTAAAGAAATACTTCATTATGTCTTTCTCGAAAGTATCCTCCTTTAGCTTAGGTTGTGGCCCCTTGTGGTTGTCTTCCCTTTTATCTTATAGTACATAAGTCCATAAGTTCATAGTGTCTACCATGTTTATGTTCTGCCCTTATGTTTATTTGTAAGTTTCTCTCATGTTACCTCTCCCTCCTAGCCTCCAATGAGTATGTATTTAGGTTTTCCAGCTTTTCTAGATATGTCCTCCCATTAAACATGAACACTTTTTGTAGTAGTCTTGAATATTTTACAGCCTCTCCCTATCCCTTTTATGTTGGCTTGCATGCATGCGCAAGCAACGTTTTGTGGTAGTAGCGCTGTGCTAGCACTTTCAAAGGTGTGTCAGTGTTGTGGCGAATCCAGGGAATGCATTAGCTGGTGTGTCCCTCAGCCGCCAACCAGTGAGCATGCTGCCGATGACAGCAGTTTCAGAGAGTGCCACTAACTTGTTAGAAATCTGCCACTGCAATGAGAGACAGGCTCGTACTCCCCCAACCCTCCGCCACCCTTTGTGCACCCCACCTCCACACACACCCTCACCCCATACTTACCTCTGGAGGTTAGCGTGGTGATCTTTGGTGGAGCAGGAACACGTCTGCACTCTTCAAAGCTGACCACGAACTGAAGAAATGCCGGTAAGCTGTATGATGGCATAAATGGGGGTAATACTGCTGCTTTTTTGACTTTTGGCTCCAGATTTTCAACATGGGGTTCTTGGGACCCCACCTCATGAAATCAGTCACTGACATTGTGTTATTCAGTCCTGAAAGGTGATTTCACAGTCACTGCACGGAATCACCTTTCGGGACCGATTAACGAAATGACAGTGCCACTGTTCATGAGGTGGGCTCCCAAAAAGCCTGTGTTGCAAATTTGGTGAAAAAATTCCCTAAAATGCCTGTGTTACGAGCATGCATTGCGCAGTTTCCACGCATGCTTGTAACTTTGAGAATTTTTAATATTTTCACTCCAGATTTTCAACATTGCCATTTTTTTACACCTCCTTATGAACAGTACAGCTGTCATTTTTCACATCCTGCCTGCAATGTGTTTTCACACATGTGGCACACAATGGCTCGATGGATGTGGGAAATCAATGTTCAGAACAGATTAAGAAAATCACAGTGACACTGTTCATGAGCAGAGGTCCCAAAATGCCTACGTTGAAAATTTGGTGAAAAATTTCAAAAAAATGACTATGTCATGAGCTTGCGTTGTGCAGCTTCCATGCATGCTCGTAACTTTGAGAATTTTTTATATTTTCACTCCAGATTTTCAACATTGCCATTTTTGCACACCTCCTTATGAACAGTACAGCTGTCATTTTTCACATCCTGCCCGAAACATGTTTTCGTTCCTGTGGCCACAATAGGCATGGTCACTGTGTGAAATAAACTTTCGGGACAAAGTAACAAAATCACAGTGCCACACGCCAGCCCGCCGGTGCAGCGGTTGGATTTCTGCTTGTGACGCCATCGACCCGGGTTCGGGAACGAGCCCGGGAAGTTATAGGGCCGGCCAGGGGGAGAGGACTTGAGCGTCCCAGGACTGCTCGCCCTCTCCGGGGAAGGGGAACCAGAGCTTGGCTCTTGTCTGACCCCGGATGGAGACCCAAGGTATAACAAGTCAGATGCCTGATGGGGGGGGCGATGTGCCAGACGTTGGAGCTCAAAGTGCCTTGACGTCAGGGGACACGGCACATCGCGAGAACACCGGAAAAAACACCTCGCCACTTCCTGGTAGATGGAGCACCAGGCCCCGACCCTCAATGCCCCTACCTGCCCAGAGACGGCATCCCGACGAAATACAGATGTCTTGGGGTGCATGAGCCCCCACCCCATACGCCGCCTGGGGGTATAACCAAGGCTCAATGGGGGATGGACTGCTCTGGTCAGCAGGTGGGTGAGCGAGGACTGAAAAGGCCGTAGGTGACTCCCGAAGAGAAGGGGGCTGCGAGGAGGAGGGAGGAAAAAAAAAAAATCACAGTGCCACTGTTCATGAGGAGAGGTCCCAAAATGCCCATGTTGAAAATCTGGTAAAAAAAAAAAAATCCCAGAAATGACCACATTATGGGCGTGCGTTGCGTGGTATCTATGCATGCTCATTAGTTTGTAAATTTTTTATATTTTCTCTCCAGATTTTCAACATTGCCATTTTTTTACACCTCCTCATGAAAAGTACAGCTGTCATTTTTTGCATCCTGCCCGAAATGTGTTTCCGCATCCGTGGCTCCCAATGGCGGAGTTGCTGTGCAAAATCACCTTTCAGGATTGAGTAACAAAATGACAGCACCATTGTTCATGGGGTAGGGTCCCAAAAAGCCAATGTTGAAAATCTGGAGTGAAAATACCAACAGACACCCAAGGTGTTAAGGTTTCCAACCATACACCCATTCTGTAGAGACTGACAGATGTCAGGGATGTAAGTTAGGTTCGTCGACCGTAATGTTTGCAGAATTCTCCCCCCAACCCCCAACCCTACAGCCACTAACAGGCATTGAGGCGTGACTTGGGTTCCGTCACCCTAACGTTCACCCCATTCTCCTATATTGCGCCCATTTCAGGTTGTTTCCTTATGGAATGGGGTGAGCATAAAGGCTGAAGACCCCAATGCACACCCCGACACCTGTTGCTCTCTGCAGAGTGGGGTGAGGTGGAATGGCATCAGCGTTATGGCCGACCCAAAGCCAGACTCCCAACACCTTTCAGTCTCTGTGGGGGGGGGGGGTGTTGGTGTTACTTCAATGCTTCACTGCCATTCCTATTTTGCATTTCTAACTCCTGCACTACCAATGCCAATGCCAGCAAGCCAACATTCGGCATTGACAAATGCTTGTTTTGATAAGTGCTCAAAAACTGTACACTACTTCAGGTGTATCCTTACCATCCACCTGCATAGTTGCAAGATCACCTATAGCTTTTCAAGTTGAATAAATAGGTCCTTTAACTCACCAGTATTGGCTTCTTCACTTGTCACCTTAGATAGCAGGGCATTCCTGATGCGTTCTCTATGTTTTGAGACTGTGTCCCAGTCCTCCAGGCACAAAAACTCATTACTGCTTCCTGCTGTTGCTTCTGTGTTGGTATGTGCTCCAGTCAGCTGACTCATTTCAATAGATAAACAAGAAAAAGAAAATGAGACCTCTTAAACTCCAGTGATTTAAAAAAAAACAATAAAGTTCAGTTAGGATCCACTTGGAAAGTAGCAGTAGAAGTTCTGTTTCCAAAACTGCATGAGTCACTTGACTGAATGTCTGGCTGCAGCTGCAAGGGTTGAAAGTACAAGGATTGATGTAGCAGCGTGTCACAGGAAATCATAGTATTAGGCTAGCAGCCCTGATAAATAAACAAGCAATAATACCTGACAGGGTGGGTGGTATTCAGCTATACAGGACCTTCCAGGGGCTATAAGGCCCTCTGCCATGAAAACTACACTCAGGAAACAGGTTTTTCAAATGTGCTGGCTAGCAAATAACAGAACTTTATTGTTGCAACAGGTGCTTGAGTGCCCAGAGCCCTGGTGCCTCGACCCAAGCTGGTCTTCATCAGGGGGTGTGTCCCACAAAAACCCAGACCTTATAAACATGACCCTTAAAGTTGTATACACCAATTTTACAATGTGTTACTACATTCCAGTGATGCACATCTCTAGTTAAGATGGTGGGGGGGGGGGGGATCAAGATAGCAAATAGACAAGGTACTATCAGGGAAATGATTAGTAGTTCCAAACAAAATCCATTTAAAAGGGTACAGATACTGCATTCCCAGCAATTTCTTTTTTTTTTTGCTTTATTTCTTTATTCTCCTTCCTGTCCCCGGTGTCCCCCTCCTTCCGACTGCACATATCCCCGTAGCCCCCCCTTTCAGGATCTGCCCCTAGAGTGCCATTACCTCTCCTTCTCCTGCACAGCAGGGTCTGTCCTGGGTGGACTCTCTGGATGGGGCAGTCTTCATCTAGGGACACCGAGGACTACCATTTTCCACTTTTCTCCCCACTTCCCCGCCCCTGGGACGCCGGCACACAAGGACGTCGTCCCTAGAAGTGACGTGCTGACGCACACACCTCCCTCAAGCGCCCTAATGGCGTCCACCCTCCCCGGACTCGTAATGGAGCCTCAACCCCTGAGCGGTGCCCCACCAGCATTCTCAGGGTTGGGAATCCCCGAGGAGGAGAGGCATCCATTGGGACGCCAAATCCTCCCTCCCCGGCCGACCCCCGACGACCCGAGTCTGTTCCCGAACCCGGGTCGCCGGCGTGGTATGAGGTGTGGCGTCTAGCGCCTCAACCCTCAGCGCCACTGGGCCGGCAACCCAGCAATTTCTTAAATAGAATACATTGTCATTTTCCAGACTGACTATTAATGTCAAGCCGTAAATGGCATTTTATAATGTACTATGCCCCCAGCCTACAGGAATGGGCGCTTTATAAATAAAAGTTTGCTTGCTTGCATGTTTCCAAACACAATATTTAAACAATAAGGCATGAGCCGAGGTTAGAGTAAGAATCTGTTTATCACTCCTTAGGGGTGTAATGCGGCATGAGGTGCAGCTGAGTGCCATACTGCCCTTAGGGGTGATTAACTGATTGTTAATCTGACTCCTGGGAGTGCCTTATTGCTATTATATAAATCTAATTGCAAAAGAAAATTGTTAGATGTATACCTTATGAATGCTTTCATCATTGAGATGGAGATTTAATCCATCTTGAGAGGGAGAGTTTTAATAAAATAGTCCATCTACTAACTGTTTAAGAATACTGGTTCAGAATCAGAATGCATCATGCCAGTCATTTAACAGTGCTGGAGAATGGAATACTGACAGAAAGAATTCATGCACCATGGTGATCAAGTTGTATGTGGCAATGTAACAGAGTTTAATGTAAGGCTGTCAGAATGCTGATAGCCAATCAGAATGAAGCATTTCTGAGACCCTTTTTATAATTCATAACAAGTCAAATCTTGCTACGTAAAGAATACATATCAATGAATATATTTTTGACTGGTGCTGGGATATGGAACCTAATTTTTTATGATCCTTACTTATGCTGTGAAAATTACAAATTGTCCCTTATACGTGTGTCTTGATCATATACTTATGGTGCTTTTTCTGTTTGTCTTACAGATTGTCGATACAGAAGCTGGCTATATCCCAGCACCACTTCAAAGCAGTATGCCATTGCGAGGGCACTGCAAGTAGGGCATTGCAATCAGGGCACTGTCATCGTGGCATGTGCTATTTCAGCGTTCTGGATTCCAGACAGTCCAGGTTTTGTTTATATTTATTTAAAAGGGGTGTGTGGGGACACAGCCCCCCCCCCACAGAAAATAATGTTAACTACTGTGTGTGATCTGGCTGGGAGGGGGGGTGACACATTGCATGCTGCTCACCTTTGGTGTCACCCCGTTGCCTGCGCTCTCATTTACCAAGCACTCTTTGTTTGCACACTAGCCTGGGTGAACCCTTTAAAGCTCACAGTGTTCCCTTTGATCTCCCACTTGTTTCTAAATATGCCCACATACTGTAGCTGTCCCATAGGGCTTTGAACTCCAACATTGTACTGGCACTGATTACATCTTTAGTCAGTATGTTACAGTTAACCACAACCCTTTCTGTAAAAAATATTTAATTATGTCTTTCTTGAAAATATCCTCCTTTAGCTTGAGGTTGTGTCCACTTGTGGTTGTCTGCCCTTTTATCTTACAGTATATAAGTCCATGGTGTCTACCATGTTTTATGTTCTGCCCTTTTATTTATTTGTAATATTCTATCATGCCCCCTCTCCCTCCTATTCTCCAATGAGTACGTATTTAGGCTTTTTAGCTTCTCCAGATATGTCTCCCCATTAAACATGAACCATTTTTGTTGTAGTCTTGGATGTTTCCCGGCCTCTCCCTATCCTTTTTCAGATGAATGCTCAAAAACTGTACACTACTCCAGGTGTGGCCTAACCATCCACTAGCGTAGTTGCAAGATCACCTCCTTGTTTTGGATAGAACAGGCTTTCCATATGCATTCACACACTGAGATGAATATCTCATTCTCCTGTTTATTATTACCTCCAGATCCTTTTCTTCTATTGAGGGTTTCACCATGACCCCGTTTATTCTCTATTCTTTTTGCAGATTCCTGTTGCCAATATGCATTGATATTGAACTTAAGAAGCCATGTTCTTGATTGCTATTCAAATCTTTACACATCTCCCTTAATGTTGTTTGTCCACTTATCATTGTCTACCCTTCCACATAGCTTTGTTTCATCTGCAAACAAAACTCACCTTGCCATGCAGTTCCACTCCAGTATCAGTTATCAACATATTGAACATCACTGGTCCCAGCAGCATCCTCTGGGTACCGAGTTGTAACTTTCCTAACATCTAAGAATTTGCCACGCAGAACAGCTCTTTTGGGTCCTGTCAGATGGCCAGTTTGTAATCTACTTAGTTATTTTCAAGTCCTCACCCTCATTTTTTTTCGATTAGTATTCTGTGAGGCACTGAATCAAAGACAAGTGAGCAGTGGTGGGTGCAAAGGGGGCAGTTAAAGGCAAAATGACAGTAAAAGTAAAAGATTGTGTCCAGCCTGGCAAGGGTAGATTTAGTGGCAGCACAGTAGACTACATCTGTGTAGTCAAACTCCAGCAGGATCACTTTGAGGATAACCTCACAGTGGACCTTGATGTGGGAGGAAAAATCAAGATTTCAATCCAACCAAACACCAAGATACTGATGTGGGGGATTTCTTCAAGTGGAGTACCACCGAGACTCATGAAGGCTGGGGTATTGGTTGGCCTAGCTAGGCTCTGATAGTATCAAAGGCCATAGCAGACCATTTTTTGGTGTTACAGGAGAGCTGGTTTAAACAAAACTAGATTGGATGTTGTCCAAATCCCACCAAAGGGACGATTTCAACTCAGAGACTGAGGCACCTGAAGCACACAAAGTACAATGTTGTCTGCGTACATGTGAATATTTGAGGAGACACTGACAGTGTGGAGGTCATTCAGGAAGATGGCAAAAAGGATATGACCCACAACAAAGCCCTGGGGGGACTCTAGACTGGATGGGGGGGAATGGGGCATCTAAGACCTGTACTGACTGGTAATAATCAGACAGCAGGATCAGAACAACCTGGCAGTGAGGTTCAAAAGGCCCGCCACCACCAGCTTTTCAAGGAGAAAGGAGTGGGCCATGGTGTTGAGCTGCACCATCAGAGACTGAGCATGTGTGAAAGAACTTTGATTAAAAAATGAATGTTTCTGGTGAGGAAAATTGTGGCAGTCTCATGCTAGCCAGAAGGACAAGGCTGTTTTTAACATGTAGCTGTGCCTACATGCTGGAAACAGCCTTATCTTTCTAGCTGGCATGGTATTGCCACACATTTCTTCACCTGAGAGAGAGGGCATAGATGCTGAAGGTTGGTTGCTGTGGAGGGTCTGTTAGCAGACACCACAGCCAGGTGTTGGGATCAAAAACCTTGACATGTGGATCATTACGGCAGAGCAGTGGCCAAGGAATTAGAGAGCCAGCCGAATCTCCAGGAGGAACCAGTGAAACTGGCACCTGAGAGCACGTGAAGTGATACTGAAGAAGGAGCCTGGTTGATCGAGAGATACCAGAGGAGACCAGCAGTCCAGAGGTTGGCAGGGAGAGGAAATAGATAGCTGATTGGGAAATCATGGGTAAGATCAGGACTTGACCAACTCCAAGGAAATTGAACTGTGTGTTTTAGGGATTTGCTCTTTGCATTGGGCTATCAGTCCTGGATTTTACAAGTACCACACATTGAGGTTTAGTTTCGTAATTTAAGCTATTGCATGGCCTTTGGGTGAAGAGATTTTATTTGATCACATTGCTCTTTTTGCAGTTAAAGTGTACCAACGGAACCAACCTATGGTACCTAATTTGGTTGACAATGATCCAACCCTGTGTATCCAGGAACTGTGCTAAGGGAGCTCAACTATTAATTAACAGAAATATTCCTGGTACCAGATAGGAAAGTGTAGCTTCCTCTAGTACAGGAGTGTCTTCTGTGTGCTGTACTGTGATAAGTGGTGCTGAGGTGGGCACTGAAACAGGGCTACGCCTTGAAGGGCCTAGTTAGTGGCAGCCCCTGGAATCAGTTGGTTTGACCCCACGTGCATGAGCGCTTGAGTGGGGTCTCAGTTAGGCTGCACTTGCTTGGGTACTTAAGAACTGGCCTGGACATATGGTATTACCAAACACGGGTGATCTAATTGCCATTTAACATTTTCTACTGGAGTACCACAGGGGTTAGTACTGGACCCTGTCCTCATCAATGTCTTCATAAGTGACATTGCTGAGGAACTGTAGGGGAAGGTGTGTTTCTTTGAGGGTGATAAAAAATCTACAACAGGGTGGACACCCAGGATGGGATCCAAAAAGATCTGGGGAAACTAGAGGAGTGGTCTAGGGAGTGGCAGGTAGGTTTCAATGCCAACAAGTGCAAAGTCATGCACCAAGAGCAGGGAAGCCCAGAGACTTTGTATAAGATGGGGGGGGGGGAGTACTTGCAGTCACCAAGCAAGAAAAGGACCATGGGGTGATCATATCTGATGTCCTCAAGGTAGCAAGGCAATGTGACAGGGCAGTAGGCACAGGGAAAGGGATCTCTAGCAGGAGAAGGGAAGTAGTGTTACCTTAGCATCACCCACTTGTGAAACTTCTCCTTGAGTACTGTGTCCAGTTCTGGAGGCTGCACTTCCAAAATGACAGTGACAGGATGGAAGTGGTCCAGAGAAGAGCTACTAAAATGTGTTGGGATTGCACAAGGAACCATACTAGGAGAGGCTGTAGGAGCTCAACATGTACTCCCCAGAAGAGAAGAGATCAAGAGGGGACATGACTGAGACCTTTAAGTACCTCACAGTGGTGAATGAGGTGCAGTAAGGGAGTCTCTGTCATAGTAGGTGGCGCACCAGAACACAGCTGCATGCTATGAAGCTTGAGAAGGGAATTTAAGAGGGATGTGAGAAAATACTTTTTCACAGAGAGGGTGGTGGATGACTGGAACAGCCTGCCAGAAGAGGTGGTAGGGATGCAGACTGTGGGGAGCCTCAAACATGCATGGGATAGACACATGGGTATAATAAATAGAGGTAAGGGAGGAGGGATCGACAACTGTGACCAGATAGAGTCCATGATGTAGTGTTAGGCAGGGAAAATAGGGCAGACTAGGGGGACCTACTGGTCCCTTTCTGCTGACACATTCTATGTTACACTATAAATGAAAAGACACAGTCCACCATTACCTCATCCATTCCCTTTTTAAATAATTCCATATTCTCGCTCTCTACTACTGATGCAGGAAGAGCATTCCATGTCTTCAGTACTCGTTGAGAGAACCATGACCCTCTTTGGTTTTTCTTACAGTGTTCTCCTTTCAATAGTTTATTGTGTCCTCTAACTGTTATGGGTTCTGGTCCTGAATTTAGACCTGCACATTCCCACAAATCACTATTACCAAAAGCACTGTACACCAAACACATATCACTCCTGTTACGTCTATACTGGAGTTAGTATATTCCTGAAGCTCTCAGTCGTTCCTCATAAGATTTGTCATTTAAGTTAGCTACTAACTTTGTGGCTTGCCTCTGGATGCCCTCAAGCTTCTTGCTGTAAGTCTTACTAGTTTGTGCCCATAATTGACAGCAATACTCCAGGTGGGGATGAACGAGGGACATGTACAAGGGCAGTATAACGTCATTGTCTCTACTTTTGATGTTTCTTCTAATTGAAGCTAATATCCTGTATCCAGTCCTAGCAACATTAGAGCAATGCTTGTTAAAGCTTAAATTATGTGTGACAAGAACACCCAGGTCTTTTTCTTCCTCAGTTGTTGCTGACATAAAAGGGGATCAGGCACTGCAGGGACCACACATTTGTTTTACACCTTCTAGACATCAAGAAGTCATGACAAGGGATGGTTGTACATATGAACATAGCCTGTGGAAATGGATGCACTGTCATGGCCCAGTGGTACTGTGAAAAGAGGTCAGAATTCACCGTTGAGCCCATGCTATTGGGAGACAGATATGGAGGCAGTATGGCTCAGTGGGTTAAGGCTCTGAGCTGCAAATCTGGAGACCTGGTTTGAATCCCACAGCCCCCTAGGTGCATACTGTGTGACCCTGAGCAAGTCACTTAACTTCCTTGTGCTCCCAGGTTGCACCTGCAAACAAGCTTTCAGTTTAGTGTGTCTCACCTGGTAAAAAAAAAAAAAAAAAAAAAAGATAGGAGACTTTTTAAGTCTTTGAATACAATGCCTCACAATAGCCACCAACCAGAGATGGGTATGCAACAGTGAAGACAAAATGAAGACTGTAAGGAAGTGTAGGCAGTGAGGAAAAGAGCAGGATTCAGTTAGCTAATCAAGGACTTCCTTTGGAAGAGCACCCTTCCTTTGGGAAGATTCAGCCAATGAATATTACAGCTAGTGAATGTGAGTGCTGTAGCATGCCAGGACCAGCTAAGATCAGCATGTCTGCCCGAGATGGGGAGATGTGTTTCAGAGATCAGTCTTTGTATTGACTGCAGCCAGAGTTCCCTGCCTTGGACTCTGTCTCCAAATTTCAGGCTTGAGCTCTGAAGTGCTTGCTTTTGTAAAGGGTTTCCTTTGTAAACTCTGAATTTGTGGGAGAAAGCTAGACAGAGTTTCTCAGCTTCTGCTGCAGGGATCCATCCCTGCAGAGGGCTCACCACTTAAGGTGCTGTACAACTGCTTGCAACTGCTTGCCTTCAGATGGGTTAAGAGGAAAAGCCCTGTTCAAGGTGTGAAGAGGACCAACTAGGATCATTAGAGTTTTCCACCATGGCCCACACCTTTTTCCATCTTTTTCCATTGCATGTGTAGTGAAGCTTGCCCACAGAACCAGCTAGGAAGATATCCCGCTGTGGCTGCTATACCAGTTGAGTTACTAATATATTACAAAACTGAGCTTTGTCCTACAACCTGTTGAACTTTTTGTGTGTAGATATGGTTTGGTTAGTCAGGTCTAGGACAGAACTGAGAAAACCCTAGTGCCCCATTGGTGTACATCTGTATCTTCATAAGAGTCTGTTTTTGCTCTAAACACTTTACTACTTTACACTACTTTTCTTAAATGTTTCCTGCCTTTCTGAGCCTACTACATTACCAGGGAGTGAATTCCATATTCTGTACCTACTGTACCACTCTCTGAGAAGTAGTATTTCCTTCTGCCCCTTGAATATTTCTTCTTGCAGTTGCCTATTATGGTTGTTGATTGGCTGTTGATTGTATTTTCATTTTGTTTAGTATTTAGTCCCAAATCCTTACATAGTTAGAACTTGCTAAGCAACCATTCGGCATAATTAAGTCTCTCCCATATCCTTCTTTGCTCTAAGCTAAACATGCCGAGCATATTAAGTTTCTTATTGTAATTCATGGGGTAACCACCTATCATTTAGCTGCTCTTCTCCCAACTCTTTCTAATCTATCTGCAGTGCATCCTTCCTATGATATGTATTTGATACAGTAGCTTGTAGGTTAGAGTAATGAGCTGTGAATGTGCTTCGTGCATCCAGCAGACCTAGGTTTGATTCCCACAACCTCCACTTGCATACCATGGAACTCTGAGTAAGTCACTTAACCTCCCCAGTGCTCCTGGGTCACCCCTGAAAACAGGCAGTTGTGCCTAGTGGACCTTACCTGGTTACCAAAGAATGCAAGAATAAAAAAAGTTAATAAGCTAGTTAGGTGACTTTCCACTTATAAAACCATGTTGTGTTTTATCTCTGAATCCCAAATTGGTCACTTCTCCTCTATTGTTGCCCTTATGAAGGATTACATAATTTTGCATGGAACAGTAGTCAGGCTGAATGGTCTGTAGTTACAGTAGTTAGCTCACCGTTGTCCGCCTTCTTAACCAGTGGTATCACTGCTGCGTCCCTCCAGTCCCCTGGGACTTCCCCAGACTCTATGGATTCTATAAACAGTGTAAGTTAATTAATGGTTCCACTAAGTCTTTGGCTAGTTCCTTTAGGACCCTTGGTGAATGTTAACAGATCCAGATGATTTACTTACGTTTATACCCAATAATTTATTATCAAGGACCTCCTTGCTGGTGACCATTTGTCTGTTCCCATTTCTCTCCCTTTCCTTCCTTGGCTCTCTGGCACCTTCCTCAACTGTATCCTTTGCTCCATCTACCGAATAGACATACAGCAAAGACTGTCAGGATGAAAGCCAATTCTCCAGAATTCTGCAGCAGAGGTGCTGCAGGAAACAAGGCAATTTCAATGGGTGTGAATCCCATTGACATTCAGGAAACTGTGATGACATTGTGTTTAATCCTGGCAGGCTCCACTGTGCCTATTTAACAACAACCCTGTCTCCTGTTTCTGGTCTCTGATTTGTTTCCTTTTTTTTTGTTGTTGTTTGCTGCAGGCTGGCTCTGTATCAGTCCATTTCTCTCCTGCCACCTCACCTCATCCCGTGGGACCTTCATACAGCTTCCAGAGAGCACCCTGGATTACCCCCTCCCCGGGTGGGGCCATTGGAGAGAACCTTCCTAACTCCCTGAATGGTGTTGCATGGTGATCTGGGGGCACAGTGCCTCAGCCAGCTGTGTAGGGCTTGATGGAGGAGGGCGGAAGTTCTCCCACTTCAGCCTGGCAATTTTTTCCCATTGGTTGTTGGGAGGTGTGGTGTGCAATGATGAAGAGGAGCTCAGGTGCTGACATCTGACAGACCTTCCCTAGAACCTGTGAGCTTCAGTTGTGATGTCCTCTGGTCTCCACCAGGGGCCAGACATGCACCAAATGTTTCCCCACCCTATCCCTGGGGGATGAGAGCAGTCCGTTGGATGCTCAATCCCTCTCCCAGCAGGGCCTCTGATTCCCCAGGCTTACATCCAATCCTGGGTTGTTAGCATCATAGGTGGAAATCCAACTGCTGTGCCAGAGGGCTGCACCTGATTATTTCCTCTTCTACTTTTAGTGGACCCAGTGCACTGCTAGTTTTTTGCTTTCTATTTACATACCCTGTTCCAGGAGAATTCTTTTAAATGGCACTTTTTCCTGATGATAAATGCTTTTCTAATCCTTTCTTTTCAGTCATTCTAAGGGTCTTGTACTTTTTTACTTTCTTTTTGTACTTGTCCCTGGTCTCCCTTGTACCCTCCTTTTTTTTTTTTTTCAATTCAACTTTTATGGAAATTTTAACAGTTTTAAGGAGTACATCCAGAAGGGGAACAAGATAACAGCGAAAGTATCTGCCATTAAAAAACAGATTATCAGGATGTAGAGTACCCTCCTTTTTTAACTGCCAGTAGGCCCTACTTTTTGCTCTTATTTCTTCCTGTATCTAATCTGTTTACCACACATGTTTCTTACCCTTCCTATTATACTTAGCTTTTGTTGGCATATGCTTTTCTCTCTTTCTATAGTTTTGATTGCATTAAGCTTTACTATTCCTTTTCATTTCCCTACCATATCTCTGCACCACTTACACCCCTTAAAATCTCTGTGTATGTTGTTATATCTTCCTCCTTATGTAGTACATTGTAATATATGGATATATCAAAATAATATGGGGCAGGATTTTCAAACTGCACCTTGAAAGGGTGCACGTGGCTGCTCCACACAGCTGAGATGCGCCAGAGCACAAAAGTGATATATTCAAATGAGAATCATCTGAATATAACAAGATATGTGTATGGCACAAATGGGGGCTGCCAACGATGTGCCAGAGCATCCCCCTGCCAGGTCTGAATACTTGGAATGGGAATGCATGGCGCATATTGCGGATGCGCTGAGCACAACTTCCAGATATTCAGATCGAAACATGCAAATGGAGCCATTAGCTATGCAAGGCACAAATGGAGCCATTTGCATGTCATTATGACCCCATTCACTGTCCTGTGCAGGGACTAGCCCGGCTGGATGCGTAGGGTGCTCTAAAAGAAGGATTGCAGGCCATAGTCCCTGGTAGTCTAGTGGCCCCCCTTCCCCATACCCCAGTCGCAAACAAAATAAATTATATCCTACGTATCCCTGGTAGTCTAGTGGTACCCCTCTCCCTTCCCCAATACCTGACCGAGACAAAATAATAGCATTTTCCATCCTTAGTAGTCTAGTGGCCCCCCTTCCTTGCTGAACTCGCTTCATAGTATTGTTGTCAATCACAACTCTCTGGTAGTCTAGTGGTAACCCCCCTTCCAGCCCCGATCGCAGCAAAACCCACAACTGAGCTCACCCTGGTAGTCCAGTGGACCCCCCCACCCAACAAACAGCAAACCCCACCCCAGTCCCCCATCCCAGCATGGGTATGACAGCTGGCGGGCAGCAAAACTCATCTGCACACCTCCACAGCTGCCCACCAGCTGCGCTGTCACTGAATGACAGCTTACAGTAAGCTCTGCAATACCATTGGTCAACATCGTTGACAAATGTGCTTGCAGTGAGTACTGTAAGCATTCATTCATAACTTTGTAAATGGCTCTAAGTTGTGAATGAATACTAACAGTACTCACTGCAAGCCAACTGGTCGATGATGTTGACCAATGGTATTGCAGAGCTTACTGTAAGCGGTCATTCAGCAACAGCGCAGTCAGAGAGCAGCTGTGGAGGTATGTTTGGGTGGGTTTTTCTGCCCACCGGCTGTCATGCCCATTCTGGGATGTGGGAGCAGGGTGGGGTTTTGTTGCCTCAGTGGGGGGGTTCCACTGGACTACCAGAGCGATCTCGGGTGTGGGTTTTGCTGCAATCTGGACTGGGAGGGAGGTACCACTAGACTACCATGGAGTTGTGATAGATAATAATACTACAAATAGGCTTCAGCAAGGGAGGAGGGTCAATAGACTTCCAGTGGGTTTCAAGGGTCTCGCATATTATGGACGGGGTTCTGAAAGGGGGGACACTAGAGTACAAGGGATGTGGAGGTTTATTGATCTCCCTCACAATCAGGGCTGAGGGAGTAGCCACCCAAGGGCTGGGTTGCTGTGTTGAGATGTGCAATACAGTGGCCCGCTTGTGGGTGGCCACCACTTAGGCATGGTTTTTCCATGCCTATCTTTGCATGGCACATCTCTGAGATGTGCTGGCAGCTGTGCCACACATCTTGGCTGAATATGGAGATGTGCCATATATGCAGGGAAACGCCCCTTCTGGATGCGATGCATACATTATCTGTGCTGTGGCACATCCAGGTTTGTGCGGTGCATCAACCCCTTTTGAATATGGCCCACAGGTGCATTTCGGAGATGAGCCAATGCAGCTCAATTGCACAGGGCGCATCTCCTTTGAATATCCTGGCCAAGGTACAAAGGCATACAAAAAAATCTTGGCAATATCACTGCTCAAAGTGATAATACCATTGTTCCGTCACCATAATACTATTATTCAGAGCCCGTAATACTATTGTTCAGAGCACTGAATGATAATATTATCACAGAATGAGAGTGGTTTTCTTTGTGCTCACTGACCACACTAGAGCTGGTTATTATGGTGCCCAGTGCAGTCGCTTGGGACACGACCTATCAATCAGAAAACTTGCTTTATCATTGGCCACTTTTTGTCTCTGGGTGGGCAGAACAGTTTCGAAAACTGGTGGCTGTGTCTCGCTAAGTGAGAGCAAATCGTAGCCTTGCACTCATTTTTTTTATTATTATTTTTCTGTTACATTAAATAATTATCTGGTTGATCCTGCCTCCACTGAGCACCTGTCCAAACCAACCAGGTAGGACTTGCTATCAAGGCTAATGAACAGGGGCACTGTGACCCCAACAGAGAGTGGTTAAAGCGAGTTAGTGCTCCGTGCAGTGGTTGGGTGGGCGCTGTCCCATGATAGCGGCAGAAAGATTCTGAGGTCTGTTATTTAATTACTTTTTTTCCAGATCAATATATTACACACTAACATACTAAAATGCCAGCAGAATAGGTCTAAGGGTCTCTTGAGTCTGCTCGATTTTCAGCACTCACACTGACGGCCAATTTTGGTGTGTCCCCCCTCCCCCTTGGGTCATACTGTCCCCAGTCCCAGATGTTCCACCTGTATTGGGCCTGGTCAGATTTAACCTCCCCCCTGTACCTTTCCCATCCCCTCTTAAACCCATCCACAGTCTTCATCTCTACCAGCTCCCTGGGCAGTGAATTCCATGGCTCCACCACCCTTTTGTGAAATAACATCTCCTCCTCTCCCCTCTGAGCCTGCCTCCTTCCAGCTTACACCCGTGACCTCTTGTTGCCCCACCCTCCTTCCTTTGGAGCACCTTGACTGGGCCTCCTTTATTGATCCCTTTCATGTACTTAAAGATCTCTATCATGTCCCCCCGTCCCTCCTCTCCTCCAGAGTGTACATGTCGAGCTCCTTGAGCCTCTCCTCATAGGTCCTCTCCCCCAGACCCCAGATCATTTTGATTGCCCTCCTTTGGACCCTCTCTAGGAATGTAATGTTCCTCTTTAAATGTGGTCTCCAAAACTGTACACAATACTTGAGGTTAGCGAATGGGGTATTACTCAGGTGTAATACCATCTCGAGATTCTGGGGACATGGGAACCTCTCAAGAGTGAAGCTCGAGAGGTTTCCATGTCCCCAGAACCTCTTGATGGTACTACACCCTTGTAATACCTAGTCCCCTATCTATTATTCTGTTTACAAAATGAGCAGGGATAAATGCTGCATTTTGATTGGCAAGTAGCCATGCTTAATCATGCTACTACCAACACCTAAAAAAAAGTGTCGGTACCACCTTTCCCACTGACATAGCGTATCACTTTAACAACTAAAATTTCAGTTTCACAAGTACCAAACAGGCATCCCTTTCACAGATCGCAGCCTGCAATGTCTGGTTCTAAAAGGACCAGTGTTTTTATATGCCCTGCACATTATGTTTTGGGACTATTTTATTTGTCACTACAACAGATAAATTCAACAAATCAGTTTGACAGCATAACAGTTTCACGTGTATTATTTTTTCTACAGTAATTACCCATTTTATAAGTGCAATAAGACACTTAGGTTGTTACCAGTAGTGCCATAAATGAATACTGGAGAGGATTGTTTATAACCAACTCCAGGACTACATAGAACAACATAGCCTTCTCACTACCCATCAGCATGGCTTCAGGAAACATCATGGAAGAGACACAACTCTAGTTTGCCTAACTACCAATATCTTCTCCACCCATGATGCTAGTCAACTGACAGGAGTAGTTTTCATAGATCTTACAAAGGTTTTCGATTTAGTAAACCACCAGCTCCTTATTTCAGAACTGAGGTCCACTGACGTAGATCCCTTGACTGCAGTGGTTCTCTAGTTACCTACCAATAGGTCACAAAAAGTAAAATGGAAAGGGGAACTATTAGACACATGTCCTGTCACAGATGGTGTCCTTCAGGGATCAATTCTGGATTCCCTGCTACTTTCCCTGTACGTGAATGATTTGCCCAAGAATTGCAGGGACGCGAATCTGATCCTGTATGTGGACGATGCAGTCATGTAAAGGAGTTCTCCTGATCCCCTCAGACTGACCAGCTTACTCACAAGTGACATACAATCCTTAGAGTCCTGGTTCCACACCAACAAAAAGGTACTTAACACTAAGAAACCAAAGGCCACCCTCGTCGACCCAAAAAACATTGATACTAACAGAGCTCATATCTTTACCCCTATATTTGTAAACAGGACTGGAATAGAGGTAGTTGAATCTATTAAGTACCTAGGGATACATCTTGACCAGGCCTGCACCTTGAAAGCTCATATAGATAACTTAATTAAATCTCTGAATCAAAAGTTAGGTCCCTTGTATTGCCTGGTTCCCTTCCTTACTATGGACTCTTGGCCTTGCATTGCAAACAATATCCTTCTCCCTACTCTGTTCTATAGGTCCACAGTACTGTGCTCCCTCAGGAGTACAGAACTGCATAAGCTAAAATCTCTTAACCACAGAATCGGTTGCTTTGCCAATGCAGCCCCTCCCAAGGAGCACCACTGCAATGTCCTGCACTCACTGAAGTGGCCAACACTTGAAGGGACGTTAGCTTACCATCCCCTATGTCTAGCATACAAGATTTGGCTAAGCAATTCTCCCCCAGTCTAACAGATCTGTTATCAGCCAAACCAAGTAGGTGGCCCCTCAGATCTGCCAACCGACCCCCGCTATTAGTCCCATGCACTAAGACTATCGCAGGTGATAGGTCATTCGCCAGTGCCGTTCCAACCCTATGGAATGCCCTTCCAAACAGCCTAAGGGAATACTCATCTTTAGGTGGCTTTAACAAAGGCCTAAAGATTCATCCATTAGAATTAAGCATCTGCACCTGTTATCACTGATATACTTCCACCTGAGCCTCATTACAAATTTATCTTGTGTTTATAGCTTCTGGTATTTAAAATACCTGATGTACTTATTTGTTTGTAACTCACAATTTTGTCATTAAATGTATAAATATTATTTTGTAATATTACACGTAAAGTGTGTAGAAATCTCTTTTTTGTAAAGTTGTGTACAAATATTTTTGTAACTGTTAACAATTTTCATGTAATTACCCCGGGTCATCCCTGAAAAAGGGACTCTTCAGTTTCAGCAGGTCCACCCGGTTAACAAAATTTAAATAAATAAATGTTTTGTGGTGTAAGTGCACTCAGCCTGTAGCCTCATGACTTACCCCTGGGATGTGTGTTCATGCCACTACTACCAACACCTTCTCATGTTTTACTGCCTACTTAGCTGTCCCTTTTACACTGCCAATTTCCTGAAGAGTTTCAATGTCCCCATGTTTGTTCCATGTCGCTGCAGCGACAGGAGATTTGCCGACCGTCATTACAGCGACAGCACAATGCCGACAGTTGCCATTGTGCTGTCACTGTATAACATTTTTTTTGGGGGGGGCTTTGCATCCCACACGCCCCATGTGGGGGGCTCTGCCCCCTACTGCCTGCACCTCCTGCACTATAGATTACCAACTCCGAGTCGGAGTTGGTTTGGGGAGGGGACAAACACCCCACAGACAACAGTGTCAGAGGAAACCAGCAGACCATCACAGCGAACAGCTGATTCTGTCACTGTGATGGTCTTCAGTGTTTTCCTGTCACTGCAATGATGGAATACATCCCATGTTATGGTAGCTTTCTGCTAGTGGATCTCTGGTTTACAGTCTGTTAATTCATCTCTCCTATTTCTTAGACTAAATTCAGGATTGCTCCATCTCCGGTGCCCTGGACGACATGCAGCTTCAAACTGCAGTTGTTTGCAGTTTGTACCAGTAGCATCCCTGCTCTGCTAGCTGCCTTCCCTCTTTGCCAGTTTATAGAAACACAGAATTTGTTGGCAAAAAAGGTCTGCTTGACTCACTCAGTCTGCCCAGTTGTTCCCTGCCTATTCTGTATCAGCAGACCCTAACTGGTCTCTGGCAACCCTCCCCCTTTTATTTACTAGTTTTCCCCATGTCTATCCCATGCATGTTTGAAACCCCCCTCAGTTCTCCCTGTACTGCCTCTGGTGGCAGCCATTCCAGGTGTCCACCACTCTTTCAGTAAAGTAGTATTTCTTCACATTCCTCCTAAATTCCCCCTTCCAGCTTCACTGCATGCCCTCTTGTTCTGTTGCACTTCTTCAATTGAAACAGGCTGCTCACCTGTACCTTGTCCACTCCTGTGATGTACTTGTAGGTCTCTATCATGTTTCCTCTCTCCCTTCCCTCCTCCAGGGTGTACATCTTGAGATTCCCACAGTCTCTCATTCTACTGTTTCTCATACAACCCATGTATCATTTTAGCTGCCCTCCTCTGGACTGCCACTACCCTGTCAATGTCTTTTCTCAAATACGGATTCCAGAACTGTATGTAATATTTCAGGTGTTGTCTCATCAATGATCTGTACAATGGTAATATCACTTCCCTTCTTCTTCTTGTGATTCCTCTCCCTATATGCCCCAGCATTTCACTGGCCCTGCCCTCTACCTTGTCACAATAGCTTACATATTTGAGGTAATCAAATATTAGAACCCCAAGGTCCCTTTCCTTCTTAGTGACTTGACAGTTCTCCCTCTCCCCCATTTTATACTCAGCTCCTGGGTTTCTATTCCTCAGGTGCATGTTTTGGCATTTTTGGCATTGAACCCCAGCTGCCATACCTTTGACCACTCCTCAAATTTTCTAATGTTCCTACTCATTTTCTCTATCCCTTCCTGAGTATCCACCCTGTTACACATCTGGATGTCATCAGCAAAAGGCAGTCCTTTCTGTGATGTTACCTATGAAGACGCTGAAAGGTCCAGTCCCAATACTGAACTCTGTGGCACCGCACTGTTCACTTTCCTCTTGTTAGAGTGAGAGCCATTTACCACCACCCTCTTCCACCTATCCATCAACCATTTTTTTTACACACTTTACAACTTTTGCTCCTACCCCTGGACTATATAGAATTTCAGCCTCCTATGTGGTACTGTGTCAAAGGCTTTGCTGAAGTCCATATAGGCCATGTCCACTGCTCTTCCCTGACCTATTTCCCTGGTCACCCAGTCAAAAAAATCAATCAGATTTGTCTGACATGACCATCCCCTCATGAATCCATGCTGTCTTTGGTCTTGCAACCCCATGGATTCAAGGTATTCTAATAGCCTTTCTTTCAATAGGGTTTCCATTAATTTCCCCACAGCTGATGTGAGACTTGACTGGTTTATAGGTGCTAGCCTCCTCCCTGCTGTCACTTCTATAGAGTGGCACTACAATAGCTCTCATCCAGTCCCCTGGAACCTCTCCTGTTGCCAGTGATTTGTTGAATAAGGCTGCCACTGGTGCAGCAAGCTCCTCCCTGAGTTCCATTAGCACCCTTAGCTGTATCTTGTCCAGTCCTATGATCTTGTCCACTCTCAGGTTTTCAAGTCTTTTCAAGACTCTTTTCTAAGTAAATGCTGCTCCTTGTTGGTCCATTTGCTTCCCTCTCCACTGTGAAGACTGAGCAGAAGTACCTGTTCTGAATGTCAGCTTTTTCTTGATCATTCCATCTACTGAGTTTATCCTCACTATCCCTCCACTTGCCTTCCTCTTCTTGCTTATGTACCTGATAAACATTTTTGCCCCCTCCTGCTATTTCTTTGGCTATCCTTTCCTCTGTTTGCACTTTTGTTTGCTTCACTGCTCTTCATGCTTCTTCCCTCTGTTTTACCTGCTACTTTTCCCTCTCCTTCCTCTGTGTTATTAAGTTTGCTGTGCATGCATGCGCAGCGAACTTCTTGTGGTAGAGTGACTTTTGAGAGGTGTCATACTGTCTGTCCAGTGCAGAGTGGTCTGCAAGGGGCTCGACAGTATCACCCCAATCATCAGCCAGGCTGATCGTGACACAAAGCCGACTGCGAACTGAAGAAATGCCGGAAAGCTGTATAATGGCATAAATCATTTTTTTTCAACTTTGGTGCATGTCTTGGCCTTTTTGGGGAATTTTTTCACCAAATTTTCAACATGGCTTTTTTGTGGCCCCACCTCATGAACTCAGTCACTGTCATTTTGTTATTCGATCCCGAAAGGTGATTTCAGAGTCACTGCGTGGATCCACCTTTCAGGACCGAGTAACGAAATGACAGTGTCACAGTTCATGAGGCAGGCCTCCCCAAAACCCTATGTTGAAAATTTGGTGAAAAATTCCCACATATTACTATACTTTGAGCATGCGTTGCGCAGTTCCTACACACTCTTGTAACTTTGCATATTTTTTATATTTTCACTCCAGATTTTCAGCATTGCTGTTTTACCACACCTCCTTATGAGCAGTACAGCTATCATTTTTCACATCTCACCCAAAATGTGTTTTCGCACGTGTAGTGCACAATGGTACGGTTGGTGTGTGAAATCAATCTTCAGGACAGATTAAGAAAGTTACAGTGATACTGTTCATGAGCAGATGTCTTAAAATGGCTTTGTTGAAAATTTGGTGACAAAAGTCCATAAAATGACTGTGTTACGAGTGTGCATTGTGCAGTTTCCACGTACCCTCTTAAGTTCACGAATTTGTAATATTTTCAGTCCAGATTTTCTACAGTTGCATTTTTCCATACCTCCTTATGAACAGTACAGCTGTCATTTTTCACACTCCAGCTGAAATGTGTTTTAGCACTTCTCCTATACTGCACCCATCTCATCATATTTCCTTATGAAATGGGGTGAGCATAAGGCCCAAAGACCCCAAGGCACACCGTGACACTTGCTGGTGTCTGCAGGGTAGGGTGTGGTGAAATGGCATGGCCGTTATGCCTGATAACCCAAAGGCACATCCCCACTTAACTGCTGCTGCACAGTGCTTTGTTTCTCTGCCTCATGGGAATGGCAGAGATGTTGCACGACAACCACAGTTTGTTCCTGTCTGTGGCCGCCATATCTGCTATGGTGCTCAGTGGCACTTGTTCTGTCTCCTGTCACCCCAACCCCCCAATAAAAGCAGCAACAGCTCTGAGGCATTTTTTTCTTAGAGGTATTTGTTGTGCTCTCTCACCTGTCACCCTCAGTGAAGAGGAGAGAGAGAGAGAGAGAGAGAGAGAGAGAGGCACTTTTGTTTGTTTGTCTTGCTCCAATGATTGGTTCATGGCAGTTCAAAGCTCTTCTCATGAGCTGCTGCCCAACATCAGAGGCAACTGGCAGTGGCATCGGGGAGAGGACAACAAAGTGTTCAGTTGCAACCCCACCTCCACACTCCGGTGTCAGAGTGCCCAACCTCCCCTGTGCTGGCATAAACCCCCCCACTACAGTCCATGACACTGGCATGCCCACCCTGGTGCCACCGAACAACAACCTGCCCCCCACCACAGTTCACAACACTAGGGTGCCCAACCCCAGTGCTGTCAAAAAACACACTACCACTGCAGTCTGGGACCCTGTGGTGCCCAACCCTTGGTGCCACCAAATAACACACTGACATTGAGGTGCACAACCTCCAGTGTTAGGTCCCTGAAAAATGAAAACCATCCATCATTTCTTTTTTTTATCTTAAAAAATATCCAGTAATGATGTCAAGCCCTGCTGACTCCACTATACTGACCCCCCTCTGAGTACTCACTACCCACCTCCAGAATGCCTCACTTACTTTACTAGGGTCTCACAAAGTAATTCGCTCAGTGACCACTGACAATGCTTTCCCTACCACACCTGACCACAAATTAACTGAAAACAAGGTAAGTGCTGTTAAGCAAGCAATAATACCTGACACGGTGGGCAGTACTGGGCTATACCCACCCACCCAGGGGCATAATGAGGCCTGACACCGCAGTGGGAGCCGGGACTTGCCTTGTTTATTTATATTACTCTGCTGTCTCTAAAAACAAAAAGAAGTATTTTCTTACATTGTTGATGGTTTGGGTATACATGGGGTATGGGGGGTGGCGCTTATGATTTGGTTGGGATTGTCCATTAGCGATTGGGAAAAAATGGCAGGTGTGCCATTTGAAAATTCCCAATGCATATCGATACTGGTGATGAGGTTGGACTGGGACTGGCACTTTTAATACCCAGGCTCTGTTGCCTGATTGATGCCCACCTTGGCAGAGCTATCAGCCAATCAGAGCCTGGATATTTTGTAGCCCATTTTCTAATGGCTTATAATTACTGGGATCAATTTTTTCAATGGACTCAAACAGTTGATATTCACCATAATAACTGACTGGTTATTACAGCATTCATGCACTCTGTCAAAACCTAGTGCTCCCTTATTGGATCTCATTCTGTATGTGGATGGGCTGAACAGTTCCACAAACATGGTGGCTCTGTATCTCTGTTAGCGAGGAGTTGCCAGAACAAGACACCTCTACTTCTCATCATCATTTTTTTATAATCAATCTGGCTGATCCTACTTTTAAATAAAAAAAACTGTATCTGGTTGATCCTGCTGTTTGCCAGCTTCAGGTGATAGGCAGTGCGAACGGGAACAGGGCCGTGGCTGACTGGCTACAGTACTAGGCAAATGCGATTGCGATTCCAAACTGTAAGTTTGAAACAAAATTAAAATAAAGAACAAAATGCTAACTCTGAAAAGGGAGGGTGAGAGAGACTATGTGAGTGTGTGTCTGTGTCTTTGTGTACATGTATGTATGTGTCACACAGAGTCACAGGACTTAGGCTGGAAAAAATTGCTCAACAGCAATTATAAAAAATAAAGGCTGGGGAAGTGTGCATACTCGAATATGATGCACACCCTTAGTGTGGGATGCTTTTGTAAACCCCTAGGGCTTCGCTCTTGGGGTTTATGTAGTATCCCACACATTGTGTGTGTATTAAGTAAGCAATAAGACATAACAGGGTGTTGGTTGTTCTGTGATAACCATATGCCTAGGTGCATAATGATAGGCACAAGGCCAAAGGCCTAGTGTCCTTCTGCACCTAGGTGTATGGTTATCACAGAACAACCAACACCCTGGATTGTTTTATTGCACTTATAAAATGGGTTACTATTAGGAAAAAATGACACTGACACTGACAAGTAGTTTGCATTTGTAAAATTTTATAACATTTATTTAAAGACTTGAGAATTTCTTAAAAAAAGGAGAAAAAAAAGTCCCTAACCACACTGTTTGGGATGGTCAAAATAATAACTTGCTTAGAACCGCATGGTGCACTACTTTTTTGGAGTGGTCAAAATAACAACTGAAAAAAAAACTCCTCACAATGTGGAACATTTTGGGTTTACCTGTTGAAATTGATAAATTGCACCTTGCCATGGAATACAGGGTTTATGAGCTTGAAAGGCATGTTTTCCAGCACTGTATTTCCTCTTGATGGTGTTTCATGCTGATTGTTGGTGAACTCATTCTCAGGTTCTGATTTCTGTTTTTTGCTTGTAGTCTCCGTTTCTTGATTTTTGCTTGATGAGTCCATCTGCTGATTTTCTTTTGTACTGTGTGCAAGGATTCCACTCCACTTTTTCCGGTCTTCATCAGAGGCACTCCAGTAGCTTCTCAAGCTACAGTAGCTTCTAATCTGTGCCCTGTATCTACCGTAATTTCTTGTGCTTGCAGTCCGGCAGTAGATAGTAGATGCACAGCTGTGGCTTTTATAGAGTAGCTTGCGTACCTTTGGATAAGGTTTCACTCCTTGCTCAACAGGTTGACTGTCTGTTTCCTGTTGGGAATGGATTAATATGTTTTCACCAAACCAACAAAAGGCACATCTGTGGGCCAAGCACTTTCTACCCTGAAAATTTCAGACCACAATTCCAAACCACATGGGTTCTAGACAATGAGAAAAAAAGCAGCAAAAAAATGGCAATTTTGAAACTTTTTTCACTATCCGAATCTCAGAGGCCACACATCCGACCAGAATGAAACTGGGCACATCAAAGATCTAATCCCTGAGTCTATGCATGGGAAATTTCGTACAAATCTGTTGCACAGTTGCAAAGATATTAAAGTGCAAATTATCCAAGAAGGCAATTTAAGATACTTGTTTTGGGTTTGAATTCAAGAGGTGGAGGGCAGGATTCACAATGCTTGGAAAAGTCCCGCAGCTGCGAGAAAGCCTCAGCACAAGATGGTTGCCACTTGTGACTCTGCAGGTTACCCGCAGTGGTGAGTATTCACAAAGGTGGAGCCAGATTACGACCAGCTCCGTGAATTATGGCAGCATTCGGGCGTTGTTGCTAGGGACAGCACTGCAGCTGCAGGAGGCTGCTACAGACAGTGGGACCCGCCATAACACCCTCTGCAACTGCTGCGGCCGTGAATCAGGTGCTCCGCAGCTGCGGCGATTTCGGAGCGCCACTGGGGTTGCGGAGTGGGACTTAGTCCCAAAACGAGTTGTGAATCCTGCCCAGAATGTTTACTATCAATCAATCAATCATTCTTTATTTATAAAAAGGCAACTTTTTAAAACCAAGGTGCCTGTACAACAACAAATTAAAACATATCAATAAATAAATAGTACAGAAAGTTAAAATTAATAAATACAATGGCGGCATTAACAATCAGAAAATGCTAGGCTAAAAATATAGGTTTTCAGGGCAACTTTAAAACTCTGGACGGTCAGGGAATCTTGCACATGATGAGGTAGAGAATTCCACAGGGTTGGGACCATAAAACTGAATGACCTTGCCCCAGATGTCTGTAAACGAACCCTGGGAATCTCTAGCAATCCCTCGTCGATGGATCGGAAAGGGCGGAGAGGACAGTAGGGATGAAGGAGATCTTGCAGGTAACTAGGTCCCTGGTTGTGTAGGGCCTTATAGGTCAGCAAACTGACATTGAAGGTGATCTGCCACTATACTGGCAGCCAGTGCAGTCCGTGGAGCACAGGCGTTATATGACTGGTTCTAGAAGTCCCAGTCAAAAACCTGGCTGCCGCATTCTGCACCAGTTGCAGGCGGTAGATATCAGCCCCCAATAGCCCAAGGTAGATGGCATTGCAGTAGTCAAGGCAGGAGGTAATGAAGGCATGGACCAAAGGTGGGAGATCGTCAGGAGAATCCAGGTGATTTACCTGGGCGATATTCCTCAGTTGGTAAACAGAGGTTTTGGCAACTGCCAACACCTGTGATTTAAGTGTCAAGCAGTCATCAAACATAACACCCAGGTTCCACAGCCGGTCTGAGGTAGTTAGGTGGGCACTTCCAAGCCACAGACCCGAAGGTGAACCAGCCGACAAACCCACCTCCCGATGACCTGGGTCCACATGTATGGAATACAAGAATTAAAATCTCTGCTCAGCTCTACTGGCAGAATGTTCGCCTCCTCTATAATACAATAGAAGGCCTCAGATGGAATCAGGGCTTTTGTTTTATCTGAAGCAGGTTAAATAGCACACATTTCCCCAGTAAGCAGGTAAGGATAGGACTAGGAGAGGTGGTTTTCCTGGTGAGCAAAAAAACACTATAAATTAAAACTGTAGGTACTGTAGTACTTCATTTTTATTGTGTGTGTGTGTGTGTGTGTGTGTGTGTGTGTAAGAAGATTGTGAGGGCAAATAACATTTAATTATTATGTTTTTAAATTTAAGGCAGTTTTATTTTTAGGGCCCATTTGAAAGTTTTTAGTGAGTAAAGATGACAGCCACATTTGTGATGACAGTCAGGGATGTGTGGTAGTATTGATTTTATTGTGAAGAGCCTGCTGGATCTTCTTTCAGTGCTGTTGTGCTGGGATATCAGCACTGAGTTTTGAGCTCCTCAGCGGATCAGGTTTCTGGATTTTTTATACCCATTTTATAAACTGTCTTATGAAATGGGCTTAAGATTTTGAGCCCTGTGATTGGTTGATAGCTGTGCGCTAGAAGTGTCTAATGCATGGCTACAACTAATCCTGGCAAACAAGATGCAGTACCCAGTTTTAAAATCATTGTTCCTGAATCTTCTTTGCCAGCCTGCTCCCCTGCTTGCCCGCCCGCTCGCTTCTCTCTCCGTCACCTGGTACAACAGAAACCCCATGCACTCAGGCACCAGGCAAACTATAAATCCCCCCAACACACCTCAGACTCAGTTGAATATATTTAAATCATTAAAAAGAAATACCATCCTCCTTTAGTGTCTGACAAAAGCACAGTTGCTCCTGGACCATCCTACTCTGTACAGTAGTTCCCGGACCGTCCTGCTCCATTCACTCTAACACAGTTGCTGCCACACACTGTGTATGCTCAGTTTCCTCAAGGGCCTTCCCCCAAAAAACTCTTATTACTTGAACTAAAAAAAAAGAAATACTGTCCTCCTTCTACTCCTCTGCTGCATTCTCCCAACAGAAAGCACATTTTCATACAGTTGCTCCCATGCCATGCCATACCACTCCATTCAGTGAACACAGTTGCTGCCACACCGCTCCATATGCTGGATTTCCTCTCAGTCCCAAAACAAAACAAAAAAAAAGCCTCTATTTGATCAACTAGGTAATGGGAAACAAATAAAGGAAATTTTTGTGTGTGTGCACCTCTGTGAGGGGAACCATGACAACCTCCCCTCCAAAAAATGTACAATTACGGAAGCGCCAGTAGGACAAATGTCCTCACATCTTAAGAAATACATCCAGGTGGAGGAACTGTTTTACTTCAAATAAAGACAAAAAATAACTTTTTTATTATTTAATTCTAATAATTTTAATTTTGACATGCAACTTAAATTTAGATGCCCATTTCATAAGCGCAATAAGCCACTCCGGGGTGTGCATTAGACAGTTCTAATGCACAACTAGGGGCTGGACTCACTCAGCCTGCGGCCTCGTGCCTCACTACACCCCCAGCCATGCGTTAGAACTGTCTAACGCACACCCTATCATGTCTTATTACTTACATATCACACACTTCCCCATCCTTTATTCCCTTTTTAATGCATTTTGAACTTTTACTCATAAACATGTTGGTTTTCAACATTTTGGCCCCAGATTTTTAACATTGCCTTTTTAACCCACTTCCTGAACAATACATGTGTAATTTTCAAATCCCCTCACAATTATATTTTTGTAGTTGCTTCATGAAATTTCCTTATGGACAGGATTTAAAAATTACTGCTGTCTTGATCATAAGGTGGGGGGTAATAAAAAACTATGTTGAAAATTTGGGGTCAAAATTTCAAAAAAACAACAAAGTAAGGAAGAAACATTTACATTTTTCAATATTTACTCATAACTTTTGTATTTCTTGAGATTTTAACCTCAAATGTACAGCATAGCATTTTTTAGCTTACATCATTAACATTGTAGGTATCATTTTTCAAATCCCACCCAAAACATGTTTTCACAGTCATGTCACAAAATAACTTTTTGGTAGGATTTCATAAATGACACCTGTCATGTTTATACCGTGAGGTGGAGTAATAAAAAGACTATGTTTAAAATTTAGAGTCAGAATCTCAAAAAAACAACATTATGAAGAAACATTGACATTTTCCACTGTTTACTCAAAACATTGCATTTTTTTTACATTTAGAACCCATGTGGTCAACATAGTTTTTTTTAATTCCACCTCATAAAAATGGCAGGTGCCATTTTTCAAATCCCCATCCCAAACCTGTTTTTGTGGCCCTGCTGCAAAATCACATTATGGATGGCATTTGATAAATGACACCTGTCATGTTCATTTGCTGGGGTAATAAAAATACTATCTTGAAAATCTTGGCTCACAATCCAAGAAAATAACATTATCTGTCAACCTCTTCATTTCCCAATCATCACATTTCTATTGTTACCTGACATCAGAGGCAAATGATGGTGGCATCGGGGGGGGGAGGGCAACAAAGTGCTCAGATGCAACCCCCCACTGCACTCTGACACTGGGGTGCCTAACCCCTGATGCAGCCAAATAACATCCCCATCCCCATTACAGTTCACAACACTGGGGTGCCCAACCCCTGGTGCTGTCAAACAACACCCCACCACCATAGTCTGGGATGCTGGGGTACCTGAACCTCATTATTACAACTTGTGTTTTTAATTTGTTAATTTTAACTACTATGCTATATACACCCAATAGCTACACAGCAAATATAGCAAGCTAACATGATTAGCATTAGTTAATGCATGTTTTCTGTCTTTTCTCACCAGTCTTTTTTACGCCACATTGCTCTTCATATGTGTTCATCCCCCCCCCAGTCCTGGTCTACACCTGTGGCCCTGGGGGCTTACACCTAGTACCATTTTACCCCCTCATTAGTTTAAATATTTGCCTATGATCCTACTACTCTTTTCTATCAGTACCCATGCCTCTATTTAGGTATAGTTCATCAACCCTGCAGAGGTCATTCCTATGCCAGAAGTTATCCCAGTTACTTAAAAAGTCAAACCTTTCATCTTTGGCCAAATTATGTAACCAGATGGTAGACAATTTTGTTGCACTCTGTCTCTCTGGATCACCAGTAGGATCTCTGAAATGATTACCAGACACCACTTCCTCTTAAAATCCCCCCAGTTCTCTGAAGTCATGTCTGATGTCTTTATCTGTTCTTCTACCTGTATCATTTGTTCCCATGTGAACTATCTCCATCAGCTTCTTTCAACTTCCTCTGAAAATACCATCTGCCACATTCCTTATGTGCTCCACCTCTGCTCCTAGGAAACAACTCACCATCCTATTCTCCCTACCCCCACCCTGCAAACTGTACCATTAATGAAACTGACTATTGGGTCTCCTATGGCCCCTTATTGCCTAGGACTCCTTTCTCTCCTTGATCAACTCTTCACTTCCTCCTCACTAGTAATGTCTCTCTATCTAGAGCCCTTGGTCTCACTGTGTTCTTTCATCTCAGCTAGTATCCTAAACCTGTTCTGAAGACTAACTCTGAGGTACTCCACTCTATGCCCACTCTTCTGCCTCCTGCCTTGCACTCTTGTCCACTCCTCATCTGAAAACTCATCTTGTTTTGGAGGCAGTATATCGTAGTGGTTAAGGGCACTGACCTGCAAACCTGGAGACCTGGGTTTGAATCCCACAGCCCCCACTTGCATACTGTGTAATCCTGAGGAGGTCACTTAACTTCCTTGTGCTCCCAGGTCACACCTGGAAACAGGATCTGGCTTAGTGTGCCTTTCCTGGTTAACTCATTGCCTCCTAGAAACTTCTGTAGACATCAGCAAATCTAACTACAGTGTGTCCCAGAATGCCTACAGAAGTCACCTACAGACTTCCTGTGTGCCCTAGAAACGTCTGGAGAAGTCACTCACATATTTTAATATTACTTGCCAGCCAGAATTGATTAGAATTAACTGCATAGTACCATTAGAAAGGTAATGCTGTGCTGAACAACCTTGCCACTGACACTTTGTGTGTATCATGTTCACTTTAGGAGTTATTCATATTTGTTTATGACACTTTGTCAATCTAGAACCACCTAAGCACTTTGAAGAAAACACACATTCTGGGTATCTTAGCCAGTATAAAACAAAAACCAAAGTGAGTACAGTTGATTGCATAGAACCGTTGGAAAGGTAATATTGTGTGGAACAACTTTGCCACTGATACGTTCTGTGTGTCATGTATACTTTAGGAGTTATAGGCATTTGTTTATGGTATGGTGTGTATGCTTCAGATTTGTCCCTCAAACCTCACCAACACACCTTGACTCAAATGGGGAAAAATTATGTTTAATACTACAGAAATAGCTGTTTGTTTTATAAACAAATTATTAAAATTACATCTAATGTCTGGATGCTTAATTTGGTGTCGATATGTTGCATATTTCCCAGCAAAAAAAGGTTTATAGTGCGTTTCTTAGTAGAAAAAAGATTTTGTTTTGCTGTTTCGACCAGCACAGAAATAAAACTAAATTACCTGCTTTTCCTTGCATACCACTGTTGGAAAGGTAATTTTATGCTGAACAATTTTGCCACTCATACTTTGTGACTAGAGCTTCCATTTTTTGTGCTATTAGAATTTGTTTGCGGCATGCCAATTATGGCTTGATTTTGCTTAGAAGGGCCCAGGATTAACTGTTAACAGTATACAGGAGACAAGTGCTGCAACTTCAGAAAGCTCCTGTGGAGGCAATGAGTTAAACACTTTTTCCTTTCCTTTCCTTTCCTTTCCTTTCCTTTCCTTTCCTTTCCTTGTTCATCTTCTTTCTTCTGTCTCTTTTCCCCCACTTCCAACATTTACCTCCAAATCAACATCTGTGGAAAGCTCTGCCTCCTCCCCATGCACACTCACCAGAGATTGGTTGACATACATCTTCAGTGCCCTAATAATGAACATTCTAGCCAGCCTGTCCCTCAGCTCCCTAATTTCCTCTTGCATGGCACCAACCAAGGTGCTAACCAAGTTGCAGGAACACAGGTGGAGCACCTGGTACATGTAGCTCTCATCATCCCTACCCTCCTTTACAAGCTTGTATATTCAATTCAATTCAATTCAACTTTATTTTTAAAAGGCGCTTTTCTTAAAATCAAAGCGCCTGTACAAATACATATAACAATAAATATAATAATTCAAACTAATAAAAATCCTTAAAAGCTATATTAAAAAGGTGGGTTTTCAGCGCTCCCTTAAAACTAAGGACGGTCGGGCAATCTCGCACCTGACGAGGTAGAGAATTCCACAGGGTAGGTGCCATAAAACTAACGATCTAGCACCAGATGTTTTCAAGCGTACCCTGGGAATCTCTAGCAATCCCTCGTCAGTGGATCGGAGGCGAGAGGACTATAGGGGCAAAGGGCTCTTTCAGGTAGGTAGGTCCCAGATCATGTGGGCTTTATAGGTCAGCAAACCGACCTTGAAGGTAGTAGCCAAAACACTGGCAGCCAGTGCAGTCCATGAGCACAGGCATTATGTGACTGGATCTAGAAACTCCAGTCAACAGCCACTGGCTGCCGCATTCTGCTTTCAACTCAGAGCAGTGAAGTTCAACCCCGATAGCCCTAGGTAGGGAGTTACAGTAGTCAAGCCGGAGGTAACAAAGCGTGGATCAATGTTGGAAGGTCCTCTGGAGGAACCAAGTGCTTCACCCTGGCAATATTCCTCAGATGAAAAAAGGAAGTTTTTATGACCGCCAACACCTGGGATTTAAGTGTCAAATGGTCATCAATTACTACGCCAAGATTTTGCACCTGGTCTGAGGTCGTCAGCTGGACACCTCCAAGCCATAGACCTGAGGGTAATCCCTCTGGCAGACCCACCTCACAGCGACCTTTATCCACAACCAACACCTCAGTTTTCTCTGGGTTTAACCTCAGCCAACTACCATTCATCCAGTCTTGGATTTCTTCAAGGCAGTTATTAAATACCGACAAGGCAGCGTCCTGACCGGGCACAAAAGACATATACAGCTGGGTATCATCTGCATAGCAGTGAAAACCCAAACCGTACCATCTAATAATCGCCCCCAATGGTAGCATATACACCGAAAACAACATGGGTGCTAAAATGGAGCCCTGCGGTACCCCACAGGGCGAGGAGAATGATGCTGAGGAAAAAATTCCCGACACCACTCTCTGAGTCCTACCCTCAAGGTAAGATTGGAACCATCTGAGGACCGTACCAGACAGTCCACAGACTCAGCACCCAATACCTATCCAGGCTTCCTACAACACCCCCTGGCTTTCTTCCACGCTATTGTGTTGAACAGCAATTACATTATAGTGTACAACCTTCTGTTTCTTACCTAATTTCCAAGTCAGATCAGCTGACTGAGTTACTGGCCTCCTGGCCTCCTCTTTTGGTTGACTCTATAGGCAGACTCACCTTTGCATTGTTCCCTTTTTTGTAGCTTTCTGTCGTTCACTAGGGCACTCAATTTACAATCCCCCTCCTCACTTCTATTTTTGGCTGGTCCAAAAACCAGAAGTAATGTAGGAACCCTTGTCCTATAGAAAAATTGTTTTGCACCCTTATTTCTTGTTGTTTATTTAAGCTTTAGCTTTTGAATCCTCTGTCAGTTTAATTTAACTGTCCCTTGCTAGCCAAATGGAAGTTACATATGGAGCTGGACACCAAATATTACAATAATCTGTATGTGCTGTTTCTGAATATAATAATCTGTCACTCACACCTGTTTGTCCCTCTATTTTGTTTTTCAGTTACCAGTCACTGCATCCCTCCTGCTGAGACTGCTTAAAGTACCCACAATTTCTTGCTATACTGTATGGACTGGATCCATGAAACTACAACTCCCACAGTGCTTAGCACCTCAACAGATGTTCCTTGGTCCCAGCTTATAATGGTTACCTCAGGATACCATATGCAATAATTGTTAATTTTTTTGCACTTAATCTTTTTATTGGAATGTTTGAGAACAGACAAGCAATGCAATATCAAAAATAACATGTGGCAAATGTCATGCAAGTACAAACCATGGAGGCTATCTAAAATTACTGACTTGAAGAGAAAAATAACATAGGCATACAGCCTTGCAGGATAGGACAGGAAAAATGTTCCAGAGTGGAGGTAGTTGGGGGGTGGTCCTTCCTGTAGCAGAGGAAGCAGAGATTCTGATGTCACAGTGGGGGGTGCTGCAGATCCTTCTCATGTCTCAGTGGAAAGTGAGTATCCATTTGACGTACTGGAGAGTCAATGTATGGATCTCAGATGTTGTAACATCTGTGTAATGTACCTTTTGCCACTGCTGACATGGGTGCCAAATTTGCCACTTGGTTGACAGCTTGGTGCCACTCTAGAATAGTGGGGACAGCTGGTGTCCTCCAATGGCACAGTATGAGGTGTTATGCTTCAACTCCCACTGCAGTGAAAAGGATGAGGGAGGGATGTAGAGATACTGTCAGAGGGGGATTCCCAGCAAGTATAAGGACTGGGACTTGAAGCAACTGACTGCCTATCGCCTTAATACAATCTGTATGGACCTTATCCCAAGAATGGTTGTATCTTCAGGCAAAACCAAAGAATGTGAGCCAAGTCCCCATGAGGTTGAAAGCAACACCAGCAAAGATCATGTTGTAAAAGGCCAAGGAATTTCAGTTGGATAACGGTTATATACCACATATGCAATACTGTATTCTGTATCAGGAGACTTCTACTATTCATACAGGCATTCTGTGCCACTAACCAGCACTAGTTCCAGTCTATAGGATGTATGGTAATATTCAGCACTCATCTCCAGAGTTCACAAGCTTTAGTAGTTTGGTTAGGCATTGTGCATCTGATCCCAGCAAATATTATTCCTGCCTGGCCCTTCTGTACATTGAGCTAGAGGGGTAATGATGAGATTGGACTCAGAGAGGGAGTTGTTGGTGGGTTGCACAGAAAGTGCGCCATGTCAAAGCCCAGCTTTTGCAGCACATGATGATGGCATCCCCAACCCACTAAATCAAAGGCCTTTTCAAAGTCTATGGCAATAACCGTGGATGGAGAGAGGGCAACCCACACTGCAGTCATAATGTTGGTCAAATAGTGTAGGTGGTCTGAGGCTACTCTGCCCCAAACTTACACTGGGTATTACACTGGGTTATAAGACAGAAGGCATATTGGCCATCTAGTCTGTCTATCTGCATCAGCAGATTCAGTTGTTCCCTCCATTGGCTAAGATGATGTCCAATTTATGTTTAAAAATATTTAAGCTAGAACTCTCAATTATTTCTAATGGCAATGAGTTCTACCATCTTCCAGCCCTCTGATAGAATGTATGTAACCTACTGTTTTTGGTAGTGTTATCTAGTTTAATCTGTTTCTTGTGGGACCTTAGCTCTCTGGGCTTGCTCTGTATGTCATACTCCATTACCACACATAATACTTTATCATTCATTATCTTATACATCATCAAAAGATCACCTCTTTTATGTCTATCTTCCAATCTGTGTACCTTCAGTTTTGTCATTCTGTCCTCGTATTCCAAGTGTCTTATACCATACACCATCTTAGTCACCCTCCGGTGCACCCCTTCCAATCTGTCTACATCCTTCCTCAAAAAGGGACTCCATAGTTGTGTGGGAGGGATGCACCAGGGAAGGAAGGATGGAGTCAAGATGGCCTTCACCAGCATTTTAGTGTTCATGTTTATTAAAGAGTTGGGACAGTAGCTTGTGGGAAAGAGAGGGTCTTTCTCCACCTTGGGCAGCACAGTTATTATTGACTCCCTGAGAGTTGGGGAGAGAGCCTGAGAAGACTACAACTCTGCCAACGTTCTAAGTAAGTAAGGGAAAATTGCAGGGCTTGTTTTGCAAGTTTTGATAGAAACCAGTGGGTAGTCTGTCACCCTCAGGTACTTTCCCAGCATTAAGGGAGGCAATAACACTCCCAATTTCTGTGGGAGATAGAGAGGCTCCAATTTCTCCAATTGCTCAAGGGACAATTTAGGTTTAGGGGGTTTGGAAAATAACTCTTCTAATATCTCAGGTGAGAGCTGCACCTAGGAGGTTTATAAGGCTTTATAAAAGTTCCACATAATGGCATTGACATGTTCAGGTTTTGAGTGGGTGATACCTCCAGCATTTTTAAGGTCCAATATGTAACGCTCCACTTACTGTTTTTTGAAGGCAGTAAGCAAGTAGCTTACCCACTTTTTCTCCTCCTCCCCACTACCAGTGTCTAAAGTGAAAGGGAGTAAGCTCAGCTTTTCTGGAGAGGAGGGAGTCCAGTTGGAGGCAAAGGCCTGTAAATTCAACCCAGATGATGAATCCTCACATTTTGGTTATGACCTCCTCCAGTTGATGTCATCACTGGGCCTGACACAAGTAATTACTTCTGTGACCCACCAGCATGGACACATGCTGAACCTGGTATTCCTGTTGGATCTTGAGGTGGGTAGCCTCAAGACTGATCAGGTCTCCTGGTCTGATCACTGCATGGTGAAGTTCACGCTTGGGCCCCCCCGAAAGCCCCTCCCCTATTGAGATGGTCAGCTACCACCCTTTAAGGGGTTTGTCCCCAGAGGCACTGTTGGCATTAGCTGACTTATCTAGGGTGGACTCTGCATGTGCGGCTGACGCTAGTGAGGCGGTGGCCACCTATAATAGGATGGTATCCAAAGCACTGGACATTGTTGCTCTAGTTCATATATGACCCAGATCCTCTCTTGAGATCCCCCTGGTTTGATGGGAATCCCAAGGCAATGAAGATCAAGAGTTGGAAGTTGCTGGCAGAAGACCCGGTCAGTGAATGATGAACTGGTCCTGCGGGCTCACTATGGTAAGTACCAGGAGGCAATTTCCTGTGAGAAGGCAGAATTCCTGTCCAGGTAAATTGCAGCAGGGAAAAACAGACCTTCTTAGCTTTTTCAGACTGTGGACAGGCTACTCCACCCTGCCTATCTACAGCCGAGAAAGACTTTTTCATCCACTTTATGTGAAGAATTTTCTCTGTTTTTCTCTAACAGAGTGTCATCTATTTGGTTGGGGATTCCATCAGTGTGGCAATCATTGTCTCACAGTGGTCAGACTGGGAGGAGCAGTGTCACTCCGCTGATCTGTGAGGAGTTTAAACCAGTGGAGGTAGTGGAGGTCATTGAGGTGATCTCAGAGCTGAAGCATACTTATCGTGAGCTGGATCCAGCCCCGATGCATTTCATAATGAGATGTGCTGGGACTGTTGGCCCGGTGTTCGCCAGGATTGCTCAGTGCTTGAAGACAGAGGGTGTCTTCCTAGTGGTCTTGAATGAGGCCCTAGTGAGACCCTTCCTGAAGAAACACTCTCTTGACCCAGGTGTCCTGGAGAATTACCATATTATTTCCAACCTACCATTTTTGAGCAAGGCTGTTGAGAAACTTGTGGCACAACAGCTCGAGGATCACCTTGTGTCCTTTGATATTTATGAGCCATTCCAGTCAGGTTTTAGGGCCAGACATGGCATGGAAACAGCATTAGTTAGGGTGCATAATGATCTGCTCAGGGCAAGAGATAGAAGAGAGAAGTCAGTTCTGGTTCTCCTCGATCTCTCTTCAGCTTTTGACACTGTGGACCACTTTGTGCTTCTCGATTGGCTCTGTGAGTACTGTGGACTCACCAGTGTTATCATCAAATGGCTTGAGTCCTATCTCTCTGACAGGGTGCAGCAGGTTGTGATGGGGAATTTCTCCTCCCCAATGCTCCTGTCATGTGGTGTGCTCCTGGGTTCAATCTTGTCATCGATGCTGTTCGCAGTGTATATGCTACCCATGGGTGAGATCATTCAGCAGTTCAGTGTGGAGTTTCACTGCTATGAGGATGACACTCAGCTGTACCTGTCATTTGCTCTCAGAACATCTGATGCTGTAGACATGCTTAACATCTGTCTGAGAAAAATCAATGACTGGATGTCCTCCAGCTGATTGTAACTGAACCTGGATAAGACGGAGGTGCTGGTAATTGAGCCAGGTCATGGGCATGATGGGAGGGAACCTGGAACTGCCACAGGACTTTTCCTGGGGTCTACTCTGTTGGTGGCTTCCCCAAGGGTGTGCGCTCTTGGTGTGATCCTGGACAGCAGACTGACATTTGAAGGTCAGGTGTCTTCCATTGTCAAAAGTGTTTTTTATCACTTGAGGAATATCACCAGGATCAAGCCCCTCATTCTGGTCAAAGACCTGCCGACGCTAGTACATACCTTTGTTACCTCTAGGCTCGATTACTGTAACTCTCTTTACTTTGGAGTCATGGGAGGGACCCTCTGCAGGTTGCAGCTGGTGTAGAAGGCAGCAGTTCAGTTACTGACAGGCCTGTCCAGGTCCAGTCACGTGACCCCAGTCCTGCGTGCTCTGCACTGGCTGCCTATCAGGTGGAGGATCCTTTTCAAGGTTGGCTTGCTCACCTTCAGTGCCCTATACAGACTGGGCCTGGGCTACCTGTCTGAGCTCCTGACACCTGCAACCTCTGTCTGCTCACTCTGCTCCTCATCTAGGGGCCTCCTGGATGTTCCCAGGGTTCAGCTTAAGACATCGGGCGACTGTGCCTTTAGTGTTGCTGGGCTGACCCTGTGGAACTCGCTACCACCTCACAGTTCAGGAGGCCCCTTCACCAGAGGTGTTTAAACAGAGGTGAAAAAGCCCACTTCTTTCGCCTGGCTTACCTGGTATAATTCTCCCTTCCCCTACTGGTCTGAGTAACTATATACACTTATGATATACAGTGATTTTGAATTTTAATATTTTATATTTCATTTTAATCATTTTGTGCTTTGCATTACTTGTATTGTTTTTATTGTTCAGTGCCCAGAGCCTCCAGGAATGGGAACAATAGAAATAAAATTTAGCTTGCCTTGTCTTGCCAGAGGGATTCTCTCATGGTCCAAGGTGGGGTGGGGGTGGAGGTTCTGTTTGATAGACAATTTCTTGGCCTTAAGCTGGGTTTCTATAGCTGTGGCCTCAGTTTCCTATATCTTATGGCAGACAGCAGCATAGGATATGATGATGCCTTGGACAGTGGCCTTTATCACCTCCCAAAGGGTGCTATCAGAAGTATGGCCCACGTTGTTTGCTTGAAAAAAGATCAAAGTCTGTGCTTTAAGCTTATAAATAAGTAGCTCCATAAGGAAGGGCAGTGAACCCGCCATACTTCCATCACTTCCATCAGCGAAAGTTGTTTCATTAGGGACTGCATCTCTGCCACTGACTTAGCATGAGGTTCGGTTGCAGTTCTCTATCTATCCAGGGAGGGGATAATGGTCAAATTAAAATCCCCACCGAGGATGATTGGGGTAGAGTAGAGTTTTGAGTAACGTCCTCCAATGCTTGGAGACTGCACAGAAGAAATGTGGGTCACCCTGGTTAGGGTCATAGAGGTACTATATGACAGAAGAAATGTGGGTCACCCTGGTTAGGATCATAGAGGTACTGTTGCTGTTGCCTTTAGTTCAGTGGTATCTGAGAGGATATGATTTAACAGATCTGTGATTCCTTGTAGGTCACCCCTGGATGTTACAGCATGTAACATGGTGGAGCAAGGGTGAAGTCTTAAAGAGGCTGTGAGTCTAGCGAGGTTCCCGCTGACAGCCACGGACAGGACTGGCACTGATATACAGAGCCGGATGGCAGCAAAATGACAAATAGAGCTACGTCATGAGGTGGAACACCACTAGCTACAGTACCGGCTGGTGTGAGCACAGAAGTTGTCAGTTTAAAAAGTGGATGATGAGGGATTAAGCAAAAGGAAAGATGAAGCATAGGGGTTTAGTCTGCCATCTTGGCTGTGGTCAGGTCACGCCGCCATACCATAATTACAAAACCCCCGCCCTCAAAAAACACACCAATTAAATAATAGCAATCCACTTACTTCAGGCTCCTCACCTTCACTGTAGCTTAATTACATTCACTAGGGCACTCACTCTATAGCTCCTCCTCTGCCTCAGTACCATTTTTCGCTGGTACTGTATTGCCATTGCCATAGCTCACAATTCACACCCAGATCTTGTATGCATATTTATCGCATATGTCTGTACTAATGCATGGATTTTTGCTTTTGTATTTCTCCCAATCATATTCTCCCATGTTGCACCTGGAAATGAACCTTGGCTCAGTGTGCCTCTCCCAGCGACTCAATCAATCATTGATTCTCCAGAACCCCATTCCTATGTTCCTGTCTCCCCCTAATAAAACACCTCCTTATTTGTGTGCTATTGACTGCCTCCTAGGTTATCATTGCATTTGTGTTCTTACTGTACTGAACTGTTGCATTTGGTTTGTGGGGTCTTGCAATACAATGTATCATGTCCCCTGTCTGTTTGGGAAAGTTGTGTGTCTGATCTTACCATAGTCCAAGGTATTCGAAGGACTGCATAACCTCCAGCTGGGGACCTGGCATGGTCGGATATGTAATGTGTGTGTGGAGGGTGTGGGCCTTTCCATTGAAAACCAGGACAGTGGTTTTGTTGTTATTCAGAAGTAATGTAGGTTGTTTGCATCCATCCATCCAAGCTTGTGTTTTATCAATGACTGCCAGAAGCATTTTATTAAGCTTCTTGGAAGAATCAGACTTGGCATAGATGATGGTATCATTCATATACAGATGAATGCTGGCATGTTGGTGCATCCCAGGATGCATCTGGAAATGTGCTGTTACCAGCTCGGTATTTCTCTCCTGGTAAAATATTTGAAATAAATAAATGAATAAATTACAGATGGGAGGTCATTTATGACTAGGTTGGCAAGCAGGAGACAGAGAATGGAACCTTGTGGAACACTGAGATTAAGAATTCTTGAGATGGAGATTTTGTTGGTGATTCGCTACTTGCAATCTATTGATTATATAGGAATTGTGTAATGTTAGTGCATCCTTTGAGAGCCCTAGGTACTGTAGCATGCAAAAGAGGATGTCATGGTCCACTGTATCAAAAACCTTCATAAAATCAAACATGTTAGCCTGTGTTTGTGGTAGTATCAATGGAGGATGATAGGTCATTTGTCACTGTTAGTAGTGTCCTGCAGGTGGAAGGATTCACCTAAAGCCTAACTGTATGTACTTTAGTAAGTAAATTATTTTGGAAGATGTGTTCCACCAGCTGCTTCTGTGCAAATGTTTCAAGGAACTTGCCAAGTATAAACAGTACTGAGAGGGGACAGTAGTTGTTTAGGTCGGATTGGGGCCAAATTTGAGTAGGGGAGTGGCTAATATGAAAACTTTCCAAACAGAAGGATCTGCCCATTTCAGAGATTGAACAAGGCTATCTACAAATTGCCAGTTGTACTGCAGTGATTTTTAACAGGCTGGGCCTGAGGACCCCAGTGCATGGGCTTCTTGTATTGTCAGGCACCTTTAGCAGTTTTCGTACCACCCCTCTACTGATCTCTGTGAAAGTGAAAGTTGTAGTTTTAGTGGTGGAGATAGGTGATAATGGATCCTGATGGGAAATCTGTGGCATGGCAGGCAACTGCATGGTGGTGCAGGGTTGAGGTTGCTGGAATGTTGATCTACAATGCCAGTGATTTCCTGTAATTAGGGTGTTGTACTTATAAATCAGGCTGTCAGGTGGGATATTCATTTGTATTGCTTTTTGCCTACGAGGGAACTGATGCATGACCAGCATTCTTTGTTTGTTGGAGTTTGCCTCCTGACGCTGTTTACAACATAGTATACTGATTTGGAATTCCTTATCATAGATACAGCTGAGTTCTTGAGTCATGTGCATGGTCCTATTCCAGTCATTCAGGGGAAACATTTATTTTAACTCAATGTCAGATTGGTGGAAGCAGCCTAGCTGTTCCAGTATGATGCAGTTGTGTTGTCCAGCGTGCACTCTCATGAGTTTCTCTGGAAGTAGTTTGTTGATGACTGTCTTCAGTTTGGATGAAAAACATGTCCTTGCACATTTCACGTCAGGACTAAGCACAAGTTAACCCCAATTTAGTCCAAGTTCAGTGTGGAATAGTTTCATATCCAGGAACTTGATTAACGTGGCTTTGATAAGGTGGTGGAGGTGTCTTATTTTTGCATTTCCATGTGCAGAAAATTGGACTGTGATCACTCAGGGAGTCTGATTTTGTGCATGACTTAAACATTCTATCTGGCTTGTTTGTGGATATCCAGTTGATGCACATTCTAGTCTTGCTTCTGCTTTTTCCCTGGTGCTTGAGCTTATTTATTTATTTATTTATTGCATAAGATCGGAATTACAATCCTTTGAGTCACAGACTCTTTTGCAAAGGCTCCACGTCGGTTACAGGGGGGTGGAGGGAGTACAAAAAATACAAGGAAATATACATAATCAAGCAGTATTCAGGTAAAACATACATTAACAGTCAGTATTCATAATCAGTACTGGCAGTGCAGTCCAGGCTTTAACTTAGTTTACCAGAGACAGTGTTAGGCAGCTTTCAGGATTTCATTTGTTAGAGATGGGTAGGATGCAGATTCACAGGGTCTAGGGTGACCCTGAGTCAGTTATAAGAGGGGTTTGGGGGCGCACGAAGTGGACAGGGAATTAGCCACAGTCACAGTTCGCAGTCTCAAGTAGGTGAGCTTTGAGGTCTACTTTGAATAGGGAAATGCTATGGGTCTGAGAGAGCTGGGGAGGTACAGCATTTAGTCAAAGGGGAGCACGGTACCAGAAAGATCTTTGGCCTAGAGATGTTCTACAGTGGGGGGACCTGGAATGAGGAGTTTGCTGCGAGCCGTGTATTACGCCTGAGGGGGACTGGGCTGGTTATGGAGAGGAGGCCAATGGGGGCAAGCTGGAGATGTATTTTTTTGCGAGGAGGCAGGTGTGAAACTTTAGTCTTTGTTGGAAGTTTAACCAGCCAGCCAAATCGTATAGGTCACAGGTATGGGTTAGCCTGTCGCTGCCGGTGACTAGTCGGCAAGCTTTATTCAGGGCAGTGTTAATACTACGTTGTGCGGTGGGTTCTGCTGATCCATATATCATTATCCTGTAGTCAATTAGGGAGAGGATTGATGAGGAGACAGCTAGACGCATGGCCTGTGTGGGTAGGCAGTATTTGAGTCTGTAGAGTATGCCCACTCTAGCGTTGACAGCTGAGGAAAGGTGTTGAATGTGACTATGGTAGGAGAGGAGGTATCTAGTGTGATACCCAGATATTTGAAATTTATGCGCGATGTTCAGGGGTGCCTTGTGAGTTTTTGATTAGGAGGGTGGAGCTGCCTGTGTGGGCTTTGCCGGTGCGCAAGATCGCTGGATTTAGTGTTTTTATAGCTGATGATCAGGCGGTGCTCATTAAACCATGTCTCTAGCTCCCTGAAAAAACCCTGAAGGGTAAGCTGGAGGGTGCTTGGTTGTGGGTGTTTCCAATATAGCACTGCATCATCATCATAATTAAGTGATGTGACGTTCAGTAGTGCAGACCCTTTGTTCTGTGTTTTTTGTATTGTGCCAGTTGATGTTGAAGTCACCTAGAATTATATGCAATGCATTGACACATCTTTGTGGGAGAAGGCCCATGAACCAATGAAGTGAGGTTTGGGGAAATGTTGTTGGTCTACAGTATATAGTCAACTGATGTACAGTTTCTTGTTGCCTAGTGAGATTTTGGTTGTAAGGATTTCAGGTAGCTGATGTGGTTGATGTTTTAGCCTGGAACTGTAATTCACGTAGTTTAGGTTAGTATTGGTGTAGATGGCTAGCACTCCTCCTTAAACAGAGGAGTGGTTGAGCCTGAAAATGTAGTAGCTAAAGTTGAGTATTTCGTTGTAGGAATTTTGACTGGAGCCAGGATTCTGTGATGGTAAGAATGCCAGGTCAGTACAATGAGACCCAGGAGTGTAGATTAGTGCCCTATTCACTAAATATTTTCTTCCATTCTGTGCTTATGGCAAAAATTGTTAGTTAATACTTGCCTTAAGTTGCACGTTGACCTTATATTGTGTATTAGCTGCATGTATACTGGCTGTCCAGCCATATTACTGTTTTGGTTCACAGATATACAGTATGTTGTAATCACTGGACCACTTTTTGTCCAAGCTTTAATTTTCCATATACTGGTGAGTCTTTATCATCTCTTATGCACCACTGCTCTGGTGACTGCAAAGTTGCCTTTGTTAGGCCTACACGTACCAAAATATCATTTTCACTTCATCATTATCCTGTTTGCTAGTGTAGTGTGTCTCAAAGCATTTACTGCACATTGAGACTTCTACCCACAGAGCTGTATTTTAAAACATATTCTCAAAATTATTTACTGAAAGGTACAGTTTGCTTATATTCCTGATGCGTTCCCTTTACACTTTTTGAGGTGATATACCATACTGGCAATTAGATGTTGTTACTAAGTGGCACATGACTTGGATTTTAACAAGGCAAATGAGATGGGTAAGAATGTATACAGAGCTTAGGCCTATGCTGTACAAAAGGGACAGCCCCCCCCTCTCTCCATAGTCAGATTACAGAGCATTTCTGGCTATCACAGAATCTGAGCTGGACACAAGTAAGTGCCAGTTTCACTCTCTGCTACACAAAGATGTCTGAAACTAGATAGGTTTTGCAGCTACCTTTGAAATTCTGAGGTGCTATAGTCCTCACAGGAACTGTTTTCACTGTAGGAAAACGCTGACAGGCAATGGAGCCGATTTAATATTATAGTCTCACTAATCACAGCATGAAAAGGCTTGAGATAAAATCACGCAATACACATATTGATCTTCTGTCTTTCTCTTTCTATCTACTGATCTGTGGTATCTGTTTGCCTGCCTGTCTGTCTGTCTGCCTATCTACCTACCTATCTATCTGTCTATCTAATCTATCATGCAGCTTTCAAGGTGGAACATTTTACACACACCATCGCACAACTGAGAATTGACACAGACGGTGCACAAACCAATAAATGCGCAAATCCACCTCCATTCACAGCCTTTTTGACATCCTCACTCTATAAATAATTATCTGGAGATGAGTATGTTATGCAGCTGAAGCCCTTTTACAGAATCCCAAACTTTAGGAGTTGGCACATCAGAGCCCACACATGTGCCAAAAATGACAGCAACTGCTTTCAGAACAGGGATCCTGAGTTCTCCATTAATTATAAGTGGGGGTAATGACTCAGAATTGAAAGGCAAACCACTGTGTTTTCTGAAATTGAGAGGACAAATATAGCACCTTTTTTCAAAATTCAATATTCAGACAGCAAGCAAAAACATAATACAGTACACTGAATTTGTAGCGTCTTTAAACAATCATGTCTGAAAATTCATATACAGTAATATATTGTACATAGAAACCTAGTATTCTGGTAGTGGAAAGGATGTAGGGTCCGTCTTGTCTACCTGTCATGTAGCACAGCAGGGACTATTCCCCAATCTGTGAACATGCATGCATCCTAGATCAATTGCAAGAATGTAATCCCTCCTTTTGTTGTGTAACCCTCCATGCTATTCTCCCTCATGAGTCTATCTTGCATGTTCTGCTTTGAAAGCTTAAATGGTACTAACTTGCGTTACTTCACTTGGTAAGCTATTAGATCACTGTTTGTGTCAACCAAAGCTTTTTGATGTTTCTTCTCATCTTGTTATTCACCCAGTTTGAGTGTGTTGTGCTCATCAACTCAAACAGCTATGTAGTTTTCCTTTTTGTATTGTGATTGCCATGATCTTGATAATTTTCCATTTAGCCTTCTCTTCTTCAGGGTAAAGAATTTGAGTTTAGCCACCTGTTCCTCACAGCTCTTGCTCCATAAGCTGCTGATATGCTTGTTGGCTTTATGCTTAATCTTCTTAGCATCTTCAGTGCCCTTTCTGTATGTGATGAACAGAGCCTGATGCAGTACTCCAGATGCTGTCTAACCAAGGCCTTCTACAGGGGGAAGATCACCTCCCTTATCCTGATCCTTCTCCCCTCCTAATGCATTACAGCATTATGTTTGCTCTCCTGAATGCGGCAGTACATTGTCTTCCTGGCTTCAGCTTACATTCCACAATTGTTCTAAAATCCTTTTCCTCAGTAATGTGGTCCACTGGTGCACCACAAAGGGTGCATGTGTAACCTGATTACTACACCCATAGGTGAAGTACCTTACACTTATCCACATTAAACCTAAGCCCCCATTGCTCAGCTTATAACCCCACATGTGCTAGTCTCCTTGAAGTGCACCCTTTTTCTCTGCTGCATCTAATGTTTCAGCCAATTTAGTGCAATCAGCAATTTAAGCAGCCTGTTACTAACTCCCTCCTCCAGGTAATTAATTAAAGGGCAGCAGACCCTTCACTAACCACTGTGGTATTTTGGTCAGTACTTCCCTCCCTTCTTTTTTTTTTAAACTCTGTTTCACTCCAGTTGCCAGCTGCCAGGAACTCCCTCAGGTGAAACACCCCTCGAGCGGCTCCTACTGCCCTGCCTTAATCCCTCTGACCAGGAAATTGGGGAAAGAATCCTCTCCCACCATGGCCCCAGACAGAGGAGATGATCTGGGAGAGCTGGTCGGGTGAGGACCGGTGGCGGACATGTGTGCCATTCCCACAGTGTCTGCTGTTGTCCTCCTGGCTGCTGGGGTTTTCCCACTTTGTTTCATCCAAAGTAGGAGGGTGTGCAATAATGCCAGCATGCCAAGTTGTGTGGTCCCGCATAACTCACATAGGCCTCAGCCTCCTCCTGTGTCCTTCTCGAGTGCTCCTGGCTGCAGAGGCTCTCAGTCACCACTGGGTGCCACTGCTGCACCAGGAAACCATGGAACCCCTCCCCAGGAGAGGAGAGCTTGCCAGTGGCTGCTCAATCCTGCACCACCCTCTCCCCCTTGCACTGAACCTCAATGACCCGAGCATATTCCCGAACCTGGGTCACTGGCATGGCACGAGTTGTGGCGTCCAGCGCCTCAACCCTCAGTGCCACAGGGCCACCTCCCTCTCTTCTTAATGGTGACTACTCACAACCACTCTTTACTTCAGGTCTGTGATCTGATTTGCTGCCCAACTTCAGTACATTTTTGTGGACTCCATATAGTAATATTTTCTCAATGTGTTTTCCATGTGTTTAAGTCCTTGCTGAAGCCCAAATAAATGACATCCACTGCATGGATCCTGTCCACCACCTTTGTTACTTCCTCAAAGAAAGCAATCAAGTTGGTTTGGCTCGATCTACCTTTCATGAAGTGTTGATGTGAGCTAGAGTATGGCTCATTATCTTCCATATACTGAACCACCATATTTTGTTATGATTGACTCAAACATTTTTGCAAGCACTGAGGTAAAGCTCATAAGTGTGTAGTTACCTGGAACTAATCTTACACCATTCTTGAAGTGATGACTTTTTTCTTTTTCAGGTCCTCTGACAATATCATTTGTATGGAGTCATGAATAATATCAACAAGAGACCTCTTGTAAATCCACCATTATCCTGGCGGGATAGAATGCAGACCCTGGGATATAAAGCAACCCCTAAATATTGCAGATGAGGACCACCGGTTCACTCTTCCCCAATCTTCAACTCATTGCATAAGGATGTAGATTGAGATACAACCAACACCCTCACAGTTCCTCCTTGGGTCCTCTTTTTGGGAGGGATACAATGTACAGGTGCTTGAACATATTTTAGACCATCTGTAGACACTGACAAAGGTTTCTTGATTAGCAAAAATTATTCTGTAGAGGATGTGATGGTTCTTGTAAGTAAAGATTCCTGCTGTGCATTTAGGTGGCACTTTTCTTCAGTTGCCACTCTTTAATGTACATGCTGGGAGCTCCAGTTTGGTCGCATTTCAATATGGTGAAGGCAAATGGGTGAGTAAATAAGGGCAAAGTCAAAATGGTGAAAACGTTAATGCCGACCACCAAGTAATGGCAAACGGGTTGAAACGGTGACTCCCGAGGTGCTACCCTACCCCAGTGCCAAGGAGCACCTCAGATTTAGAGTGTTATAGATAGTGGGGGTCTCGGGAGCCCATTAATAGAACATGCCAACAGGTAGCACTGGAGTGAGGAGCACAGCTGGGGAAAAGGGGATTATTTTTTGGCAACAAGGAAAAGATGCTGGGAGGTACCAGCAAGCCAGTAGGATTCCACCTTGTTTAAGAGGTAACCAGCAGGCAATCAGATCAGGAGGCACCAATTTATATAATAAATACACTAGTACACTTTTCCAGCAGTGCACTATGTATCGGGTGAAAGTCGCTGTTTCCGACGGTAGCCGTTTATTGCTGGTGCCGTATTTGCATTCGCTGTTCTGGATTCACCATTTTGCCGCTCGCCATTTAAAACTCGCCATTATGACATGGAGCCCTCCAGTCTGACATCCCTGCTACAGCTGAGATGGCACATCCCTTAATTGGTGTTTGTACAATGACAGTGACACTTAGAATAGAAACACAGGTTTTGTCGTCAGAAAAGGACCACTTGCTCACCCAGTCTGCCCAGATGATCCCTGCCTAGTCCATCTCCACAGACCCTAACTGGTGTCTGATGACCCTCCCTCCTCCCTGCCTATCTACTAATATTCCCCTATGTCTATCCCACACATGCTTGTAGCTCCCTACAGTTTTGGCCTCCACTACTAATGCTGGCAGACTGTTCCAGGCATTTACAACTCTTTCAGTGAAGTAGTACTTCCTCACATACCTCTTAACCCCCCCTCCACTTCATCATATGCCCTCTGGTCCTGGTACTCTTTCTCATTTGAAAGAAACTCCCCTTCTGCACCCTGTTTACCCTTGTAAGGTACCTGTAGGTCTCTATCATGTCCTCTCGCTCTTCTCCCACCCAGGGTGTACATGTTGAGATCCCTCAGCCTCTTCTCATAGGGCTTTTGGTGAAACCCCATTGCCATTGTTTGGTGGAAGGTTTAATGTTTTGGTGGAAAATGCCAGAATTCAAATAGCTGGGGGAAGTGTGCATGGGGGTTAAAAGAAATAAAACATGGATCCGGAGCAGGTCCTCTACATCTCTGTACAGCAACTGACTGCAGTGCATTAGAATGACTGGCTTAGAGACTTTTCAAGCTTTGCAGTGAGGGCTACCATAGTTCCCCAGTTTGCCCTGCAGAGGCAGCTTTGGCCAGTTTCCACCCAACTGGGAAAGACAACTCTCTTTAGGGAACAAAAGATGCAGTGCCTTTGAAGCCCAAGAGGACACTGGAATGCAAGACCATAGATGATCAGCTTAAGATAGGTAGAACAGTGACCAGTGACTGCAGCGGACCAATTGGCTCCAAATCATCATCCACAAACAGCAGAAGGAATAAAGAGAAATATATGAGCATTTCTTGGTTAGGTTCTACTGACCCTACCTTGTAACAGAGCCAAATTGCAAGAAACCCGTGATGCACTGGCATGAGTTAAGCTATCTGAACTGGCTGCCAGGAGCTGTTAAAGAATGCAAACATGAACATTCATACAATGTAAATGGGACCACTAGCTTAGTCAACAGTAATTCATGACACTATTGCTGAGCAAAGGTATTCAGCGGCAGTTGACCCTCAGCCTTAAATTGTGTGCATTTCGAGCTGGTGCTGTAATTGTAACAGCTGCATTTGTGAGCTACCTGCTGCCTATTTAGTTTTTTCTTAATTTCTGTTTATCTTGGCTCTCAAATCATGGTACATTTTCAGTCTTCTTTTAGATTGTTATCTGGACACTGCTCTGGTTTGTAAACTTTGCAGTTAATGCTACTGGATTTTGTTCAGAAACAAGTTTAATTACCTGTCCTTTTAGTCATTAAACTTCTTCATCAGCTTAAGAGTGAGCATGCTTATGATTACTTCCAACACAAATGGGACAAAAGAACTCTAACTGTGCAGTAGTCAATGAGTAACACTTTCAGGCAGATAACAGCTGCACTTCCTGGGGCCCTGCACACAATCACTATTTACTGGTGCAATGTGGACCATTTTATTCCCGCTTTCTGTTTTGACCCCTGTTGTGTTATGCATAATGATCTCGCAAGCCTTTCCCTGCATGGTTGCTCAGTGTATTGCAGACATGCAGGGAAAGGGGCAGGGCTGGCATAGAAATTTGGGAGCCAGCAATCTTATAAATTACTGTGCCAAGTTCAGTGACTTGCCAGCCCCCCCAACTGGTTGCAAGCCACAGTGCCCCCTATTCACTGTAGAGCTTATAAAAAGCAGTTCTACAGGGGAGAGGTCACAGATTTGTGAACCAAAGTTCTGATAGGGGAACACTGCCTATCACACAATTCAGATGAAACAGGACTAGAGAGGGGGACTCCACTGGACATCAAGAACAAAACAAACATAGTAGGAAACATAGGAGAAAACATAGGGGGGGGCCTTGGACCAGCAGAGATTAAAATTGGCACAACATCTACAGTAGCACAAAAGCAGGTACAGAGTGATAGGGTGGAGGAATGAATATGGTGATACTGCCATTGGCCTGAGGCTCCGGGCATGGTACTGCACCAGACAACTGGTGCCATGCATGCCCAGACCACTCTGACTGTCAAAAGCCAGCATGTTAGTTGGCACACACCAAGTTTACACCTACTAATGTCTGGATCATCACAATTTCATGTAGCCCCCCCCCATGAATCTGGGGATCCTATCTGTGCTCCCAGCGTTGGAGCCGCTGCCTCTCATTATCACAGCTAGGGGGAATTGAGCGACATGGACATTGCACAGCCTCTCCCCACTGTAGCCTCAAGAATGCAGCCTGTGCAAGAAGATTTCACTGCTGCAGCCTGGACCAGCAAGCCTGGAGCAGCATGGGCACCTTGATTCTTCACCTGGTCACAACTGAAGTGCTAGTGAGATTTTCAAGACCAGGGAAAGGCTCACTAAGCCAAGGCTCATTTCCAGGTGCGACCCGGAGGATAGGAAAACAAATGCATACAAAAGGAGAATTAAGTAATGACAATAATCAAGAGCAGTATACAGACAAAACAAAGTTACATATGGGTAATATAAGCCTTAACACAGTTGTTCAAGACCATTGAGAGATAAGGAGGCTCAGGAGGATGAGGGATAGTGGCAAGGAGCAACAGGTGTGAGTCTGAGCAGATGCTTAAGGGCAGGGAGTGAGGGGGTTAGATGAATAGTAGAGGAGAGTTGATTCCATAGGGAGTGGAGATGGTAGGAGAAGGCAGACTGACCAGCAGTTGAGTGGGGATAGGGAAGGGAGAAGGAGTGGGATTCCTTGGAGTGCAGTGGGTAGGAGGTAGGGATGGTAGGGGATAGAAGAGAGGAGAGGTATGATGGAAGAGTCCCAAATCAGTATTTGGCAATGAAGGCTAAGCTGTGGGCTTGTTAACGGTGGGGTAGGGGTATAATAGACAGAGAGGAGTAGAGAGAGAGAGCAGTGATGTGTGCAAAAAGGGAGTTGGTAGTGAAACAACAAAAGGCATTTAAGAGGGTGTCCAGTCTGGCAAGGGACATGGCAGGAATGGTGCCATAGATTATATCCATGTAGTCAAACACAGGGGGTATCATTTTTACCAACTTGCGGATAACAGGGAGGGAGAAGCAGTCTTTGTTTCTATACAGTGCTCCTAGTTTAGAGCGAAGTTTGGCAAGGATGGCATCAATATGAAATGAGAATTTGAGACTGTTATCAAGCCATATCCCAAGGTATTTAAAGGTGTGAATCATGTCAAGGTGGAATACCTTCCGGGGTGGTGAACACTGGAGGTGTCAAACGCATTGCAACTTATACTTCCAGCTCCATCTGTTTTCAGTTCTAGCCATACTTTTCATTGTATCCCACTTATTCCTGCTTTCTCCTCAATACTCATTTTGCTTTTCCCTCTTTGCTGCATGTAGGGGCTGGATGCTGAGGAACTGTTTGTGGATTGTGTTGGGGTGTTGGTTAACAGATTGTGTTCCCTCTCCATGTCTGGTCTTGCTGAACAGTCATGCTCTTCCCCCAGCCTCATACCTAACATGGTTCCCCAGAGAAGCTGGTGGTAGTTCCACTACTCACAATATTGCCAACTTACCCCCTCTCCCCACATTTTTCCCTAATGTCCCTGTCTGTACCCTTGCTCACACAGTATCTGCATTACTACACACCTATATTTTTGAAATTGTACATCTTTTTCTGAGCCATATGGTTCCTCTATCAGCTCCTGACACTATTCCAGTTATCTGATTTATTTGTTCCTCTATCACCTGACACAGCCTCAACATTTATTTCCTCACATAATTGTTCCTTGTTGGAACCTTCCTAGTTTGCTCTTCACTTACCTTTTCATCCTCCACTTCATTTTTCCTTTCTCTCCCACTACATTTTTCTTCCAACTAGCTGCAGTCTTTGTCAATTTGTTTTTTTTTTCTCTGCATTCTTCCTTTCCTCATAGGTCCCCAGGGCCAGCACTCTTCTTGACTTTATCAGTTATCTGCTTAGTAAAGATCTTGGTATCCTCAGGCCCCTTTGTCATGTCTTACAGACTTTATTGCCCTTTTTCCCTTTACCCAATGTTGCTACTCCACAACTATAGCTTTGGAAATTTCTCAGGGTCAAAGTTCATCTTTCTTTGTAATTTTATTTCACAATTTCATTTGCATGTTATAGTGCGTTTGGGATTCTTTTGCATGAAAGATGCTATATAAAAGTAAAATGTATTGTTCACACTCAGACAAGGCTTGAATTGTTCGGGTTCGCCTATTTGATATGAAGTGGGTCACTTTAAAGTATGACTGCTTTTAACAGTTACTGTACAAGTGAAATGAGCACCAATAAAACACAAAATATTGTCCCTCACCCTTTTGTCCAATGACCTACGCTCAATCTACCTACCTATCAGATTGTTGGGGGGGGGCTTCTTGGCCCCCTGAATCTGACTATTTACTATCACTTCTTGCCCTGATTGGGGGGGGGGTTCTTTGAGTGCCCAGATCCACTGGTATCTGGCAGCTGTGTTGTAGCAGGGATCTACACTAACATTAAGGGAGCCTTCTGTAATTATACCCCTGCGCTACCTCAGTCTATCACTGATTGCCTTGGCTTGCCAAGTTCCAATATTGCCTATACTGCTATTGCCTCCACGATCAGAGTACTCTCCCTGCACTGTATGACATCCTAGGCTACCCTGGAAAATGCCAGTACATAGCTGGAAGGGTCCTTATATGGGCATTAGTAGAGTATGTACCAACATATGGCAGAGCAGCCAATGAGGTAGCATTGTGTGTGGGGGCGGGAAGCACTCTCTGATGGTGGAGGTGAGATTCAGGAAAACTTTTCTAGCTCTAAATAGAACTGGTTCTAAGTAGTTCCTGCTTTCAAGCCTCTTTAGAATCAAGCAGTCTCCAAACATTTGCATATCAGCTATAGCATAATTAGATATGAATTACTGACCTGCAACATAAACTACTTAAACTGTTTTTAAAGTAGCAGTTCATGAGCCAGCTCAGTGGTGCTGGAGGTTGAGGTGCTAGTTGCAGCACCTCGTGCCATGCTGGTGACCTGGGTTCAGGAACGAGCCCGGGCTGCTGGGGGTCAGCAGGGGAGAGAGAGAGAGAGAGAAGATTAAGTGTCTGGAGGACTGAGTTTAAAAAGCACAACGTGGACAGGACCAGAGATGAACAAGCATGCAACAGACACTGCTCTGTGACCTTATGGGACACTGTGGACATCAGGCTTAACTCTAGGCTACAATATATAGGCACTGACATGGTGAACATGCAGTAAAAGGAAATGTGGCACCATATCAACAGATTCTGAAACAATCATTAACAATGGGAATCAGCACTGGTGATGCAAAAGACTGTATTATGTAGTATAAAAACATTTCCTAATACAATCTGATGCTTTAAGGAGCAAATCTGTATGTTTCAGCATTTTACAGCAGTGTAGTGTGATCCTATTTTTTTTTTCTTAGAGCTGGTACTGCCCATCCCTTAATTTTAGTTTTACTTATTTCTGACTAAAGCCGTGACTTTCTTGATCCCAAAGCTGAGAATGCTTGAATTTGTAGGGGAGAACCAAATGAATCGGAAGGGTCAATGGCTATTATTTTAATAGAAAATTATTTAGGTTGATTGCTGTTTGAACCTATACATAAGAGATTTGGAAAGTCTGTCTGGTAGTCTGTGATCTTACGGTTAATTATTCTCCATAAATCATTGATATTTTAGTGTCATTTAGATAAATTCTGTTTTCCCTAGAATGGCATGACTCAATCAATAGTACAGCTACAACTATTAAAACAAGCACAGTATTTGCTGAACTAGGATTTAAACCATCACCCATGAACGCACCACATTATTTCTTGATTCATTTTTTGCTTTTTATTATCATTCAATTTAAATGAGTGATCAATATGCATTAATCTTGTTGGAAATAGCCAGAGGTATAGTTTTCATTTTATGTCATTTAAGTCCAATGATAAATAGTATATGAGCTGATGTTTATTAATATTCAGTAAATCAGACTGAGCAAAGTATTCATCTCAGTAGCTGACTTGTTTCTACAGTAGCATAGGTTTTTTTAATCACCTCCATGTAAATGTAAGCCTTCATAATTACTTCATATTCTTCAGAGTTTAAAGACCTTTGATGATCCCCAATCAAGACCCTTATCAGAATACCAGCTAATTAAGATCTAAAATACAGAGGAAAAGAAACCAAAAGTGAGATTCATTATATCATTTCCGTGCATGCAATTTTAAAAAGGAAAGGTTTGCATTGAATATTTTTACATAGAATTTGTGATCTCAGATATGATAAGCTTGAAAATATGGAACAAGTTGAATGTGTCAATGTAGTAAATTCTTTAGAGAATTAATGGTTTGTGATGGTAACAATATTTCTAGTTTATGAGAACCCTCATAAAAAATCGATGTTAGCAGATAGGTGGCAACCCCTTAGTCAAGTAATCTGTGTACAGCAGTCATCTTTATTTTTTTTACCTTGTCTTTATTGGCCTGACTCCTGTAGTAGCCCCTCTCTTCAGGGACCCAATGCGTCCTGCATCGGAGCTCCTTTGAGGATCATCAGCCCATATGGGTGCTCCGCTCTTGAACCCTGAGATTCCAGATAACCCCCGGCTGGGATGGAGGGGCCGCCCCAACTCCTCCAGACCTGAAGCTTGAGCGTGCACCTTGCGCTGTTCTCCTTGGCTTCTCCCAATCACCGATGCTGGGACCCATCTACCGGTCCCACCAAGGGTGTTTTTCCTGTTTTTTCTCCCACCCCATGCATGCATCAGCACACTAGGAGGGCCAGTGAGACAAAAGCATGGTGAGATGTGCCTTTGCTCTGGTCCTTGGCTCATGCCCGCCCCTCCCAACACATCTTTGCTGCCTCCAACTGCCCCTTCCTCCCAAGTTCCCCCAGGTGGTGGTATTGCTGTGAGGTCTGCAGTCCTCCCCACCTGGAGAAGGAGAGCAGCCATCGGGTGCTTGATCCTTCTCCTCTCCTGCTGACCCCCAGTGACCCATGCTCATTACCAAACACGGGTCGCTGTTGTAGCATGTGGTAAGGCATCCAGCGCCTCAGCCCTCAATGCCACTGTGCTGGCCAACAGTCATCTTTTGAAACTGCTTATTCTTATTTCAAAATTGCCAAACATCTGAATGGTATTTATAATCATTGTAGACAGAAGCTAGAATGTTGGCAGCTTAAAGCAGCAGTGAATGTTAAAGGTTAAACTTTTGGCATATACTTTGTATTCTAGTTTAGATTTACCCTAACATGTCTTGTATGATACCATTTCTCCCTATTTTAAGTCTGATTCAGGACTTTGTGTTACATTTGAATTAATAAAAGGAGTGTTTTGTTTAATATGGGTCAGTCTAGGTTTTCATCAGTATACTATGTTGTTTTTAAAAACCCATAGTTTAATTAAGCAATATACCATGACAGGGTGTGGGTGATGTTCGGATTTACCCAAGCATGGTGTGGTTTGGTCACGAGGCTGCAGGCTTTTCATTGTATTTATTTTTAACAGACAATGTGACAATTGCTGCTACATGCCAGTGCTGAAGTTCCATTATTTACTTCTGGGTTTATGTGGTCTAGTGGTTCCAGGTTCTGTGTGCCTTTTTGCAGTCAGGAGGAAGTAATGGTTTATGTCGGATGACGTTTATATTTTATTTTACTGTACTGTGGTTTTGCTAGCTGTGATGGTCTGGGGAACGAGCTAACAGAGCTGAGCAGACAGTCAAAGACATTTAAGAGGTGAGCCGGGTGAAAGTGGTTACAGGTGGAACACTTGAAAAACACTGCTTTGGCCCTGATTTTGGTTTTCCTACTGTCTGTGGCTTTTTTTTTCTACCTGGTACTTTCAGGGGAACTCAGGTGGAATTGAGCCATTAGTTTAAAACTTGCACTTTACTGTCAGTGTTTAGTGGTGTGTAAATATGGCGGTTTTCCCATTTGGATGTTTGGGGGTCAGAGTGATTTCCAAAACATAGGGATTCCATATGTGGCTGACTGGCACCTTTTTCCATGGGTCATGCCAGGATTTAGCATAGCTGACAGGTGACAGTCAGTCAATCAGGTTTGAGAATTCTTGGACCCATTGTATAATATAACTTTTCTTGTGACTAAAATGAACTAGCATGCAACACACAGTGATCCTTGTCCTTATGGGACAATAGGTGCACAAAAACAGCTGCTTCTTTTATTATTTCAAATGTAAATCAACATACCAATGATATTAAAAGTGCCAAATAAGGTCTGTAAAGTGTGAAATAATTATGTATTAAAATATACAGTACTTGAATTCAAACTACTGATCATCTGTCTGCTTAGCAAACACACATTGTATACACTGAGCTGCAGGTAAGGAAATTGTGTTCTTGTGGTGTACATGTTAAGTTACAATCTGAAAAACAGGTGAATGGGGATCTAATCACAGCAGGTGATTTACCTTCAAAAATTGTTGTTCTTAGCTAAATTTACTTGTCATATAAATTACTACTATTCCACTTTAAAGCACTAGGAATCATGACTAGAGTGAATTCCCATCTAACATAAAAAAAAAATGAAAAAAAGTATTTAAGATCCTGCCAGGATTTGAACTGCTGATCCTTTGCCTGCTAACAAACCCAGGTTCATTGTGCCACTGAGATGCAGGTAAGTGTGTTGCAGCTCCAATGGTATACAGGCATATCACAACCTGCAAAACAGTTGACTGAGTATCAAATATCAGCAGGTGATATGCCTTCACAAATTGTTGTTATTGGCTAAATGTTCTTCTGATAAAATTTATTATTCTGACTCCAGCTATCATGACTCACCATTACAGTGAGTTTCCATTTAAAAAAAAACAAAACAACAGCAACAAATGTTTAAGTCCCTGCCAGGATTTGAACTGCTGATTTTTTGCCTGGTAAGTGAACACACACATTATTCAGTATGCTACTGAGCTGCAGGTAAGCAAGTTGCAGTTCCTATGGTGTAGAAGTTACATCACAGCCTGCAAAACAGGCAACTGGGGATCTAATCACAGTAGGTGATTTACATTCATAAATTGCTCTTAGCTAAATTTACTTCTCAATTTACTATTCCAACTCCATACCACAATGCATCACCACTCAAGTGAGTTTCCATCCTACAAAATATTTTGAAAAAAAATATTTAAGTCCCTGTCAGGATTGGAACTAAGTCTACCTCGATTTGAACCAATTATTCTTTATCTACTATGCAAACACACACATTCAGTGTGCCACTCAGTTGCAAATAATTGAGTTGCAGTTCTTATGGTGTAGAGGTTATGTCACAATGTGCAAAACAGGTGACTGGAGATCTAATCCCAGCAGACAATTTATCTTCACAAATTGTTGTTCATAGTTAAATTTGCTTGTCATATAATTTGCTAGTCAACTCTACACCGCCATTAATTACTATTCAAGTGAGTTTCCATCTTTAAAAAAATGTTAAATGTCCTGCTCAGCTTTGAAACACTGATCCTTTGCCTGCTAAGCAAACACACATTCAACATGTCACTGAACTGCAGGTAAGTGAGTTGCAGTTCCTAGGAGGTAGATGTTATATCAGATCTGCAAAACAGAGAACTAGGAATCTAATCCCAGCAGGTGATTTACCTTCTCAGCTTGTTTTTCTTAGCTAAATTCACTTCACATATAATTTACTATTCCAGCTTCATATCACCAATGAATCACACTAAAATGCATTTCCATTTTACAAAAAGAAATGTTTATGTTCCTGCCAGGATTTGAGCCACTGATCCCTTGCTAACTAAGCAAATACACATTCAATGTACCCATGAGATGCTAGTGAGGGAGTTGCACTTCTTATGATGTCAGTCAGCTGCCTCTCTGATAGAATTATGAAACAATTTGCTCTGCTTCTAGTCCTACATCCCTTTTTCTTCTCCTCCTCACCTGTACTACCCCCGTCTCTATCTTTATCCCTAAAAGGGAGGAAATGCTCTATCCTGCACCTCTATTGTCTCCTTGCCCCTGATGCCTGACTCTCATCCCCCTGATCCTGCTCTTGATTGGATTGTTTGTTTCTGTTTGTGTCCAATTGATGATGAGTCTCTGTTGTCAAAGGATGTATCTGTATTTTTCTGCCATTTTATTTCCATTCAATGATTGTATTCCTCTGCTGAAATTGCTTGCTTTTGTTTATATGTATATATGTTTAATTCCTGTATTTGATTCTGTCTTAAACTGTAAATTCTTATTTAATATGTTGATTTGCATGTATTTGTAAAATCTGAATGTTTGTGAAAATGGGCATTTTTGCTCACACACCCTCCAGTATAAAATAAAAATTGCTTTATTGATTTAATTGATTGATGTATAGGTTATGTCACAATCTGCAAAACTGGTGACTGGGGATTTAATCCAAGCAGGCAATTTACAGTACCTTCACAAATTGCTGTTCTTAGCTAAATGTACTTATATAATTTACTATTCCAACTCCACACCACCATGAATTGCTACTCAAGTGAATTTCCATTTTACAAAAGAAAAAATCTGAAAGTCCCTACTCAGATGTGATCCACTGATCCTTTGCCTGCTAAGCAAACATAGATTTGTTGTGCCACTGAACTGCAGATTAGAGAGTTGCTGTTTTTATGTTCCTTGTCGATTGCTGTGCCTTGACTCTGTATTGTTATTGCCTGTACCTTGTAATTTTGCTAGGTAGCACCTGAAAATAGGCACTTGACTGTCTAGTGTGCTTAACTGGTTAACAAAAGCTAAATAAATAAATAAATAATACCACCTGCAAAATGGGTGATTGGGGAGGTAATCTCAACAGGTCATTTACCTTCACATGTTGTTGTTCTTAGCTAAATTTGATTCTTATATAATGTACTATTACAATCCACACCACCATGAATTGCTACTCAAATGAGTTTCCATCTTACAGAAAAAGTTGAAAAAATGTTTATAGCCCTTCTAGGATCCCACCTATAGCTACCTGAATTTAAACCACTGATCCATTGCCTGATAAGCAAACACAAATTCAGTGTGCAACTCAGCTGCAAGTAAGGGAGTTGCATTTCTTATGGTGTAGCAGTTATGCCACAACCTGCAAAACAGGTGACTGGGGGATCAAACACCAGAAAGCGATTTCTCATTATAAATTGTTGTTCTTAGCAAAATACACTTCTCATATAATTTACTATTCCAACTACACACAGCTGTGAATCGCCACTCAAGTGAGTTTCCATCTTACAAAAGAAAAGATGTTTGAGTTCCTGCCAGGATTTAAAGCACTGATCCTTTGCCTGCTGAACAAACACACACATTCAGTGAGCCACTGAGCTGCAGACAAGTGAGTTACAGTGTTTATGGTGGAGAGGTTATATCACAACCTGCAAAATAGGTGACTCAAATTGTATTCAAACCTAAACAAGCCTCAGCTGGGACTAATTTAATTGACTACAACATACTGTTGAACTAAGTTTAATTATCTGAAAGTCTGCTATTTAGTTCTGTTGAACCCCTTCACTACATCAACAATGACATGTAACAGTTTCTCTCATACAACAAAAGTTGTAGTGAGAAAGAAAAAAAGTGAAATACAGGGGATAAAAAACAGGGTTTTGTAGGTCTGAAACCTTATGCCTAGACTTAAAAGCCCTATTACTGACATAATTAATGGCATCATGCAGCTGAATTACTCACTTTGAATGTAACCTTAAACTTGACGAAATGTACAAACGAGTGTACATGACCACAATAGGTGTAACAGCTATGTTGCTGACACCTAGAAAAGTGCTAAAGCCAACTAAAAATGGGGAAAGAATGGTGTTATACAAGACAGGAGGGAAGGGTCAGTCTAAAATGGAATAAAAAAATAAATGTCAACATTTTCACCATAACATGCCCTGCTGCAAGCAAATTTCATATCCAAAATAATTCAGTCACACAACAATATGAACAACTGTTCACAAATATCTAATTAGATACAACTTCAGCCAAAAGAGTTTTATGTTTCCTGATGCTGGATCAGCAGATTATAGAATCAACCAGCTGAAAATGCTTCATTTGTACGTTACCTCATGTGCTGTGGGAGTTGTCAATACTGCGTTTTCTTTACATTTTTGGAATATTTATACTTAGTAGTTTAATATTGCTATAAGGACTATGACAATCCCATAACTTATCTTAAAACATTATGGATAATGAGGGTTATCAAGTGTTTAAGCACCTTAGTTGCTAGTAATGTAATTATCATTTAAGAATGTGAATCTGTTTATAGTCAGAAGAGCTTCAGAACTGCTTTACCCTGTCTTTAAAAAAGCATGTAATGAAAAGGGATGTGCATGTCTTCAGCATGTGTAAGAAGGACAGGAGTGCCAAACAACTCTTTAACATAAGTAATTTACATGTTATTACATTTCTCATGTTTTACCATAGGATGCTACAATAACTTGTCCTAGACATGGGCTTGGGCTGAAAACAGAATCTGCATTGCTGTGGTGAATCCTGGATAGGACAAAAACATATCTGTGGTCACAGTGTTTAGCTTTGGGGGACACAGTGTACATATCTTGAGATAACTTTCAGTCCTGTTAAAGCCCTGTCTGTCTTTTCCATGGTGATGCATATACTGCACTGTAACCCTCAAATTAGGGGTTCTTTTATAGAAATGTCATTGTGCATAACAGCGTCTACAGTGCTTTGCACATTATATCTCTGTTTGAGTGCCTTTGTTTCAAAGAAATAGCTAGCTGATTGTTTGATTTTGTTCATGGGTGTTGTGGCCTAACCACAGTAGGTGAAAAAGGATTCCTGGTTAAGAGGACATGTCAATGAAATATGTTTATTTATTTGAGCATTTTAGCACCAGGATAATCCCATTTATAGATGTGTCACCTACTGCAGTTTTCAAGAAGGTCCTATGGTGGCATAAACTGCTTAGCATACATTTGTATAATTGGTTGCATAACTATGGTAGTTAGGTTTCCATTAATATGAAGGTATAATTTTTGCATTATTTACAGACTGCCACAATCTCATCTTACTGTACATATGCAATGCAGTGCAGTTAAGGGAAAACATGGTTATGCCAATAGAAAACATCAGGATGTGGGAAAGATAGGTGGTATGTAGTATTAGATAACAGGGAATAAAAACCGAGTGGCAGATATTTACTGAAGACACAATGGAATACCTTTTATACCTTGTGGCAGTTTTATGGTTTGTCTAAATGCTAATACATTGCTGACTTTAATTGGGCAAGATTTCCCCTCACACCTTCCATGATCTGGCCCCATCTATTCCAGTTTTTGGGTGCTGTAATGCTAAATGCATTTTCACCAGTCATTTGCTTTGCTTTTTGGATATGGGGACTTCTCTTGTCTGTGAGCTTAGCCTATAAATAGAGACTGTTTTGATGAGCAGATCACTGAGGTAGTCAGGGAGGGGGAAATGTGCCTGGAGTACATTTATGTACTGTATATATATGCATTGCCCAGTGCAACTCTCTTCTAACTTCGAGAGCTAGAATGCCAAGTAAAGTGGCGGAGGATAACCTAGTCTAGTGACCATAAGGAAATCATAGTGCACTGAGCACTATGATTTGGACATGGCCATATCAGGCTACTCTGTCTTTTCAGGAGGGACAGGCTGTGGAGGAGGGGTGGCATTATATTTGAAGGAAGGAATAAAATCCATGGTCATGGAGGAGCACAAGGGTGAGGAGGGGATGGAGGTACTATGGGTCATCCTGGAGACAGGCTCTTGGACCACTATCTGTACTTGGGTAGTGAACAGACCTTCAGTACAAGGAAGGTTGGACAAGGCAGTCAGGGAGGCCATCATCAAGATGGCAAATAATGGGGTGGTGCTTCTAGTTGGTGGTTTCAATCTGCCAGATGTGAAGTGGAACCTTCCAGCTGCAGCTTTGGCAAGTAGCAGGGCCATATTTGACTCAGACATGTTTTTTTTTCTCAGACAGCTAATTATAGAATCTAGTAGGGATGGGGCACTGTTGGACCTGGTGCTAACAAATAGGGAGAGCACTGGAGATGTCACAGTGGGCTATTCCCCAAGTACCAGTGATCACCGTACAGTTTGGTTCAACATAATGAAAGGAGCAGAGGTGAGCCACACGAGGAAGAGAATCCTGGACATCAGGAGGGTGAATTTAAAGGAAATGGGAGACTGCCTCAGAAATTGCCTCAAAAGGGGGGGATTACCAAGGAAGTGGAGTAGCAGCACAGTGGGGAAAATATGGGAGGGTATAATTAGGCAACAAATCTGTGTGTGAAAGAGATAAGCAAAAGCAGAAGGAAATAGAGACTATTATAGTTCTCCAAAGAAGTGGCAAGGGCAATGAAAGGAAAAAATGTGGCATTCAAGAGGTACAAAGAAACAAAGAGGGAACAGGATAGGGAGGTGTACCAAGAAAAATAAAAGGAAGCAGGTAAGGCAGTCGGGGAGAAATGGTGCAAACAGTGGAAAGGATTGCTAGGGGGTGGCTAAAGGACAGCCATCCGCACAGGTGTGGTCTATAGACCACCAGCCCAGGAGGAAGAAACAGATAGGTAGCTGATGCTAGCCATCCAAAGGATGGCAGACAAGGGTGAGATAGTACTGGTTGGAGACTTCAATATTCCACATGTGGACTGGAGCATCCCAGCAGCATCATCAATTAGGAGCAGATTTATCCTGGACTCCTTCAAGGTGCCTTCCTCAAGCAACTGGTCATGGAACCAACTCGGCAGAAGGCAATACTGGACCTTGTGCTCACAAACAGGGACAGTGTGATGGGGGTAAGCAGTGGGGAGCACCTGGGGAACAGTGACCACCAGTCATTGTGGTTTGAAATCACAGAAAGAGCAGAACCAAACCACACAAAAACACGTATCCTGGATTTTAGGGGGGCAGACTTTGGGAAAATGGAGAGATACTTGAAAGAGGCATTAAGGGGAATGGGACAAGAATCAGGGGTTGAGGAACAGTGGGCAGTATTTAAAATGGGGATTACAAGAACAAAAGAATTATGCATTAAGCAGGTTAGCAGAGAAAAAGGAAGGAGACCATTATGGTTTTCCAAAGGGTAGCAAAAGTAGAAAGCCAAAAAATTGCATTCAGGCAATACAAAAGACACAGGCAGAGGGATAGGGAGAAGTACAGGAGAAGCAAGGGAGGCAGGGAGGTCAGTAAGGAAGCCAAAGCTCAGACAGAAGAACACATTGCAAAATCAGTGGGTAGAGGACAAAACCTTTTACAGGTACATAAGTGAAAAAAAGAAAGACAAAGGGGATAGTGAGACTGAAGGGGAGGATGGGGCAGCGTGGAGGATGACAACAGTAAAGCTGACATATTGAACAGGTATTTCTGCTCAGTCTTTACTGAGAAGAGGAGGGTAATGGGTCTGAAGGAAGTACAAGGGAGAGAATGGTGCAGAAATGGACACAAGTCCCTTTACACGAGAAAGGGTCCTGAAGGAACTGGAAGTAATAAGAGTTGATAAAGCAATGGGGCCAGATGGAGTGCACCCAGGCTTAAAGAACTAAGATAGGTGGTGGCTGAACCTCTGGCTATCCTGTTTAGCCAATCACTGGAAACAGAGAAGTGCCCAAAGACTTCAGAGGACAGCAGATATAGTCCTTATACAAAGGTGGAACAAAAGGAACGAGGAACCACAGACCAGTCAGCCTCACCTCGGTAGTGGGAAGATCATGGAAGCACTACTGAAGGAGATTGGTGGAACATCTGGTTGTCAATGGACTACAGGACCCAAGGCAGCATGGTTTCACCAGGGAGGTCATGTCAGACCAACCTTGTTGAATTTTGACTGGGTGACTAGGGAGGTGGATCAGGGGAGGGCAGTGGACATGGCCTATCTGGACTTCAGCAGGCCTTTGACACTGTGCCACACAGAAGACTATTACACAAACTGGGAATATGGGTGTGGGCAGGACCGGTGAGTGTGGTGGGTAGGTAACTGGCTGGGTGGCAGGACACAGAGGGTGGTGGTAAATGGCTGTCACTCCACAGAGGAAGAGTGACCAGTGGGGTACCACAGGGATCAGTGCGGGACCGGTCCTATTCAACATCTTCATCAGTGACATTCTTGAGGACCTAGAAGGCAGAATTTCACTCTTCGCTGATGACACAAAGCTCTGTAACAGAGTAGACACACCAGAGGTGTAGACAGAATGAGAGGACCTGCAGAAACTTGAAGAATGGTCAGGGGTTTGGCAGTTGAAATTCAATGCAAAGAAATGCAAGATAATACATATAGGGCACAAAACCCTGGCACAATATATCAGTTGGGGGGGTGAGGATATAGCATGCACCAAGCAGGAAAGGGATCTTGGGGTTATCATCTCTGATGACCTCAAGGTAGGAAACAGTGTGACAAGGCAGCAGGTAAAGCAAATAGGATGCTGGGATGTATGAGCAGGGGCATAACCAGCAGGAAAAGGAGGTCATAATTCCACTATACAAGACACTAGTGAGGCCCCACCTGGAGTACAGTGTACAGTTCTGGAGACCATACCTTCGTAAGGACATAGACAGGGTAGAGAAGGTTCAGAGGAGGGCAACAAAGATGGTGCATGGATTGCATCACAAGTCCTATGAAGACAGGTCGAAGGAACTGAACATGTACTCCCTGGAGGAGAGGAGGGAGAGAGGGGATATGATAGAGACATACAAGTATCTTACAGGGAGGAACAGGGTGCAGGAATACACTATTTTTAAGTAAAAAAGATGTTCCAGGACTAGAGGGCATGGGATGAAGTTGGAGGGAGGACGATTTAGAGGAAATGTGAGGAAGAATTTCTTCACAGAATGAGTGGTGGACAAGTGGAACACCCTGCCAGAGGAAGTGGTGGAGGCTGAAACAATCACGGGATTTAAGAATGCATGGGATAGACATAAAGGAATTCTGGAGGTCAGGTGTAAGGGGCAGCAGACTTCTAGGAAAACAAACTGAACTTACAAGTCAAATGGGCAGACTGGGTGGGCCATAGGCCCTTATCTGCCGACACTGTCTATGTATCTATGTATCTATGACTTCTTTCAGACACAGAAGTGAGAAGAGAAAAGCAAGGGAAGGAACAGAGAGGATTAGAATGACAGAAGGAGGAGATTGCGTGGATGGGGACCAAGAAAAAGCAGATGTTTTAAACAGTTACTTTTGCTCAGTGTTCACAGTAGAGTGAATAGGGAATAGGCTGCCAGGATAAAGCAAGAATGGGGGAGGGGGGCAATGCAAGTGTATTTTCAGAGAAAGTCCTGAAAGGACTCATGGCACTGAAGGTGGATAAGGTTACGAGACCAGATGTGATGCACCCCAGGATATTGAAAGAGCTCAGGGAAGAGCTAGCTGCCCCACTGACAGCCTTGTTCAACAACTTACTGAAAAGAGGGGTGGTTCCAGAGGACCAGAGAAGGGTGGACATGTTCCCTCTGGATAAGACTGGCAGCAGGGAGGAGGCTAGCAATTCTAGGCCAGTCAGCCTAAATTCAGTGGTGGAGAAAGTAATGCAAACCCTCCAGGAAGAGAAGCTGTTTGGGAATCTAGTATCCAATGGGCTGCAAGGCCATAGGCAGCATGGATTCATGGGGGAAGGTCATGCCAAACAAATCTGATTGATTTCTTTGACTAATGACTGGGTGACCAGGGAAATAGACCAGGGGAGGGAAATGGATGTAGCCTACCTGGCCCTTAGCAAGGCTTTCAACACTGTGTCACACGGGAGCTGATAAGGAAGTTGAGCAGCTTAGGAGTAGGGTCTGAATTGGTGAACTGGGTTTCAAACTGACTAATGTATAGGATATAGAGGATGGGGGTTAATGACACTCACTCTAAGGACTGGAGAGTGACCAGCAGTATGAAACAGACATCAGTACTAGTACCAGTCCTTTTCAATGTCTTCACAGGTGACATTGCAGAAGGGCTGACAGGGAAAGTATGTTTTTTTGCAGATTACATCAAATCTGCAATAAGGTGGACACTCAGAAAGGGGGGAGAGAAAATGCATAGGGATCTAGGGAAACTTGAGGAGTGGTCAAAGTCATGACAGTTGGGGTTCAATGCCAAAAAGTGCAAAATCATGCACCAAGGGCATAGAAACTCAGGTGCGGAGCATAGGATGGAGAGGGAGGGAGGGAGGTATTGACAGTCACTAGACAGGAAAGAGACCTTGGGGATATTATATCTGAGGACCTCATGGTGGCAGCACAGTGTGAGAAGGCTGTGGACAGGGCTAGTGGGTTGCTGTGGTGCATTGGGAGAGGTATCTTGAGCAAGGGGATGGAGGTGGTGCTGCTGTATTGCTCCCTGGTACAATTCCACCTGGAGTACTATGTCCAGTTTTGGAAACTGCACCTCAAAAAGGACACAGACAGGGTAGAAGCAGTCCATAGGAGGCATGGGGTCATAACCGCACAAACAAAAACCGATCGATAAAGCCGCTGCAGGCAAAATGCTAAAAACAAATAAAAGGCTGCTTAAAACACCGACAGATACAAAATGCCACGTGTACCATACAATACAATAAAAAACATTATAGTCTTATTTTTTTGTGGGGGGTACACCCTAACTTAGGGGGCTTCACCCCCCACACCCTCTAAATAAATATAATCAACTACAAGGGGGTGTGGACCTCGGGGATAAGGAGAAACTCAGGAAGGGGGAAAATTATTAAAAAAAAAAATAACAAAAAAACTTTTCCGATATCAGGAAACCAAGAACCAAACCCTGGTCACCAGGCCTCCACCATTCCTGATGCAAGTGCCTTAGCCTCTCTAGTACAAGAGTGGCTTAACCAGACACCACGTCTAAAGCCACTTCAGCCCTTCCTCCCCTCTGCGGACAGCGACAGGGGTAGTGGTAATTTACAAATGCTATTCTACCGTTGTTGCTGTCAATGTTTTTGACATTTTCACAGCATGGTTTATACTGAGCTATTATTATTACAGTGCTTAACTGACCTGGTACCTCAGAGAAGGGCAAACCAAATGGTGCAGGGTTTGCTTGGGAGGCCCTATAACTTATTGTAAATTGTTTACTTTCACACAGGACAACTCTGAAAATAGGTATTTTTGACCTAAAGTTTGTAAATCCTGTATAAAAATAAAAGTGTTTACTACTACTACTACAAGAAGAAACTGATGGATCTCAACATGTACAGCCTGGAGGAGAGGAAAGTGAGAAGTGATATGATCAAGACCTATAAGTACCTCATACTAGGGGTCAAAATTAAGTTTTGCAGCCACTATCCAGCAGGGCTAGTGACAGGGAAAATCCATTAGCCCCACAGACTTTTCTGTTGGCCCAGGTAGTGTACTTAGTGAAATATTTTTTTCTCCAGTACAAGCCCGCAGGGCTAGTTAAAGGAAAATCTTACTAGCTTGAAAGAAAATATACCAGCATTTGGCTGGTGGGCCAGTGCTAATTTCGGCCCCTATCACAGGGGTGAAAAGGATACAGGAGGGGAGCCTCTTCCAAATGAGGTCATGTACCAAGACTGGGGTATACGATGAAGCTAAGGGGGGGAGGAGAGATCAGGAGAGAAGTGAGGAAATATTTCTTCATTGAAAGGATGGTAGATGCCTGGAACAGACTGCCAGACGAAATGGTGGAGGCTAGAATGGTAGGGAGCTTAAAGCATGCATGGGATTGGCATCGAGGTATGCTAGAACAGAGACAGAAGGAAAGGGTCGCAGGGGTTCAGATAGGGTCTGCAGATGTAAAATAGGCAGAGAACACTTGAGCAGACTGGGTGGGCCAAGCAGTCCTTTTCTGCTGACAAATTCTGTTTCGATGTACTGTATGGTAGATAGGTCACAGTGATGTGTTTTGTGCCTCACATCCAGTGTAAACCTGTGTGCTTGGTTGTACATAACAGTTAGTTAATGCAGTAATGTTTGGCATACCACCCTGTAGACCACATCAATATATTCTAGAGTGGAGAGGATATTGCATTAGGATCAGTTTTCTGTTTCACATGTCCAGGCAGTGCTTGTGTTTGTATATCAAGCCATTCTTTTTGTGCATGGTTTTTGCTACATGTTAGATGCTGATCAAAGGATAGATGAGGAGCTAGCCATACCTCCAGATACATGAAGCTTTGGGCTTTTCCTAGGCACACCCTTCCAGCTACAGCATGGGTTCCATATATATCTGAAAATATTTGGGTTTGTTTGCATTTAGCTGCAGCCTGTTCACAAATATGCAATGATGCACTTTATCAGACTCATACTGTGGTAAGTTAAGTAGGTCCTGCTCAGCTCTAGACTCTATGTACTGCACAGTGTCATTTGCTTATATGTGGACATTTATATCAGTGCATGTCAAAGGGAGGTCATTCTCAAACAGGTTAAACAAAAGTGGTCCCTGGATAGACCCCTGTAGTACACCAAGCATTAGTTCTTTGGAGTCTGACATACTTCCATTTACTTTTACTACCTGTGCTTTCCCATCAGGGAATTTTCCATCCCAGCTATTGGGGTTTCAGACATTCCTATTTTCTTTAGTTTTATGAGTAGTACTTTGTGGTCTACTGTGTCAAATGTCTTTGTTTTTGCTTCTTCCTGTGCCACCTTGGTGCCCTCTCCTTCAGGCCACACACGCACTCCCCCTGCCCGCCAGACTCAACCCTCACTACTGGCCCTTACATCCAGGCTCATCAATTTCTCCAACATCCCCATGGTTAAAGCTTATCACTGTCAGGGAGCCTTCCTGGTCTCACCTAAGAAGAAGTACCTCAGGCATCAGGGATGTGGTTGGGGGGCAAGGATGGTGCACTGGGTGGTGTGAGGGGACACACTGAGGCCCATCATCCAGCACACCAGAGGCAGGCCTTTTCCTATTCTTCCCCCCTTCCCCATGTCATGGTCACACATTACGGTATCCTGGAGAGATGCAGGGTAGTGTGTAGTCACCTATGCTGCCAAGTGCATCTACATCTGTCTATCATCAGGAGCTGCTCAAGAAGCAGTGTGAGTTATTCCCTACCCCTAGGGAGGAGAGCATCCATGCAGATGCTGTTTACCCTCCCTGCCAGTCTCTACTCCAGTTGTCCAAGGTACGGAGTGCGAACCCTGGTCGCCAGTGTGCCGAGGTGGGACCTCACAATTCAGTGCCATGGAACCAGCATGTTAAATGTCTTTGTTCAGGCTATGAAAATAGCACCAGTGAGATTCTAAGGCCACTGAATTTGCAACATAATTTGTGTTCTTTCAGCAGGGCAGCGGTGGTGGTGGAGTGCTTTGGTTTGAAAGTGGATTGTTCCTTTGCAAAAAAATGTCATTTATTTATTTTTATTTTTATGTACTTAGGTCTAGGATTACAAATACCTTTGAGCCAAGGCTTTTTTACAAAGGTTCCATGTCAGTTACAAATTCAGTACAGGAAGACAAAATTACAACAGTATAAACTATAGCAGGAACAGTAATCAAGATACATGTAGTTACAAAGAATATTAAACAAACAATTTTGGAGGGTAGGTTACAGGGAGTAGTGAAGGAGGCGGAGAGAGGTAAGGGGACAAAGAAAGAAAAAAGAGAGAGTGGGAGGGGGCTAACAACAGCGGAGTTAGAGTAGCTTGGGGCATTGTGAAAGACATAACACGGAGTAGTGCTTACGGTGGGGGGGATAGAAGGGGGCCAAGTGCTATTTGGAGGGAGAAAGAATGAGGCTAGAGTAGTGTTCAACAGGGTCAATTAGATGAAGCTGAAAGTATCTGGCTATGTGCATGTCTATAAAGGAATTTGTTTATGGTGGATATGACAGATATTGGTCTATAATTATTTGGAAACCAGTAGTCACTGGCCTTCACAAGTAGCGTGACAATGGCACGTTACCAGATGTTTGGGGTTTGTCCTGTTTCAAGCAGCAGATTGTATAGGGTTGCAAGGAGAGGTGTCAGTTTTTTTGCTGTGATTCTGAGTAGCCTGGAGTCACTTCTGTCCACCCCAACACTCTTAGATATGTCACTATAACAACATTTTAAGGTGTCCTCTTGCCTTGTTCAGTTAAACGAGAAGGCTGAGCTCATGGCAGATTTCTGGCAGTCCTGGTAGGAAAACTGACTGGATACAATCCTGGGTGAATCCCAGTAAGAAGGGAAGATCAGTGAAGTGGAGAGTTAGTGCACTGGCTACTTCTCAGTCACCTATGATTAATCTCCATCATGGTAGAGCTGGGTTGTATTGTTGTGCCAATCCTTACCCAAGAGGGATCTGACACTTTTCCAGATATTCTTGGATGAATCAAAATTAGATGACCAGTAGTTTACCAAGCAGTCTACTTTGGCTTTTCTCACTGCTTGCTGATGGGTGGTATGCAGTAGAGTCACTGTCAAGGCTTGTTTTCTTGTGCTTCTCCCAAGTCTTGTCAAGCATATTCATGAATTCAAAGAGGTCAGCAGTGATTTAATGTTTATGCTCTTTTCTAACCCAAAAATATTTTTAGGGATAATACTGTTTTAAAAATTGGCATGATCTCACCTTGAAAGTAACTACAGGATCTTTTTCATCTTTTATGAGATAAAATTTCTCCCAGTTCAGTTTGCTAATTTCATTGGCGAGAAGGGAAGGATCTGGTATGACATAAAATCTCTCCCAATTCATTTTTCCAGTTTCATTGGCAAGAAGGGAGGATCAACTTTGTGAAAGGCATCAGTCCTGATGTATTCAGGGGGTGACCCTTCATTACTGCATGTCTATGTACTGCAGATCATGTTATGATCACTCATGGCATCTGCAGAGACCTTGGTACTGGAAATCCTTTCAGGACTGTTTGTCAGTATCCAATTAATACATCCCTTTTTTTTGGTTTTGACATTCACTCATAGCAGTGGAAACAAGTTGTGAGTGAACTTTCCCTGGTCCACTCTTTTGTATCTTCACTTGAGGCACTATACCAGTCTATATCAAAGTCTTCTTACAAAGATAACTTCCATCCTGATAGGGAGTGGTAGTATAAGGTTGATGATAAGGTTTAGTGATGCATTAGGAATGTTTGCAGGTTTATACAGATATCCCAAGTTGATGTATTTATTGGTCAGTGTGAGCTTCATAATTAGCATTTCTGGTGTGACACCTGGTTGATGCTGCAGTTCAGTTTGATATTCTGCAGTGGTGATGTCCATTCCTTTTTTTTATCAACTGTTTATTCTCCTCAGAATGGCTAGGGGATGTACCCCACATCAGTCTGCTGGGTCCCCACAAGGATCCTGGACTTAATGCCACTTGTCGTCTAAAGGATTTTTTCCTGTGTGTGGTTTCCCTGTGCCCCTCCCTTGATGGAGGCATGCATTCAATGACCTCAGTGCACAGCTGGGTGTGCTCCTGCCCCCCAATATGCAGACACATCCTGCCTTTGCAAATAAGGCCTCAGTACTGGTCCCAGGTTCACTTGCCTCCAATTATTGCTAGAGGTTGGTAGATGCCAGGTGCCAGATCTCCTCCCTCCCTAGAGAAGGTGAGGAGTCCAGCAGATGCTCAGCCTTCTCCCCCTGGCCATCCCTCCAACAACTCTGGGTCCACTCCTCAATCCAGGGTCATCAGTGATGCAAGCAGTAGTGCTCCTGCTGCCCTGGTGGGCCGGCTCTGGTAAGGTCTATTCTGACCCAGAAATCTCCCCCTGCCCCTTTGGCTGGATCATTTCTGTTTGGTGTATAATCATCCATGCTAACCTTATTGCTTGAGACACTCAATTTGAGCCCAGTTTCCACACTGTAATGGCCAGCACATCCAGCTTGTGTAGCCTGGTCCAAGCATGTAACAATTCAATTTTGGATACTAAACTCCTTGTGTACAGATAGGTTTATTAGTGATGTATGTTAGAATAAGGCACTTTAACTCCCCACTGGCAGAAAATAAAGGCCAAAATGCAAATAGTTAAATAACAGTTCTTCCCGTAGATTTAATTCTGCAGTCATTTTATACAGAATCAAGATTTGCAGTTTTCACTCTCCAAACAAGTTCTTAACCATCCTCCACTATGATAACCAGAGCCCCTTGGGCTGCATCTTGTCCTCCAGCTGGGAGGGAGTGTAGTGCTGCATTCACAACCATGTATATGCTCCTTGGAAGGTGTTTTGTAAGGTGTAATTGAATGCTGGTTGGAGGAGAGGTGAATATTGGGCAGCCTATGATAGCCTGACCTAGGAGCTGAGTGCCTCACCTTGCTGATGCACCAACTCTAAAGCTGTTCCAGGATGGGAAATCCAAGTCTACTCATGAAAATGGAAATGTTGCCTATTTGTGGCTGGACTTGCAAGAATCTGTATGGTTAACCAATAACAGCAACCTTTACTATACCAGACCCTATGATGTATTGCTGTATCTTCATTAGGAATACTAAGATCTTTGTAATTATACAACACCATATAATGTTCAGACAGGATTTATATAGGGACCTAATGCTCATTTGATTACCACAAGCAAGTCACTTGTGTGAAAAATTAAAAACAGTTGTTTTCCCTTTAAATATTCTCACTCATTGTATACAGATGTTTTTAATATACTGAATTTTTATGTAGACACTGTAAAAAGGAAATACCTAATAGCAACAATTGTGAAAATTCATTAAAGAGCAGCTGACACCTTCAGGAGAACTTTAACAAAATATAATATTTAGACACAATTCAGCTTGTATTTCACATTAGTTCTGTATTCCTCCTCCTCATTATATATTATTGGTGTAATCTGCATGAAAACAGGATCTTTGCTCCTGAAGAGTTCATCTATTTGTTTTGCCTTCTCCCTACCTGAGGTCATAATGCACTGCTTGTGACATCACAGTTACTCCCATGGCAACAGATTGTGATGGTACAACACAGGATTATGACTTGAAGTAGGTAGTAAGCTAAAGAGGCAGATGGACTCTGAGGTATAAAAATCAAGTATTCTTGCACATTTCCTCAGTAATAAATAATGGGGAGGAGAAATCTATATAATATATATGGAATGCAAGCTGAATTGTACCTAAATGTCATGTTTTTCAAAATCTTCTTTGGGGCATCAGCAGTTCTCTAAAATGTTTACATTAAAAACTGTTTTATTTTTCTGCTCATTAGTAGTGGATTATATACCATTTGTGTATCTCTTCATCACCTATAATTCTCCAGTCATTTTGTTTGGGAAAATTAGTATTAGCTATTGTGTTTCTGTGACAGGCTTTTCATTAAGTTGTATATTTCTGAATTGTGGCAGCAGTGCTGCCATGTATACATACACAATAACCAGTGCTCCAGACAAGATTTTTAGGAATGAGTATTGTACCCATTTTCAAAGTGATGTGAGTAAAACCAAATTCAGATGATGAGTAGAACTTATGAGATACAGAAGGTGAAGAGTACTTATTTAAAAAAATGCATTTTTTGCAATACTTTACAATTAAAGTGAAACAAATAATTGATTCACCTCAGTTGCATTCATTTATTGTTTTGTTTGTGTACCAGCAGGCCAGGCATCAACTGAGGAAGCTACACAAACAAAACAACATGGCAGCCTAATAATGGTGGTAGCTCCTACAATCTTCCCCTCCCCCTACAGCACACATACCTCCACTCAAAATGTTATCAACATGCTGGCTGGTCTTCATGGTAGGACTTGTAGGGAGGAAAAATTTATGCAGCCTGCATCATGTGCTCTGACTTCTCCAGTGATACCTCTCAACCACCATGTGTGGGCCAGAAGGCCTTCTCTTTAGCTGCCCCAAATCTTTGGACAACCCATCTGCTCCACTACGGACCCTGGGATCACACTCCCTATTTAAATCCCACTGCAATACTTCCCATACTACAACCATCACCTCTAAATGCCCCCAGATGATAACTAACCCTGACCAAGGGTGAAGTATCTGCTCTCCCCGGTGTTACTGTGATAACCAGGGTGCCACAATAACTCTGGGAATTGTTATTGTTATGATATTTGACTATGGAAACTGTTTTTACTGTAATGATATATGTTGGGTATTGCACTGCCACATATACTCTGCACCATTATTGCTTGCACTATGGTCATGTTATACTCATTTTGCTCAATTCTGTACCTTTGAAAACAATGTTTTATTAATTTCCATACTCAATAACATCATGCATTATAAGTAATAGACACAATATTAATATAATTCCCATGGATTGATTCAACATTTTCACAATTACATTCCTTAAGTTCCCCTACCCCCCTCCCTCCTGTTGAACAGGAAGCTGAGATACCTTTATTTTCACATGTTGTGTCTGAGCTACTGGTCCAGTATTATTTTCATATTCATAATAAAGGTGGTAATTGAACCATACACTTTTTCCATGATATAGCCATCTTCTGAGTTTTCTATATTGTACCAAAGTTTTTCCAAAATAAAGGTTTCTTTAATTTTGTGCCACCACCCTTTTCTAATCAAGGAAGGGAGGACTTGCCTCTTCTAATGTTCCAAAATCAGTCTCTTGGTGGCAATAGTTCCCAGATTAATAATACAACTTTGCACTTTAGATACATTTAATGTATCATGCTTATTTAGCAATAATATGGTAGGAGATAAAAGGATCGAAACTCCTATGATTTGTTTGAGCATCACAACCATTTCTTTCCACCAATTTAATATTATTTGGTAGTTCCAAAAGTTATGTGTTAAATCTGCAATTTAACCACATCCATATCAGTATTTATTTGATATACCCACATGAATTTTGCTTGAAGGGGACAGGAAACCATTTCTAGTGGGCAGCTGTTTATAAAGTTCTTATTCAGGGCTCAGTGGGCCTACCCAGTCACCAAAATTTAATAAATAAAAATAAATAAATGTTCTTAGCAATGATGTGCATTCCCCTAAATTATCCATATTTAACTGTATGTGAATAAAAAGTGAAATAAAAAATGCATTTTGCATGGTTTCTTGTTTTTATAGGCAGCATTCAGTTACAGTTCTCATCACAGAACCTGTGATCTGGAGTCTTAACTGTGTCATGGTTTGTGTACAGAATGCTAATTATGAGCTTTTGACCTATCAGAACCTACCTCAGAGTTCTGTGCACAAACCATGACATAGCCAAAACTCTAAATTACTAGTTCCATGAAGAGAACTCTAACTGAATGCTGTCCACAAAAACAAAACAATGTAAAATACAATTTTTCCTGTTACTTTTTATTCAGGTACAGTTTACATATGGATAATTTAGGGGGATGCATATCATTTCGGAAAATAAGAACTTTAGAAAAAGCTGCCAGTTAGAAATGATTACCTGTCCTCTTTAAAGTTACTGGGATTATATATGCTCTGTTAATAATTTTAATTTGAATGGACTTATTTTTTGCTGATAAATAACTTTGATTTGCCTCATTCTGTAGAGTTCCATTGCTGGTCTGTTAAATTGATTCCAGTTTCATTTTGCTGTTTCTTATATATTTTTGCCTACATGTTAAGGGTTTATCTGTAATAAATTTATAGCATTTGGACAATATTTTGGTAGATAGGTTTTGTATAAGAGTCTTTTCCCACTTAACTCTATAGGTAAACTGATGTAATGGGATTTCCATTCATTTAATAAATGTATTAAATATAACCTTTAATGTATTATAATGTACACCGTTCCCGACATTAGTTATTTTAATTTTTCTGTAAAAATTGAGCATAAGAAATAAATCCTTCTTCATTAAGTAAATCAAACCAGGATGCAATATTCTCTTTCTGGAGTTTATTACTAAGATTTTTGAAATTATGACTTGTATTATCAGATCCTTTTATGTTGGCATGAAGCCATGGTATATTTTTATTCTACCAAAGTTGGTAAGCTTGATTCCCATAATTATAAAAATCTTTTATAAAAGGTATTAATTTAAACTTATTAAATTAATTACAATAATGTGTTTAGTTGAATTTTGCAGCCCAATATTTTAAGCAATTCTTCTACCACTTTATCTTCCTTATGTGGATATAACACCCATTCCCATATTATAGACATTAAATAGGCCATAGCACATTTATAGAAGTCTGGACAGCCAAGTCCTCCTCGTCCTCTTGGCCCCACAACACAACTCCAGACAATCCTAGATTTGCTTCCTCTTTATAAAAACTTAGTAAAGACTTGTTTAATTGTGAAAAAACATTTGATATCCGGGAGACCCCATAATGCTTGTAACACAAATAAAAAGTGTGGCAGGGCCATCATCTTAATAACCTCCACCCTTCCCCACAAGGAGATTGATAGGTTCTGCCAAAGGGTCAGTTTATTTTGGCTTTTTTCTTTACTAACTTATAATTTAATTGTATATTTTCCTCTGAATTCTTAGTGAGAATTAATCTCAAGTACTTTATTTGATTAGCTTTCTTGAACGTCTTTAATTGTTCATAGTCAATGTCTATTCCATTGGATAGGGGCATAATTACTGATTTAGATGCACTGAGTTTATACCCGGCAAATCTGGAAAATTGCTTGATCAAGTTCATCAGGGCAGTAATTGAAGATGCAATATTAATAAAAATCAGTAGTGTATCATCTCCATAACCACTTAATTTTTAATTTTGCTGCTGTAGTTTAATGCCCTTGATATTCCTATCATTCCATATTCTTTGCAGTAACATTTCCAAGCAAAGAATAACAATTGCAGCGGAGAGTGGGCACCCTTGTCTTACTCCATTTTTCATGTAAACGAAGAAGTAAGAAGATTATTTATAAGAAAAGAAGATCTAGCAATTTTATATACTTGAATTATAACATTTAGCAGGTTATCAGGCATTCCCCACTTCATCAGGACTTCTATCATATAATACCTGTTAACAATATCAAATGCTTTACATGCATCTAAAGCCAACATATAATACTTTTCTGAGAGCATTTTCATGATCTCCATCAGGGCTTCTACCCATCTTGTAGCCTGTGATAGGGTTTGGCCCTGTACAAATCCATACTGGTCTTTATGAATGGAGAGGGGCACAGCTGGGAGTATTCTAGTAGCAGTTAATTTGGCCACTATTTTGTAATGAACATTGAGGAGAGCTATAGGGCAATCATTTTCTATCTGTTCTTTATTTTTTCCCTTCTTTATGAATTAAAATTATTTTTGCTTCATTCATTGTATCAGGTAATTGCCCCACTCCATTCATCAATTCATTCATCATCAACTGAAACCAAGGAAGAAGTTCTCTCAAGAAGACCTGGTGACATTCTGTAGTATAATCATCTAATCCAGGCACTTTATTTTTTGGCATGGTATTAATTGTTCTTGTTATTTTGTCTCAGTTAAATGGTGCTTCTGATACCTGTAATTTGGTAAAATAAACTTGATCTAGGAACTCCTACATTACCTGCTTATCTATTTCATGTTCGTTTTTGTATATATTTTTGTAATAATTGAATATTATTTTCCATGTCTTTAATTCCTGTTACAGGGTTATGGCTTCCATCTCTCAAAACATTTATTATATTCCTTTTGGTTTGTTTTTTTCAATAGCTTTGTTAATAGTTTGCCTGTTTTATCTCCTTGAAGATATCTTAAGCCTTTAACCCTAAGCAGGTTCCTGTCATTCTCCCTATTTATTTGTATTTGTTTTTCCACCCTATACTCCATCCATTCATTATAGTATTTATGCTTATCTTTCATCACCAAAACATCTCATTCTTTTAATATTTTCTGTGTTTTTGTTCCTGTTCTTTTACCCTTTTATTATGCCAAAATTGGTAGGAAATGATTGCCCCTCTAAGTACTGCCTTAAAGGGGTCCCATAATTTTAAGACAGAATCTTGACCAAAATAATTATAAAACCAATATTCTGCTATTACAGTCTTAGTTTTGTGGATGAACTCAGGAATGTTTAATAATTTATTTATTTATTTATTGCAGTTTCTGATTAACACCTTTGAGCCAGAGGCTCATTTACAAAGGCTCCAAGTCAGTAGATACAGGACAAAAGGACAAAATAGTACACACAGGTGAACAAGAAAATTAACATAAAGTGATACGTGCTAATACAGTGAGTACAGTAGAACAAGTTCAGCAGGTCAGTTCAGTTCATGTAGGAATATATGTTTTACAATGAAGAGTAATTAAAACAAACAACACTGCAAGAGTGCAGTAAAATGCTTGGAAGAGTGCAGAGTACAGTCAAGGACAGAGGGTCCCAGGCTGTCAAGAGGTAGAAAAGTAGAAGCAGCCATACTGGTTTTGTCCATAGAGAGGTGTGGGGTAAGGGAGGTGGGGAGAAATAGTGAGGAGCAGGGGAGGAGATTGATAGGGAGTGGAAGGAGGGTGGGGTGCCATAGGGCTGTCATAGGGCTGGAAGGAGAGGTGGGGAGATGGATAGCGTAAAGGGAGGGAGAGAAAAGGGAATAGGGGTTGGTGAGGTTGTGGGGTGGAGGGTGAGGCCATGGGAGGGTGGGTTCTGGGCATTAGAGGCAGGGGGCATCATCAGTTAGTTATGGCAGTGGCAATCATATGTGTTTACTAAGTGGGTACGTAGTCCTGTTTTAAACTGACTGAGTTTGTTACATTCTATCAGGGCTGGAGGTAGGTCATTACACCACTTTGGGCCTCAGTAAGAAAGGGATTTCTGGGCAAGAGAGGTGCACTTAAATGGTACTATAAGCCCTCCCTTAGAGGCACGTCTGGTGTTAATAGCTGTTAAGCAGATCTGAAGAGGGTGGAGATGGATTCAGGCATCAGACCCAGCACTAATTTCTTCATTAGCAAGCAGACCTGGTATTGTACCTTAAGATGGAGGAGGAGTCATCCAGTTTCACTGTATAGGGCACATGTATGGGTCTGGTGGTGGGCCTCCAGGGCCAGGTGACAGACTTTGTTAAATAGGGTTTTTTCCCTCTTCAGCACAGTGTCAGAGCCAGCTCCATAGATCACTAGTCTGTAGTCTACGGCAGACAGGACTGAGCTACATGTCACAAGTTTTAAGGCTTCAGGCATCATTGACTGTCGGTGACAATATAGTACCCCAAGTATTACATTGACAGATTTGACAAGTTGCTCCACATGGACAGAGAAGGTGAGGGTGTCATCCAGATGAATGCCTAGGTATTTAAACATGTCTGCCTGTTCAAGTGTGTCACCTTTGTGGTTCAGAATTCTTAGGGGCTGCATCTCTTCTTGTTCTGGGGAGTACAGTAGAGTAGAGAAGAGCATGCATTTTGTCTTGTTATAGTTGAGTAATAGTTTGTATTGGGAGAACCATGATTCAAGCTTTTGAAAGTTGTCTTGCAGTTTTGAGGTGATTGAGGCCAGATCTCTGCTGGGTGCTGAAATGATGGCATCATCTGCATAAAGTGCAATGTGATCTGGGCAAGCAGAGGGTAGAATGTTAATGAAGAAGCTGAAAAGGAGTGGGCCTAGGATGGACCCTTGGGGAACACCTAGGCTCACCTCAAAAAGTTCTGAGAGAATGCCTCTGATTCTTACACATTGTGACCTATTAGATAAGCAACTGTTGAACCAGGCAACAGTGTCTTTGGACAGGAGAGAGTGCAGGAGCAGTTGGTAGTTAACAATGTCAAACACCTTAGGGAGGTCTATAAAGATAGACCCCACTGCCAGCCCTCTGTCCAATGCCCCATAGAGCTGGGAGGTGTAGTCGACCAAGGCGGTGAGTATGGAGTGTTTTTTTCTAAATCTGTGTTGCTGCCTACAGAGTAGATTATATTTTTCAAGGTACTCTGTAAGTTGGTCAGAGACCACCCTTTCAGGGGCTTTGGGGAGGGGGTAGAATTGAAATGGGTCAAAAGTTAGAACTAACCTATCACCGGATTTGAAGATTGGGGTTACAAGTGTGAAGGAACACACCAGCTCTTAAGGATGCATTGAAGACCTTGGTGAGCAGATCCATGAGTTCATTTAGAGTAAGGGCAACTAACTTCATGTCTATTTGGTCATATCCCATTCTTGTTTTTCCTAGGACTCATTTGATGTACTTTATAGTCTCGGTTCTGGTAATTAGCCTAAAGTAGAGTGGTAGTGGTAGTAGGCTGCAGGTGGGTGCAGAGGGTGAATTCAAGTTGTGTAGCTGGTCTGGCAGAGTAAGTGTGAGGTAGTCTTCGGGTAGTACATTGCTTAGATCTGTGAAGGCAGTGTTGAATGAATTTTCAATGTCCCTTGGATCCTGTAGCATTTCAGAGGAGGTTACAATGAGGTTGGGAGGGGCCCTGAAGGTTTTGCCTGTAAAGGATTTCACCAAGTCCCAAAATTCCCTACCTCGGCCCCAGCTCTTGCATAGTAGGTTATTGTAGTATGAGGCTTTGGTTAGTCTATTGAGGTTAGTACGGCTATTACTGGCCACCTTGTAAGCTATGAGGTCAACCCGAGCCCCAGTTGCCTTGGTCCTGTGCTATAAGTTGTCTTTGAGATGCATATGCTCAAAAAGTGAGTCAGAGAGCCACGGATTATTGGACCCTCTTACTTTTTTGGTTTTGTACGGTGCAAAGATGTCGCACGCTTTGGTGAAAATCTTGCAAAAATAATCTAGGGCCCGGTTCCTGTCCATAGCATTGTCCAGCGGGGACCAGTCTGCCTCCTTCAAGTACTGTCTGAAGGTATCCAGATACCCAGTTCTCAGGGATCAGTTTCTAGTGGCACAGGGTGTGCACTTGGTAAATTTATTTGTCCAGGTGCATAAAACTGAGGAGTGATCACTGAGTGAGTCCAGTAAGATCGACACTGCAGAGATATGTTCTGAGCAGGTAGTAAGTAGTCAGTCAATGAGGGAACTAGTGCCTGTGTGGTAGTTCTGTCTAGTAGCATAGCTTACCAACCAGGTTAGATAAAGGCCTGATATTTGGTCTTTGATAGCAGTTGCATCTTGGGAAAGCCAGTTAATGTTGAAATCTTCAACAATGACCTGCTCCCAGTTTTGTTTGTGTTGCTCTAGATTATTTATAAACTGCTCAAAGCCAGTGAGGTGCTTTCTAGGGGGTAGGTATACTGTGGATATCAGCAGTACTTTGTTTTACTGACCTATGGTAAGTTTTAAGGTTAGGATCTGTGCCTCTTTGATGCGGAGGCTGCTAGGCAATATTTGACCTTTTATATCATATTTGAGGTAGACCATGCAACCACCACCCCATTTTGATAAACGGTCCTGATGAAATAAGTTGTAGCCATCCAGGGCTACAGCCTCATCAGCGACCTTTGGGGAAAACCAGGTTTCCGGAAGTGTGATGATATCAGGTTTGAGCTGTTCCACCCAGGTCTGGAATTGAGGCAGCTTGGGGAGGAGGCTACCTATGTTCAGACAGAATATCTTAAGGTGGCCTAGATTTGAGGTGTGGCTTGTGGTGGGTGGGTCAGGATTGGGGTGGATGTTCCCTGATAGTAAAAGCATTAATAGTATTAACTTTCTTAGGTAGCTAGATCAGGACACCCTGGTGGTGTCAGCAGACTTTGGCTTAGAGGGCTTTAATGTTAGAGAGGCAGTGGCAAGTGTGTGGCAGCACAGTAAGGCAGCTACTAGAATTCTTTGAGGTGTAGGGAGTTCGTATGGTAGGGGTGGGAGCTTTAGTTCAGGGGGCAGATTGAGGTCTGAGGACACCCCCCTGGCTATGCACAGTAAGAGCTGGGTGGCATCAGAGAGTTTTGGTGGGTCCATGGTAGATGCTGTGGCCACTAAGTCTTCACCTACCTTGAGGTAGAGAAGAAGTGAAAGCATGAGTGCCAGCTTTGGAAGAGCCTGCATATTGGCTGTATGGACAGAGTAGGAATTAGCTGCAGAAAATAAGAAGGGCTAGCAGTAGTGGAAGCCTCCTGGGGAGAAATCAGAGTTCAGGGAGCGTGAACGTAGTGGGGTGGTAAGGGTGGCAGGTCTGAGGAGAAGGTGGAGAGGGGCACTGGATAGGAGCTGATTGATCCACACATGTCAGGGGTGACCGTGGAGTGCTGGACAGGCAGAATCTTGTGATCAGGGAGGATGATGTGGGGCTTGGAGAGGAAGAGGTGAGAGAATCAGGGGATTGTGCTATGTTCTGGAGGATCAGTTGAGGCAAAACCATGAGGGTCAAGCTAGACTAAGCCAATAGGGGGATTAGTAGCAAGAGAGAGAGGAGCTTAGGTGGATTTAATAGAGGCCGAGGCCATGGTTGGGGTGGGTGGTCAGGACAAAATATTCAGTTAGAAGAGACAAGGAGGAGGAGCCAGAGAGTAGGAGAAAAGCCACAAACCTCAGGCTAAAAACCATGTTCCCTTGGTGGCAGGAGCGAGTCCCCAAGGTTCGGGAGGCAGTCAGCTAATAGGAGGCAGTTGGTAGAGGAAGGCAGCCAATCTCAGAGACAGCCATAGCACCACCAGGCAATTGGATTAGTGGGCCAAGTCCCCAGGTTTCATACCTGAAGTGGTTGCTGGAGAGCCGGTAGGGAAGGCTTGGCCAGCCAAGGCAATGCTGAACCGCAGCCGCAAGTCGGCCTGGTCAGGGGTTGTTCCAGAAAGAACAAGAAAGAGGGAGATTAGCTGAAGAAATAGTCAAGTGGCTGCCAGAGCGACAATTACCTTAATTGGTGGGCGGGCTGGAATTTGGGGAGAAGAAAAGACAGTGGGGAGTTCAGGCTAGGCTTTTTTGGTTGTTCTTGCATGCTTTTTAGAACTAATTCCACAACTGCATGGTCTGAGCTCAATATAGAATGAATGGATGTAGAAAGAATATAGTCATATAGTTTTTTTGACAGGAATATATAATCAATTCTAAAGAAAACTTCTGTTTTATGGTCATAATGTGTAAATTATTTGGTTTTGGGGTGTTGAAGTCTCCAAATATCAATCCACTGATGTTCCTTTATAAAATTATTTAGAATTCCTGATATTCTTTTATTGTTTTGTGTACTTGGAGAAGATTTATCGAGTGCTACATCCATTAAGACATTCATATCACCCATTAAAATAATATTTTCTGCCTCAATTTCATTTAATCCTTCAGTCAAAGATGCTAAAAATGCTGGGTAGCTTTCAAATGATGCATAAATAGATCGTAGGGTATAAATAATACCTCTTATCTTTGCCTTAACTAAGATGATTCATCCTTGTTTATCATTCCATTTTTTAATAAGGTTACAAAGGAAGAAAGAGACTTGGGCATCATCATCACTGATGACCTAAAATCATCCAAGCAGACCTCTAAAGCAGTAGGTAAGGCTAGGGGAGTGTTAGGGTGTATTAGTAGGGGTATCACAAGTCGTAAGAGGGAGGTAATAATCCCTCTGTACAAGACATTGGTTAGGCCCCATCTGGAGTACTGCGTGCAGTATTGGAGGCCACACCTTCACAAGGACATTAACCAAATTGAGGCAGTCCAGAGAAGGGCAACCAAAATGGTGCAGGGACTGCATCAGAAGACATATGAGGACAGATTAACGGAGCTCAATATGTATACCCTTGAGCAAAGGAGGAGAGAGGTGATATGATCGAGACATTTAAAACACCTTAAGGGCATAAACAAGGTGAAAGAGTCTAACATGTTTAAATATAAGAAAAATAGCAGGACAAGAGGACACAGCATGAGATTAGAGGGAGGCGATTAAGGGGAATGTGAGGAAATTCTTTTTCACAGAAAGGGTGGTAGATGCATGGAATGGCTTACCACAAGAAGTGGTGGCTATGAATACAGTGCAGGGCTTCAAACAGGCATGGGATAGGCATAAGGGAGCAATACAAATGACTATGAATAGATAGGTCACTGACAGAGCAAAGGCCGATGGCACATTTATAAGGTAGAAAAAGAAATGGGCAGACTGGATGGGCCTTGCGGTCCTTATCTGCCATCAACTTCTATGTTTCTATGTTTCTATGTTTCTTCTTTAGGATTAATGCTACCCCTGCTTTTTTTTTTGTCCCTGTTAAAAAGAATATCTGATCAATCCAGTTCCTTTTTAATTTCTTAATTTCCTTTTCTTCCAGATGGGTTTCCTGAAGTGCTATAATATCTATTTTGATTTTATTGACACATGTAAGAATCCTATTCCTTTTAACTGGGGAACTTATAACATTGACATTAAATGTGGCAGATTTTAAAATTTCATTTTGATACATATATTTCAAGGTTGATCAGCTTATCATGGCTGCACAGATTCCTATCTTTCTGACATTCCCAGTGAATTGTGTATAACACGTTAATATACTCCTTAATAACCACCCAGCTTCCATAGACTTTGTAATAAACAAAATAAATTGTTATTTTCCTACCCCTCCCTCTCCCATACAGTTTGAAAGAATGGCTTACCCTCCCTACCCCGTCATTGAATCCTGTGCCTGCCCCCTTCTTGTGAGGCAAACCATACCTCAATCCCTACACCTCACCCCTCCCTCTATCCATAATGCCCTCTCCTGAACTCCCCTCCCTACTTGATTGCTACTGACAGCACCTCTACTTTCCCCATCTACCCTCCTTTTGCCCACATCCCAGTTCCTGTGCACCTCCCTACCAACCTCCTGTAGTTTATACTGTCCCCCACTGCTAAGCATGACAAAGCCTATGGCTGCTCCTCTTACCCTTCTAACTACTCTACCCCCTCTTACTGTATCTCCGTCTCCTTCCTGTTCCTCCTACTCCTTTACCTTACCTTATTTTATTATGTTAGTGTATAAATTACTGTTTTTAACTTGATATTTTCCTATTTGCAAAATTGTTCATTTGCCATTTTAGATTACCTCTGTTAGTCTTCCATTGTCTGTATGCAACCCCCACCCTCTGACGTGGCACCTTTGTAAAACAGTTGCTTTGCACTCAAAGATATTTTAATCCAAGACTGAAATAAACAAACAAAAAAAACTGTTAGCATATCAACTTTATTCTTGATGTCCCATTCCTACTCCCTTTCAGACAAGCTTATTTAGAAGAATTGCTAATCATGTTAGCAATTCTGGTAATCTTTTAGATAACGTCTCTAAGGCTTCCTAGGGTGTAGTAAAGACAAAAGATTAATTTCCTATAAACACCTGAAGCTTTGCTGGGAACAATATAGAAGTTCTGTAACCTTTTGACCAAAGTTTTGTTTTAATAAAATAAATTTTTTTTCCTTTCATTAATAATTTCTGGAGGTAAATCATGGAATATTTGTATATTAGCGCCCATTAAACTTAACCTTTTTTCTTATGAGCATACATCATTAGTGTCTCTTTATCCTCTGATCTTATAAATTTAGCTATGTTTGCTCTTGATGGGGCATTATCATGTGGCTTAGCCCTTAAGGCTTGATGAATACGATTGAGTTCAAAGGTAACCTCTTCTGGAGAGGTTTCCATATATGCAGCAGCAATCTTTTTAAATATGGCCTTTAGCATGTCCTGATTGTCCCATGCTTCTAGTACTCCTATAATTTGAATATTTTTTCATCTTGCACATGATTCAAAATTGGTTAATTTATCTTGTAGTTCCTTTTGAATAGATTCTAAAGTTTTAATTTGTCTCTGTATCAATAATTGATTATCCTTCAAGTCCGATACTCTTTGTTGAATTTGAACTACATCTTTTTTAATCTGGGTGTTTGCTTCCACTATTTCAGTTATTTTAGAGGAGATTTTATCCACTTTGGTCTCCAAAGCAGTGAAAGACGATAGCTTTTGATTAATATTCTCCTAGTTGATTTATAATAGTGATGGCTCAGCTCAGGATATTCTCGTCTTGATCTTCTTCATCTTCAGTGCTATCATGTTCCTCACATATTGCTTCGTGAAATGTGGTGAGTTCTTTTTGCTTTTCAGTAAACCTCATTAGTTCAGTGTTAATACTTATTGAGGGAGTCACCATTGCACCTCCAGTATTGTTAGGGCCTTGTATGTTACTCTCAAATCTTAGACTGTTTTCAGCTCCTAATTGAAACATTTTTGTTATGTGCTTATGTGCTTTCTTTCTTTTGGATCATTGAAAGAAATATCCCTAACTTTACATTGTTTATCATGTTCCCCACTGACCTAATTAACCACTCCACCTTATATATAGGAACTCAATATTTCTGCTGGTTGTGCAGGTTCATAAACCGTTGCTTCCAACATTTGTAATCCCTTAGGCATAGTACAGTGGAGTCTTCTGCTCTCTGCACTTTTGCCACTGTTATGATCAGTAGTAGACATTTCCCTATCAGTTATTATCTCTCCTTCCTTAGTATTAACAGTCTCCTCTGGTAAATTAATGGTAACATTAAGTTGATCTGAAGTAAGCTCAGATAGGGTGGGCTGTTTGTGAACTGTTCCCTGTTCACCCAATGGCAATGGTAGATTGGTAGTATCAGGTTTGTTCAGTGGTATATCAAACTGTACTAAATTATCTCGGGTACTATTAGGGATTGTGATATCTTCACCCCTTATATTGTTGGGTTTATTTAAGAACTGCTTGGCCCCTTTTCCTAAATTCTCTAAATGAGTAGATGTAACACCAAGACTCGGTTCTGCCTCTGATTGTTCAGCACCAGATCTCATTAGCAAGTCTGTTCCCTCTCCCATACTAGCAAGGACATCATTATTTTTTATTTTATTTGGTAGGTGCTTATCATCTTCTGATAAAGATTTTGCAGTGATGACATTCAAAACATCTCTCTGCTTAACTGGTTTACATTTTTGGCCATTAGTTTTAGTTACAAATTTGACAGTACCTTTAAGTTCCTTGCTGGCAGTTTCCTTGTTTCTGCTTTTTGTCATGGAGGGATTCAGGTGTGAACCAGAGTGGAATGGGGCATTCTTGCTCTTCTTGCTATCATTTTTTTGGTTTCCATTTTAGGTGGAATATTACACAACAGGCCTTGTGCTGTGTTAATGCTGAAGCCTTCTCGGGATTCTGACTTCACCTGTTTAACCTGATTCAAATCCATTTCTGAGTTTTCAGTTTCAGATGATGAATCGTTCTCTTTATGAAGCAGGTAAGCCATTTGCAGCTGTCTCTTAGAAATATCTTCCATGGTGTTTTTTGATCTTGTGGTACTTGCTTTATAAGAGTATGGTGCTTTAGTTTATACAGTCCAGTTTCTTTCTTCGGTGGCATTTGCAACTGTTGGTGACTTGAAAGGCCGCCATCCATTTTCCTTATGATACCAGCAAACCTTTGGGAATGACGCTGCCTCAGTTAGTTGAAAAGATTTTTAATCACAGCATAACCCAAACTTTGTGCTTGCCTTTTATTCAATTTGAATATCAGGAGAGGTTTGTGATGCTGTACTTGACACCTCATCAAGTCACCATTTTGTGTATGAGTCATTTGCTCAATTCTATAACTTTTGTTTTGTATCACTTAATGTATCACTTCATGTTTTGTAACTACTTACTGTACCCTGTATCTTTTGTGCCTGTTTTCTTTTTGTGTTGTTTGTCCCACTTTTGTGGCCCATGGCATACCTGAAAATTACCTCTAGGATCAGTGTACCCAGCTTCTTATCAAATCAATCAATCAATCAATCAATCAATCAAACATTTTATCACTTTGGTTGGGGGGAAGTTGGAATATGAGGGGATGAAGATGGTGAACGGGATTGTGAACTGGCTGAAGGGGAGGCAGCAATGGGTGATGGTGGTGGGGAACTCTCATCCCCAAGGGCTGTGATGAGTGGGGTTTCACAGGGCTCAGTACCGGGCCCAGTACTGTCTGGGATATTCATAGTAGATATCTCACATGGCATCAGGAGTAAGATCAGTTTGTTCACTGATGATACCAAGATAGGGCAGTGGTGGATGACATAGTAGGGTGACAGGGGCTACAGGATGACCTGACTAAGCTGAAGGAGTGGTCAGAAATGTGGCAGTTGGGGTTCAGTGCTAAGAGGTGCAAGGTACTGCACTTTGGAGCAAGGAACCCGAGGAGGAGCTAATAGTTGGTAGGGGTTCAGTTAGGTATCATTGAGGAGGAAAAGGATCTAGGGGTGGTTATAATGGGGAATATGAATCACTCAGCTCAGTGCAGGAAGGTTGCAGCTAAAGTCAGCAGGATGCTGGGGTGTATTGCGAGAGGAATCTCCTCCAGAAGCAGGGAGGTGACCCTGCCTTTTTTCAGGGCACTAGTCAGGCCACACCTGGAGTACTGCATGCAGTAATGGCATCTGTTTCTGAAGAAGGATGTCAGATTACTGGTGGGGGTACAACACACAGGACAACAAAGATGATCCAGGTACTACAGGAAAAACACTATGAGACTAGGCTGAGTGAGTTAAATATGTACTTCCTGGAGGAGAGGAGGTGTTGTGGGATATGATCGAGACCTTTAAATACTTGATAGGGATAAACAAGACATATACAGAAGGGGTATTTAAGTTGAGGAGGGGGAGGGACATGAGAGGCTTGGTCTCAGATTGGAGGGGGGAAGATATAGGAGAGAGAGAGATGAGGAGACATTTCTTTTCAGAGAGGGTGGTGTCTAAATGGAATGCTCTACCCTAGGAGGTGGTATCCTGTAGGATAGGGGGCAGTTTTAAAATGGGATGGAACAGGGTGAGAGGGGGTTAACTGTGAAGGGGGGGCAACTGCAATGTAAGAGCGCTAGCTGCACATTCAGGTAGACTTGATAGATCATGAAGGCTGTTTCTGCTGGCAGATTTGCATGTTCATATGTTCATATGTATTTTGGGACACTGACACTCAACTACTGGGAAAATGTACATAAACTTTGGACACTAGGAACATTTCCTTGTGCAAGGTTAGTTTTATGTTCAGCATTAATAAGTGGTCTGAAATTCTGTTTTAAAGTCTGAGTTTACAGCACCTTCTCTGTGTGGACAGCACATTTTCCATGTTGGACAACTGTGGGACTGAGCAGTTCTAAGGGGGTATAATGAAGGACATAAATAATGAGGCACATTAAGTATGCTTTTATCCTGGTGCAACACATGGCCCACATGACACCTACACACATACCACAGTGAAGCCTCACCCTCAGCCCTATCCGGCTTTCTCCAGAAGTTAAAAAAACACAAGAAGAAGTAGTCAGCAGCCACAATCAAATGAATGAAGACAGTTTTCTATCTGATTGCTCAGGATCAGAGAAATAAATATTGTGACAAACTTACATGGCCCAAATGCCCCCAGGGTGTGTGTTGGGGCCATGTAAGTTTGTGATAGTTGTTGTCTTGAGTTTCATGTGCACAAGAGCATATCTTTTTACATCTTTGCCATTCTCATTGGCATTACCAGTTGTACACCTCTGATGATTTTAGACTAATAATTGCTTTTATTATGTGCAGACTGACACCCAAAACAAGATTAAATAAAATGTTTATGTACTTTATCAGCTTTTTCAAGTGGATATTTTTAATCCATTCCATGAATGCACCAACATTCTGTTTGGGTTTCTTTGTGTTATAACAGTGCTTCTCCTCTTGACCAAAAGTGACTCTAGGATATAAGAGAAAGATGACCTCGAGATAATTGGGTTACCATGAGGAAATGATCTTTATAATTAATTTGGTTGATTTCTAAGAATTTTGCAGACCACAGGCCTGATTTTTAAAGGTTCAAACTCCTTTGGCTCAACTGTGCCCAATTTTAGTACATCAGGTGCTGTTGTGACAGTTTCCACACTATTTGGCAGCTTGTGCCAAAGATGTGGCATGAACCCCGTAAAAAGGGTTCCCAAATTGGTGTAAATTAGACCATGAGGGAGCTGGTCTAACTTGCAGCATTTGGTGTACAGGACTGAAACTCCTGATCAGCCCTGAGAGAATGTCGTAAGCCCCCTCTGCTGTATGTTTGGCAAACCAGGGGCTTGTGGCATTCTCAGGACTTGTGAAAATCAGGCCTCATGTGTTTATTCTGAATAAATATTGAATATTCTTGCAAACAAAATGTTTCTGGGTGTGAGGGACATTTACTCCCACTGTTTGCATTGTCAGTGGTATTTTTGGAGCAGACACATCCCTGTCTTTTTCATATTACAGGCCATGCAGCATCCAGTTAATTTCCAAAACTGGGACCTTGCCACATCCTGAAACCTCATTATTGTAGTATTCTGAAATTGGCATTTCAAAGCCCTGTCCACTGCTGCCTTCCAAAACTATCACCTTGCCCCATTCTAAAGTACAGTACCATGCATCTGAACATTCTGAGAAGGTCCATGCTGCAAGAAACCCAGTGTTTTCAAATAATTGCCAGAACTACAGTTCTTTAAACTTTGGAGGAATAAGTCATATAATGTTGCTGTCAGTGAGAACTAGGGTGTGAGTTCTGTAGCTGGCATTGTCAATAATTCTTCACTGAAGCCAATGTTTTTAAACTGGTAGTAAAACCAGGCTTGCAATTTGGCTTGTAGCTTATAAACCAAGTAACTTAGTGATCTAATTTTTGGTATGAGGCTTACTGCAGATTTGCTTATTCTAATTCTGTAGTTTAGTACTTTTGACTGGACCCTCTCTTTCATAACTTATTGTATAATTACAAAATAATGTTTTGAGATGCTATGTACTGGAATACAGCTTTCATAATTTAGCTTTGGCTATCATCATGCGGTCTATAAATGCTTAAAAATAATTACTTAATTGTCATTCTTGCTTTGAAGACCCAGAATATACAGTACATTTTCTGTAAGATCATCTCATGGAATGCACCCAGATTACATCTTATGGACATGTCAGTGGAAATAAATTAAATTTACATGGGAAACAATATAAAAATCATAGAATTCTGTCTCAGAAAATGTTTGTATATTGTTTGATATCTGATTTTTAAACTGTTTTGCCAATTAATTTATATTAGTGTTTTACATCTAATTTTTGTATTCTTGCACCATTTTTGCATTTTTGTACCATGTTGTACTTACTGTATACACCATTTTGTATCTATATACCACAATTATGTATTTTTGCACCTTTTTTATTTATTTGATTTATTTATATTTTGGTATTACTGTACATTCTTTAAATAATTCATACCCATTTTTGCTCTTGTTCATCCTACTATTACCCCTCTCTAGGACACACCTAGAAATTAGTCTCTGCTCAGGCTGTCTTTCCCAGTCACTAATTTATCAATAAAGAAAAAAATACAAAGACAGTATAACTTTTTGCATGGCCGACTGATAGTGAATCCAAGGTCATACTACTAAATGTAGGGGATATACTGTATACCCAGCATCAACTGTCCATTTTTATAAAGCATATGTTTATGACTGGAGTGGGACTGTTAAACCTATTAGGTGCAGTAGATTAAAAGAGTGTTATTGAAATTATTTGATGACTGATATGTGCACCATGATGGCCTTGGCCTTCAAAAGAAATGAGATCTCATAGAGTCTACCTCATTTGAATTTATTCAGATAACATATCTCTTGAATTTTAATGAGAGAAACTGTTGCATGCAGTTTGACTATTTTAGCCATTGCACAAAGAATTTCATATGCATATAATGCATAGGCTTAAATACAATTACGATGAAATAAAGCTATATAAAAACATCTAACCACTCATATTGTAATTAGTGAGCTGGCTAAACATACTGGTATTACAAGTACTTTTGCTAGAATATAATATTTAAATGAGTAAAATGTTACTATTATTATCATCCATCCATATTCTGCACAGCTTGTAGGAATAATTTAGACATGTGCAAATCAGGCATGGCTAAATCTCCACCTTGCTTAAAATGAGATGGAGATGGAGAAAACTGCACAGAGGTTAAATCTGAACTACTGTGGCACTTGTATTTTTGCAACCTTCTGACAATATTACTTCAAGTGTCATCACCTCTATTTAGTGCTGAGCTATAGATAATTATTAAAAGCATGAAACAGTGTACATGCCATAGTTTCTCAGTAGTGACTGGCAGCACTGTTTAAATGAAAGTGCAGTCTTGCTCATGTTTTGCATCAGAAACCCAGATCACTTCCATCAAGGGGCAGCAAGGTTTGTCACACTTTATGTAAATTAAAAATATTTAGCCAATTGCATGTCAGAAATAAATAGTTAAAGGAGCTTGCAGGCAACATTTATTTTGAATGTACATTAATGGGCACTTCCATTTTTCCTGGAGGCTAGAATCCACTTTGAAATTCATGTTTGATAAATTCCCCTGGCTTTCTGAGTAATTTAGCTGTCTATGGGGCTGTTGATCCTTTGAGTGTATTTCTGAACCTTAGGGACTTACACACTACATCTGCATATCCAAGTTCAAATATATACTCAAGATGATTGGTTTAAACATTAAGTTGTTGATATTCCTCTTGATAGATTTGTCAGAATATCTCCCATTTCATTTCTTAACTCCATGGCTAATCCCTAAATACCCCTCTCAAATACATCTTTACTAAATTCATTGATTGAGTTAGCAAAACTTACACCAAGAGGTCATTTTGCAGTCAAAGCATGGAATTAATATTCCGCAGTCCATTTATTTTTCGTAAGATAGATAACTCAGTTTGATAGCACTGATATCAATTAGACTTCACATCTTACTGCAAAATGGTACTTAAAGCTCGGCAGCAGCATGGCATATATGTGATTATTTTTTTGTTCCGTTTTGCTTACCTTAATGAATTATATGTGTCAACTTTGTCTTCCATTTTTTGTATTATATAAGATAAATGTGTTGTATAGCATACATGGTTTAAATATGTAAAATATATTAGTTGAAAGGCCCATAGTCTAAGAAAGCAATAAGACATGACAGAGCACGTATTTATCGTGAAATAATTGCATGCCTCAGGTGCACTGTTAGGCACAGGGTGCAGTCGAGTGCCATTAACAGCATTTGAGAAGTGTAATTATCTCACCATAATACATACTTTGGCGTGTCTTAGCACACTTTTAAAATGTTTTTTAAATATGGCTGATTTCAAATGACTAAAAATAGAATAAATTATTCTAGAAAGATAAAAATTAAAACATATTTATTAAAATAGTAACTGTGAGGATGGGGTAGCTAAAATAATAAATGACAATATAAACCTTGTATGACACTTTATTTGTTTTAAACACAATAGCTACCTATTTACATTTTTCTAAAAATTCTGCTATTTCTAATGGAAAGGCTAATGTGTTTAAAACTATTTAACTCACTGAGTTGAGGGGATGAGGGGTTCTAGATTTCTCCTGAACAGATTCACCCATCCCTTGCATTGAAAGATCACTTTGCATCAAAGCATGGAATTAATATTCCCCAGTCCATTTATTTCTTTAAGATAGATAAGTCAGTTTAATAGTATTGATATCAATTAGACTTCAGATCTCATTGCCAAATGGTACTTAAAGCTTGGCTGTAGCATTTCATTTCATTTCACTTCATAATACTTTATTTTTATCCCGATACATGCAATTAGGATAGTCAGTAAATCCTGTTTTCAATTGTAGACTTGCATTTGTACAATTTGAACATGGGAAAACAATATACACAAGAGGCATATACATGAAACCAGAACAAATAAGTAGTACAAGAACAAATAAGTAGTACATTGTTTAACACAGGAAGTCTTATTCTTTGCAGTTACAGGAATTAGTTAGTATTTAACATGCATACATGAGATTATTTTTGGTTCCATTTTGCTTACCGTAATGAATTACAAGTGCCAACTTTGTCTTACATTTTTTTGTATTATATATAAAAAGTTTACATAATATAAATTAGTGTTTTTCCAAAGATCAAATGTTATCAAGGCAGAGAACCCTGGCTAGCTAGACACATTTTTATCTTTTATCTAAAAGGTGCTCAAGAACAATGTGACATGGTATGAAACTGGAAGGGGTTAATTTCAGTAAAGATGTGAGGAAGTACTTTTTTACAGAAAGAGTAGTGGATTCCTGTAACTGCCTTCCAACAGAAGTGGTGGGGGCAAAAACAGTGGTGGGTTTCAAGAATGCATGGGATAGGCAGAAGGGAATCACAGTGGAAAGGAAGTGGGGAGAGAGAGTAAGAGCTGTAGATCAAATAGGGTCTGCAGTGAAATATAGGTAGAGGAAAATGGGCAGGCTGGGTGGGCCAAGTGGCCCTTATCTGTCATCAGATTCTATGATTCTATGATCTTACTAGATGAGCACATCTTTCTGCTTATCTCGCTAGTAACTACATCACTAGCACAAGCTGTGGCTCACTGCTCTGCCTCACACTGCTCTAAACCCTGAGTCAGTGCGAGCAATGTACTTAATGAACTCTGTGGTATTCTTTTCTATAAGTGCAAATTGTGAAATGCTAATATTTAATGTACAAACCACACATGTGATGTACATCTGTAAGGTACAGTATTTATCTTCATTCATAGCCACTGACTTCTTATACTTCACATGTGGCTTTGCTACTTGTGAGGGTCAAGTGGCCACTGACCACTCATGATGATAAATTCCATGCCATGGATGCATATCACATATCCCCTATGTATAATACAGCACACATGGTCTAAATATGTAAAACATATTAGCTGAATGGTTTATAGTCAGGTGCTGGTCTTCAGCCAATCCATTATCTGCTTTTCCTACCCCATGTTATAAGTAAGCAATACTGCATGGCAGGGCATGTAATTATGCTGAGATAATTGTATACCTCAGGTGCATTGTTAGGCATGAGGCATAGTCAAGTTAACACTTAGTACCCTGGGGTATCTTATTGTACTTGTATAATGGTTTTTAAATATGTCTGATTTAAAATAACTAGAAATAAATATAATATTTAAAAAAATATAAAAATAAAGATATTTCATTGAAATATGCTTTCTTTTTAACTTGGAAAACAAAAATAATTTCAGTGCTGGTACTGAAACTGTAGAGGTGGGGTAGCTTAAAACAATAAAAGACAAATAAAACCTATGTGGCACTTTTTAATATAAAAACTCACTAGTTACCTATTTACACATCAAAACAATTGAGGTATTTTAATGGAAAGGCTAAACTGTTCAATTCTCTAAGTTGTGGGGATATAGGGGTCTAGATCTTTCCCTCTCTCTTTTTACTATTGTCTTCCTTCCTCACCCTGTTTCTGTTTTCTTTGTCTTTTCCAGCCTTCAGTCAATGGAATGTTTACAATGAATTACATGGATTCCAAATTCAAGACACCTGCACACACACACACACACACACACACACACACACACACACACACACACACACACACACACACACACACACACACACACACACACACACCTCTCATATGGAGCCAGAGACTCCATTTTACATCTGGCAGGGAAAATAACAATGATTTCTCAGGTACTGTTAACAGGTAAGGATGGAAAGGGACTTTTTTCATAGTCAGCAAAAGAATATTAGACGTTAACACTATGAGCAGTATCTCATTTTATAAATGTGTGTATGTATGTGCAAGGAGGATGTTAGGAACTGTTAGTTATGTTTTTTAATTTAAGGGGATTTTCTTTTTAAGGCCTAGTAGAATGTTTTTAGCGAGTAAAGGCTGTCATGTTTGTAATGGCAAGTCAGCATTTGGGTGTAGGAGGGTTGATTTACTAATTGTTTGATGTGGCTTCTAATAAGTCCAGGTAATAAAAAGTGCAATTATGTTGCTATAATTCTACACCTTGGAGGGCCTGTTGGCCAGTCAACTGACTTTATTTGTCTTATCCATTTGATAAAGGCAACTTCAAAATAGCCATGAAAGTTCATGACCACAAATGACTATAAACCAAAATAATACATTACCCATTCTGCACAAAAATGCATGGGCATCATATTTACTTTATTTTATAAATGTTTTATGTACTCAATATAGAGATGAGACATTAAACTAATATCCCTGCTGCCCATCCCTGGTGGTTGTCCAAGAGGCACTAACATTTCCCTTGGCACTTATGTGTTTTATTGTATGTGCCTGACTTGGACACCTTCGAAAATTGGCTATTTAACTAAAAGGTTTTCAAAATACAATATATTAAAAAAAAGAAATCTCTCAAAGGATGGGGGAGAGGTCATTTCACATGTATGCAGAAAATATCATCCTTTGCTACAGTGCATTGCACTGTCCATGTTTAAAGTCAAGGTAGTCATCCAGTCTCACTTCAGCATGATCTCCTCCTGGTTCTTCAACAATTCCCTGATCCTGAATGTAATCAAAACTATGACAAAGGTGTCTGGCTCACAGGGTGTGCTGAAACATTCAGTAGAGCCTCTCAATATCAAGACACTAGATGGCAACCCCATCAAACAAATCAATGTTTTCACATATATGGAGGCATGGCTTGATGCCTCCCTCACATACACCAACCACATATTGTAGATCACACCCCAGCCACCGTGGAGCCCCAAAGCAGTTTTCTGTACAGGACTAAACATTGCCTCAGTGTGCATGTGAGGAGGCAGGTGGTCTCCCACTTCCTGCTCCATCCATTGAATATGGCGACATTATATATAGCTCGGCAAACAAATCCACTCATCTAGCCCTTGATTGCCTGAATAAAGTTACACGTGTATTCTCTTGTGTGTCTTGACCATTCATCATGGTTCTCTCTTTGACAGGCTCGGCTAGCTATGTCCCTCAGGCAGATGTGACTATGATTGTTCTCTTTGTTATACAACAGTGTACATGGGAGAGACCCATATTATCTCTTAACTTACTTTACACAATCATGCAATGCCTACTCACTCTGCTCATCTGCTGTGCCCAACATTTCAGCCTCCAGAATGAAGTGTGGATCTGGTCAAATGGCCTTTGCATATTCTGCCTTGGATTCCTGGAATAAGCACCCTCCTCAACTTAAGAATTCCCCAACTACAAGCATTCAAAAGCAGTTTTTCCCACCACCTGAGAACCCCTTAAACCTGATTTGGTTCACTGTCACTCACACCCCCATCACTGTACATGATACATTTAAGGCTCAATTTCTCCTTATTGCTGACATCCCACCTACTCTATGTCATCATGCACTGAATTATGTGTTGTAACCAAAGGACTGAGTACATTCTGGGAGGGGAGAGAGTTAGGATGACAGAGGATGAGAGGGATCTCGGGGTAACAGTCTCCAGCAACCTCAAGGTTTGGAAGCACTGCTCAAGGGCGGTGGGGTGGATGTATGGGATGCTGGCAAGTATCAGCAGGGGGATCACCAGCAGGTGTAGGGAAGTCCCGGTGCCCCTGTATCAGGCCCTGGTGAGGCCACACCTTGAGTACAGTGTCCAGTTTTGGAGGCCTTACCTGCACAAGGATATAGACTCAATCAAAAGGGTTCAGTGAAGGGTGAACAAGATGGTGCAGGGGATGAAAGGCAAACCATATGAACAGAGATGCAAGGAGTCGGGGCTATATACAGTGGAGACCAGGAGGGAGAGAGGGCATATGATCGAGACCTTTAAATACTGTATATCAAAGGGATGAACAAGGGAGGTCCAAGGAAGTTATTCCACATGAAGGAAGGAAATATAACAAGGGGGCATGGACTGAGGCTCTGGGGGGCGCTTCAAGAGCAATGTGAGAGGTCAGTTTTTCATGGAGAGGGTGGTGGAGAACTGGAATGGGCTTCTGGAGGAGGTGGTGAATTCGGAGACTGTAGAGGGATTCAAGACCATTTGGGACAGACACATGGTGCTAAGGGGAAGGGGGTGTCTCAAGATATGGTAGGATGGACTGGGGGGGTAAGGGTCAGCCTGTATGGGCTGGGAGGTCCTTTTCTGCTCTCACCTTCTATGATTCAATGATTCTATGATCTTATTTGCAATTATATTGTATTTCTACCATGTATTTGTACAGTATATTGTATGTAACTGCTTTGCTGTTGTGCTAAATTATACTGCTGCTTGCTGTTGTCCTCCTTGGGACCACCATGAAAACAAGATGCTGCATCTCAGGGGGTTATTCTAATTGGAAACATTTCAACTAAATTCTAATGGAACCAATATGAAATGGAAAATTTTTTGCCAGCTCAGGCCAGTGACATTCAGTGATACTGTTATCTACAGAACAGAGAAAGTAGTGCAGATCATTTTTGCCATTGTAATACAATATTTGTTTAGGGATATCTTTTTGATTTGGTTACAAAATGTTTGGAATGTTTGCAATACAATGCAGTTGGAACCAAGATGATTTTAGATGCTGAGACATCATGTTCTTGTAACAGCTTGTACATTTAATTCACACAACATGATATAGATTTTGCATTTTTTTTGAACGAATGATAACCTATTGCAGGATTGTTGATCATAGTTTCTATCACTACAGACAATAGCATATGTCAGAGTGTACTGTTGTAGTAAGAGATACGGACAGCTGGGTGAAGTTGATATGCATAAGGTGATGCTAAGTACAGTATATCCAGCCACCAGAGGGTTCCATATTGCACTAGTGGGAGATGTTGTTTTTGTGATGTTTTCTGTGTTACCTGTTCTTTTAGAGTTTGAGATTTTCTGCTGTATTGTTCCATTTGGAGGATTATGTATTTGAGCAAATACACATGACAGGGTATGCATTACGCTACTGTATGTCTTAGGAGAAGATATGTAGACTAAGGTGAAAGTCAAATACCTCCCAGGAGCATCAGCCAAGAGGGACACAGAACACATCAAGAGGATGGTGGACAGAGAGAAGAAAGGACTTGGAATACTGGTACATCTCGGAACTAATGATCTGGCAAACCAGATGGTCAAGGAAGCCTGGCAAAGCTTTATCAAGCTGAGTGGATGATTGGCTGCTTGTTCAACCTCCCTGGCTTTTTCAAAGGTCCTCCTGGTATTTGGCAATGGGGAATATGCCAACAGGATCAGAGACAAGGAGATTGCAGAATTCAATGTGTAGTTAAAAGGCTGGTTTAAGGAATATGGTTATCATTTTGTCAGAGCCTGGGGGGACTTCTGGGAGAGGAAATTCTTCAAATTCATTGGACTGTACCTAACCAAGGAAAAGGTGAGCACACTTGGACAGAAATTTGATGTCTATACCGTACATTTTACTAGGTGAAGGGGAGTGCATGGCTAGGAAACCTATCAGTCACAGCAGGGAAGATGGGAACTTATCTAACACTCCCCCACAAACACAGAATAAACTCTCACAATCTGCAAGCAAGTATAGGAAACAAAAGATATCTCAGGGAGGAAGCAAAGGGGACCAAGCAACCAAAAATAAGAAGCTGAAACCAAAGGAAGGGGAAAAAGAGTTTCTGCTGATACTTGGAAGGGAGTGTGCTTCAATGTAAGAAGCCTGGGAAATAAAATGAGCGAACTGCAGGCAGTGATGGCAAACGCCCAACTGGATCTGGTGGCAATAATGGAAATATGGGCTTTGGAGAAAAATGACTGGGACCTCTTGGTTCCAGGCTGTTCACTCTATAAATAGGACAGGAAGGGGGTCAGGGGGTAGAGGTAGCACTACATGTTTGGGAAAGGATGAGAGCCACAGCACTCAACATCAGCAAAAAAGAAGGTGTAGAATCCCTGTGGGTGCAACTCAGCTCTGCATCTGGAAAAATTATCTTCTTCATGGTCATATACAGGTCACCAGCATGAGCAGAGGATAGGGATGAAACATAGACAGGGGATACAGAGATGGTCATCGATCACAACTTACCCACTGTTGATTGGGGTATCCCATTGGCCAGATCCTCACAGAGTCAAAAAAAGTGGTGGAGGCCTCACAAGACTGCCTAATCACCCCCAACTGGTTAACACTCTGACTAGGCTTGGATCTATCCTCGATGTGGTCCTCACCAACTTGGAGGTGGTTGGTGCTATTAAGGATGGGGACTCGCTGGCTAATAATTACCACAACTCCGTCTGGTTCAAGCTATCCAAAGAGTATGTTAAATCTCAATCCAGGGCTGTGTTGTTGAACTTCAAAGGAGAAAATTTTGAAAAGATGAAACTACTAGTCAAGAGAAAACTGTCAGGGATCCACAAAAAGCTGGAGGTAGAAGACATCTGGGGTCAGGTTAGACAAGCTATCCTAGAAGAGACCAAGCTGTGCATAAGGTCAGTAATGAAACAGAACAAACACAAGAGACTCATTTGGTTCACTATCCAGGTCAGGGAAGCAATTAGAAGCAAAAGGAAGTCCTTCACATATATAAAATGACCCAAAGGGATACAAATTGGGACAACTACACTCAGAAAAGCAAGGAAGCAAAGAGGGCAGTGAAACTGGCAAAAGTATCAGCTGAGTTTCGGATCACAGCAGGGATTAAAATAGGGGACAAACAATTATTTTGCTACATCCAGGAGAAGAGGAAGACAGGTGGGGGGATAGTTCAGCTCTTAGATGGTGAGAAGATCACTGAAGATGATGAATAGAAGGCCACTGCACTGAACAACTTCTTCTATTTGGTATTCACCAAGGAACTTTGTGGACCATTTCTGGATAGTGGCATCAGCGCTGCTGTTATGGGGATGCTGTAAATGGATATGCCATCATTTACCACAGACAGGGTCAGAGAGGCACTGGTGCACCTAAAGGCGGACAAGGTACCAGGACCTGATGGATTGCACCTGAGGGTGCTGCAGGAACTTGCTCAGGAATTGGCTGACCCCTTGGCATATTTGCTTAACCACTCGTTGCAATCGGGAATCATGCCATGCGACTGGATAAGTGCACATGTGGTACCCCTCTGCAAGGGAGAGAATAGAGAGGAGGTGGCAACTACAGAGCAGTAAGTCTTACATCTGTAGTTGGGAAATTAATGGAAACATTAATTAAGCAGGACCTAGCAGAATATCTGGAAGGGAACAATCTCCAGGACATGAGACAGCATGGGTTCATAGCATGGAGGTCATGCCAGACAAGCATTTCATTTTTTGACTGAGTGACTAAGTAAGTGGACAAAGGCCACCCAGTGGATCTCTTCTACTTTGATTTTAGTAAGGCCTTTGATTCAGTACCGCACAAGCGCCTGCTAAGAAAACTGGAGGACCTAGGCACTGCAAAGAGCATAGTCAGATGGGTGGGTAATTGGCTGCAGGGCAGATGACAGAGAGAGGTAATAAATGGAGTGAAGTCAGCTGAGGAAACGGTCACTATTGGGTGCCCCAGGGCTTGGTCTTAGGTCCAGTTCTTTTTAATATGTTCATTAGTGACATTGGTGAAGGCATGCAAAACAAGATTAGTTTAGTTTATTTTATTGTTCTAGGAATTAGGAAGATTGCCCTCTTCGCAGATGACACTAAGCTAGTAGGTAGGTTTGACAATGTGGAGGCATTGAAAGATCTGCAAAAGGACCTGCAGAGGTTGAAAAGATGGTAAATATCTGGCAGTTGAAGTTCAATACGAAGAAATGCAAGGTAATGCATCTGGGTAAAGGGAACCCAATAGCAGAATAACAGCTTAAAGGGGTCCAACTAAGCGCCTCACATGAGGAAAGAGATTTAGAGTTCATCATAAATTACACCTTAAAGCATTCAAACCAATGCAACAATGCTTACAGTAAGGCAAATACAATGCTAGGATGTATAGGAAGAGGTTTTGACAAGGGGGTGATCCTCCTGCTGTATAGGTCACTGGTGAAGCCTCACTTGGACTACTGTGTCCAGTTCTAGAGGCCTCACTTGAAGAAGAACAGGGATAGGCTGGAGGTTGTGCAGAGAAGGGTGACCAAGATGGTGCAGGGCCTCCAGGTGCTCTCGTACAAGGTGTGCCTAAAGATGCTGAATATGTACTCTCTCAAGACTCGGAGGGAGAGAGGGGACATGATTGACACATTCAAGTTCCTGAGAGGCATTAATTTTTTCTTTTAAATTTATTAAACTTTATTGAAGTTTTAAGATACACATCAACAAAGCAAGGTAAAAAAAGGAGAAAAAAGATACTAGAATATTACAAACAAACATACTACCATTATCTAATACCCCAAAATCCCCCCACCCCCCTCCTCCCTCCCATCTCTACCCACTGGGATAGTTATAGTGAGTCCATAATCCTTTTAAGTTATGAACATTTAAATTGACAATGTTGGATTCCAGGCGGTCTTCTTAGGTGGAGCTGCAAATAAAAGGAAGTATCAAAGAGTAAGTAAAGGCAGTTCTTAATATACATATAACACTTGTCCCTTACCCTGTCAGAGCCATTCAGTTCTAATCTAACAGAACTAATGAGATTATTCAGAAGGAAAGAGATGTTAACACTACAGTGTGCAACTTTTCATTCAAAACTGGAGTCGGGAAAGGAGGTGGACCAATATCTGGAGTGACCTACCAATTCAGAAAATAGTCCATTGGTTAAAACAGCAGACAATTGGGATATTGAATAATGCTGCCAAGCTAATGTTTGAAACAGTTGGAGGAGTTCTTTCTGATTATTGGTCCACGGAGTCAAGCCAAACCATGTGGCTAACATGTGCCGAATCTGTAAAGTTTTGAAAGTGTGTTGAACTGGAATATTGAAGCGAGCCAGTAGTTCTTGGCTCTGCAAAACATGCCCATCAGAGAGAAAGTCGAGAATTGTACACTATTCAGAAAAAGGGATACTCCGAGGGCTCAACATAATGCTGCCCAACTTAAAATTTGGGTTTCAGCAGATTGGTTGGGAGATATCCAACATATCGGAGTAACGTAGCACTCTACAGAGCTGTAGATGTACCCTCAGGGATGTAAAGGTAACCAAGTCCCAGAGTGGCTTTGGCAGCCGTTTAGGGAATATATAGTATAAACTATTTAGGGACATACCATTCCCTTCTATCAAATGCCTTTCAATTTGAAGCCATGGGGGGTATATCCAGAGGCTGTCAAAGTGGTTTCTATCTTAGGCCATCTAACATATTTTGCTATATGGCTTGCAAAATAGTATTTAAGAAAATTAGGCAATTTGAGGCCTCCCATGTCTTTGGTAAGCCACAAGCGATTATAGGTCCTATGTGGGGGGTTCCCCTCCACAGAAAGGAGGAAATAGTACTGTGGATCTTCTTAAACCAGCATGGGGAAGCAAAGTATTCAACATATTGAGGGGATAAAATAATCGTGGAAGTACATTTATTTCAATAATATTTACTCTGCTTTGCAAAGAAAGGGGAAGGGAAACCCATCTTTGTAGATCTTGGAGAACTTGAACCAGTTCATCCAGGTTAAGCTTCCTCATTGCTGCTTTGGATTGTGTCAGAATGACACCCAAATACTTGAATTTACTAGCCCATCCCAACCCTAAATGAGTAAAATCAGAAGACATGACCAGAGAATTTAAAGGCATTATAACTGTTTTTCCCTACATTAAGTTTATAGTTAGAGTATTTTCCAAAGTCTTGAATTATTTGGAGGGCTACATTAATAGAGACTTCAGGGTCTGAGATATGTAGCAGTATAACATCTGCATACGCAGAGAGTCCGAGGTCAAATGAGGCAACAGGGATCCCCCTAACAGAAGGAGAGTTCCTAAGAAGGGAAATGAAGGGTTCAAGGTAGAGATTAAATAGAAGGGGAGCGAGAGGGCAGCCCTGATGGGTACCAGAGTGAAGTTCAATTTTTTTAGACAGTACCCCATTACAGTAATCCTTTGCACTAGGATGAGAGTATAACACTTGTATCCAATTTATGAAGAATGTAGGAAAACCAAATTTCTCCATGACCATGAACAGGAAAACCCAGTTCACCATGTCAAAAACTTTTCCCGCATCCAGGGATACCAGAGCCATGGGTCGCCTGGCATCCCTGGATGCAGAGAAGATGTGAGGAAATGCTCTTAAATGGTCAGCTGAGGAACGGCCCTTCATAAAGCCAACTTGTTCCGGACCAATTAGCCGTTCCCAAATCTGCATGATTCTATTGGCTAAAATTTTGGCAGAGATTTTGATGTCATAATTCATAAGGGATATGGGTCTGTAGTTGGCAACTTTTTGTGGGGGTTTACCAGGTTTGGGTATCATTACTATTAGTGCTTCCACTAGGGAAAGGTCTGAGATTTCTGTCTCACAAAAGGAAAGAAATAATTTATACAGTATTGGGGTGAGCTCAGTAGCAAAGCTTTTATAAAAGTTAGGAGAAAAGCCATCCGGGCCTGGGGATTTGTCCGAAGGGAAAGAGGCTATGGTGACTTGGATTTCTTGAGGGGATATGGAGCCAAGGAGCAAAGTTTGCTGGTCTTGGGAGTTGAATATGAGACAAAAATTCCCATATTTCAGATACAGAGGGAGAATTATCCAATATAGTATACAGATGTTGATAGTATAGGGCAAATTCATCTGCTATCTCCTTAGGGGTGGTTTTCAGGGAGTTATGTTTTTGGGACTTAACAGAAAGTACTAAAACGAGAAGCTTCCTGGTTCTGTAATCTAAGAGCGAGAAGGCACCCAGCTTTATCACCCTGATCTATGTAGTAGGAGTGAGGTTTTTAGAATAGCATATTCTGTCCGTGCTCTCAAATTCTCTGCGTATTGATCTCTCAGGGTTACCAACTGTTCCCAGTCTCCCTCTTGTGTGTCTAGGTGGTTCTTAGCTTCCAGTGCCTCAATATGGTCCAGAGTATTACAAAGTGATGCCTCACATTACTTCTTCTGTCTAGAGGCCTGGCATATAAGTTCCCCGCATAGTGCACATTTAAGAGAACACCACAGTTTCCCATAGTCAGATATGGATCCTTCATTGTATTCCATATACTGAGCAATACATTTCTTAAGACTGGAAATCAGTAGTTCCTCTTGAAGGAGCTGGTTGTTTAACTTCCAGATTTTGTCCTGCAGTACCATAGGGGCTAAATTACACTTCAACCATGTGGGTGAATGGTTGGATATAGTTCTGGGTGACATCTCACCCCCTGAAACCACTGACAGGAGACTTCTACTAATTAAGAAGTAGTCCAAGCAAAATAGGGACTTATGGACCGGTGAAAAAAAAGTATATGCTTTTTCATAGGGGTGGAGCACCCTCCAGGGGTCGCAAAGACCTCCCATATCAATTAACTCATTGAGAGATCATTGGGCAGGTGTTAAACCCAATCGTTTTTGACCTTTTTTTATCCAGGTCTGGGCTTAAAGTGAGGTTCCAGTCCCCGGCAAGGATAATTGGTAGGTGGGTAAACTGTGCCAGACATGACAGTGAATCTGAAAAAAATTTTGGAGACTCTACATTTATACAGTATATACATCCCAATATGATTTCAGAATAACCTAACACCCCATGTACCAGAAGTTACCGTCCCTGGGTATCTTCTATAATCTCTGAGAGGCATTAATAAAATGCCTTACTTGGAACTTTTAAATAGAGTCAACAGCTTAATCACTAGAGGACACGAATAAAAGCTTTGGGTGGAAGCTTCAAACGGGATCTAAGAAAACATTACTTCACAGAAAGGGTCACTGAGCCATGGAACAGATTACCTGCTGAGGTGGTGGAATCAAAGACCATGGCTGCTTTCAAGAGGGGTTGGGGCAGGGCAAGGGCTCACACAGGTATCAAGGGTACTGGAATTGGGTAGGGGGCTAGGTCTTGGGATCCATAGAAGGTCTGGGAAACCCATGGGAAGACTTGATGGACCTATGGACTGCTTCTGCTATCATTTTCTATGTTTCTACGTATCTATCACCACATGCCCGGTGTGCACTGACATGCATGAGGCTGGAGACTGCATGACATCAGTCTTCCAGGTATTGTGGTGAATATAGCTAAATGAACACTCTAAAATGTATTATTGCATTCATAAAATTTTTTTTAAAGGAAACATGTAAAAAGAAACCAAAACCTGTGACTGTGTATTAGGCAACATCGTTGCACAGTTATGTGGTTATATGATGGATTTCAGTGCTTCACAGTGTAACCCCCAATGGTGGGGCTTACCTTTTGAGCCATCAGAGGCTCAAGCTAGGCCCGGCCACAGTAACTGCACTCTCCCTCTGGAACTGGTGCTGGAAGCCAGAAGAAGAGGAGTTGTTGTTTGCGTTGTTGTTCTTTTGTTGCATGCTGCCAACAACCAGGGTGCCCCTACATGTGAGGATGAATCAGAGGGATGGCCGATGTCATCACTGTAAACTGGACTGTAATCTCAGGTGGAATAAGCATTTAAAGAAAGGTAAGTAAGCAGTGAGCAGCAAGAGGCTTGTGTGTAAACAGTAGCCAGTAATGGCACAGAATGAAAACAAATGGATGTTGTCATCTTGTTGACAACTGACTCCCACAGTCAACCAACCAGGATGCATGACATCCTGATAAAGAGTCAGGCACTTTGGAGGAACAGCAATAGAGCATTGGCACCCTTTTCCAGCCATTGAGTTGGCCACATCTTGTGTGGCAAACTGGATAGCCAATAAGAGACTGCACGAGTTAAATGAGATGAACCCTTCCCCCAGTCTAGGAGAAGCTCAGGGTAGTCCTTCCCAAGTGGTTGGAGAGGAGAGAGGTATTGAGGAGGAGAGCTGAGGGCTAGCCAGACCTCAGAGCCAGAGATCCTGGTGGTGGCTGAATCTGATTGCTATAAGTTCTATCTGAGCTGAGAGAAAGTGCTGTGAAATCTGCAAGGCTGTGAAAGTCTGAGTCTTCTGAAGCCATCTGCAGACTGCTGAAATCAAAGGAGAGAATAGATAGATAGATAAACTTTTCTTATAAAGTGCCCCTTCCCAGAGGCTCGGAGTGCTGAACAATACTGTACATAAAATCTAATACAAATAAAAACATACATCTTAACATACATAAAATCACCACATTACAGCGCATAAATATAAATCAAATTCTGATCACAAAATAAAATGACAGTCTATACTGCAAGAATATTTCATGCTATAGAAGGTTAAATGCTTTTTCAAATAGAAACATCTTGAACCCCCTCTTAAAGGCTTCTACCAGGGGGGCCTCACTAAGATACCCTGGGAGCGAGTTCCACAGGGCAGGTGCAGTCACGGAGAAAGCACGATCTCCTGAAAGCTGCAGCCTTACCCTGGGAACCACCAAGAGGCCACCTTTGGAGGAACAAAGAGGGTGAACTGGGCAGTGTGGAACTAGGAGGTCTTTCAGATAGGTTTCGGACCATGTAGGGCTTTATAGGTCAGTAATCTGACCTTGAAGGCAATCCTGTACCTTATCGGAAGCTAGTGCAGCCCAAGGAGAAAGAGTTGTTCTACCCTGTCTAGTGTGCCAAAGGAGGAGGAGGTGGTGGGCAGGAGCCTGGTTCAGGGTACCCACAATCGAGTGAGTGCTCACTGGGATGGGGTAGCCCATCACTCTTGATCATTCTGAACTTGCCGTGCTACCATTTGTTGACATGAGAGGAAAATGGCTGCAATGCAGTGACTGAGGCAGACCAGGGCCTACATCCATCATCTGCCTGCTGCTGCATCATCACCTTTCCAGAACTGTCTGAGGCTGCTTACAAATTGATACAGGACACCTGAATACTGGCTTGCCAGCCAGACAACCTCTGTTGTTGAATTTCCTTGTTTGGATTACAAGTGTACAACACACTTACATCATTCAAAAACCAATCAAAATCCTACAATTTAGACAAACTGCAGTGCAGCTGCCCCTGACCCATGCTCTTAGCTCCAGTCTCTTCTTTTCAATTTCCTGCACGTCTCACCTTGCATATTTTTGTTTTTCTCTTCAAAATTATTATATAGTTACGTTATCTTTAACAGTACCTTCCCTATTATGTTCAGTCTCCTTTGTATAACTGTTATTCTTGATGATGTAATGTTCACCAATATGTGTTATTGTACCAGTTTTGCATGAACTCTCATTCCAAACTATGTTATGTTTACCAGTATGTATTATTGTACGAAATTTGTCACTGGACGAGTGTGAAAACTAGAAATTTTGCTCACATGTCTTTCCAGTAAAAACAATAAAATGAATGAATTCTTTGTTGGATTACAGTTTACTCTGATATAAAAAGTGCTAACACAGAGTCTGTTGGGCGCGGTTAAAAGCAAGCTTCTGTATTTCTAAGTGCATCAATGCAAGATCCTGAGCATCATGTCATCAGATTTGCAACAGGATGTAGTTTACCTGGTTACCCAGCAGTTTAGTATACTGCAGTTTAAAAAAAAGTATTTACATTGAAAGTAAATTGAAAATGTGGTGATCGGCTACTGAGGGTAGAGGCAGGTAATACAGTACAGTAGGCCTTGTATGAAATCTTGTGTATCGGCTTTGGGAGATACAGTATACTATCTCTGCTGAGAGGCCTGGACATCTGAGATTGCATAGTGTGGGGTGATGCACTACAAATATTTATAATCTTGTTGCTATTGCCTAAAATCATTACTAAACCAGTTTTGCATAACTCGTATTCTATTAAGAGAACCTTTGTTGCCAATAAATTGCATCCTATTGTTAGTTTCTAGCATTTGGTTTGTGAGCATATTATCAGTAATCTACCTGATTGCTACAAAAGTGTTTGAAATTTCATTTGAAGTGTGGGTATTTATACAGGTTGGTGATTGGGTACTGTCCAATAGATACTGGACAGGTGGGTTGTACTGCATCCCAGGGGGCAGAATTCTACTTGTTATCAGGCCTGCAATTTCCTTCTCTGGATGGAGGTACCATGCTATTCCCCTTGTTCCCCATCCAAACCAAACCCCCCACATGAGGAGCTTAACAAAGCCAGGCCTCTCAGCCTTGCTAGTCCCCTACATGTGCAAGGCAGGGGTAGTAACTGAGTATAACATCTATAACATCTGCACAATGATCTGGTTACAATAGCTCTCAATTTTATCTACTCATTTTTATAAATTTATGTTATAGTGGTGCAGAAGTGCCACTACAATTAGGCTGGAGCAAGCACTTCTATGTTAAAACTCCATTATCGGCTCCTTATGTGGTAACTTAGGGCTCTGCGATGCTGGTTCGACAAGAAAAATGTTGACTGGCATCACAGCGCCAGGCTCCATGTCAACAGCGATTTGCAGTCGGCATGGAGCTGCACACATCGGTGTGTTTTTTCTTTGGGGGCATTCTGAACTTCACAATAATAAGTTCCCATGCCAGGAGAGATGGAGGTCAAGGTCATGGATCTCCAGAGATTTCTTCCAATGTTTTTTTTTTTCTGTCTTGCGTGTCGAAGGCCATAATGTAGTATATGTATTAACTGTAGCATTTATGCTAATAGTAGGTTTCTGCTGTGAGTTGGGGTTGAATGGTGGCTCTCTTATCCTTGAATCCTTCTGTTCCCGTTCTCCTTTCAGAAGTCATGCCACTGTCTGCTATCAGTTGCTAGTTGCTGTCTGTCATTGCTCAAATCAGTGTCTGTCTGTTATCATTCATCACTAGTTGCTATCAGTCAGTAATCACTCAGTCTCTATGTTCACCACCTGCTGTACAGTACTTTTGGGCTCCTTACTAAGGTACCTTTACCCTACAGAAATTATGTTCCCATGGCACCTCTAGGGGTGGAACCCTCCTCAAGAGGGTTCCTTTGGCTTCCAGTACCTGGACTGGGTGGTAGTCCCTCATGGGACAGAGAGTGCAAATGCCAAAAGTATCCACATATGACAGTCAAACAACACATTCATTCGACTGTGCTTGGCTATCAACAACTATGTTGCACAAGCATAATTCCTCACTAAGTTGCATATATCCATATAACACAACTATGTTGCACAAGCACAATTCTTCACTAAGTTGCATATACACATATAACACAAAGACTGTCCCTGCAGTTCAGTGGGCAGAAGGCACCAGCTGCACTTTCTTTCTGAACTATTTAAGCCAGCTTCCTCCAGCCTCATTTGGAAGCACTGTTTCTTTGCCCCACCACGCTCCCTCCCTCCCCCTCCTGCAGCATGCCTCTCTTGTTGGGGCTCCTTCCTAAGGTACCTTTAGCATAAAGGAATTATGTTCCAGTGGCACCTGTAGTGGTGGAATCCTCCTCAACAGGGTTACTTTGGCTTCCAGTACCCCAACAAGGTGGTAGTCCCCATGGGATAGAGAGTGGGAATGACCAAAGTATCCACATATAACCCACATACAACAGTCAAACAACACATTCATGCACAACACATTTCTAAGTTGTGTACTTCCATTGAACTAGGAATTTGCATTATTCTCCCATCCTACCAAATTTTGGATATATTTGTCCACAAGGCTATATCTGGGCATGAATGAATATCACTAACTAGAAACCCTTCTATTGAATCAAAAAAGAAAAATGTATCAAGAGCCAAAGTCTAAAAAATGAGTGAATTTTTCCTTGGGTACCCATATGTACCAACTTAACAATGAAACCGATTTCTGCTCTACAGTTTTGGAAGTATTTTGCACTATGAAATCACTCCCATATGACTGTAGGATAGAAGGCTTCCTTAGCTGAAAGGGTTTCCCCTGGAGTATAGCAAGGCCATACATTGGGCTTTCAATGGCAAGACTGCATTTAGGACAAAACCAGCATTTGTCAATGCCGAATGTTTGCTTGCTCGCATTGGCATTGGTAGTGTAGGAGTCACAGAGCTGCATAATAAGAATGGCAGTGAAGTATTGAACTGAAGCCAACCTCATCACCACCCTGCAGATAGTGACAGGCATTGGGGTGTGCCTTTGGGTTGTCAGGCATAACGGCCACGCCATTACACCACACCCTACCCTGCAGATGCTGACAAGTGTCACAATGTGTCTTGGGGTCTTTGGTCCTTATGTGCACCCCTTTCCATCAGTAAATACAGTGAGATGGGTGCGGTATAGGAGAATGGGGTGAACTTTGGGGCCGAAGAGTCCAAGGCACACCTCAATGCCTCTCACTGGCTGCAGGGTGTGGGTGGGGGTGGAATGGTATGAGCATTGCAGGTGACAATCTCAAGTCACAGCCCTGATGCCTGTCATTCTCTACAGGGTGGGGCATTATGGTCGGAAACCCTAATGCCTCAGGCATTCGTTGGTATTTTCACTCCAAATTTTCAACATGGTTTTTTTGTGACCCCCCACCTCATGAACAGTGGCAATATCAGTCTGTTAGCCGAAAGCTGCTTTTGCACAGCAACTACGGTATTTGGCACCACAGGTGCCAAAACACATTCCGAACAGGATGTGAAAAATGACAGCTGTACTGTTCATGGGGAGGTGTAAAAAATGGCAATGTTGAAAATCTGCAGTGAAAAAATAAAAAAAATGGTGAAGTCACGAGCGTGCGTAGAAACTGTGCATCGCACACCCGTAATGTAATTAGTTTGGGGATATTTTACAGCAGATTGTCAACACAGGCATTTTGGGACCTCCGATCATGAACAGTGTCACTGTAATTTTCTTTATCTGTCCCAAATAATGATTTCCCACAGCGACCACGCATTTCTGCACTGAAAGTGTGAAAACATATTTCAGCCATGTGTGAAAAAAGACAGCTGTACTGTTCATAAGGAAGTGTGGAAAAATGCCACTGGTGAAAATCTGGACTGAACATATTACAAATTCATGAATTTATGAGGGTGCATGGAAACTGCACAATGCTCACTCGTAACACAGTCATTTTATGGACTTTTGTCATCAAATTTTCAACATAACCATTTTAAGATCTCTGCTCATGATCAGTGTCACTGTGATTTTCTGAATCTGTCCCGAACATTGCTTTCGTACACCGACTGCACCATTGTGCACTACATGTGTGGAAACACATTTTGGACAAGATGTGAAAAATGGCAGCTGTACTGCTCATAAGGAAGTGTGGTAAAATGGCAATGTTGAAAATCTGGCGTGCAAATATAAAACAATTCGAAAACTTGTGCACGTGCGTAGGAACTGCGCACCGTGTGCTCCTAAAACAGTCATTTTTGGGAATTTTTTCACCAAATTTTCAACATAGCCATTTTAAGACATCTGCTTATAAACAGTGTCACTGTGATTTTCTTAATCTGTCCCAAACATTGATTATGCACACCAACTGCACTATTGTGCGCTACATGCATGGAAACACATTTTGGGTGAGATGTGAAAAATGACAGCTGTACTGCTCATAAGGAGGTGTGGTAAAATGGCAATGTTGAAAATCTGGAGTGTAAATATTAAAAATTTGTGAACTTATGAGCGTGCGTAGGAACTGCTCAACGCACGCTTGTAAAACAGTCATTTTTAGGAATTGTTTCACCAAATTTTCAACATAGCCATTTTAAGACCTCTGCTCATGAACAGTGTCACTGTGATTTTCTTAATGTGTCCCATACATTGATTTCAAGATACCGACTGTGCCATTGTGCACTAATGCTAGAAACACATTTTGGGCGAGATGTGAAAATGACAGCTATACTGCTCATAAGAGGTGTGATAAAATGGCAATGTTGAAAATCAGAGTGCAAATATTAAAATTTGTGAAATTATGAGTGCAGGGAACTGTAAAACGACGTCAGAAATAGTATTTTTAGGATTTTTTCACTAAATTTGCAACATAGGCTTTTTGAGAGCCCACCTTATGATCACTGGCATTGTCATTTCATTAATTGGTCCCAAAAGGTGATTTCGTGCAGTGACCGCGAAATCACCCTTTAACACCATGACAATTCAAGAATTCATGAGAAGAGGTCCCAAAAACCCCATGTTAAAAATTTGGTGCCAAAATTCCAAAAAAGGCCTGAGATGTGCATCAAAGTTGAAAACAACCTATTTATTACATTATACAGTTTACTGGCATTTCCTCAGTTCGTGGTCGGCTTTGAAGAGTGCAGACGTGTTCCCAGTCCACTGAAGATCATCATGCTGGACTCCGGAGGTAAGTATGGGGTGAGGTAGGGATGTGAGGAGGCAGAGTACACAGAGGGTGGGCACAGGTCGACAGGGAGACCACCGAGGGAACTTTTTTTTGTTTACAGATTGTTGTTTTTTAGGAAGACGACGCGGGACGTTTGCCACCCTGGGGTGGGCTCCCAGCGTGGCAGCTGGAAGGCTGTTTGGGGGGCTGGAGCTGACAGGGGATTGGGAACCCCCCATTGGCCAGAACAGTTTTGCCATGCTGGGATGGGCTCCCAGCGGCACCTGGAAACTTTGGGGTTATGGAGCTGACGAGTTGGGCACCTCAATGCGTCCCATAACAATTTTGCCACACCGGGTGGGCTCCCAGCATGGCACCTGTAAAGCTTTTTGAGGGGGGGCATGGAGCCAATGGGGGATTGGGCACCCCCGTCAGCCATAACAATTTTTGCTACACTGGGGTGGGCTCCCAGCGTGGCACCTGGAAAGCTTTTGGGAGTGCGTGGAGCTGATGGGGGATTGGGCACCCCCGTCGGCAATGAGGATTGTTGCCACACTGGGGTGGGCTCCCAGCATGGTGTACATTACAGGAAGAGAAAGCAGAGATGTATGACGCAGGATTGTCGGCAATATGCTAATCAGCAGTCTCTTATCGCTGCTCACTGAAGGGGAGCTCTTCCTTTGAACTGTACGGCACTGCATTTTCAACTGCTGTCATAGACAGCTGCAGCGTTCATTGGTGAACTGTGACCACGCCTGCAAACACACTGACTGAATTGGAAGACAGGGTGCCACACCTCCAAAAACTCGGATGTTGGCATTATGTTTCTTGCACATGCGTGGAAGCAAACATAATGATGCCTTATACAAAGGGATCTGGGAACACTACTTATGTAATGTCACACAACAGGTCGAATTTTCATAGCCCTATTTATAGCAGGTGCATTGTCAAAGGGGCTGTTCTTTCCTCAGTTCAACTGAACACAATTTTTGAAGTACAAAGCAAACAACCTCGGTCAAGTCCCCTGGTGTCCATCAGTGGATGCAGTGCAGGGTTGGACTGGTGCAGTATCAGCTGCACAGGAAGGTGCAGTCTCCTGGAGAAAGCATACCTACTGGATAGCATGGCCCTGAATATGCAGCACCAGCTCCCCTTCCTGATGCCTCAATGTTCAGGTGCTATACTTCTGTTTCAGAATGGGGGTGGGGTGGGCTGCAATCAAGCAGGTCCATTGCTGTGATTGCTGTGCTGTGAGCACTTGGTGGGATAGCTAACTTTATACATGGGCTGTGACTGGCCAGGGCCAAGTCAGTTAGACCATATAGCTAGCTGATGTTGGATGCAACTGGCAGATGTATCCAAAGTTTGATGCATGCTGCCATAAACACCATCCACAATCACATTATTTGGAAAATCACACTAGATAGATCCAGCTGGGCAACTTGTAGATGCTTTTTGTAGATGAATCTACTGAATGCCATTTCAAAATATGTCCCTGCATGTCACTCTACACCCTTTAGGATTATTTACATTTTTTACCTGCATTTTTGGTCTATCCAAATTTGTAAGTTGTTACCTGCATTTTGGGTCTATCTGACTCTGTAAGTTTGATACCTGCCTTTAGGGGACTATCACACTGCTTATAACTATTTGTGCTGCCAATCAGCCTCTGTCACAACCTGACTGCTTTGCTAGTTTTTTAAGGTGCTGCAGTAACAACCTGTTTAGATATACCTGTAATTCAGGATCAGTATGTAACTCTAAGACCTGTAGTAGTGGTTCACTGTTGATTCTGCTAATAGACAGTTATAATATATTCATTATCATATATCATATCACATCATATCATATCATATCATATCATATCATATCATATCATATCATATCATATCATATCATATCATGATCAACCATATCCTCTCTAACATGGATAATGGTAAAACCACCGGGGCTGTCTTCATTGACTTCTCAAAGGCTTTTGGCATGGTTAGCCATGCTCTCCTTACCTCCAAGATTAGCCTCCTTGGTTGTTCTCAGAAAGTCACAAGCTGGTTCACTAACTACCTTACTGATCGCTCACAATTCATGTGTATTTTTCAAACCTACTCCCCCACCCTGCCTGTATCTGTGGGAGTCCCTCTAGGCTCAAGTCCTGGGTCCCTCTTTTTCTCCTTATTCATTAATTGGCTTCCTTTCGACTGCCTCAACTGTCACTCTCTCCTGTATGCCGATGACCTTGTCCTCTTCCACAGTGACAAATCCACAGCTGCAATCTCCTCAGTTCTCTCACACAACTATGCTGCGGCCCACAGCTGGTTCTCAAAAAACCTCCTCTTAGTAAACGCCAAAAAAACTAAATCCATGCTGTTTGGATCTAAGCCCTACCTGGACAAAACTAAAAACCATGCCCCCTTACGTATTCTCATCTCAGACAGCCCAGCCCTGGAGGATGTCAGCACCTACAGATACTTAGGAGTACAGCTCAACCCCTCCCTCACCTTCACTGAGCATGTAAATTCTCTTGTCAGAAAGTTCCATCAAAAGTTAGGTGCCACCTATGAATTCAGGCAATACCTTACCCCTGAAGCCAGACTAGCCATTGTCCAGGGTAAACTTCTCCCTATTCTTGACTACTGCTCCCCTATTTATGCCAGGACCTCAGCTACTGCCATGGCTAAACTCTCCACTGCCTACAACAGTGCCTGTCGCTTTGCTTTATTGGTCCCATTCTCCACCCACCACTGTACCCTCTATAATACCCTTGGATGGCTACCGCTGCAAGGTCACTTTGACCTAGCCCTCTGTTGCATGGCAGACAATGTCATCTGCACGGCTCCAGAATCCCCCCTAACTGCCCTTCTATAAAAACCCAAACACTCCTCCGCAACCTCCGCTCTAATGGTACTCCCCCTCTAGCTGTTCCTAGGGTATCCACCAACATGGGTAGCAGAGCTTGGTCTGCAGCTGCCCCTTTGCAGTGGAACAAACTACCAGCTGAACTCCATTCCATTGACACACACTCCAGTTTCAAGTCCCGCCTTAAAGTCTGGTTCCTGGCAAACTCATCCTGCTGCTGCTCCCAGGGGTCTGACACCAACCCACACTAGTCAACTCCCCAGCCCAGGGGTTACCCACCTACCCACACTAGTCAACTCCCCTGCCTACAACTGTTATATTGTATTTTTCACAGTAATATTTGACTTCTTTGCCTGTACATATTGTATACTGTATATATTTTTTTACTGAGTATTCTGTGTATTACTTGCTCACTGGATGATGCAGTCACACATTGTACATTGTGTCTATGATTTCTTTGTTTTGTACCAAATCTCCTCATGTCTGATATTGAAACCTTGTATTCACTGTTCTCAGATGGACCTATGCATCAAACCTGTATATTGTGCTTACTATTGTTGCTTGTATCAAATCTGTTTCATGTGTATTATTGTTACCTTGTACTCCACTGTCACCCTGCGCCATGTGTTATGGCCTGGGTCGTGCCTGAAAATGGTCCCTGGGATCAGTGCACTCACCCGGGTTATCAAAGTCATAAATAAATAAATATCATATCATATCATATCATATCATATCATATCATATCATATCAATCAACTAACTGATTATGCAAATAGCCAATTATCAAGTTTGACTATTGATTGCTGCTCCTGCTCATAGTAATTGTCAAGTTGCTTCTATAAATAGCTAAGTTAACTAAATAGGTATCCTTTCTAGGTGGAGCCCTAGTCCTAGGTTCAGTATGGGGATGTGGTAGAGCAGGGAAACAGTTAGTTGTGGTGACTGTGGAGCACTCTTCTCCAGGGGTATGCTTTAGAGGAGGGGCACTGCCCCATCTGCAAAACATGCAGAAACGTTGTGTCACTTCATGCTCAGCTGACAACAGAGAGAGAGATGAGATATTAATACTGCATCGCCAGTGCAGGTGGAGCCAGCACCCCGCATCCCCACTCCCACAGAGGCCCACTGGTCCAAGGGTGGAGTGTTGTGTGGAGAGTGGGGGGGAAGAGAGCCAGTGCTAGTCACAAAAAGGCTGTCCAGCCCTACACCATCCAGAAGGCAAATTGCTGTGCACCTCTGGAGGAGCCTCAGGTACCTGACTCCACTGGGGGGGGACTCTGAGTCAGTTGGAGGAAAGGTGCAGGACAACTTGATGGCACCTGGGGGAACAAATAGAGATACATCAATCAGGAGAGTCTTGGTTATAAGGGATTCAATGATCAGGGTGGTAGAGAGGGTGCTGGAAGGAGGGTTGGACAGGAGGAGGATGGTCAGGTGCCCTCCTAAGACTACTGCTATCCGGGTTGTAGATGGGATAGGGAAGATTAGGCGGGGGGAGGAGATGGGTGTGCTGGTACATCTGGGTACCAATGATATGGAAAACCAGACTGTGCAGATGGTGAAGTGGAGCTTTACAGCTATGTGGACAGATTGAAGGCACACTCAGCCTCCTTGGCCTTTTTCTGAGATCTTCCTTGTGTGAGGCATTGGGGGTGGGGTGGGGAATAGAATAAGGAGGGATGAGATAAAGGAGTTTAATGGGTGGTTATGGGGCTGGTGTCAGAAAAATGGGTACTGCTTTGTGGAGGACTTGGGGACTTCTAAGACAGAAGGCTCTTCAGGGGTAACTGCCTTCATCTGATGAAAGAGGGGGCTAGTGAGCTGGGGCAGACATTTGATGTCTTTATCGAACAGTTAAACTGACTGTGGGGAGACTGAGTCTAGGGGAACCAAGGTGGTAGGAGAGAGGAAGGGGAACTTAGCTAGTACTCCCCTTAATTTTGGGGCTTGTAGAGGCACTCCTGGCAAAGATAGGGTTGAGGTCCAAACTGGGCTGGGGGAAGGGACCAAGGAGGAGGGGGGTGTCTCAGAGCCTGCAAACAACATGAAAAGAAGGAGGCCAGGGAGGAATAAAGAAAAAGAACCAGTAACTAGCCAAAGTGGATCAAGAGTTTGATGGATGGGGGACTGGCTCACACCAGGCATCTAGGTAATAAAATCAGCAAGCTCCTGGTGATGATGGCAGACAATGAAGTGGACCTCATGGCCATCACCGAGACCTGTGCATCAGAAAATAATGTCTCAAACCAGACAGACATCAGCTACACCATGTTTAGGAGGGACAGAGGAAAGATAAAGTGGAGATGTAGCCCTTTATGTCAGGGTTGGCACTGAGGCTGTGGAGGATGAACACATCAGGGGAATTAGTGGGGAGACTGAGACACTGTTGGTGCAGCTCACAGCAGCCTCAACCAAGAAAATACAGGTAAGGGTGATCTATAGACTACTAGAACAGATGGAAGAGAAGGATAGGGAGCTTGGAGAAGAATTGGCCAGTGGAGTGGCAAAAGGGGTGGCGGGTAACCTGAACCAGCCAGACATCAACTGTGAAGTTCTGGCTACCAGGAACACCAGAAGTCAGGCCCTGCTGAATACAGTCCAGGACTGCCTGTTTGTACAGCTAGTTAGAAACCTACCAGGCAGGCTTTCATCCTCAATGTGGTGCTCACCAGCTCAGCAATGAGAGGAGCAGAGAGGGTCAGGAAGCCACTAGGCAACAGTGACCATAGCTCTAGCTGGTTTGAGCTGGCCCTGGAGATTGGTAAAACCCAATCAAAAGCTGAGGTCATTGATTTCAGAAGGGTGGACTTCAACAGGATGAGGGAGTTGGTTCAGGACAAACTAGTCAGGGTAGACAACATAGGAAGTGTGGAGGACAGATGGGGAAATAAAAGAGGGCCATTCTCAAGGCATCAAAGACCTGCCTGAGGATAGTAAGCAAGAGAAACAGGTACAAATGACCAGTGTGGTTTCCAGAAAGGATCAGGGAAGGTGTGAGATAAAAAAAAAGACCTTCATCAGGTACAAAGAAAAGCATGGGGAGGAAGAATGGGGAGGATTCCAATTCAGAACTAGGGAAACAAGCAGGGTTGTTTTGGAATATAATATAGATACTGAGCTGGATATTGCCTAGGGGATCAAAAGTGTGGAAAAGCAATTCTTTAGGTGTATCAGAGAAAAAAGAAGGAATGGAGGGGGAATTGTTAGGCTTTCACAGGGAGGTAGAATAATAGAGGAGGACAGGTAAAATGCAGCTGTCCTTAATGACTACTTTTGCTCTGTCTTCACCAGGGAAGATAGCTGCCTTTGCCAGAGAATGGCATCAAGGTGGTCACTAAGGGGATCCTGGAGATGAGGCAGCCAGTATTTATCAGTGAAAAGGTCAGGAAAGGGTTAGCAGCCCTTAAAATAGATAAGGCCCCTTGACCTGATGGGATGTACCTGAGGGTGTTCAGGGAACTGGCAGCAGAACTAGCTGAAACCCTGGTAGGTCTATACAATAGCTCATCACAGACAGGGGTAGTTCCAAAGGACTGGAGGGTGGCAGATGTAGTTTAGTCCGCAAGGGGAGGAGGGACAAAGAGCAGGCAGGGAACTACAGACCTGTCATTCTTACCCTAGTTGTAGGGAAACTGATGGAGTCACTAGCCAGAGAGGACCTAGTAGACAACCTGGAGAGCAATTGCCTCCAGGATAGTAAACAGCATGGGTTTGTGGCAACAGACTAATCTACTAGTTTTCTTTGGCTGGGTGACAAGGACATGGGATGGATGCCACACCATGGATTTACTCTATTTCAATTTCAGAAAGGCTTTTGACTCAGTTTCGCATACGCGATTGCTGAAAAAGATGCAGGATCTTGAAGCGGCAAGGGACATTGTAAAATGGGTATGAAATTGGCTGAGGGTGAGGCAGCAGAGGGTCATGGTAAATGGGGTCAAATCAGAAGAGAGATAGAGGTCACAAGTGTGGTGCTACAGGGATCTGTCCTGGGCTGACCCTTTTCAATATGTTCATTGATGACATTGGAGAAGGAATCTGCAGCAGGCTGTATCTCTGCTGATGACACAATGCACTGTGTAGGGTTGTCAGCTACAAGGGAATTAGAGAGATGCAGAGTGACCAGCTTAGATTGGAGAGGTGGTCTGAGATCTGACAGCTGAAATTCAATACCAAAAAGTGCAAGGTGATGTACCTAGGGAGCAAGAACTTCAGGATGGAGTACTGGATGGGTGGGGTAAAGCTAAGCACTATGACTGAGGAAAGGGCCTAGGAGTCATCATTAGCAACACCCTCAAACCATCAAGTTAATGCAATAAGGTTTTTAGTAAGGCAAATAGGATGTTAGGATGTATTGGAAGGGGTACTGACTGTGGAAAAAAGAAGTAATATTACCTCTTGATAGATCAATGGTGGAGCCACACCTGGAATACTGTGCCCAGTTCTTGAGTCCACACCTCAGGAAAGATAAGGACAGGTTAGAGGCAGTAGAGCGAAGGGTGACCAGGGTGATCCAGGGACAGCAGGGCCGGTCCTATGAGGAACAATTCATGAAACTAAACATGTACTCATCTGAGACCAGACAGGAGAGGGGTGATATGATACAGACCTTCAAATTCCTGAAAGGAATAAATAAGGTGAACTGCAAGGAGTTATTTAGCATATGCACAAACTCAAGGTTATAGGGGCATGAGTGGAAACTGACAGGAGAAAGGTTCAAGAGGGCTATAAGGAAGCATTATTTTACAGAGAGGGTGGTGGAACCTTGGAAAAGTCTGCCAACCGAGGTAGTCATAGCCAAAACTACAAATTTTTTCAAGCACATTTGGGACAGACTAAGGAATATAGTGGCTACTCAAGGCAATAGTAGCATGGAAAAGATTAGGAGGGAGGATGGTGAGGACTAGTACCCTGGATGACATGTATGTTCTAGGAATACATAGGGAACCATGAGTATATTGGATGGATCATAGGTATTTTTTTGCCAGCTTTGTCTATGTGTATCTATGTTTCTATTACCCAAAATCGTGTAACGAGGCATTTGGTTGGTGAGACAGTGTTCTGTGGACAGCATTGTTAAATATCTGTAACATACATACAGTAGAACAACCCTGATGGGGCAAAACCACCATATGTATACAGTATAGAGAATAATGTATAGGTGACTGTGTTATGAAGCTTTTTTACACACCCAAGGTGTGTGATGACCCATAAACCTCGAGAGTGAAGCTTAAGAGGTCCATGTGGTCATCACACACCAAAGGTGTATAAAAAACTTCATAAGCACACAGTCGCTTATGTCTTATTTTTTTTTTTATCATAACAGGTGCAGGGACATGTCCACAAAAATCAGGTTTCCCAACAGGGAAAGTGAAGCGCGAGCACTCCAAAAGCCATAATAACTGGGTATGACATCAGACCTGGTTATCACAGCATTTTATCATACTAATAATCCATGTGATAAAGGGGGTCACCAGTTATTCTACCATATTAGCAGCACCTTTTTATTTATTTAGTTTTTGTTGACTGGGTAAGTGCACTAGACAAATTCTGCCTATTTTCAGGCAAGACCTGGGGGAGAGGATACAGATGCATGCCAACTGACCTTGACTGGAATAAGCTGTTGGTGGTATTTTTGGTGAATAGGGAGAAATTTGGCCAGGGCACCATGAAAATTCCCCTACTCATCGGTAGAGGGAACTGCGACTGGTGCTGTGATAACCAGTCTTCCTGGAGTGGAGCAGAGGACGGAAATCTCTGAGGCTGAGGTGCGGGTCTCCTCCCTGGTCTCTTTACTACAAGAGACCATGATGGATATTGAGGTTGGCACTGAAGAAGCATATGTATTGGCAGCAGAGGAAGTCACATACCTGGAAGGCAATAAAGGAGAACAGATGAATGTGGCGAGTATCCAGTTGGCGGTTGGAATCTGCAAATATATGGCCGAGGAGGAAAGAAGGTTTCTGCTTCAGTGGAAGGAACTGGAGAAAGTGCTACAGGAATGAAGGAACATTTCCAGAACAGATGGAACAAAGGGGTATTGAGAACAGAACAGAGGAAGCGAACTGAAGCTTGAACGGAACTGTAATGGAGGTGGAAGATAGGAGACCAGAACTGGATCAACAAGCTAGCTCTCTGAGGATGCAGGTAACTGTAGTTTCGGTGGCAGAGGAATCAGATGGGAGAGGGAAGCAGGAGAAACATAGTGCTGGGTCATTAGAAGGTTCAGTAATAATGCAAAGAAGTGCAGATTTACAGGCAATGGTATTGGACAATGAAGACATGGGGACTAATGGAGAGAACACTATTCTGCAACAAAAGCAGATTAACTTTACTATTGGGGTCACTACTGGAGGCACAGGAAAAAAAACAAGTATCTAAAGATTCCCAGGGCAAAGGGAAGAAGATCAGGGGACAAATAAAGGGACTGTGGTAAAAACAGCGTTACAAACCTGTGGAGAACTTATCGATCAGGTTGCAGGGCCTTCAGTGGAACCTGCAGAATGGGTGTCAAAATCCTTGAAGGCAGCAGGTTGGGTGAAAAAGCCTGATGGCTCTGGCTAGGATGCAAACCTCCCCATGTTGTTGCAGATGAAAACAAGACCTACAAACAAAACAGAGCAGAATGGGCAGGACACTAGCTCACAGTCCTCACAAATAATCCCTGGGCAGAAAGACGCAGGAAGCTGCATGGAGCAGCAATCAGAGGACAATCACAATATGATTGAAGTAATAAGAGATAAAGAAGGGGAAGAACAGTCTCAGAGTAAGGCTGTTGACCCCCACCCTCCCCCTCTGAAGAAACTGGAGGCTTGGAGGCCCCAAATACTGAAGGGAACTCTGCCCCACATATCTATGCAGTTGTTGACCATCCTGCAGAAGCAGCAGGAACTAAACTGACGTCTAATACTGCTTGACGTGCAAACACTAGGGAATGTTTGCTTCCAGAGAATGTAAGAAATGCCTCTGAGCTAGCTGCAAGACATTTATTTATTTAGTTTTTGTTAACCGGGTTAGTGCACTAGCCAGCAGGTGACTATTTTCAGGCACGACCCGGGAGAGTGCAAGACAAGATACATACTGAGGAATGTATAACATATACCATACAATTAGAGAGGCAGTACAATGTAAAAACAGAGAAGCTAATTAGGCTAGAGTAGCATAGTGTCCACTAATCTAAGAAAAACATTGATTTGTATAGCATATACAGGCAGAGCGGGTACCGGTACAAGGATGGAGGAATTCCTTTAATCCCTGGAAGACATAGTTCAGGAGGCGGGAGATGGAGGGTAGGAGTAGTGGAGGGGTTTAGATGAAAGGGGAGGACCACAGCTTGAAGCAGCTATGCCGCTCAAATCTGACATTGGCAGCTCAGGGTACTAACAAGTGGCCGGGCTCATGGAACTGCTCCTGGAATGAAAACGACAGCATCCCCTGATAGCAGACTAGCCCGGGGCATAAGGCGAGATCCATTTCTGTTGGTCCTAGGGGCAAAACAATCTGAAATTCAGGTCCTTGAGGGTGCTGTGGAACCTCGGCAGCTCTGGTGCAAGGGAGGAGTGAAACAAAGTCTACACAGAAGAGATTAGGAGATGAATTTCGCAGAAATTCTAAAGCTTACGGCTTTAGCAGCTATAAGTAGGGACAGTCAGCCGAAAACATGGTTCTGTTGCAGGGCAAGGGAGCAGCGGGTTTGGAGGGTGTGAAGGCAATCTAACGGCTTTAGCGGCTAGGCGTGGGGATACGTAATCGGGCTCATGGAACCGATGGCGGGCATGAGAGCAGCGTGCGGTCGGGGTTTTAAAGGAGGTTCGGCAAACTTATGGCTTTAGCAGTTAAGAGTAGGGATAAATAGCTGGGCTCATGGTACCGTAGGTGGGCACGAGAGTGGCGTGTGGTCTTGGTTTAATGGGAGAAGCGGCTGTCTTACGGCTTTAGTGACTAAGCGTAGTGACAAGTAACCGGGCTCATGGTACCGTTGATGGGCAAGAGCGCGGCATACAGCCAGGGTTTTTGTGGGAAATTCAGCAAGACTTCACGGCTTTAGCGGCTAATCGTAGGGGTAGGTAACCGGGCTCAAGGTACCGTTGGAGGGCATGAGAGCGGCATACGGCCGGGGGTTTTGTGGGAAAGTTCGGCAAAACTTACAGCTTTAACGGCTAAGTGTAGGAGTAGTAACCGGCTCTGGAACTGTAGGCGGCATGAGAGCGACGTCGGGTTTTGTAGGAGATTCGGCAACCCACGGCTTTAGCGGTTGAAAGAAGGACATGCAGCCGGGCTCATGGTTCCGACACTGGGCATGAAGCGGTGAGCAGTCCCGGTCCATGGGCATCTAGGGGAGTAATACACTAGGAGGGCAGGAGAGAGTCAAGGACCCTAGTTGTACCAGTACCTATCTAGTCACAAGCAGACCTGTCGTATAGAGAAGGCATGTAACAGATAACGATAACAGTGGGTAGAGTAAAGCAGCTTAGTTCAGTCAGCATAACAGCAAGTAGAGAGGAATTAACATATAACCCTGAAGAAAACATTAATTGTACTTATCATTAATACGGTTTGTATAGAACAGTATGCTATTGAACCAAGCAGTTATAGCTGGGGTACTTAAAGAGCAGCAGGTAGTTAAGGTGTGGGAGCAGACAGGAGAGAGTAGGCATGAGGAAAGTGGGTGAGCTAGAGGGGAGGGAGTGTAGGAGTAGGCAAGGCTGTCAGGTAGGGTCAAAACAGGTACATTGGCCAGAGGTGGCCAGGTGGTGTTGTAGCCCTCGTTTGAATAGATGGTGCGATGAGGTATGCCTAAGATCCTGTGGTAGCATGTTCCACATCTGGGGGGCAGCATGCCTGAAAGCTCCAGTTCCTTTGGAGATATGACAATGGGGGACTCTCAGTAGAGATTTGTCTGTCGATCTCAATTCACGACATACAAGTCATAATGCAGTGTGGCTCAAATATAGAGGAGACATGAATGACATCCCAGACAGGTTATTTGTAGGAAGAGCATTACTTAAGAACACTATGAAATATCATGCGTATGAAATATACGCACTCATCCACATGCCTGGGGACACGGTATACAACATAAGTTTTAAACACCCTGCTGGACTTGAGCACTTCTGGAAACAGTACCAGTTGCTTAAAAACACAGCAATCTGGAAACCATTTTTAGCAATTCCTTTGACTAAGCCCATGTTTAAAAGAATCATGGTGCTCTTTCGAAATGAAGGAGTGAATGTGGCAGATATAACTTACTGATCTAAGCAACATTGTGTGGTAAATGGGTACCCTGAGACCATTTTAGATGAAGAGCACCTATGGATGGGGTGTGGAAATATAAAGTCACCCTAAAACAAGAGAATCGAGTGACGAAGCATCTCCCTAATTGCTTCTTTTGGGGAGAGACATAGGGGTCATATTATATGCAGGACAGCCTTGAGCCTACTATAAATGTAGGGAAGTGGGCCACTTAAGCAATATATGTGAAAAGCAGAAATATGGCCTCTGTGGAGAAGTGGGACACATTGGAGTGCAATGTAAACAACCACTAAAATGCAAATTCTGTGACGAACAAGGTCATGCTTTTCGCAACTGTGTCTGGGCCTCACATAATAATTTGACCTAGGCACTGAGAGTAGAGCATAATGCATATGTAGATACTGCACAAAAAGAAAAGCTAAGGGTGCATGAATTAATGACACAAATCAATGTGTCTAATCCTATACCCCAGAGAAATGTTTGCCCCAGGAAAAATGTTTCAGAAAATACTGGGGTAGATGAGCAGCAAATGTCAGATGATCCCCTCCCCTTCCCTCAGCACATGGAAGTGCAAAATGCTGAAAGAGGTTCTGAGGAGCACATGACTATCTCAGCACCTACAGATAAAGAGCAAGATAGGGCACGCTTGAATGAGGACTATTCAGGGCTGGTGATTCCCAAAGAGAAAGGGCAAGCAGTAACAAAAATGCCTCCTCCTGAAACAGTAATGGACCCTCCATTCAAGAGAGTTACGAGGTCTAAAACTGCACAAAAAACTACCACCACAGATTCAGACTAAAGGGACGATGAAATACCTATTCAGAATGCATACGAGGTGTTGATGGACTTAGAGGAAGAAGAAGGGGAGGGGACTCAGATGTCTTCGGTCACTCATATCATCACAACATGAAACTAATGTAGAGACTGGATTGGGGGAGAAACCTAAACTGAAGAAAAGAAAGAAACGAAAATGAAAGAAGATCTGCTAACCTTTATTTTCAAATAAACAATGCGTGCAAGCCTTAAAATAACAACTGCAAATGTTAACAGTATACAATCTTTAGAAAGAAAGAAAATTACATTTGCTAGCTTAATTTCAGGGGGAGGACAACTACTATTTCTGCAAGACACTAGATTGCATACTGTGATGGAGGTTGCAAATCCCCAGAAAGATTGGTGGTGGGATCCTTCTCTGTGGTCTCTAGGAGAAGAACAATGCTCAGGGGTGGATATTATGTTCTCAGGAATACAGGTCACTATTTTAAAGGTTCTAGACATATGCCCAGGAAGGGTTCTAATGGTGGATGTGGTAATACACAACACAGCATACAGACTAATTAACATCTATGCCCTGCAAATGAAAGCAGACAGATCATCCTTGTTTAAAAAAATAGAACCCTTGTTGCACACATCCAAATGAATACTATGGGGGGGGGGGGACTTTAACTGCAGACTGAGTAATAGAGACTGGGGTATAAAAACAGAGAACATTTATAGTGACACCAATTTGCTATAGATTATTCTGGATAAAGGTTTTTTTAAAAGATATAATGTACATGATATCATAAATGTCCCACTGGAACATATCTTTTACAAAGGGAAGCTTTCCACCAGAATAGATTTTTGGTTTGTCTCAAATAGAACTAAAGGAATAAAGGCACATATTATGCCATTAGAAACCTCAGATCATATGGCACTGCAGGTACAAATAGGTTGTCACCATGCTATCACCATAAGGAGGCACTATTGGAAGATGAATACAACTATTCTATAGGAAGAACAAGAGGAAAAAGGAGATAAACGAATTATGGGTAAGGCAAGACATCTATTTTTCATATGACAGCCCATTAGACTGGTGGGAAGACACCAGAAGAGACTTGAACGATCTATTAATACAGATTACTAAGACAAAGGCTAAAAATAAATATATACAATATCTTGGGTTCCGGGCACAATATTTAAAACTATTAATGCGGATGAGGACTACAGGAGGGGATATGATGGAGAAGCTAAATAAAAGAAAAGAAAAAATGTATGAATATCATGAAACAGCAAAACATTAACAATTTACAACATGGGAAACTAAGGAAAAAGTTAATCCATATGGAGTGGCATTACAAGGGGTTGGAAGAACTATAATTACTTCATTAAAACAAACAGATGGTAAGCTGGTAGACAATCAAGTGGACATACAGCAGGTAATTCAAAAGCACATCTGTGATACTTTTCAGAAAGGAAGCTCCCCTCAGCAAACTTCCTTTTTTGAACATATAGAAGTCCCAGAAATATCAGTAATGGAAAAACAAGAATTAATAACACCTATAAGGGCACAGGAAATTAGGTTGGCAATCAGCAAGTTGTCTTAAGGAACCATGCCAGGGAAGGATGGAATATCAAATGAGTTCTATAAAGAATTTATAGAGACGTTAACCCCTTGGCTGCAAGCAGTATATGGAGCAATACAAAGGGAAGAAAAACGTATACCCAGCATGAATGATGGCATTATAATATTTCTCTATAAAAAGGGGGATCCGAAGGATATAAAAAACTGGAGACCGTTATGTTTGTTGAAAACGGATCTCAAAATTTTGATGGCTCAGTTAGCACAAATAGCAAAAAAGGTGATTGTAGTAGAATAAACATGTGCTATACCAGAGAGAAACATACAACAAAATCTAATATTTGCAAGAGAATTAGTTGAACAAGGACTGTCAATGGAGCTGGAAGGTTATATATTAACTATAGATCAAGAGACTGCATTTGATACAGTTAAACATGATCATCTCTGGCCAGTTTTAAAACACTATGGTATTCCAGAACAGTTTATTGATTTTTATAAAAATTATATATAAAAAAGCTCAAGTGACGCCCTTAATAAATGTACATTTTGGAATTCCTATTATTCTGAAAAATGGGGTTAAGCAAGGTTGCCCCATGGGTCCACTGCTATATGTTTTTGGGGCAGACCCTGTCTTAAGGTTAATAAAGAGTACAGAATGTATAAAGCCTATCTGCAATAGTACAGGACAGATATTTTTAAAAAGTTTCAGTGTATGCAGATGACTGCATTATTACAGTACAGGACTCAGGGAAACATGCACTACAATTGCTAGAAAGTTTAAATAGAAGTACAAGAAAAAAATTAATATAGATAAAAGTAAAGTCTTAGCACTAGGAACAGCCCCAATATGTGATGACTTCCCAGTTACAGTCAGTAAGGAAGAGGTTAAGATAATGGGCATTCTTGTTGGTACGAGGGAAGCAGAAAAGAAAAACTGGGATCAGGTGTATGAAGAAGCAAATAGAAAAGTACAGACTTGGAAATCATGGAAAATGACTAGTAAAAAAGGGTACATTTGATTAAAGCGTATGTAGCACCTATTTGTATCGTATATACAGTGGCGTGAAAAAGTATTTGCCCCCTTCCTGATTTTCTCTATTATTGCATATTTGTCACACTGGATGTTTTCAGGTCTTTAGAAAAAATGTAATATTAGATAAAGGGAACCTGAGTGAACAAATAACACTTGTTTTTTTTTTTAATTTCACTTATTTAATGAAAAAAAGTTAACCAACACCAACTGGCACTGTGTGAAAAAGTAATTGCCCCCTTACACTTAATAACTGGTTATGCCACATTTAGCTGCAATGACTGCAACCAAACACTTCCTATAATTCAATATCAGTCTTTCACATCGCTGTGGAGGAATTTTAACCCACTCTTCCTCGCAGAACTGCTTTAATTCAATAACATTTGGTAGGTTTTCGAGCATGAACTGCTCATTTCGGGTCCTGCCACAGCATCTCTATTGGGTTTAAGTCTGAACTTTGACTAGGCCACTCCAAAACTTTAATTTTACTTCTTTTTAGCCATTCTGATGTGGACTTGCTTTTGTGTTTTGGATTATTGTCTTGCTGCATGACCCACCTACGCTTCAGCTTCAGCTGACGGAAGGATGACTGGACATTCTCCTTAAGAATTTTCTGGTACAGAGCAGAATTCATGGTTCCTTTAATTATGGCAAGTCATCCAGGTCCTTAGGCAGCAAAGCATCCCCACACCATCACACTACCACCACCATGTTTGACTGTTGGTATGGTGTTCTTACTGTGGAATGCTGTGTTTGCTTTACGCGAGACATTATGGGATCCATGTTGTCCAAAAGTTCCACTTGGACTCATCTATCCATAGAACATTTTCCCAAAAGGCTTGTGGATCATCCAGGTGCTTCTTGGCAAATGAGAGACAAGCATTTATGTTCTTCTTGATTAGCAGTGGTTTCCGCCTTGCTACTCACATGAAGCCCATTTTGCCCAGTCTCTTTCTGATTGTGGAGTCATGAACACTGACCTTAGCTGAGGCAAGAGAAGCCTGCAGTTCTTTGGATGTTGTTTTAGGATCCTTTGAGACTTCTTGGATGATTTTAAACTGCACCCTTGGAGTCATTTTGGCAGGCCGCCACTCCTGGAAGGTTCACTACTGTTCCAAGTGTTCTCCATTTGGAGATTATGGCTCTCACTGTGGTTTGATGGAGTCCCAGAGCCTTAGAAATAGCTTTGTAACCCTTTCCAGACTGATAGAGGGCAACAAATTTTTTTATGATCTTTTCAGGAACTTCCTTTGATCATGGCATAAAGTGCTTGTTGAATCTTTGTGCTGGCAACGTAACTCTGATGGTAAGGGCCAAAATAAGTGAGGTTTATATTGAGCAGGGCTGGCTGTAATCAAGCCTGGCTGTGTTCAATCAGTTGACTCTAATTATCCCTTTAATTGGGTTGATTTAACTAGGGGGCAATTACTTTTTCACACAGTGCCAGTTGGTGTTGGTTAACTTTTTTCATTAAATAAATGAAATAAGTAAAAAAAAAAAAGTGTTATTTGTTCACTCAGGTTCCCTTTATCTAATATTATATTTTGTCTAAAGACCTGAAAACATCCAGTGTGACAAATATGCAATAATAGAGAAAATCAGGAAGGGGGCAAATACTTTTTCACGCCACTGTATATCCATTGCCATATAGTATGCACACCAAGATAATGGGCCTCTTTTTTCTATTTCTGTGGTGGAGCAGGCTGAATCCTGTGAAAAGAGCACATACATATATGATTGGAAAGAAGGGGGTTTGGGCATGATGCAGCCATTGGTCTTTTTGTTTAGTAATTGCTTTTTTAGCAATATTAGGCCTTTAGTACTAGGAAAAGAAGGATTAGGTACAGTATGTATGAAACAGTGAGAAGGAACTTATTTTATAGCATGGGGTGGAGGAAAATGGCATATGTCAGAAAAATCTTTACCCTAATGTTCAGACAACACTGCAGTATATAAGAATGTGGAAAATTAATATAAGGTGGTTTTTGGAAAAAGAAGTTCTATGACATTAGTAGAAAAATGTTATTTGGAAGAGCCTGTATTTACAGTAGAATTACATATAGATAAGACTCTAGTATTAGAAAGTATTACTGAACCTAGCATACAGTTAAAAATGCAAGACATTATATGGTTGTGTGGACATCAGAAGTTAAACGTTAAAGAAAACCAAAAACATGACAAACAAGAAGAAAGAATGTGTGTGGAAGACACTTGTGCAGGACAAATTGAAACAATGCAGCTTTTGTCTTCTGAGTGTACATATATTCAAAGTTTTTGGGAGTCTCTAGCAACATTATGGAACAAGGAGAACTTTGCAGGCATCACTTATGAGGTACTAATATTAGGACAATTGTCAGAGGAATGGAAAAAGTGGAAAAAGAGTACAGTATATGTAGTTTTTGCATGCATTAAATGGTCTATCAGGCAAGTAAGGTGTCAAAGGGTATTGCAGCAAATGGACATATTGGTACAGGACATTTTATTTAGAATTCAAGATGAAATAGATAACATCTATCAATATGAAAAGAGCACAATGGGAATGGAGGTATGTAATCAGTTATGGGAAGGAATGGAATGGGTAGTTTAAATATAACAGTTTTAATAACAAACTTAAGAACTGCAGAAGTTGAGAAAGAAGTAGGATCATATAACAGACAGTAACAAAAGTAAGGGAAGGGAATGAAACAGAACAAAATGGTTATAGGATGATTACTGGTTATACTGAATATATGATGTAAGTTATGAAGTACTACGTATAGTCTGGATATCTGCCTTATGGAAACTTTAGGATTAAGGAAGTTGATGACTAATATAATTAATTAGAATAAGTATGACTTTATTCAAATAAAGAAGGAGGTATCTTGTAGTTGAATATTTATAAAAAAAATTAACACCTATTCTCTTTGAAGGGGAAGGGAGTGGAAGAAATAGTATTTAAGGGAGAGTTTGTGTACAGTTATATAAAGGAAAGCTGTATCATACTTTAATTTTTTTTTCCCAGGGTTACTGTTTTGTTTTTAGTTGATTAGTGTGATGATAATACTGTTTTGTTTTACTTTATAATTAGAAGTGTACTTTGTTAAATTTTTTTTGAATATTGCATAAAGAGGTTTGACTTATTTCAGTCGATTGTTTTTTTGTATGTTAATAAAAATTTCCCCTACTCTTCTTGAGAAGTGCCATGGGATCTTTAACATCCACCTGAACTACCACCAGAACAGGTAGATGTGATCTCAGTTTATCGTCTCATCTGAAAGATGGCACCTCAGGAGTGCAGCACCCCCCTTGTGCAGCACTACAGTGTCAGTATTGGGATTTAACCCAAGAACCTGGTGTGGGGATAGAATCCACAGCCTTCTGATCTCCCGGCCTCAGAGGTGAGTGTGCTACCTGCTGAGCCACTCACACTGTTTAATATTTGAGTAGTGACCCTAAAAATCTTCGACAAAAAAAACTGAAGCTACACTTTTTGCCATATAAGGAAATTATGAATTGAGCCCTTAGAGAGGAATCTAACATGGTGAACATACTGTAGTAGTAGTTGTAGTCTTTATTTTTATGTGGTACCCTCCCCTGGAGGCTTAGGGCACCATTACAACACAGAGTACAGCAGAAGCAAACAACCAAATAATACTAACATATAACTACTACATAAAACATACCCCAGATAGTAATCACAATAAACAACATAAAAACATTATTAAATAAAATAATGTATAAATAAGCAAATAAATAACTGTAGACTGGGATGTTTGCAGCTATGGGGAAATTACTCCCCAAATGTCTGAGTGAACAGATAGGTTATTAGTCCCTACTTAAAGGCCTCCACTGAGGGGGCCTCCCTCAGGGCTCTTGTAAGAGAATTCCATAGGACTGGGCCCACTGCCTCGAAGTCCTGGTCCCCTGAGGTTTGTATCCTTGACCTAGGGACCACAAGGAAGCCCTCCTCAATGGAGTGGAGAGGGAGTGAGGATACATGAGGGTGCAAGAGATCAGTCAGGTAAATGGTGCTGCAGCTCACTGAAAGACTTTTTTTTTAATATATTTACTTTAAGGGACTTTGACTCCACATGTCCAAGCATGGGGTTTTTGGTTAAAAAAAAAAGTGTTCTGGTGGCTCATTTACATTTGTTAAAGTTTCTGTTTGGCCTACCAGGGCTTCCCATGGAATATCTTTGATTGTAACCCTTAAGAATCTCACACCACTTTTGACTCTCACTCTCTTATAGCTCTTTGCCTTTTGTAAAGGATAGCACATGATAAGGTGTGTGGTTGTAAAGAAATTATGTAAGCCTTGGGTGTTTTTTAGGCACAAAGCATAGCTGAGTGCCACACCCACCCAAGAAGTGCATTATTCTCCATAAAATGGGCTTTAGTTTGTTAAAAAAATTAGTAGTTCGGGTATGCTGTTTGGCAGTGAGAAAATAATCAACCGTCATGTGACCTGTTTTGATCAACGAGGTTACAGGATTTTCATAGCCAGTTTTATAATACAAGTTTTATATACTGGAGTTATATATATGCATACTTAAGACATGCTTTTTTGTTCTGGATTAAACTGGAATGGTTTTTAGTAGTTTTTGAGGTTCAAGTAATGCATTTCAGAGCTTCTGTTTCAAAAAGGAGAAGCATTCTACCCTATATTAGTGAATATCCTCAGCACCTTAAGAAAGGACACACTATCAGGCTTTATGCTACAGGTACAGTACAGTATGATGCTTATAATGCACAAGTTCAGATAATGACGCTCTTGTCCAGCATAGTCTTCTGGGGGTAACCCCCCTCCTGAAATCCTTTGATCTAAATATAACTTCAGTTATACCTTGCTATAGTGCTGGACCTAATGGATTTACTAGCCAGAAGTAGTCTTATGTGTGCTCAGACACATTATCATATATGAATGATATGGCCTACTCCACCACTCTCTCTCCCTCCTTCCCTCTATCCTTCCTTTCTTTCTTTCTTATAAAGTTAGGCCAGCTAAAGAGCAGTTGTTAGAAAAGACTGAATGAGGGGAAGGGTTGAGAGAAATTAACGTGATATATGCAGGACTTCAGATAACTGTATTTTAGATGTATTTTATGTCCAGAAATGTGTGCAAAATGTCCAAAAATAGACTTCTGGAGTAATTTACGTCCTCATGTAACAACCCTTTTAAGGGGTGATGTCTGTTTTTTTTTACTGTGGACGTCCCTTTTTATTTATTTAACCTTTCACACCTAACAAAGAGACACTTTTGAAGATGACTTTATATTGACATTTAATTCAGATGTGATTTGAATGGTTCAGTTGAACTAACATTTGAAAATAGGCTGCTAATCAGCTTTAGCAAGAAGAAATATGTTCTCTGTTCTGTGACAGTCTGCAGCTCAAAAGAAAGATTTACAACCAACCTTGAGATAGCTCTGTAGTCTCGACCATTAGTTCTCACACTTTGTGACAGTGAGCCTCCCTCAAGCCATGGAAAAGATTTCAAGCCTCCCTCAAATTTGGAAAAAATCCTGGGCCTCCCCACTGGAAAAAATATATACTTTGCATAGTACACCAGGAATAAAGTGAGACTAATAAAGTTGACTGAGTATATTCTCTTTTTATTCAACTTATTGTTCTCACCACCAACCCCACACCCCAGGTTATCCTTGTCACTCCACTTTTCTGACTCTTGGAGCCTTATTACTCTGTTTGTTTCTCCTCTGTCTGGAACAACCATCCTAGCCACCTTCTTCTCTTCCCTACTTACCCTGTTGTTAAGCAACTTCCTGTACCCTTACCCCAGGGCACACCTGAAAACAAGCATTGGCTCACTGTGCCTTTCCCAGTCACCAATTTACAAATAAATACACACCTAGAAACAAGCTTTTTTATTTTTATTTATTGAAGTCTTGGAATTACAAACCTTTGAGTCAGCATCTCCTTTACAAAGGCTCCATGTAAGAGGCACAGCAAAACACAGAGGATGCAAATATGCAAAGAATACATAATACAAAATACAAGGGACTGCATGACAAAAAAATAAACAAAATATAAACATACAAAGTATACATGATACATGTGAGTACAAACTACAGTAATGCAAAATACAAAGTGCAGTGGTAGACACTAGTAACATACAATAACATTGATGTTGAGGAGGGCCCTCCACACAGGGAGAGGTCACCAAAGAAGTACAGGGTTGAGCATGCCCAAGCTGAAAACATTGTGGTATGATTAACTAATGGTATAATAGAGAAATGGGGGAGGAGGAGGAGGGAGGGAGGAAGGGTCACTGGCAGAAGAGTCCTGAGTTCAATGGAAAGAGGAAATGGGGGAGAGGTAATAATTAGAGAGGGAAGGGATAAAAGGAGGTGCAATCCAGGGAGACCTTTTTGTAATTAAGGGAAGGGTAAGAACATATGAGATGGAGGGGATGAGCAATATGCAGTCAGTAGTGACTTTGTATTGGCTAGGTTGAGCACTGGTGGGGTGAATGAGTAAGCAAACATACATGGGAATGGAAGAAGCTAGGTACAGTCACAGCAGCCATTAGCCAGGAGATGGTGCCAAAGTGAAAGTTTGAAAGGGCCAAGTTTTTGTATAGAAGAGAGTTCAAGGGGCAAGCTATTTAGCCAGCAAGGAGCCCTGTACATGAAATCCCTCTGCCCCAAAGATGTCCTGCAGAAAGGGACCAGGAAGGCAGCTTTAGAAGAGCTTTTGGTAGCACAGGGGTGGGGTGGGAGAAGGCATTATTAGATGGAAGGTAGTAAGAGGAGAGAGACTGGAAGCTATCTTTTTTGCTAGGAGGCAGGTCTGATAAGTGAGCCTACCTGCAAAGCTTAATCAGTTTGCTTGTACATATAAATCACATGTATGTGTGAGCCTATCGCCACCAACCGCAAGGTGACAGGCTTTGTTCAAGGCAACTTTAATGCGAGTTAATGCGGTATCAACTGCAGAGCCATAGATTACTATGCCATAGTCAGCTATGGACAGGACAGAGCTGGTAACAGCTAGGAGGAGAGCATTAGGAGTTAGGCAATTCTAATGGCAGTAGCGAAGGCCAATCCTGGTATTTACCACCTTGCAAACCAGGTTGATATGTTCCTGAAAAGAAAGGGTGGAGTTGAGGGTGATGCCAAGTTATTTGAAGCTGTATACTTGCTCTAGAGGTAGTTGCTGATTATTCAGAATGTGTAGGGGCTGGCATTTATATTTGTTGTGGGTATTGGCAAACAACATAATTTTAGTTTTTTTATAATTTAGTATGAGTTTATGTCGAGTAAACCATGATTCAGTCTCAGAAAAGAACCACTGGAGATTGCATTCTATGGGGGAAGGGTCTGGGTAGCTGGAAAAGATAACTGCATCATCTCCATAGAGTAACAACTGACCAGAGCAGGCAAGGGGAAGGGTATTAAGGAAGAGACTGAAAAGGAGGGGGCCCAAGATTGAGCCTTGGGGTACTCCAGAATGAACCAGTAAGATGGAGGAGAGGGTGTCTTGAATCTTAACCCACTGGGATCTACCACTAAGGTAGTTAGCAAACCAGGAGGTGGCTTCATGGGAGAGGCCTAAAGAAGGAAGGGAGTCTATGAGGATAGCGTGGTTTATAGTGACAAATGCTTTTGTTAGGTCTATGTACACAGACCCAACAAGATGCCCATGGTCGAGGGCTTTATGTATGAAATCAGTATATTCCAGAAGGGCTGTGGTGGTGCTGTGACCCTTCCAGAGCCAGTGCTGCTGTTGACACTGTATGTTGTGTTTTGAAGGATAGTCGGAGAGTTGGTCAGAGACTATCCTCTCAAGGGCTTTAGTAAAAGGGAGGAGGATAGAGATGGGGCTGTAATTACTTACTAAGATTCTGTCTCCACCCTTGAGAATAGGGATAACCACAGCCATCTTTCACTGTGAAGGGAGTTGACCTAAACAGAGGGAGAGGTTAATGAGTTTGGTGAGATAGGCAAGGACTACATCAAGCTTTAGCTCAATGGGCCTTTCCTAGTCACCAATTTGTGCATAAGTAAAGAAATTTACCTGCCATTATCCATATTTAGTTTGCTTCATCCCATCACCCAAAACATCCAAAACTTAAATACTGTACTTTTTAAAACTTGACTGGGCCTCCTCTGGAACAGTTTGGGGCCTCCTTTGTGAGACTAGCCTCACCCTTTGAGAACCACTGGTCTAGACGAGGGCTAGCTAGTAGACCTGTGTGTATTATCAGTTTACTTCTACAAAGAAAAGAAGAAAGAAGCTTGCTGTTTTGTCTATTACTAGATGTAGACTCATCACTGGAACAAAAATAAATTTTTTTGTAATTATTAGAGAGCCAGGAAAGACAAGAGCTGCTTATATGTGGCATGGATAAGAGAGGGGAACATCAATTGTATAGTTGGGCTGGCATATTAGTGCCTTAAACTGGTGGTGAAATAAGGTTATTTCTGGCTTACAAAATGTTACCAAAGCATGCCATATTTGGCTGCACTTTGGTAAGTATGTTTTTATATATATATATATATATATATATATATATATATATCAATCAATCAATCAATCAAGTCTTTATTTAACCAGGCGTTCATCATTGAGCAGAAGCTCATTTGCAAGATGGACCTGAGTGGAGCATGAACAATTGTATATACAGGTCAACACAGGTATTTAAAAGGCAATACAGATAATACTCTTTACAGAGAGGAAGAAAAAGAAGATCATATGTACATAGAGTTATACAGATATTGTACAGATTACATGGTATTTACATACATAGAAGTGTCTATAGGAAGATAAAGCAGGTTATCTAAGGTTGCAGGAGGAAGTAACAGAAGAAAAAAAATAAAAATGTGTGTGTGTGTGTGTGTGTGTGTGTGCGCGCACAACAGGCTGAAAGGCTGAAAAATGACTGGTGTGTCCAAGGGCGCCCTTGTGATCTTAGGCAGCTCCACATACTGTGCTGTATTGCACAGGGTATGGGAGGAGACGTATGGATGTGTGTGTGTGTGTGTGTGTGTGTGTGTTTGGTGTGTGTGTGTTTTTGTGTGTGTGTGTGTGTGTGTTGCACAGGATCTGACTGTATTGGTGAACTGGCTATGAGGAATGAGGGTGGAGTGGACTGTGTCTGAGTTTGAGGAGCAGGCTGTGTGTGTGTATGTCTTGGTGGTGGAGGGTGGCTATTGTAGGAGAAGCCTAGTGTATGTGTGGGAAACTGGCCATGCTGTTGGGGGCAGGCATGTCACAGGAGCTGGCCATGGCATTTGGGGTGAGGGTGCCAGGCATGGGGACCTGACCATGTTGGTGCCTTAAACTGGTGATGAAATAAGATTATTTTTGACTTACAAAATGTTACCAAAACATGCCACACTTGGCTGCACTTTGGGAAGTATGTTTATATATATATATATATATATATATATATATATATATATATATATACACACACACATATGTGTATTTATGCCATACCTGTGAGGATAAAAAAAGGCAAATATTTTTGATATTCTAAGGGTAGTCAGACCTACAGTGAGGATATCGCATTTATCCTCACTGTAGGTAAATTTATCCACACAGTAGGTAGTGATTGGCTCATTCGAATGCATTTGCATATTCAGCTGCAGTAGCAGTAGTAACTGTGTTCAAATGCGAATAACTTTAAATCGCAAAATGATACCCTGGTACTGTGAGCATGAAAGTTGTTCAGCACAAAAATATCTACAAAATGAGTGGTGTTTCATTTATGGGTAACTTTTATTTTTTTATATAATTAGCAAAAATAAAACAAAAAGTGCATTTTTTTCACTTTTTTTGATGGACAAATGTGAATAACATTAAAATGCAAAATGATAGCATGGTATTGCGAGCACAAAAGTTGTTCAGCACAAAAATATCTACAAAATGAGTGGTGTTATATTTATTTATTTTATTCTTCTATTTATGCCTCCTTCGCCCCCTCGGCTCTGGTCTTCCTCAGGAGCACATGGAGTCATTCCCCCTTTGGCTCACCCTACCCGGCCATCCTCCATCGCCCATGTAGTCTCAGTTATACCCCCCCGGGTGGTGACAGGGTGGGCCCCAATGCCCCGACACAGCAGTAACATCGGTCGGGAGGATGCCAGGTGGGCGGCCATAAATCAGGGGCAAGCTCCTGGTGCTCTGTCTCTGCCGGAGCCAAGAGACATTTTCCCTGTTTTTCTCTGGGGAGTGGCTGGTGCCCTGACATCAAGGCATATCTGACATCTGCCACTCCCCCACTCCTCGCTCTCCTCCGCAGTGCCTGCTGTATCTCCAGCTTCCACCAGAGATCAGCAGAGCACCGATCCAGGACCCCTGTCCCTCCCTGGGAGAGGTGAGCTGTCCTCCAGATGTTCTATCCTCTCCCTCCCCTGCTGACTCCCAGCAACCCGAGCTCACTCCCGAACCCGGGTTGCGAGCATGGCGTGAGGTGTGGTGTCCAGCGCCTCAACCCTCAGCGCCACTGGGCCATGGTGTTTCATTTATGACTGACTTTTAATTTTTAATATAATAAACAAAGAAACAGCAGAACATGCTATTTTATTTTACTTTTTCGACAAACAAATGCGAATAACTTTAAAATGAAAAATGATAGCATGGTACTATAATCATGAAAGTTGTTCACCACAAAAATATCTACAAAATGAGTGGTGTTTCTTTGATATATACCTTTTAGTTTTTTATAATTAGCAAAGAAACTGCAGAAAATTAAATTTTTTTCACTTTTTGCAACAAACAAATGCATATAACTTTAAAATGAAAAATAGTAGCATGGTACTTTGTGGAAAAAGTTGATCAGGACAAAAATACCTACAAAATGAGTGTTTTTTCATTTAAAGATTTCTTTTATATTTTTTATATTCAGCAAAAAATGGCAAGAATTGACTTTTTTTTCACTTTTTTGGAGGTATGGCCTAAATGGAACACGCAACCCCCTACTGGAAATATTGTCGATATAATTTGTTCTCATACCAGTTGACCCAATAACATCACTCGTGGCTTTGCCACTCCTGATGTTATCGGGTCAATTGGCACTCGAACAAAAAATATCGACACTATTTCAATATTTCCAGTAAGGGGTTGCGTATCCCATATATATATATATATATATATATACACACACACATATATATATATATATATATACACACACACACACAGTAGGGGTGGTAAATGAGTGAGATAAAACAGCATATCATCCACTGCAGTGTGATATTTTTACCCTCTGCTCTACTATGATGATATCAGACATTTACACACACAGGTCACAAAAGGTCACTGATATCATCACCCTAGGCAGCTTTCCCCTCAGCAAGCAAGAAAAACCTGTGCTGTTACCATAGACACAAATGTAGAACTACCTGAGAGGTCTCACTGCTGCCTACAGCTAACTCAGTGAGTATTACAAAATACACCTATCCCCCCCAACTTCCAGCTCATTACTGTGATGCTCTCAACTTGATGCAGCCAGAATTCCAAACAGCACAGCTTCACAGAACAGTCTAAACTACTACCTGCAGCTAACTCAACTACCACTGAAACACACTCTCACTTGTTCCTCAAATTCTTTTTCTCACCCATTACAATTACTGTGACAATCTCAACTTCACTGCAGCCAGAATCCTAAAGAGCACAATGTCACAGAACAATCTGCACTCTGCCTGCAGCTAACTTAATTACCACTGAGAACAGCATCAGCTGTTCTGATACTCTGCCTCTCAGCTCTTTACAATTACTGTGATGTTCTTAACTTCACTGCAGCCAGACTGCTAAACAATACAGCTTCACAAAAGTATGTTTCTCACTCCTATCTAAAACTAACTCATTTAGCATTGCAAAACACACTCATGTGTCTCTCAGAGTTTATAACACTGCCAGCCCATTCAGAAAAGGTCACACAATGAATGAGCAAACACATAAACAGGAACAGAGCACAAGACAGCATAACAAAACTTCTGAAACTCTTGGCCCTATTGTATATATCGAATACATGATGGGCAGATCGTGTGCTATGGCAAATATTGTCACTCCTGCATTGTGAGCTTGGATATCTCACTCTGCAGGAGTGACAATATTTGCCATATCACACCATGCCCATCATGTGTCCTATATGTATATATATATATATATATATGTGTGTGTGTGTGTGTGTGTGTGTAACAGGTTGAAAAGCTGCAAGAAGGCTGGTGTGTCCAGGGGAAGGCCTTCTGATCTTAGGCAACTCCACATACTGTGCTGTACTGCACTGGGTATGAGGTGACCTCTGTGTGTGTGTGTGTGTGTGTGTGTGTGTGTGTGTGGTGCACAGGACCCGACTGTTTAGGAAAGTTGGCCATGAGGAATGAGGATGGAGTGGACTGTGTCTGGGTTTTGGGAGCAGGCTGTGTGTGTCTTGATCGGGATGGTGGCTATTGTAGGAGAAGCCGGAAGTATGTGAGGGGAACTGGCCATGTTGGCAGTGGAAGGGACCAGGCATATGTGTGGGGAGCTGACAATGTTTTTGGGGGCAGGCATGTCACAGGAGCTGGCCATGGCATTCAGGGGTAAGGGGGCCAGACATCGGGATCTGACCATGTCTGTTCCTTAAAATGGTGGTGAAAGGTTATTTTAGGCTTACAAAATGTTATAAAAGCATGCAATACTTTGGGAAGTATTTTTATATATTCTTTTGTCTGTGTGTGTGGGGGGTGGGGAAGGTTGAAAGGCTGCAAGATGGCTAGTGTGTCCAGGGGGCTATTGTGATCTTAGGTGGCTTCATATACTGTGCTGTATTGCACAGGGTATGGGGGGATATGTGTGTATTTTGTGCGTGTGTGTGTGTATATGGTGCACAGGACCGGACTGTTTAAGTGAGTTGGCTATAAGAACTGTATGTAAGTTTGGGGAGCAGGCTGTGTGTCTTGCTGGGGGGTGGTGGCTATTGTAGGAGAAGCCTGTTGTATGTGTGGGGAACTGGCCATGTTGGCAGTGGAAGGGACCAGGCATATGTGTGGAGAGTTGATTATTTTGGTGGGGGCAAGCATGTTGCAGGAGTTGGCCATGGCGTTTGGGGGTGGGGGTGCTAGACATAGGGACCTGACTATATTGGTGCCTTAAACTGGTAGTGAAATGATATTTTTGGCTTACAAAATGTTACCAAAGCATGTCATACTTGGCTGCACTTTGGGAAGTATGTTTATCTATCTATCTATCTATCTATCTATCTATCTATCTATCTATCTATCTATCTATCTGTCTGTCTGTCTGTCTGTCTGTCTGTCTGTCTGTCTGTCTGTGTGGTCAACAGGTTGAAAGGCTGCAAGATGGCTAGTGTGTCCAGGGGTGCCCTTGTGATCTTAGGTGGCTCCACATACTGTGCTGTATTGCACAGGTTATGGGGGGGACATATGTGTGTGTGTGTGTGTTTGGTGTGTGTCTGTGTGTGTGTGTGTGTGTGTGTGTCTATGGTGCACAGGATCTGACTGTTTTGGTGACCTGGCTATGAGGAATGAGGGTGGAGTGGACTGTGTCTGAGTTTGAGGAGCAGGCTGTGTGTGTGTGTGTCTTGGTGGTGGAGGGTGGCAATTGCAGGAGAAGCCTAGTGTATGTGTGGGAAACTGGCCATGTTGTTGGGGGCAGGCATGTCACAGGATCTTGCCATGGCATTTGGGGTGAGGGTGCCAGGCATGGGGACCTGACCATGTTGGTGCCTTAAACTGGTGATGAATTAAGATTATTTTTGACTTACAAAATGTTACCAAAACATGCCACACTTGACTGCACTTTGGGAAGTATGTATACATACTAACTCTCACCCCATTCTCCTATACTTCTGCTGCTTTACACATGTGATGGGGTGAGAGTTAGGACCGACAACCCCAAAGCACACCCCAATGCCGGTTGGGGGGGTTGGCAGGGGGTCCAAGGGGGGTTTTCAACCCTAACACAGAATTTCCTCACTTTTGTCGCTGTGGAACAACCCTAACTAATGCATTAAACAGAGTTTTTTGCCTCTAATTATATATATATGTGTGTGGTCAACAGGTTGAAAGGCTGCAAGATGGTTGGTGTGTCCAGGGAGGCCCTTGTGATCTTAGGTGGCTCCACATACTGTGCTGTTATGCACAGGGTATGGGTGTGTGTGTGTGTGTGTGTGTGTGTGTGTATGTGTATGTGTGGTACACAGGACCTGACTGTTTAGGCGACCCAGCTATAAGGAATGAGGGTGGAGCAGACTTTGTGTGAATGTAGCAGGCATCTGACTGCAAGCAACTTAACACAGGGTTGATGTTGGTTACTGTACTTGGAACTGCAAGAGCAATTCATGTATTGTGCATGTTTTCCTTTCCCAGATTCATTCAGAACTGTATTTCTGTGGATGTGCTGTGGATGGGGTTATAGTAAGGTATTCAGAAGGCCTGTGACTTCAAAAACTATAGGACCTGGAGTATTTTGACTTCCAAAATTTGTAGACTGGAATTATATTGACTTCCAAAAATTGACAGCTGGAAGTATTTTGACTCTAGTAGGACTGAAATGACTTCCAAATTTCAACCCATGGGAGTATTTGACTTACATCAAAAAAAAAAAATATCTGAAGCCCTGAATATAGGTAAACAGAGTTATGTAAGAGGGCCTTTATTTGATGAATGACAAACCATCATCAAATTTCAAACGAGCATTTAATGTTAGATAATTTTTTATCAGCAGCTCCTTAAACTGCCATATACACAAGCTCTTTTGGGCCATCATTTCATGTTTTAGTGAGCCTTTGTAGGGATCTAAATATCTTAGAAGTGGTGGTGGAGGCATCCTGGCAGAAGACACATCAACAGTTAGCAGAGCACATCTCAGAGACAGAACTCTAGGTCAAACGCTACATCCTGGGTGTCTGCCTATGTGTACAAGTCAGAGGTATTCATGTCCCTGAAAGCCCTGCCCTTTGATGATGCTGTAACTATAAGCATGAATTAAAACTATTGAAATACATTTTTTGCCAACAGTTTTGAAATGTCACCTGGTATGCAGTGATTTAAAATACCACTGTTCTGGTGGTATCATATAGTGATATAGCATGACGATGGGACTGATTGTAAGTTAATGGGTAGCAATACTATCTAGCTTAGTGATGGTGACAAAGGTTTTTTTGAATTACCAAACAGGTGCTAGCTTTGCATTTGGTTTATGATTTGAATTCCCCCTATTCTATCCATCTAATTTTATTTTATATAGGACAATTAGAAAAGAAATCAAAGGAAACAAATCACTGCAGGTGTGTTTCACTTAAATTTCTAAAACCGTGTTCTGTGAATAAGCTGACTTCCTTTCCTGGTTAGCTGATACCATGTAAGTGGTTAACTGACTAAGCAACTGATTAAAAAGGGGCTGCCATCTGCTATCTGGACACATCTTTCTGGTTAGTCTTTTGCTTCACAGTTGCTTGCTGAGAATTTTTTATTGCACATTTGTAAGTGTGTGTTTATTGTACTGTTCTGATGTGTCTGTTTATGGTTTGTTAATGTTACCTTTAATTGTGTCTGCTTTACTATCTTTGTACCTTGCTGTCTGTCTATCTATCTATCTATCTATCTATCTATCTATCTATCTATCTATCTATCTATCTATCATCTATCTATCTATCTGTCTATCCATCTAGCTAGCTATTTATCTAGCTATCTATCTGTCTAGCTACTGGCAGACTGCTGGCTATTGTCAAGTTGCTGGCTTGCTACATTCTATTGGCTACCTAGCTAGCTGGCTAACCATGTGGCAACTGGCAGGCTGCTGACTCACTAAATGATTGACTAATAGTACATTTCTGACTGGCAAGCAGCCAGGTAACCATCCTGCTGCTGGTTGGCTAGCTGGCAGGTATGGTACCTGTCAAACCGCTCACTGGGCAGCCAGCTGATGATTTGTAGCCTGCAGAGCTTAACCATTTGATTCAATTGGAATCCACAGGACCAAAGAAGGAACAGACAGGGAAAAGGGGCAGACTACACGTGCCTACCTGTCCTTTTCTACTGACGGAGTCTATGCTTCTATATTTCTAAGACTCCTGTAATGACTTTTGGACTGCTAGTTGGCAAGCAACTATCAGATTGCTGGCTGGCTAGCTATCTGTGAACTGGCAAGTGGCCCACCTAGTCAGCTGCTGACTGGCAGGCTACTGGCTGGCTGTTCTTTTGAATACTGCCTGTCCATCTAGTTAATGACTAGCAGGCCGGCCAGCTGGATGGTCAACTTTAAAAGATGAGTGCTATGCTTTTTCTTTTATGCATTATCTTTCTCTCTATGTATAATCTAATAATTATTTTATATGTAAGAATCAGATACATCATTGAGTCAAATACTCATTTACAATTTTTTTCCAGTGGTATTTCAAGGCAGGATCGGTCTACAATTAGAAGGTACGAGTTACATAGCATGACATACAATAAGTACAGAACAGTGGAGGTAGAATTTTATCATAACAGTAATTACATTCCACATACATGTTACAAAAGGAGAATGGCATCATCTCAGCAGACATCAAATGTAGTTCAGTACAATAGATAAACCAACCTCTTATAACCACCATGTATATTTTATTTTTTGTTCTTTATTCCAATAAGTTATTTTTTATTCCTACCTTTTTCTTGATAAGTTTCTTTTTTTCTCCAGTTTAATTGCCAGGACAGCCTGACCGAGGTGCAGTACCTTACACCCTCACACCTTAGAGCCACTTTAGTGGCTGACTTTGCATTCATTATTCTCGGTGGGGTTTTGCTGCTATGCAAATTTTTTATAGTTGCAAGGACTGAAATATGGGGACATCAAGTGACATTCTTAATGTGGCAGTGTAGTCTAGTGGTTAGAGCACTTGTCTGATAACTGGGAAATCACAGGTTCAAGCCCTGTACAGCCAAATACTAATTGAGTGACTGTGGGTAAGTCACTTTACCTTTCAGTGCTCCACTGCACTTGGTATTTGAATTAAAGGCAGGACCCCACTAGAAAAGAGATGTTGCATCTCAGCTGGGATATCCTGGGAAAATAAATTACATAAAAAAATAGCAAAAGCACACCATCAGTTAATGCTTAGGAAGAGGTTGAATCCTGCTTTCCTGTAGTTCACAGTTCAGTGCTCTAACCACTGATCCCCACTTCCCCCTCTTCTAGGGATCCTGTCTGCTTCCATCTTCTCTAGCTCTCAATTATCTCTACTATAGCCTCTCTCTTGACAGCTTTAACCTACTTCTCTTTTCTTTCTGACTTTCAGGGGTGGGGTTGGGGTGTTTTATAATGTGTCAACTCCAATCACAGTGAGAACAGTGGTTATTTTTACTAGGATGAGTCTAGGAATCCAAACATTAAATTAACCTGTGTAACCCCCTTGCAAATGGGGATTCCTTAAAATGCCAGCCTGGGCTCACCTTAGCCCTTTTGCTTGTTCTCCTCTTGCTGTCTCCCAGGCTTCTCCCGATTTGGCTACTAATTTTTTTCTGGCCCCACAGGTCTTGTTTGCCCTTCTGAGTGCCCCAATCTGCAGTCCGATTGAAATCCAGCCCCTCGGGGCTTAAAAACGCCACTCACGAGTGGCCAAGTTAAAAGTACTGCCTCCAGGGCAGCAGAAATTGCACTGTGTGCAGCCCATGTTAAAAGTGCTGCCTCCAGGGCAGCGGGACTCGCGATAGCATGATTTTTGCCCTCAATTGATCCGCTAGTTTTGCGGTCGCCTCGAGGACTGTGCCATAGGTCCTGGGATCCCTTCCACCTAATTGGGACCCGGTGACTACGGACAGCCTGCTGGGGGGGCTGCTCAGATGGAAATTTGAAGAGTTTGACTGGGGTTCAGGGCAAGTATGCCTGAGCAGGGACACGGTCATCTGCATAATTAATAACTGTGTGCCTGGCTGCCTCTAGGGTAGCTATGTTCGGCTTTTGCCAAAAATTAAGGAAAAGAAATGTTTTGAACATTGTGAACTGTTGCTGCATAAGGGGAATTGACTGTATATGTAGGGGAAAGTGTCTAAGTTTGAAATAAATGCTTTTCCCTGGATTAACCAGCATTTTGGGACTCCGTGTGTCAGCCTGTCAGCTGCTGCAGGGGAGTTCTAGTATGTGCAGTAGTGACTGGAAAACCAAAGGAGCCACATTCTTCATCTATGCAGCGACTGAAAGTACAACCTCTGGGCTACTGAACTGTGGGGCATTGGGGCAAATAACTAATTCTTTCTGGCTGCACCAGGACATTATTCAGGACTGTATCTAATCTGCTATAAGTGACAGTGGGTTAAGCAGCCATTGCCAGCAGCCACAGCCAATCAGAAGCCAGGAATAAAAAAGCCAGGACTTGTGGGACATTCATTACACCTCATGGGTAACCACCCAAGTGCTCATGGGGACTTACAGGGACATCATTTTAGGTGCCAATTCACTCATCCAATTGTGCCTCGAGTGTTCTGATCGACAGGTCCCTTAGCCAGTTAGAGACCTGACACCCCATCTCTGCTGTCAATTAGGAGTCGTACTAGGAGCCCTATAAGACACAGTGCCTGCCAGCATTTTGCCAGATTCTGCCAGGGTGAGAAGAGGAGAGCAGGCTGCAGCCTGCTGGGAGCCCCCTCAGGCGCCAGCCATGCCACCAGACCTGGGCCACTTAGCTGTGCCCCTCCAGTCATCAGGGGGCATTTGTTATTTTCTGTATCCAGTTTAAAAGTTAAAGTAAATTCAGTTTCTGCAACAGCTAGTCTGGAGGTTGCCAGAAATATCCTCCAGAGGCTAGCCCTCCCTCCCATGTCGGGGAAAGACGTGGAACAAGAAGCCAGCTACCCATGCCTCAGTGGTGAGAGAGCTGAAGAGCCTTCAGGATGCCTTCAATTGAAGATGAGATCTGTGGAGGGCCTGAGTGAATACCCTCATACCCCCTGGTGCAAGGGAGAAGCTGTACAAGTAATCTTGGGGACCCCAAGCCCCGCTATCAGATATGTTCTGTTGATTCTGAAATTGTTGAAGTTATTAGTCTGGGCTACTAACCCCATCAGAGACCGTCTAGAATAAGTTAATATGGATGCATCTTGTCTGTAGCCCAAATGGCTAAATCACAGGAGTAGCAAGATGCCTGGCTAGTGAATCATATAAATGTGTTGTAATTTGTCGTAGCTATGTGTTAGAGTCTTGCCTTCGTGGAACTGACTGCCAAACCGCATTTGCCACTTAATGGGACAGGAGGCCCTAGAGTGTACTGTGTCTGTTATTCTGAAGAGAAATATTATTGCTGTCTTACCCAGATGTCGTCTGAGAGCACTTGCCATAAGTGTAACATGTCTAGACGTACTGGATGGGACTTTGCCAATGAGTGTTGTTGTTGTTGTTATGTAAATGTACTGGCTGTGACTTCATGTAACTACACATATAGGATGCTTGGAAAAAGTGTTGCTTCTGCTTATATTGGATAGATGCCTTTTTTGGTGTATAAATGTGCCAGATGTGGCCATGTTTCAATTGAATGTTGGATGCTTGATAGAAGTATCACCTACCAAATACTCTGGATTGGACTTTCAAATATTGTGCTGAATGTTCAGGATGTTAAATCCAAGTAGCTTGTCCTGGAATATTCGGAAGTCTGCTAGTGCAGGGCAATCACTGTCTTTCTACTAATTGCAGGGAAATCCCTGTCATTCAGTAATGAGCAGGGCAATCCCTGGCTCGTTGTGTCCAGCAGGGTCAGTTCCTGCTCATCTTCTAATTGCAGGGCAATCCCTGCCTTTATTGTATATAGTGTCTACAGTCATTGCAAGAATCTGTCTCCAAGTTGCCCCCTCCCTCAAATCTATAGCCGGCCAACTCGACCAGAGACAGCATCCACCAGGCCTGCAACATCTTGGACTGTGGTATCTGGGATTCCAGTATGGTATGAGATTGTGGGGTTTCATATTGTTCTGGGGTTGGTACCAGTGTGGGTATTAATGATAATCATTATGTAACATCTGATTTGTCAGCAGCTAGATAGCCAGGGCTCTGGGTATCATAAGCTGAATAGTAAACTGTGATTGCTTTCTGCGTATTAGTATGTAGCCACCCAGCTGGAGGGTTCACTAGCAAAACCTAAACCAACCTTACACATTTTGTAAATAGAGATCTGCATAACTTCTACTCCTCCTGTTTCCTCTTCCTAACGCCTATAGACCCCTAAATAAATCTCTTGTTATTTGGTGTTGAAGTATTTGGTGTGAGCATATTATTAAAGAGAGCCTTTAAATCAAAATGTTGAAATGTGGGGAAATGTTTATTGGGGCATGTCTGGGGAAGGTAAATGGTCATCATGGGTGATGTAGCATCTCCGGGGGCTAGACCCATTATCACCTTACCCACGTACAGCACCCTGAGTGGAGGCACTGCGCAAAGGTTTTAAAGTTATGGTTATCAGTTAACAAACCCAAACCCCTTAGCCTATGTCCTGGGTAGTAGGCAGGGGTGTAACACTGGGGATAGCACCACCCAGGGGTTACACCTGAATATGTTAAGAATGATTTGGCCCTGGGCTGTGTTCATTTGAGATCTTAAAGACTGAAGGCGGCAGGAATTTTCAAACAAGATTATATTCATCATAGTATATATTTTAGAACTATATGGCTCACCAGAAATCAGTGCCGCCCCCAAACACCAGATGAAGGGACCTGTGTAGGCTTGTTTGCTATAACATATGCAGTATGTACAGTATATAATCTATGATGGGCCAAAAAAATATATATTATCGCCTTCAAAGAATGTGACCCCCAAACCCAAATTTCTGAGAGAATCTGCCTAATGTTGAACCACCATGAATTGCTTCAGACCATGCAAATCCACAGATTGTCATAATCTACCATACAATGCAAATTCTTCAAACTGAATGGACCACATAATCAGTGTTGGGTAGTAATGCATTTCAAGTAACACATTATTGTAATCTAACTACATTACCATGTAACTTGTAATGGTAATGGATTATTTGTAAGAAACTGTAATATTGGGAAGTTACAGATTACATTTTCTTGCTAGTTATGTAGTTACTGTAATGCATTTTTCTATATTTATTTTCCTTCTGTTTTCTAGCATGTGCGAGCCAGCTTGCTTGAGTTGGGGGTTATCGGTCAGAAGCAGTTTAGCAGCTCCAAGGAGAAAGCTAGGACTCAGAGCTGGCCCTTTAAAAAAAAAAAACTCTAGTTTTTTTTTGTCCCCATGGACAGATCTGTCTGTGTGACAGTGCCAAGGATTGCCATGATGTGATGTGAGTTGAAGGCGGGTGGGTCGGGCAAGCATGTTGTACTTGAAAGAAGGGGAGTTGGGTTGCATGCACAGTGCAATAAATTGCTAGGGACATGCATACCATGTACTCGGTGGCCCCAGGCATGATTGTCCATTCCCCTCTGTTCCACCTTGGTTGTTGTTTTTATTGATGCCAAACCTAGCCAACCCCACTTGCTGCCGCAGTATGTCAGCTCAGCCTGCTTGGAGTTATCGCCATTGCCAGCCTGGCAGACCCCCACCTTCCTGGGCTCACTTAGTCCATGTCCATCTTGTTGTATGATTTTTCTGGTCTGAGTGAAGATGAGCCACTGGCCAACACAGCAGAGTAGACTCACTTACTGACCGAGTGAGCACAGCGCTAGTGTAAGAGCTGAAGGCAGTTCAGCTCCCCTGCCACCTGATCTGCCTCATCAGCTCTTCTGTGGACTGGGTTCCTCCTTCCCTCCCAAATATGACCCAGCTGTCCCTGTTTCTGACCCTCCCTGTCCAGCCAAGATCAGACCCAGTAGTTGTGCTCACTGTCACTGCCCACAACTCTAGTCCCTCCCAACCCAGTGTCAGGCAACCATGCCCTGGCTGAAAGAAAGGCTGCATGCTCTGTAGCTCACACATATACAAGGAGAAGGCCAAGCCTGAATGGGATCGGCAATGGATCTTGGTCAGTGTTTGTGTCTCTTTGTTGGCGGCACTGCGTGGGGATTGGGGCCAGTGGTCAGGTTGTACCACTGCAACTTTGGAGGTTGGAGGTTGGATATTAGATTGTTGGCATGCCTTCCTGTGTTCCTAAGGTTAGTCAGCCATCATCACAGTCATGCACTGCAATCCAGCCAACTAATAAGGTAATTTGCAAGAAAGAAAGAGAAAAGCCAGGGAAGGAACTCGAATGACCAGGCAGTGAGTGAGTGCAAGTTGATGCAGACACTGAGAGGGGTATCAGACACAGGAAGGACAAGGAAAGTTAAGGACAGACAACTTACTAAATACAACTCTGCTGTTGCTGAGTGTGCCGTTCCATGAATCAGCTGAGGCCAAAAGCAGGAGTGGCTGCTGCTGCTTGGACTGGGTGGGGAGGGTTTCTCTAAGACCCACATCAGGATTTCTGGACCCTGGCTGTGTCCCTCCCAGCTGTCCAAATTCCTGGAGCAGCCATTGACTACCACTGATATGACACTGCCTTTAGGTCAGCCCAGTGGCACTGACAGTCGAGGCCCTGGATGCCGCACCTCACACCATGCCAGTGACCTGGGTTTGGGAATGGACTTGGGTCGCCAGGGGCTGGCAAGGGGAAGGAAGGATTGAGTGTCCTGCAACAGCTCTCCTTCCTTTGGAGTGGGTGAGGGATATGCACCGCACTGCAGTGACACCCAGCAGAGGCTGGGTGTTCGGCAGGGTGCGGGCATTCACATGGGGGAGGAGCCGGCGGATGTCTGCACGTTAGTGCACTGATGTCAGTGCATATCCAGCTCCTCAGTGGCTCCAGTCAGCTTCCAGGGTGACCCCACCTTGCCTTATCCTGTTGTCCGCAGAGCCGTTTGAGAGGGGTTGGTTCCATGGCCCCACCCTGGGGGGCAAGCCAGGGGGTGCCAAGATAGGGTTGCACCCAATCTGGAAGTGGGAGCAAGGGTCAGTGACCGTCAGGCAGATCTCCGGGCAACCGGCAGTCACAAAAAAAACAAACATTGCCTTTAGATGTTATTTTTTTTTAAGTTGTTTTGGGGAGTTTCCTGAGCACAAACTGTAGACTGTATGTTTACGGAGTATACATAATCAATTGATCAAAAGTAAACTAAAGTAATATGAAAAGTAATATGCATTACAGTTACTAATTACTTTTAATACAAAAGTAATAAAAAACAAATGATTACAGTTATTTCAGAGTAACTTTTAATTGTAACTGATTACTTTTTTAAAGTAACTTACCCTACACTGCACATAATGCATTCATAATTTAAAAAGGGTAAGTCACTGGTGAAACCATAGTGGAACAGTGAGTGCACTTTTAGGCCTGCTGCAATCTGTACATAATATGGTCTCAGAATGTGGTACAGTATATGTGTGCTTGTTGTTTAGTGTTTTACTTATTTACAGTTTCTCTGAACAGTAAAGCCTTATGACACATAGCCTTTAATTTGCATTATGGTCTCTAAGGATGGCTGCAATACATTAGCACAGTTACAACCAACACAGCACAAATTACAATCAATTACAGCACATCAAAAATACAAAGTATCATACAGGTAATTGCATATTATAATATCCAAGTCAATATATTATAGGCAGTAAAAGGTATTCATGAGTTGAGAGATCCTGATGTGGTAGGCAGTTTACAGCGATTTGATAGACAGTGAATAAGCACGGTGCCCATACCAGTTTTGGGTATCACAGTTGCTTATTCCAATCATTGGCATTAAGTAGGTGAAGACTTGGATGCCACATTCGTTCTTGACTTTTGGCACTCTGAAGTATGGACTTTTAAAGGAATTCAGGACACAGTTACGCTTAGTATATGGACATCGCAAATAGTCTGGTGATAAACCATAAATACACTTTTTTGCAGTGATATGTTGTTGCCATTGTCAGTGTTAAGCAAGTTTAATTGAGAGTAAGCAGAAGTTACACACTTGCAATACTTAGTAAAGAGCAGCTGTCTATTAAAATTAAATGTTTTAAACCATTATTATTGTGGCATAGCAGTGCCACTAATAGGGTTGAATAGGCATTTGTAATGTTAAATCATGATTTGCAGTCACTTACAATTGGCTATCTTTCAGGCTAGAGACCTAATAGTTTGGATGCACCCATGTCACGGCAGGATCTCAAACTATATTACAATGAATGGGAGTGAGTGCTACACAACATGAGTAATGTCATGTTCTAGCTGTTACCCTTGTATGTGTGTCCATACTTAAACTGGAAAAAGACTAGTCACTTCTGTGTAGGAGTAGGTTGGACATGATGAACCCTAAGTCCCATCTGTCATCACCGTGCTACAGTATGTTATGATGTTAGATGGCTATTTATATGTACACTTAGTGTGTCTCTTATGGTTATAAGAGTGCCTTCTCTAGATCTTTGGTGACACAAAGGACTTGAGAAGACACTCAATAACCACAATATAAAGGCACTCACAGGGAAGGATGACAAAATACAGCCATCACTGCTAAACATTAATGGCACAAATACCATGGACCCTCACACCATTGCCGAAGAGTTCAATTCCACCTTCATGGATCTTAGCTCTGTTCTACTGGCTGAATACCTCAAGCCCACCAAAGCTAATAATTGATGCCCACCAGACATCAACTCGCACCTTCAGTTTTACTTCAAGAGAGTCACTGTCAAAGAAGCACTGGGTTATGTTAAAAAGGTCCTGGGGAAGACCAGAATGGGATCTGACAACATTGACATGAAACTGCTGGCACTGGCAATCAATGAAGTCATCGCTCCATTCACTACGATTTTCAATACATCCCTCCAGCTCACCAAATTCCCTTCTCCTTGGAAAAAAGCGCTGGCGACCTCGGTGAATAAGGGGGGGAAACAGGTCACTGGCTGCAAACTACAGGCCCATCTCTATCTTCTCCCCCCTCTCTAAAGCACTGGAAAGGATTGTGGCAGACCGATTTACTGACTATTTTCACAAATACCAGCTACAATGTCCCCAGCAGCATGGCTTTAGGAAATTCAACAGCACTGACACTGCACTGGTGGATTTCACTGAGTATGTCTATAAGGCATTGGATGAGGGAAAACTGGTTGGGTCCATCTTCATTGACCTAACAAAGACATTCGACACAGTCTACCACCCACTCCTCTTGTATCAACTGCATGCTCTTGGTGTTTCCCCAAATGCTGCTCTATGGTTCCAGGACTACCTAACCTCCTGGTCTCAAGGGGTCAAGATAGGTCACTCTGTATCTGCATCCAAGGAAGTCTCACTAGGGGTGCCTCAAGGGTCCATCCTGGGTCCACTGCTCTTCAGCATGTTCCTGAATGACCTACTCGATGCCTGCACTAGCAATGTCATTCTATATGCCAATGATGCTGTCCTACTTAACTGTCACTCTCGCATAGAGCACCTACAGGCCGAGCTAAAATCATCCTTCCAGCAACTGGAGACCTGGTTCTACTCCCAAAGGTTGCTACTAAACTACAAAAAAACCAAGACGATGCTCCTCTCTAGCTACCAACTAAAAAGGAGATGCCCAGAACTAACAATCACAAATCACCGGACTGCCCCACTGGAACAGGTTCACTCCTTCAGGTACCTGGGCATCATTGTGGATGATACCCTCTCGTATGTTCAGCACATTGACATGGTGGTGAAAGCTGTGAACACTAAACTAGGGATCCTGTTTAGGCACAAGAAAAGCCTAACTGCTGAAGCCCTCCGGCTCTCAGTCTCCAGCTCTGTCCTCTCCCTGGTCGACTGCGGGCTGGTGATTTACAGTGCTGCCACTGATACGGCCCTCAAAAGGGTTGCCACTGCCCTTAACAAGGCTTGCAGACTATTGCTAAATGCTGACCGCTTCACGCACACTTGTACCCTGTGTAGTCTGGTCCACATGCTACCGCTTCATTCCAGACTCAGATACCAAACTTACCTGCTAGAAAGAAAGGCCATGCTCTCCCTAACCCCTACCTGCATTGCAGACCTGGTAAAGGAAGCAAGCTCCAAACACAACACACGAAGAACAGTGACAACACAGCTTGATGTCCCATTTCGTAGAACTTTCGTAGAACAAAGATCCTTCATGTACTGAGCTCCATTATGGCTAAATGAGATCCCTGCTGCAGCTCTTAATACAACAAATGTTCGGTCCTTTAAAAGAGAACTGAAGCAATACCTGCTGAACTCAAACGCCTGCTACTGCCTTACCTGAATCTATATCTTCAACCTGGATGCCCCCTTTTAAACACCTCTGACTCCCATACCTGAGTCCATATCCTCAACCTGGATACCCTCCTCATCTGTCTGAGCTTTCCTCCTGTTTTACCTACCCTGGACCCCCACCTGTCATCCCTTGCCACCCCCACTCTAGCTCCCTCCAACTCCCTCCCCTCCATAGTCCCCCAACACCTCCCCTTTCCACCCACTCTCCCCCTAAATATTCTCCTTTTCCCAATCCCTTTCTCTCTCTCTCTCTCTCCTCCTCTCTTTCTCTCTCTCTCTCATCTACCCCTTGTCCTTACTTCCCCCCTTTCTTTCTCCTACCCTTTCCGATACTCTACCTTGACAGGCCCCCATGGGGCAGCTACGCCACATGTTGCTAATTGGGAAATTGCATTCGCACTCTCCCCCTTTCTTTCTCCTACCCTTTCCGATACTCTACCTTGACAAGCCCCCCGGGGCAGTTATGCCGTATGTTGCTAATTGGGAATCTCCTCCTGTTGTTTAATTTCAGTTGTCTAGGTTACTCAAATGTATTATTTATCTATTTTCTCTATTACATAACAATCTTATGTTTTGTGTTAACTGTCAAGTTTTTGTTATGTCTCTGCTGTTTTATATCCTGATGTGGAACCTTTGTAAAAGAGTGTATACTCAAAGGTCGTTTCCGAACATACAAATAAATAAATAAATAAAGAGACACAATAACTACAGTACATGTATGAATATTGTATAGATCATGTTATAAAATGGAGATGAGAAATCCCGAAAGCTGATTGGCTGAATCAGACTTTGACCTGCGATGATATCTCCACAATATTGTCACAGACCAAAACTAATTGCCAAGATCAGCCATTTACAAACAGTTTAGGGCCATTTTATAATTGCAATAATACACCCCAGGGTGTGGTATATCATGGGATATTGTCACTTCTCGGGTGCATGAGACACTTGGCCTGTGGCCTTGTGCCTCACAATGCACCTGAGGCGCGATGATATCTCATGATATACTACATCCTGTCATGTATTATTGCTTAACGAGAGACTTTCATCTTTTTAATGGAACTTGAATTTAAAATCAAAATGTCTTACTTTGCTGAAAATTAGAGAAACCCTGTATGGGAAATGTACTAAGCCAACTGAACTTAGCACTCCTGAATTTTGGAACTGCTAGCATACGAGACCCTCTTATGGATATAAGACAGCCTATAATGTTTAGAAATATACTGTCCTGATTGGCACAAATGATATCATGATTTATAATATTTCAAAACCAACCAAATTTGGAAACATTTGAACACTTTTTTTTAATTTGAGGCAGGCTGTTATTTGAAATACCTGACTATAGATAATTTGAAAATAGGTTTTAGCCTAAAGAATTTTATATCCATTAAAACTAAATTAAAAATAAAAATAAGAATGAATGTTTTACAGATCATGAGTTGCACATACATGTTAGCACTTTCACTCATTTTTCATAAAGTATTTTCATAAGATCATTACCATATGGCATAAGACCAATGGAAAGTACTGTATGTGGGCTAACTACTGTTATGACTACTGACTTTTTAAAAGCAAACTTGTGTCCCAGATCCCTTGTCTCTCCCCCTGCCCATGAATGCAGCATGAGGAGTCTATCCCTGGCATTGATGAAGGCTCCCATTACCTGTACTTTAAATGTGGCACCAGGCACCTATCTACGGTGCTGCCAAACACCCCACCTATATGGTCAGCTAACACAGTGCTGGTAGCTCAACCCTGGGGCTGTCAAACACCTATCATCTCCCAGCCAGTTAATAAAGCACTGGGAGTGCATCCCCTGTGCTGCTGAACACCCCCCACAAAAGCTGTGAATGCAGCACAGAGAGCGTATCTGTGATGCTGTCAAACACCCTCAACAAGTTAATGCAGCACTGGGAGTTCAACCTAGTGCCAATGAACTACTTTCTATCCATACAGTTCCTTTCCTGGTGTGCCAAATGCTAGCAGCCCCAATCAGTTAATGTGGCATTTGAAGCCCATCTCTGGTGCTTTTGAACATCCATCACTTCTATAAACAGGGACTGCAGAATAGGAAGCCCAACCCTAGTACTTGTGAGGTACCAGAGGGAGATGAGAAGAGGAGAACTGAAAGAGCCATCATAAATGTGGCAGAGTCTGTATACCAGAGCCAGTGAATCCAGCCAGGACTGCATAGACTAGGTGGATAATTCTACCTTTGAGGGTAAACACTGAGTAGCTCATCAAGGCTGTTGGGTCATGCACTGCACACATTCATAGAATACTATAGTTTAGACAGGGCTGCAGCTGGGCTAAAGTTGATGGACTGGGCCATCTGGCCAGGATTACAATTTTAAGTTTGTCACAGCCTGGTTCTCTCCCAAACCTAGTCTGTATTGTTACCAGTTTTCAGAGCCCTTCAGATGCCTGAAAGGGTTACTTTGGTATGCTTCCATCATCAAGCCACAACCTCACTTGGGGTATCTCTAGCTCTGAATCCCACCAGAACCACTGCTTACTCAGTACAGTGCTCCTTCCCAGAGGGCAAATGACCCGCCACTTTGTTACAGCTGAGACCACTTTGTCTCAGATATGGTAACTATAGCTTTTCTCTTTGGAAGCAGATAATGGTCTTGCCAATTTATCCCTGGTTATCTATACCTGAAATGACTCAGTCATAGAAAGCGTGAAGTATATAAAAATAACATTTACTATTCCACGATATTTACATAAGCTGCAGGATAATTCACACTAAAGACTATCGGGAAATACAGTATTTATACAGAGATAAAAATAAGCACATTTGAAAAGATAGAGGACACGCAGAAGAACCTAACTCAAAACTATCTAAATTCTATATAGAAGAGGTTGACCTTCAACTGGGAACTTAGTATGTTACGGCAGACTCAAACTCATGATGTTGCAGGTTCAGAATCATAAAACATAGCTAAACTCTAAGAGCAAATACACACAGAGATATCTTCGTCTGGCAGCCCACTATGCCCGAATCATCATACAAGCCTCTCTAACATCACAGCCTGGACCATTTCTTTAATCTCTGGGGACCACTATTTTCCAGAACAGGTCCAAACTGGATATGTTATTTAGATTGTGTCCTGTTTCTTCTCCTGACTGGCTAAATCTGTGGGGTGCCATCTCACTCTGCCTTGCCCTTGTTTATATTCAAAACATGTCTTTTTGTTATGAAAGGGGTTCTGCTCTTTGAAGTTTAACAACATCAAAAGTCTTTTAGATCAGAAGATTTCTGCTAACCACCCCAACTTGTTTGCACTGTGAGCACAAAGAAAGTTTTATACCAAAGGCTACTCACAGCTGAGTTCTCCCAGACATGACTGCAATATGTGGCAGTTGTTAATTCTCCCCATACATCACCCAACTAAAACAGTTTATAGGAAACATAACTAGTAAGATAACAAAAAATGAAAAACAAAATTCCTGGGTGTTACATCTATTGCAGAGTTTGCTGCCAAAAACCTTTGTATTGTTTAGGTGCACCAATGCTGGCCAACCATGTGTAACTGCATTGAGCCAACAACATTTCAACACTTTGGTACCCAGGCTTTCATTGGAGCTTCATGAGGCTATGGGTAACAACACTGGTAGCAGTGGTGTGTGGGTAGTGCCTAACTGTACAGTCAGGCTGATTAGTGTGGTGGAAGTGGGCTGTGCCTATAGGGGTTTAATGGACAGCCAAGCAAGAATAACTGCTGCACTGTGATTTTTTTTAATGAAATAACCATTTTCTTCCCAATAACCTTGATACTACTTTCCCCTAACACACCCTGTGTCAGTTGTTTGCATATCTGTGGCATGAGCATACAATATGAGGCAGGCCATATTATTTGTAATGTGACAAAGTATTGGTTGATGAGATAGCTGTTTTTGCACTGTGGGGGAGTTCAGTTGACTGTGCCAGTGAGGATCGCAGTGGATTGGTACTGTTTCCTTGGGGGAAGAAGTAGCATATGACCTGTTCCACTTACAGGGATGCTGTCAACCCTCCTTAGGCCTCAAACTGTCCCTAGTTTAGAAAACACATTTCATGATTGCTTACATTTTGTAGAATATGTTAATGTAGGTGGTAGTATGATTCTGATTCCATTTTTATTTTTAAAAGTTAAAAACAGACTGCCCACCATACTGGTGTTACCACACCAAAATGTGTTTGTTTACATTCCTTAATCAACTCTTACTACATCTTTCCTGGACTTCGAACACCCCCAACATAGTTTAACCACTTAAGATGCAGTGAGAGGAGATGAGACTATAGCATCATGTGTGGCTGTTTTGTTTGGGGGTCTTCCTAATGTAAAATAAGTATGTAGTAAAAGTAGATCAAGGGTTTGAAACAAAACAAGGTTGAGTATAATTACAGCATTAGCATGTATTTCAGTTCTACTAAGGAAAGAGACCAATTAAACAACCAGCAACATCAATGCATTTTAGAGAAGGTAAGCAATCATAAAATCTGTGTTTTCAACTAGAAATAGTACTGTATGATGTGAAAAGGGTTGACAGTGTCCCTTTAATATTTCCTTGGGTGGACACATCACACAACTTATCATCAAACTACACCATCTTTGGGTAATGATTCCCCACAGGAGTTAATGACCCAGGCCCCTCAATCTTATTTGAGCCCATACGGCATGGGTACCACAATGAACAGCTACAGTGACATGGTGCACACATAAAGGGCTAACCTCAGTAAATGCCCAGTATAGACCCCAAACCTAAATATTAAAATGGTAGTAAAAACTGTGGCTAGATAGTATGCAAATAATTCAATTTACAGTAGTTAAAGGGGTGGTCCAGCCATCAGCAAAAACATAAAAAAATTATACTTGGCATCAGTAGGGCTCAGTTATGTCAAACATAGACAATAACGGCAGGAAAACAACAATGGTCCATCCAGTCTGTCCAAGTTCCCTATTTAGCCCTGGGACCTACTGTTCCTCCACGGTCTTAACTCTCCCCAACCTTTCCCCCCCTTCCCCTCCCAGCTTCTGCTGCCCTGGGCAACCTCTTTCCTCTTTTTTTCTTTTCCAGCCGTGTATGAACCCACCAACAGTCTTAGCACCCATAACTTTGGCAGGCAGACATTTCTACGGCTCCACTACCCTTTCTGTAAAACAATACTTCCTCATGTCCCTTTTGAGCCTCCCTCCTGTCAGTTTACATTCATGTCCATGTGACCATGAACTAGTATTCAAGTTAAATACTTCCCAACAGTTCACATTGTTAATTCTTTTTAGGAACCTGAAGGTCTCTATCATATCTCTCCTCTCCTTTCTGGTCTCCAGTGAATACATTTTCAATGTCTTGAGGCGCTCCTCATAGGACCTACCCTGTTGCTCCTGAATCATTTTTGTTACCCTGTATTGCACCATCTGCAACCTATCTCTGTCCTTCCTGAGGTGAGGATTCCAGAGCTGGGTGCAGTACTCCAGGTGTTGCCTCTCTAAGGATCTATATAAAGGGAAGCAATACCTCTTCTCTTCTCTTCTGTTGTCAATACCCCTCCAAATGTATCCCAGCATCCTACTCTCTTTGCTATATGCCTAGTTGCTCTGACTCGATTGTTTGAGGGAGTCACTGATGATAACCCCAATGTCCTATTTCACAGCCATAGTTCTAAATCTCACCCCACCCATCCAGTACTCTGTCCCAGGGTTCTTGTTCCCTAGGTGCATTACCTTGCACTTTCTGGTGTTGAATTTCAGCTGCCAAACCTTAGGCCACCCATCTAGTTTTTGTACATCACTTTGCATTTCTCTGATTCCCTCATTGCTATCCACCCTCCCACAGAACTTAGTGTCATCTGCGAAGAAACACAGTCTGCCCTGGATACCCTCACCGATGTCGCTAATGAACATATTGGAGAGGACCAGTTCCAGAACAGATCCCTTTGGTACCCCACTCATGACCCCCCCCATCTGCTGACTTATTTATTTATTTTATTTATTAGCTTTTGGTAACCGGGTAAATGTACTAGACAAAACATCCTGCCTATTTTCAGGCACAACCCAAGAGAGTATAATATAACAACACAGTATAAGTACAAAATACAATCAGCAGTGGTACGCAAACCGATACATAGTGCAGGAGAACTACCCAACACATACCATGACAGAGGACTGCCATCGAATAGAATGCACCTGCTGGAAAGCACTAACAGTAGTCAAGTTATTAAACATCACATCAAACACAACAAGCAATATGGTCAGTCTGACAGGCCTAGCTGTGAAACAGGCAGGTAGGCATGCTAATCAGACTTATTAGGACTAGGAGTGGGAGAAACAGACAGTTAGAGACATTAGTTACAAAAAGGCAAATCCTGAAGGATGTGCTGGTAGCAAACTGATAGACAAAGTAGAAAGACATAGACTAGGTGGAGAGACAGGGAGAAGTTAAGTGCAAACACAGTTATCCAGAGAGAGGAGGTGGGGAAAAAAGGACATGCTTGAATGAGAGGTGCCATGAGGAGTTCCTGACATGGACAGGGAGGGAGTTCCAGAACTTAGGTGCAATGTAGGAGAAGGCTTGCTCCCGCTGATGACTGAAGCCCTCTGCTGCCTCCCCTTTGGCCAGTTAATCACCAAGTTTACTATGACTGTAGATGCACCCAGATTCTTCATCTTCTTCAGCATCTGTGAGGTACAGAGTCGAAAGCCTTTGCTGAAGTTGAAGTAGAGCAAATCCAGTGTGGCCCTATCCAATTCCCTTGTCATCCAGTCAAAGAAAACTATCAGGTTAGTCTGGCAAGACCTCCCTGCCATGAATCCATGCTGTCTACTATCTCGAAGTCCATTGCTCTCCAAGTAGTCCACGAGGTCATCTTTGATCAGTGACTCATCAGCTTCCCTACAATAGAGTTAAGACTGACAGGCCTGTAGTATCCGGCATGTTGCTTGTCTCCACTTTATGGAGCAAAACTATGTTCATCACCCTCCAATTCTTTGGAACTATCCCCATCATTAGAAAACTGTTGAACAGATCTATCAGGGGTTCAGCTAGTTCTGCTGCCAGTTCCCTGAGTAATCTCGGATGCAACCAATCTTGTCCCAGAGCCTTATATATTTTTAGTGCTGCCAGCCCTTTCTGGATCTTTTCACTTTTAAATATTGGCTGTCTTATCTCCAGGATCCTCTTAGTGGCTGCTTTGATGCCACTCTCTGGTAATTGTCCGCCATTCTCCTTAGTGAAACCTAAGCTAAAGTAATCATTAAGGATGCTGACCTTTTGCCTGTGCTCCTCTATCATCCTACCCCCTCTGCTAACCTTACGATTCCCCGGCCTTTCTTCCTTTTTTCCTTAATATATTGGAAGAATTGTTTTTCACTACTCTTGACCACCTAGTCAGTATGTACCTCTGTGTCTATTTTTGCCTCCCTAACCATCCTCTTTACCTCCCTATTTTTCACTTTGTGTTCTCTCCATTCTTCCTCCCCCTGCATTTCTTTGCAATTGTAGAAGGCCTTTCCTTTCCTTTGCCCTCACTGCTTCCTGGACTCTTGCTGAGAACCATAATGGTCTGTTAAACCTGTTATTTTTGGTTACTGTTCTCATGCATAACTTAGATGCCTTAAGAATGGCTCCCTTAATTGCCCCTCTATCTCTCTTCCACTCCCCCATGTCCACCCTGACTAACTTTTCCCTGACCAGCTCCCTCAGCCTGTTGAAGTCTGCCCTTCTGAAATCCAGGACTTCAGCTTTCAACTGGTGTATTCTGGACCCAAGGCCAAGTTCAAACCAAATGGAGTTACGGTCGTTGTTCCCCAGTGTCTCCCCTAATCTCACAGCTCAAATTATCTCCGAGTTGGTGAGCACCACATCGAGAATTTCAGTCTGCCTGGTGGGTTCCTTAATTAGCTGTACCAGCAGACAGTCCTGGAAGATGTCCAGCAAGGTCTGACTTCTGGTGCTCCTGGCCACTAGAATATCCAAATCGATGTCTGGCAGGTCCAGATCATCTACCACCACTACTTCCCCCTTTGCTACCACTCTTTCAGGTTCTTCCCTGAGCTCTCTGTCTCTCTCTCTCTCTTCCCCTTGCCCCAGAAGTCTATAGATCAGCCCCAAGCACAGTGTCTTGCCTGAGACTGCTGTGAGTGGCATCCACAGCAACACAGTCTCCCTGTTACTATCCCTGATGCACCCATCTTCCACCACCTTGATGCCCTCCTTAACAAAAAGGGCTATTCCTGTCCCTCTGCCTGTTCCACCATCCCTCCTAAACAATGAGTACCCAGGGATTGTCTGGTGCCAGTCATTTTCTGAAGCCCATGTTTCTGTGATGGTCATTAGGTCCACTTCGGTGTGGTTCCACTTCGTTGTTGAAATCCTCGATATTGACAGGCAAAACTTTGACTGTTGAAATTTCGCCCATCGGAAAATCACCATTTTTTTGTGGGGGGCTGTCAGGGCTGGTCTAAGGGTACTTAGAAGTTTGCCCTCTGGGAGGATTAGTGCACTCATGCCACTCTTGGAGCCTTTCCTGTGCAGGAAGAAACATGTGCCACATTCTCCCCCTATCCCTGATCTCCTTTTATGGAAAATGATCATGACCCTGGTGGTCTAGCAGACCCCCTAATCATGTCCCTGGTGGTCTAACAGACCCCCTCCCTATCCCCAGTCTGCTCCTATTAATATAAAATAACTTTCCATGGTGGTCTAGTGGACCCCCACCCATCCCACCCGGCAGACAGGTGCCCCACCACCCTGCTTTCATCCTGAGCCAGCGACAGGACAGTCCTCTGCTCACCATCGTGACTGGCCACTGAATGAACTGTCAAGGAGCTTCTTGACAGTTCATTTGGTGGCCAGCCGCAGTGGTGAGCAGATGGCTGTGCCTGTCACTGGCTAAGGGATGGAGGGGAGTGGGGGAGTGGGGCACTGCCTGCCGGGGTGGGGAGTCCACTAGACCACCAGGGAAAGTTCTATTTATATTAATAGGAGCAGATTGGTGATAGCAAGGGGGGTCCGCTAGCCCACCAGGGACATGATTAAATATAATAAGAAGGATATCAGGGCTGGGGGGATCCACTAGACCACCAGGGACATGAGTAAATATAATAAGATGGGGATCAGGGCGGGGAGTCCACTAGGCCACCAGGGACATGATTAAATATAATAAGAAGGGGATCAGGGCTGGGGGTTCGACTAGACCAACAGGGACATGTTTAATTTCATAAAAGGGGATGGGGTGGGTGGTCTGGTAGACAACCAGAGATGTCCTAGAGTGGCAGACAGCTGCCCACATCTTGCAGCACCCATCCCAGATTTTCTGTTTGTTTGGCATAGAGCCAAAGATGCCACAAGCTGCGAGACTTTGCCACTGGGACGCTACCCAACAGAGAATCAGACGCAGGGTCCCTGGTACACTGGCAATTGGCGCAAGCTGCCCTTGGCACGGCTTGCACCGAGTTTTGAGAAGTGGGCCTTTAGTATTCTAGAATTTTATTCCTGGTATTCTAGAACTCAGTGGACTGAAGTGAAATCAAACAACTCAGCATGCTACTATTTCTGATTCCATCAAAGAACCAGAACACAATGCCAAAACAGTTGCTCTTAGCAACAGTCAGCATCTGGCAAAAAAATGCCCTTATGATGTTATCTTACAAAAACAAACACAAAGAAAAAAAAATTAGAAATAAAAAAGTAGAAATTAGCAGCCCAGAAAGCTCCTTAAACAACAGACAAGATCACAGGAACACACCATTCACATGCTGCTACAATGGACCAGCAAATCCTAAAAAATATGACATGTAAAAATCAGAGAAGGTTCAATAAAATCTGTTGTACTATTGTGTATTAGGAATACATGTAACCCTTTTGTTGCAACACACAGTCCTAGGGCTAGGGTGTTTACCTGGCCTGTCTCTCGAGAAAGAAGGGCACACAAAAACATTTGTATTTTTAACTAGGATCTAGGGTGAGCCATAGCAAAGGGGAACACCATTAACGTACACAGTTCACACACAGATGAATTTCCACAAGCAGAATTAAAGCCAAATAGTCGGTTTTATTCTGTACATGATGGACTGACAGATACCATTCTTGCTCACTGGGGCTGCAGGTGCAGAAAGGTACACAAAGTCCCCAAATCCCACAGTGGTGATTTGCTACAGGTCCATTTGTTCAAGGCCCCCCACCTTAGAGGGTCAGAGAAAAGGGATTTCTGTCCATCCATCTTCTGTGCTAGGGACACAGGACAGAGCTTGTCCAAAATGAGTGTGAACAATGCTTGGTTCACAGTTTACCAGATTCCATTCTCTTCCAGAAGGTGAGCAACACCGGTTTCACATGTCCTGAGGGTGAGCAATGCCGGGCTCCCCCCTTTTCCCAAAGTCCCATCTCCGCAGAGCCTTTTCAGGACAGAGAATGTCTACACATTTGTGAGAAACAGTTCCAGTGAAATTTAACCAAACTGAGAAAAGGTTTTCTCCTCATACCCCAGACAGAAGGGAGTGTGTAGCTTCAAATTCTAGACAGAGGGCAGGCAACTCTTTTCCAAAGGAATTAATAACTGTGAATGCACAATTTGAGAAGTAAAACAGTCCTCCAACAGTTCTGAGGTGAAATTGTCCAAACTAGCAGGAACTCCCTCTATGGGAGGGCAAAACCTGGCCATTCAAGTAACTGAGAAGCACTTTTCAAACCAAAAATCTCTCAGAAATGGGGGGAGACCCCATGTGTTACTCACGGCTACAGGACCCGTTGACTTTCAGGAGTTTTCACCCCCTCAGGGGCTCTGCACAGGACAAGCCACTGTCACGACTGAATGCAGGTCTCTCTGTGGTTGACTAGGGACTGAAAAAGGTTAGGAGAGAGTTGACACCTTTCTTGAGGCTCTCCTCAGTCAGCACTCAGAGCTGTACTGCACTGCTCTGAGGCAGAAAACTAACTGACACTGCAATATTCTATCATGGCTTATGCTGCTGCGAAAGCGACTCCCACTGGGAACCTCTGCTCAGAATGACTGAAAGAAGTTTCCATGGGAGCCCTAGAAGTTAACTCTTTGCTGACCAGGCTGGCTTACCTAGACAACCCACGGACTACACAGGGTTCTAGTAACCCAAGGGGAACCCGAGGGCTACATACATCACTAGAAAAACTTAAGGCTTAACAAAAAAAAAAAAAGAAGCCAAAATGCCCAGAAATAACATATGGGTCCTCATGATCAGACACCACAAAAGACACTCACAGAAACTGTTAAAGATATAGAGTAATAAAATGAACCACATCAGATTTAACCAATCACAAAAGAAATGTGATGACTGTCCTGACTCCCAGCCAACATCTATCCTATAAATTTTACACCTTCCTGGAGACAACAATGTCCTCTTTCACAATTACCACAACTGACATGAAAGAGAAATATTTTAAATATGAAAAATATTGTAAATAGTACTTAGTTCAGGGAGTTTCTCACAAACACCACCATTCTGCTGCTGTCATACTATATCACATAAAAAAAAAGCAGGTGGCGGGGTATCAAAAGTGGCAGTTCCATTTAAAAACTGTGCCTGCAAAACTGTGCAGAGCAATATGAGTGACTCAAAAATGATGACAATCATAATGGCAAGTTGCAAAACAGTGCCGAACAACAACTGCAAAACCCCTGTTAGAAGTCACTTGCGAGGGGGGATGCACATCTGCACCCCACAGGAGGCTTCACCCCCAAATCCCCCTAACTAAAATTAAACATCTCCAAGCCACAAAAAGTACAACACAAGAGGTACAACACAAAAGCAATACCTCAGACAGCGCTAAACTTAATATGTACGGTAAATGCCACATTGCTCAAATGACAAGCACTGTGTTTGTCTCGCTGTTTTCGAATTGCTATAGTTGGCTGGCTATTTTGATGGGATATGAAAAGTGGCAGATGCAGACACAAAGGGGTTTCATGCCTGTGTCTGTCTGGTTGCACCAAGAATCAGGAGACCTATTTTCAAAGGGCCCCCAGTTTGTTTGCTACAGTTTCCATGATTTGTGGCATCTTGCTTTAAAAAAAAATGACGCATATAACAAAAAATGCGAAATGGTGCACATGTCAAACAAAAATGGCATTCCTTATAAACATAATGCAAGTGCCATGTTATTATGCGAGATTCACCATTTGCACCCAGAATGTTAGATAGTGCAATAAATGGTATAACAGTACAAATAAACATTTGCTTTGAAAAAATGGGTGAACAGTTTGGTTTAAAAATCTTGCCCTTAAATTTCAAGCTATTCTGTTCTTTATTACCTAGGATAGTTAGAGCGCATGAAAGCAGGAGATTCCCCCTTACTGCTCATCTACAGCTGGGGCTTATTCTGGAGCTGAAGTCACAATACCCTGCCTGTTTGACATCATTGTCTTTTCCTCAGCAACGGGCAGTGATGATGCAAGCAGGGCATTATGATTTCAGCTACAGACTCAGTTATAAGGAACACAGCTCCTGTTTTCATATGCAGGAGACACTTCTCTTAAAAATAAAGAAAATAATGGCACCAAGTTAAAATAAATTGATTCCAGCTGTATTTTGTTTGCTAGTGACCTGCATGACTTTTAAAAGAAAAAGAGTCCTTTCCTTCCTAAAGAGATATAGAACTTAACATAGAAATTGCAGAGGGAATGGATGGGTGGTAAACATGAATATGTGCTTCTAATGCAACTCATTTAATATTATGTCTACCAAAAAATAGTTGGAAACAATAGGGTATATTAAATGGGGGAGCTGGCTAGAATTTATTTAATACAATGCTATCTATGCATAATGGTCGATCAATTATTGGATGTGATGTCAGTTGTAGAATTGAGCCAGTGTTGATTAGAGCCTCTAAAGTCTGAACTAGGTACAATATCACAAACATCTTGTAATATAGTAGGTGCATGGTGTATTATATACTCAAAGCTAGGGAGTACTCCTTCCCTCTAGGGTATATAATTCCCAAACTAGAATAGATCATATTTACATATCCTCTCTTATGACTAATGCTATCTTGTCAGGAGAACAATTACCAGGAGCTATATCAGATCATTTGCCCATCTCCCTGCAGCTGGAATTATCTAGGGAAGGTGAAACATATGGATGGAGGCTCAGTACAACACTATTAAGTGATAATGGTCTTAAAGTTATTAGTAAAGAAAGGTATCATTCACCTACAGTACTTCGTCTGTTCAGTGGTTTTAGGGAATATGTTAGAAATAAAATGGATGTTTTGGAGACAAACTCTAATCCAAGCATCTTTCCACATAATAAATGGTGTGCACTAAAAGTATTTTAAGGGTCCCTATAATAGCAAATGTGGAAAGGCAAAATAAATGTACTGTGTACAGTATACAGCACAGCTAAAATGACTGGAGAGACAGATTGAGAAATTACAAAATGATCAAGACAAAAGCAAGCAGCCAAGACATTTGTAATAAATTAAATAAAAAAAAAATAATATAGTACCATAAATAAATATCATGAAGAGAGAGATTTTTTTATGAATGTAATATGATACATGACTAGAAGATAAGGGGCAGGATTTTCAACAGGTCCGGTGCATATGAAGGATCGAGATCTACTCTCGTCTGCGTTAGAACAGTTGCGTTGGAGCCACCTGCAGCTATTTTTCAGTGCTGGGGGCAGTTTATGACAATTGCCATGATATGCAGCAGCTTATGACATTATAATGATGATTATAATGATGCAAGTGCTGATTTCATGGGCACGATTGCATCCAACTGGCAGATGATGTTAGACATCTATTAGATGATCTACCAGTGTGGACATAAGTCTGTATTATAAATACGCTGGATCCACTTTTAAAATTATGTCCAAGGTCTCCACAGTTACATTAAAGGGAACATAAATCTTGTTTTTTTTTTCTACAAAGGTTTTTATATCCTCTATGACCAGGGCAGGCTGTGCTTCCTTTGGGATCTGTCCCCTCCACCTCTTCACTGGCTACTGCCTCCCCAGAACTTACCCTGCTGGCTATATTGCCCATGGATTGCTCCCTATGGTGGGGCAAGGAGGCAGAGGGATGTCCTCCCCCCAAAACACACAATTCAGATTGCTGGCCAGGGTCCTGGCAGTGGTGCGGGTGGAGGGCTGGCATGCAGAGCTTCATTTACACTGGCCCCATCATCCATTTTCCACCTGTGTTTTCTCCCCTGTTCCCCTGTGCTGAGGCATTCACATCAGTGCATTCCTGTGGAGCCTCACAGATGCTACAGAGTCCTGCATCTCCCTCTATCTTCATGCTGGCCCTGATTCACACTGCCAACAGGTATCTACCTGGTGACAGTATAGCAGTAGTTCTGACAAACCCCTCTCCTCAGGAGAGGAAAGCTGTCCTTGGGATGCTCAATCCCCCCCTCCCCGGCTGACCCCCTGTAATCCAAGACTGCTCCTGATCTTGGGTCACTGGTGTTGTGGGCAGTAGTGCTACTGCCACACCACTGGGCTGGCCATAAATCTTGTTTTTTATATTTTTTATATCGTTAGAAATTTGATCATGTGTGAAATCTGTTTAATACACCCTGTGTATTGTTTTGTGTGTTTGTTTTGAATAATCTCAAAATGCTGACTTTTTTCCATCGATCAATCATTTTTTAATGACTTATGACTTCTAGATCCTGGTGATATTGGTTGAGTGCTGGAAGTCTAGACTGAAGCTCTTCATGCCGGGCTTCTGCTCAACAGGTGTCATTGAGTTCCAGAGCTGATTATAAAAAACATAAAGAGCAAGGTTAAGTTCCCTTTAAGGCTGTTAGGTGTTCCGTGAGACAAGACAAACAGACTGGAGAGTCGCACCAAATTGAGGGATTGGTAAATTCAGTGACATTACCCCAGGTGATGCCTGTGAAGGGAACTGTACTGGAGGAATCTTTGAAAAAGTAGAAATAATGGATGTACTTAAAAACATATCTGAAAAAAGACTTACGGTGGAAATGGATACCTCATTGAATCTGCAAAGAGTTTGCAAATTAATTCACAGAATTAATGGGTAACATGCACAGAGGCGCTGTGCAACAGCACCTTACCTGAGGCAATGAGCTTGCTCTAATATTTATGATTGTTCTTTTAAGAACAGAATGATCCAGACAGCCCATGGCACTGACCATGTCATTTTTGTGTTCCTGGCTTTGTCTCCTAATGCTGGGTATTCCACTTTGTGCTTGCATGAGACTGAGGTAGCGCACCAGTAGCTTCTCTCAAACTCCAGGATAAGGGAGTGCAAAATCACATGCAACTGATCCCTGGTGGGCTGGGGGAAAAATGCATGCCAGAGACTGCTTGGCATAGGATGGGGGGGTGTCGCTGGATACCAGCGTATGGTTAGCACAGTACAGTGTAAGTGAGAAAGGTTTTCACTGGCTGCCAGGGGGTGCCTGTTATAGGGCCAGGTGAGGTGGCTGCCGCTGGACTCCAGGCAATGCTTGGCATGGGACACGGAGAGGAAGGGGTACTACTGGACAACTGAGAGTGTTTCACTACAGATGGGTTGAGGAACAAGGAGTTCCACTGGACATCAGTGAGTGCTTGGAATGGGATGGGGTGAGAAGGGTGCTCCTGGATTCCAAGGAGTGCTTCTCATGGGATGGGGTGCCACTGGATACTGGGGAGTGCTTGTCAGTGGATGTGGTGAGGGAGTGAGGGTCCACTGGATACTAAAGAGATCTTGGCATGGGACAAGGACAGGGTGGAGTGCCACTAAACACCGGATCATGCTTGGCACAAACATTGTTGGCACCGCTGGCTGAAGGCAGTCACAGCAATACAAATTAGTGTGCATACTAACTGTAAGAACATTGAATGGATGTCAAGGAGGAGGGTACCACACAGTCGTACTATAACTCTTGGGCACCATGCGTGCCAATGTCCACAATATAGGACTCATTGTGAAAAGGTCATTGCAGAATGGCATGAAATCTGTATGAGTGAACACCCAACCAGTAGTTCCTGGAATTGTTTCAAATATTGTGGTGCTCAGTTTTCGTGGTATATTTTATTTTATCATATCATAGTTTATTTGTAAAAAAGTGCCTTTCTACAACCAAGACGCTTGTACACAGCACAACCAGTACAATAAATGATTTCAAATTTGTCAATAAAATCCTATATTTAAAACTCACAGTTAAAACACTATCAATTAACACCACAGTATGCTGATTCAAATAAATAAGTTTTAAATTCAGTTTTAATAAATAAATAAATAAATTAAACTCCTGGACAGTCAGGCAATCTCGTATCTGATGAGGTAGAGAATTCCACAGGGTTGGGGCCACAAAGCTGAAAGACCGGGCCCCAGATGTCTTTAAACGTACTCTGGGAATCTCTAGCAATCCCTTGTTGGTGGATTGGAGAGGGCAGAGAGGACAGTAAGGATGAAGGAAACTAGGTCCCTGGTCATGTAGGGCTTTATAGGTCAGCAAACTGACCTTGAAGGTGATCTTCCACTGCACTGGAAGCCAATGCAGATGCAGAGCACGGGCGTTATGTGGCTGGCTCTAGATGTACCAGTCAACAGCCTGGCTGCTGCATTCTGCACTAGCTGAAGGTGGCGGACATCGACCCCCAGTAGCCCTAGGTACAGGGCATTGCAATAGTCAAGGCAAGAGGTAACGAAGGCGTGGACCAACGTTGGAAGATCTTTGGGAGGAACCAGGTGTTTCATCTGGGTGATGTTCCTCAGATGGTAGAAAGCGGTCTTGATGACAGCTGACACCTGTGATTTAAGGGTCAAACCATCATCAGTGTTAACTCCTAAGTTCCACACCCGGTCTGAGGTAGTCAGCGCCACACCCCCAAGACATACTCCTGAGGGTGAGCCTGCCGACAAACTCACCTCCCGACGATCAAGGCCCACAACCAGCACCTCAGTTTTAGTTTGGTTCAACTGCAGCCAACTCGCACTCATCCAGTCCTGGATCTTGGTGAGACAGTAGTTAAATACCAAGAGGAACACATCTTGACCAGGTGCAAAGGACATGTATAGCTGAGTATCATCTGCATAGCAGTGAAAACTCAGACCGTACCACCTAATTATCTCTCCTCACAGCAGCATGTACACTGCAAACAACATGGGTGACAGGATGGAGCCCTGCAGCACCCTGCAGGATGGGGGAAGGGGCAGAGGAATAAATTCCAAACACCACTCTCTGAGTCCTACCCTCGAGAAAAGATCAGAACAATCTGAGGACTGTACCAGACAGTCCACAGATGAGCCACAGGCACTCCAACAACACTACATGGTCCACAGTGTCAAATGCTGCAGAGAGAGAGACCAAGGAGGACCAAGATGGAAGGCGTCTTCTGATCTCTTGCTATTAGGAGATCATTTAGCACCTGGACAAGGGCTGTCTCGGTACATGTCTCTTCCTAAATCCTGACTGGAGAGAATCATAGACATTGTGGCTGGTCAAATGATCATCCAGTTGTGATGCAACCACCTTCTCAATAACCTTACCCACAAAGGGTAGGTTAGAGACAGGTCTGTAGTTTGCCAAGCAGTCAGGGTCAAGGGAGGGCTTTTTAAGGTGAGGCCAAACGACCTCCTCCTTCAGAGGATCTGGAAAGATCCCCCTCTCCAGTGGCCTCCAAACTATCTCAGCTAGGACTGGGCCGATCTCATCAACGCATCCTACTAAGAGGTGTGTAGGACCTGGGTCCAAACTACAACTGGTTGGTTGCAACGTCTGGATGATCATCACTATGTCAGTAATTGCAGGTCAGCTAAAGTCAGACCAGGTAAACTGAGGGCCCGACATCTCCTGCCGACCATCGCAACTTCCACTAGAGTGAGCCAGGCAAATATCAGACCTGATTGTGACAACCTTATCTGCAAAGAATCAAGCAAACTCATCACACTTTTCCTGTGACAAGACTCCTCCAGACTGGAGACAGGTTGGATTGCACAATCTGTCCACAGTCCGGAAGAGCTGGGCTGATCGGTTCTGTGCAGCAGCAATCTCCCTGGACAGGAATTCTGCCTTCTTATGGGTGATTGCTGATTGATAGACCACATAATGGTCTGTCAATCTAAGTTTGTCACCATCCCGGCCCAATTTCTGCCAGCTCCGCTCTAGCCTTTGCTCCACTCTCCTCAGCTCCTTCAAAGTCTCGTCAAACCACTGAGACCTTGGGCGGAGGGTAAGGGGGTGAACACGAACAGGTGCTATGGAATCCAGGGCCACCACCACCACCTTGTTCTAGGCAAGTACTAGATCATCTGGATCCATGCATTCACTTTTTACACCCAATAGGTCCAGTACCCCCATTAGGCCATCTGGGGTAACACCCCTTAAAGAATGGTACTGGACCATCTCCGTAGGGGCAGGCCTACTTGGGGGAGCCAAGAAACTGAACCCGATGGTGTAATTGTCAGACCACCCGACTGGCTCCACCACCAAATCAGATATATCTCCATTCCCAGGAGGAACACCAAGTCCAATGAGTGCCCTCCAATATGGGTTGAGGAGGCAATAACCTGTGTAAGACCCAGTGAACTCATTAAGTGGAGGAAGTCTTGACCAAATTGCAAAAGTTCATCATCGACCCAGGCATTGAAATCCCCCAAGATCAGACACCTGGGGGAATCCAATGCCAGGTTGACAGTGAAGTCTACAAATTCCTGCAAGAAAATTTTCCCATCTCCTGGTGGACGGTAGATGAGAAGAATCCTGCACCCTGCACCCTACACCCTCACCCAGGATACACTCAAAGAAATTGGTGGTCCTCACTGGAACCTCCACCAGGTTCAGTTCCAATCTAAAACAGATGGCTACACCCCAGCCTCTACGATCCTTCTTGGGGCGGTGTATGACCGAGTACCCGGCCTGAACTGCTGAAGCCAAAACTGGGCCAGCATTTTCATCCAACCAGGTCTCGGTGATGCAAGCCAGGTCAGATAATCCAACAAGATCTGCTATTAAAGCAGTCTTGTTCTTAATAGACCTGGCATTGCATAACACTACTCGAGTAGGATGAGTGACCAAGGAAGACCGCGTTACTTGCCTGCCTATAGCAGAGCCCTTGGGTATGGGAATCAGGCAGGGAGAACCCCTTTCCTGAGCCTTTTTCAACCCAGGGCATCTCCTTGTTCCCACTACCCCAATCCGCCCACTCCTTTCCATTCTCTGACCAGTCCCAGCCCCACCCTCCTCCTCCTCCTCACTATACCCAGAGCCCTACACTATGCATACACCTCTGGAGACACTCTGCTCATATAGTGTGCTGCAGCATAGGTATACATAATCTACTGTTCTACTTTATCCTGCTGCAATGCTGATGTAACAATACAATCTGTCTGCACTGAGTGCTGTAACAGGTGACAGACAAATGTGCAATATGCCAGAATCTCCCAACTAAGTATATGTGTGTGTTGGGGGGGGGGTTGTGAAGGCAGAACATGGCAGGTAAGGATCCATTCTTAACCTGTGTTGTGCATGAATCTTTTCTAGTCTCTGTAACCAGATTTTGCCCCATGCCCATTGCAGTCCTCAGTGCAGACAGATTGCACCATGTAATCAGCATTGCAGTGAAATTCTGTGTAGAACAGTGAATTATATGTAAAAATGGTGCAGCATATTCTTTGATCACAGTGTCCACAAAATCAAGTCAATGCCACCAGAAAATTTGGAACCATGCCAAAACGGTTTGTTGGAGAGGTACCTACAGTTGCTAAATACTGACTGTAAAAGGGAGCCATCTTACCTCCTCCCCTTCACATATAGGTCCCCAGCTACAGTACCAGCTGTTTGGTCTAACCTTTCTAACAGCTTTGCATTCCCAAAATTCAAGACTAGATCAGACACTCCTCCTCAGTCTGAAACAGTTCCTCTGACAACACAAAAGCTTCCCACAGCTTGACTGTTTTTGTTAACTCTTTAACTGCCCACCTTTAAAATACTGAAAAAAACAACCAAAATTTAGCTACTTAAATAATGTTGCAATGTTCGCGGTACAGTCTGTACTGGTAAATTAAACAAACAGTCAAATATATGTACAGTAATCTTTATTTGAAGCATTATTAAAATAATGACAAAATTAGGCTGAATCAAAACACACACACACACACACAAAACGAAAATAAAACACAAAGAAATGATGCATTAAGTCCGCATTCATAAATTCAGTTGCTCAGACACCTGACGGGGGTAGGGGTGGGTTTCATTCCGTGCCATTCTCAGTCACCTGTAACAGAATAAATGACTGTCAGGGTTCTTTCCAGAAAAATAAAGCAATAAAAAACTGTAATTTAACTGGTACTGCAGCTTAGTGAAATACAGGATATTAATTTGCTTAACGTGTTCAGGCATTGACTGTGAGCCTCAAAGATGAACGGATTACTGAAATCCATGCATGCAGTCCTCTTTTCTTTCTTTGAGGCTGTTTAATGCCTGCACAAGGCATTCAGCGTGTTTAGCTTCTATAGAGGTCATCCACAAATCGACTTTTATGTCTTCAGACATGAAAGTCCTCTAATGTAGCAGCCAGACTTCAGCTTGACTTCAACAATGTTCAACACCGTCTTTGCACGCATCAGCTCTTTCTCAATGCTAAGAAGCCTGTCTCCATGACCTTTGGCACTAGGCAGAGACTCTCCAAGCTCCCCTCCCCTCCTTCCTTCCACACCCTTGATGGGACTACTCTTGAGAATACATCCTCATTCAGGTACCTTGGCATCTGGCTAGATCAGCACCTCAATTTTTCTGGACATGTGGACACCATCCTGAAAAAAACTGCACCCCAAGCTTGGCGCCCTATACAGGCACCAAAATTTTCTACCTCTTACAGCCAGGCACGGACGTGTCCAGAAAATTATCCTACTTATTTTTGACTACTGTGATGTAGTCTAAAGTGTTGCTCCCAAGTCCTCCCTAGCCAAACTGGATACCCTTTTCAACTCCTTCTGATGGTTTGCTCTAGACTCTCCCTCTCTCATTCACCACTGTGACCTCTATCGTTCTCTAGCCTTCCCATCTCTGGACAACCAACATCTCTCCCGCTGTGCTAAATTTCTCTCTAAATACTGGCTTCACTCTCCTCTTACCTCTCCTCCTCCCTTACCATGTC